>CM060989.1:119109385-120326885 GCA_030765065.1 Deroplatys truncata
TTTCCAAATCAGCTGCCCAAAACTTAGGAGACTGGTATTTATAATATTTGGATCGTAGTGTGGTGTTATCCCTCTGCATCAGCCTCAGCAAGTATTTCACTGCTCTTATTTTGCAATGTATTGTGTCTTCATAACATCCCACCTCCCTCAACACCCCCGAATTTGACGTACCTTGTGAAACTCCAAGAACTCTTTTCCAAAATGCTACCTGCGTTTTATTTCCCTGCTCTGCTCTTTCCCGTCCCCAGATTTCACTTCCATATAACAAAATCGGCCTTATCATAGAGTTATACATCTTTTCTAATGTATCTACAGTACATCCTGTATCCGCGAGAGGGTACGTTTGAAACATCCTCTTGCTGTGCAAAGCGTCTTGGAAACTTCTTTGGTGAGCGTTTGAATGGCGCAGCAACTTCGCCAACTTTTTCCTCTGTTAGAACATGTTCTTTTCGCTTCTTAGGTTTAGCGATCCGGTTGTCCTAAACTTATGAACCAGACATCTGACACCTGGAACTGAATACCACGAAAGTTCTCCTGAAATTGTCTACATGACTTGGTTTTTACGTATGTATCATACATGAACATTCTTTGTTCAAGCGTGTATTTTTCGGTAGACATTTCAGTGGACTAGTAAGAATAATCTAATGTAATTCATATACAACACAGATGTCTTGAATAAACCTTCACTTTTGAGATGCACAGTGAACGAACTCTAGTCTTTACAGCTCGAACTGAAGGCAGCAACTGACACAGTATAACACAGCTGATAAACGTAGCCTTCACCGCTAGTGCGCTGCGGAAAATCCCAAGGTCGCTGCAGTGCAAGCGATTCATGCATATACGTCATCTATGGCCCGGTTAAAAATGAAGCACATTATATAACTTATGTCCATAGCACGCATCAGTGCTTTTATTTAATACTTAAGGTGTATTTAGTTATAGGTAATCAATGATTACGGGGAAGAAGGAAGATGATGACCAAACCTTTGCACCGAACAAAAGAATATTACAGAGCAGTACATATATGATATGACAGTGACTCATAATACCAGTCAGAAGAACCGAAACAGCGTGTCTTTTGTGAATTAGGTCGTCTGGTGATCTCTGACGTTATACAGAGTGTATCTTTATTGGTGTCATAGGTCTGAAAATAATTTATTTCAGAGTTACAACACAAAATCGAAAGTTACAAAAATGGCTCAAACTGGCTTCCTCTTGCTTCGATGCATGCACCAAGCCTGCGTTCCATGTTCTGGTGTACTCTAATGAAAATTCCTGGTGTGTTTCGTACTTGGTCAAATCCAGTTTGGATACGTTCTCTCAAAATGTCAACATCAGGTACAGGAGCCGCATAAGCCAAGGACTTCAAATGTTCCTAGACGAAGAAACCCATTGGATTCAAATCAGGCGATCAAGCAGGCCATGCAATGGGTCCCCCTTGACCAATCCATCTTTGCGGAAATCGATCATTCAAAAACTTCCGAACTATCATACCGAAATAAGCCGGAGTACCATCGTGTATAAACCACATTCATTGGATAATGTCCAGAGGCACATTATCAGTTAAGTGATGCAGGTTTGTCCATTCAGACGCGGAGGGAAGAAGTAGGGACCAATAAGGTGATCATGAATGATTCCACCCCAAACGTTGAGAGAGGACCTCTGTTAATGGTTGTCCTGTCGTACCTCACTAGGATTTTCAAATGCCCAGTTATGAGTGTTATGAAAATTGAAGATGCCGTCGCGAGTAAAACCAGCCTCATCCGTGAATTAGATACAGACTAAGAAATTGATGAACGCAGCGCACTGCTATAACATGCATTGATAGAAACGTCTTCTTAGCTGAAAGTCCGCCTCATTTAATCCTTGCACACGTTGAAGGTGATACGGGTACAGAAGATTTTCATGCAGAATTCTCCAGGTAGTCCTATACCTAACTCTTTCCCTTACAGCCATACGTCTTGTGCTTTGTGATGGGTCTCTATCCACAGCACGAAGAACTCGTTCTTCAAGCTCAATGTCTCGTACCACTCTTGGTCTCCCAACATCCCTAGTACTTCTCTCAAATACGCCATTCTCTCTCAAGCGTTGGTGAATTCGTGCGAATGTTCTTGCACACGGTAACTGCCTGTCAGGGTACCTTTCTGCATAAAGTTCACGTGCTCGTGCTGCATTGCCATACGTGTAGTGCATATCCGTCTGCTCACTCATGGAGTACATCTTCTTTGAGCTATAACAATGAAACGGTTGATTTTCAGATCCATGTACATGTGAACTTTTTTTTACTGTTTTAGTGTCAGGAACACGTCCCCCAAATGTATGACACCAATAAAGACACATCCTGTATAGATTAAAATGTTGGCCGCCCTGACATGTAGCATCAGTCAGCTGTGTTCTTTTGGTAACGTGAGCAAAGTTGCGTTCCTTTTAACATTATACCTTTTCCAGAAGCAGATAATGCTCATTCTGATGAAGTATTTTTTGTTAAGGTTAATACACAATTGTCCGAGGACGGTAACTAAAACGGAAACAAGAACGGGAATGCATCTGAATCATCATATCGAGCACAAAGTGGAATGTCAATTTTTTGCATTGGGACTTCATCCTTTTTTACTTTCTCTACTACGTATAGTAAGTAGGGGAAGTATTGCATTCCACCCAAAAATTCGATACCGAGATTTCACCGGAAATACATGTTTTGAGACCTCCTGAATCCAAAAAAAGCATTTTTGGAAACATGTCCGTGTGTGTCTGTGTGTGTGTGTGTCTGTGAACAGCATAACTCAAAAACTAACAGTCGGATAAACACCAAACTTGGTATTTGGGTTCAGTATCTTCCAGAGATGCGACACGAAGATTTTCAAGAAAATCCCCCACCCCAGACTACCCTTTACATGCCACATTTTTCGAAACTTTTAATTTTCTCAAAAATGGCTCTAACGATTTTGATGAAAATATCATATGTTTAAGATAATGTCATGAGAAATGAAATGTATATCTCGAAATTTCTGGGAATGTCTCCAAAAGTATTCTTCATTATGAACGACTTTTGCATAACTGGTAAACCATAAGAGATAGACAAAATTTTACTACACAAAAAATGTAGATCGCGTTAAAATACACAACTCATATCATATACATTTTTTTTGTTGAGTGAACCGTTTTCGAGATATTGCTTGTTATTTCCTTAAATTTTCCAATACTTATACTTTTTCTCAAATTCGTTATTCATTTTTTTTATGTCCTGGACATGCAAAGAGAATGGAATGCGCCACATAGCAACCAGCGATAAAATATTTGACTATCGCTTAAAAGCTACCATATTCCCCTTGCATCTACAAGAAAATTCCAAATAAGATTGACATCTCGATATATCGATTAATATGAAGCATATGGAGAATAGGCGTTTGTAAAAATAGATTGTACAAGAGTAGAAAAAGTCATGTGAGTGTAACACATCAGATTTTTTTTAACTGATTAATAATATTTTTCATTTACTTCCAATTCAGCCAACAAAATACAGCATAGCCAACGTCAAAATTCGATATAGTAAACATTATCTAAATGCAGATCTATTACATTTCTGATTCCTTTAGTCGTACCAAACTTTCATTTCTTTATTTAATGGTCTACATTAAAATTGTTTGTTGTTGGTTAATTTCTACCAGTTTTTGCTGCTTTGTAGCTGTTGCCATTGTTTTTTAGGCGATAGTCAGTGTTTAGTTGTATATAAACAAACTACAGATGTGGCTTTCATTAGAAGAAACAACTCCCAATGGATCTGGGATTTGAGATTTTGACGCATTTCTTCCAGTTCCATGTTTCTAGCTTGCGACTGGAGAGAGCAATGGCAGCTGTTTCATGTCTCCGCTGCCTAGAATAATCTTCACAGTTCTGAGTCTAATATGCACAATATGGTTCTAATATGCCGTGCCCGAGAACGGAAAGGCTAAAGCTTGGCCAAGTTTTTTTTTTCCCGTTGGGGTCGAGGAAAGCTTCCCGTCAATTGTGAATGCTCCCATTAGAATACATGTATTTCAACTTTGTCGTTCCCGTTCTCGGTTGTTGTGAACCAACCTGCTCACAACAAAATTGTGTTATATCTGGCGGCTTCTGGCGAATATATTTTCAAGATTTTAAGTTTCAGCTCGCTATATGACAAAAAATAATATGCAAGTCCTCCTCTTGTTAATAGGGAGAAGGATGTTGACAAGCAGCAAGTGGATGTTTATAAGGATGTTAAAAAAACAGCAGTTTTTCAAGCATAAGCCATCACAACTGTTATCCAAATACAAAACTACAGCTCTAAAATAAATTGCTGAAAGTTCATTACATAATGATAATATACAACTACACATTTTCAGCAATAAAATTAATTTCAAAAATAGCTGGTTTGAACTTATATAATACTTGATGTCCCTAATCACAAAGGGGGAAAGATTTTAATAAACCAAGGATAACATAGGGTGTACTTTATCACCCACTCTTTTTATTATCTATATAGATGACGCTATCCGAAAATGGAGAGAAAGGGCACCAAAAGAATATATATAACCAAGAATAAATACATTAGCATACTATTATATGCTGACGATATTGTATTAATTGCAAATTCTGAAAATGAACTACAAAAACAATCCATCTTTTAATTATAATTGGAAAGGATTATAATTTTAAGAGTTCAATAAATAAAACGAAGATAATGGCATTCCATGGGAAATACCCAATAAGATGTAAAATAGTAATTGAAAATTGGGTCTTGGACCAAGTTCAGCATTTCAACTATTTAGGAAGTTATATTACTTTTAACCAAGATAGGGACATAGACATCAAATTACAGAAATATCAGAGTATCTGCGGTACTATAAGCAGAACATTAAAAATCACAGGAAGAGAAACAAAAATTAAATTTTATAAGGTGATGGCTCTACCTATTCTATTATATGACAGTGAATCCTGGGTGACGAGGAAAAAAGATTACCGTCATGTTCAGGCTGCAGAAATGAAAATTTTACGAACAGTTAAAGGTTGCACTAAACTGGACAGGATCCCTAATGAAGTAATTAGGCAAGAACTGAATATTTTTACAGTGAAGGATAAACTAGAAGAACAAAAACAAAAATGGAAAGAACATTTGGAAAGAATGGACGAAAGAAGGATTCCAAAAATGGCCTTACAATATAAACCTATAGGTAAGAGGGACATAGGAAGGCCAGTTAAAAGATGGAATTGAGGCCGGAACAGGTCGATAGGCCTAATCTTTGAAAGGCAGAAGAAGAAGCTGGTGATTAGACAAGAAACGCTGCCACGAAATTATGCAAGGAATCGTTAGTCTCTTCTTTAGATACAAATTTCTGCGAAGGCGTCTTTACACTTGCAAGGCACTCCAGCAAACAGCTTTGTTGACAATTGTAAAATCTTCGAAACGTTAATATGGAGAGAAACAATTGTGGGGATGTAGGTTTTGACAACACTGTTACTATCTGTTGGGCGACGTTTCAGGTACTGGATGGGGAGCCCTTCCAAGAGGTAGGAGTTAAGCTACTGAAAGGAGGTAGTGTTTACTTGATCTACTATTTTAGACATATTACAATTTTATTTGTCCCAAGGCCAGATCTTACTAATTACTCCCACTTATAGGCAGAGGTTTGCCGCCCCAGGCGATAATTGCAACCGAGCGGGATGGTTCAGGCGGTTAAGTCTGTGGCCCGCATTCGGGAGGGCCCGGGATCGACCCCCGGCGACCACCCACTCTGGCCCAAGGGTTTTTCGTGGTTTCCCCGCGTTGCCAGGCGAATACTGGGGTGGTTCATCTTCTACCACGACTCTCCTTATTGTCATTTCGTGTACCTATCATCTTCCTTGTCATCTGTTTCAGGGCTGTAGGACCAGGCGACTGTGTTCGGAGGGTTGCGTCTTGCACCCTGTAAAGGTTTCTTTCCTGGCGTCAGTGCGGTATCGCTCCGTTAGGTCTCTCCTCAGCGGAGAGGAGCTTGGTGGCTTGTGTGCAGGGACCTTGCGGCGGCGGAGGATGCGTTCTATCTGGAAACGTTAGGGGCCCGTTCATGCTTACGCCCGTCGGAATACGGATCTGGTCGCCCTTCGGGTCTCTCACTTCATCTTTCCCTCCCAGGGGTCACGTTGAAAGCACAATGGGCCGACTGGCCTGCGTGCGGTGCTCTGCCCGATTTCGGGGGCCCATCCGTGATACGTACCTTCATCTTTACGATAATTGTAAGTGCCACTCCCTCACGCTTTCTGCCATAACCTAATTTTGATCTCAGTGTCAGTCTTCCATGGCTACTTATTCTCACCTTATATTGTATATATACTGCCGTTTGTGAAAATTGCAACACCAAGAAGGAAACGCATGAATTGAATACCACAGGTTAGGTACATGACAAGTAACAAATAATAAACTTAAACATGGCCTTTGAGCCCTAATATTCAGTATTTGGTGTGGCCTCCATGCGCTGCAATTAGAGCTGCTATACGCCATGACATTGAATCAAAAAGATTCTGAATAAGTTCCTGAAGGATTTCCGTCCACGCAGTTTGTATTGGAGCCCACAAATCCGTGACACTGGTTACTGGAGGACCGTGACACACCAGGTGCCGACCAACCATATTCCAGACATGTTCGATGGGCGACATGTCAGGCGAACGTGCAGGCCAGGGAAGCAATGGTACCCGTCGCTCTTCGAAGAAGGCTTGTACATTCCTCGCAATATGTGGCCGGACATTGACCTGTTGAAGTGTGCCCTGTGGATATGCCTGAAGCAGGGGAGGTACTTCATATTCTACAACCACCGTTAGGTACCGGTTGCTGTTCAAAGTGCCCTCAAGGCGAGATCGGTTGTTGTAACCATGGCTTCCAACCATCACACCTGGTGTTTGTCCGCTATGACGCTCAACAATGCAGCCCTCCAGGTTGCGCTCATCACGGTACAACGGGACACGTATGCGGCCATCACTGTAGGACACGTTGAAGTGGCACTCTTCCGAAAAGGCTACATTTTGCCACTCAAAACCCCAGTGTCGCTGTTCACGTGCCCGTTGCAGTCGGAGGAGCTTGTGATTTATGGACAATGGAAGCCGACGTAATGACACATGCATGCAACCAGTCCAACCTGCAGCAGACGGCGACGAACCGTTGATGCAGACAAGTTCACATCTGTTGCAGTGCTCCAGCGTCGAGCCAACACTGTGCATGAAGCTATGCGGTTCGTTATGGCCATGCGGACAAGATGATGGTCATCCCGTGCTGTGGTCATGTTCTGTGGCCCAGTACCCGCTCTTCGCTGCGTACGACCTTCATCTATCCACTGCTTCCACACACGCCTCACTGTCGTAGCCTGTACGAGCCTGTACGAACCGAAATGTCACGGTATGGCAAACCCGCTTCCCGGAGACCGATCATTCTGTCCCGTTCGAACTCACTCACATGTCGATATGGCTCCCTTTGACGTCGACGAGACTCTCACTTTATTGTTTTCAACTTGTTTGACAGCTCTGCACTGACTACACTGGGCGCAACACTGACCTTGTCGAACCGACACGAGAGGGCTCTGCTCGGCCTACGTGTACCCCATCTCTCTGCAAACCTAATCACTTATTGCTAGCACACTCTTCTATACTTCCACCAAGTTTTGAGTTATTCGGGAAATTCTTTCTTGTTGTTGCAATTTTCACAAACAGCTATATATATATATATATATATATATACAAAGGTTGAAAACAACGTCAAATTAAAGCACACTTGACTGTCAGCTGCATTTGTGAGATGTTCCATGTTCTCCAAAATACATGTTTCTAAACTGTGTAGAAAACGTTATTAGACCCAAATACATATTGCACGTATAGGTGTGAACAATAATAATACCCAAATCACTTGGAATATGTGTTAGGATGCTGTTCAATAGCAGTCCTACATAATATTATTTGTATAACAAAAAAACAATTGAATTGATAACAAACATACTAGCATCAATCATAAAACAACAAACGCTTGATCATGTTTACAAAAGACATGAATTAAAGAACCAGGTCGTTGTGTCGTTTTCTTTTTAAACTTCTATTACGCGGTTCTGGTGGAAGGTGGAAGAAATAACCTGTAGCAGTGCGTTTGAGGAATTGACAAGAGTTTGGTGTAGCTCGTCCTTGTGACTCCATTACTTTTGGAATGTCCACGTCCCTGTGGAGACTTATGTTGCTAACGAACCGTTGCAGCGTCTGTGATCAACATTGCATATCGGTTCTGCACTACTGGGATTCTTTTAATTTGTGACAATGAAGCAGAGCCCTCTATGGAACACCCATACTGCAATATAGATCTGATCAGTGTGATGTAGAGAATGCGTTAGTATGGCAGTGCAAACGGTGATTTTGACTGTACGTATTATGTGTGTGATTTGTTGGATTCGATGTCTTAGTCTTGAGGGAAGATTATGTGATGTGCAAGTTGCAGGTTGGTTTACTGTCGAGAATGAGGCCAACTGACTGAACTGTGCGTATAGCAATACCTCCAAGAATTATGGGATAATATGTTTTATTGTGTCTTGCAATGTGCCCTTTAATTAGTTGAAGGAGGTTGAAGTGGTAATGATATGGGGCCATTCTGATAGTTTGATGACCATTTTATTTATCTAATCATACCACAACCTTATTTGGGCCTGGACTTGTTTTCATTTATGAGTAACAAAAGTTAAAAGCTTCCCGTTTTTCATTGTGATGTTACATATCACGTTATGTGGTAATCCCTAGATCTCGAATTGAAGAGCAGTAGGTGGACATAACAAAATGGGATATTCCAGTATGGGCAGTGATAAAGTCCTGCGGGTGATTTCACGGAGCCTTCAATTCTGTCATGGTCCAGCCCTTTGATATAGTATGGCCGGCGTCTAAACACGATTCAGCCAACCATATATTTCCCTCAAATTCTTATTTATCTTGAGTTTCTCTGGAGTTAAAACAGTTGTTACCTTATAACAACACAAGAAGGAACCGAACGCACAAACAAGCGGAACTTCCAGCATACCACTAACGATAACTGAGCTGAGAGGTTCATGAGTGACCAAAGCTAATGGCCTGAAACACTCCTGTTTATAAGCGTGATGCTTATTGTTGAAAACCTGCCACGCATGGGGTGTTTTGAGGGTCGCATCCAAAGAGACCAACTCTGGCGACCGATTTGTTAGCAGTTACATAACAAAAAATATCCAGAAGGTAGCTAGAATTTTCTCCTGTCCAGAAATAATTACAATGAATCATGGAAAATATACTTTACAAGTAATTGTATTTAAATTTTGATATAGTCTTGCCTTCTATAATTTTGGCGTCGCCAACTACGCAAAAGTACGTCGGTAGAATTGAACTTTGTGTGTTTACTTACGAAAACATAGATGAATTACATTTAGTCAAGGCCGAGAACCCAGACGTTCGAAACGTTGTACCCTGGCAACTTACACTTTGTGCCTCCTGGAAGAGTTGTGTAGCCTTAATGCTCGAGTCCCTTTGGCTCACTCTGTAGTTGTCTCTCACTCGATAAGCACGAGCTGGAATCCAGCGGGGGCGGGAGGGCACATTGGACATCATGCTTCCCTGGTCAACAGCGACAGGCTGTGAAGCTGCTGATCTCCTTTCTTGTATGGACATCAACGACAGAATTAGGAAGCTCTTCTCGACGCAGTTGTCATGTTAAAGCATAAAGGAGTTGTGCTTCCATAACCACTGATCGCTGATGGTAGTATTTCTGGGTCAGGATAGCAGTACAGGGTCGAGTATCCATTGTAGTGGGGGTTAGGGCTGTCAAGGACATGCGTTTTATTCGTATGTTACATGATGAAACTCGCTCGTTTCTTGCAGCCCAACTAGTTCGAAAAGCAACAACCAATATACTGAACTATGGTTGAGCTTCGGTTCACATCCCTCTCTTGGGAAACGAGCATTTACTCCTTCGAGAGTTTATATCATAGCGGTGTTGTCACGCGTATTGATTCAGTATGCTGAGGCAAAGGAGTGACAATAGCCCTGCGTTTTATATTTTGTCTCTACCTACTGTTACGGTCAACGTTTCTTTTACTTTATTATGTTACACAAATTCCATTTTCATGTTTTGTTTTATCATTACACCTAACCAAAATGTACATGAAAATATGTTACAAAATAAATATCACAACAGTTTCGTAACAAATTTCATTCGGAATTCATGTGAGAGGAAAACCCAAATCAATCATGTGTATAAATATTCCGTTAAACATTACAAATTATATACACTGGTGTGCAAAACATAAGGTCGAAGGTAATCTTACATGGTGTGACACTGCCAACTAACATAGCTCAATGAAACTTGAATCATACATAGGGGGAACTGCTACAGTAGGCAACTAAACGAAATATGCAATGAAACGAACAGAAATGCCACTTTTATTCATAGACCATAAGCTACACTAAAATCAATACGACATATGATGGCTGTCTAGATTTACAGAAACAGATACATGGTGCTTAAAAGGGTGTATGATCACCACGGACAGCAATGCATGCTCTGCATCGTGCTCCCATGCTGGCCACAAGGTTGGTAAGCAGTTATTGTGGTAGGGCGTTCCGTTCCTCCACCAGCGCTGTTGACAACCGTTGGATGGTCATTGGTGCATGTGGATGTGCTGCAATGCGTCTCCCCAAAGCATCACACACGTATTCGATGGGATTTAAATCGGGGTAACGGGCAGGCCAGTCCATTCGCCGAATATCCTCTCGTTCTAAGAGGATACGGTCGCGCATTGTCATCCATAAAAATGAAGTCAGGGCCGACTGCACCCCTGAAAAGATGCACATGGGGAAGGAGTACAGTATCACAATAACATTGACCATCGAGTGTACCGTGTTCAAAAATTTGGAGGTCGGTGCGCCCATGGAACATTATGCCTCCCCAAACCATAACACCCGGACCCCCAAAACGATCATGTTTAAGGATGTTCCTGGGTTCATTACGTGTTCCCACCTCTCGCCAGGTACGTCGAGAATCACTACTTAGACTGAATCTGCTCTCGTCCGAGAAGAGTACGCGATCCCATTCCTTGTTGGTCCAATTTTGATGCTTTTGGGACCATCGCAAATAGTGCCGACGATGTGCGGATGTCAATGGAACACAACGTACTGGCCGTCGGGCAAAGAGACCATCTCTGTGTAGTCGCCGTGCCACTGTGTATCGTGAGATTGTGTGCCTAGCTGTCCTGTTAAATGTGGTTGTAATTGCAACCACTGTTTGGCGTGGATCCCTTCTTGCCTGTTGCACAATGTAGCGGTCATCTGCTGCTGTAGTCGACCACCACCTCTCCTTGGGACAGCACTGCCTGTGGTTTGGAAGGTTCCCCATGCATGTGAAACAATGCTGTTAGCACTTCCAAACTCCTGAGCAACACTCGTCACACTTCGCCCTTCTTGCAATTTCCCGATGATTCTTCCCCTGTGAAGTCATCTAGGGCCACATTGCAATGAAGAACACCACTACAGTGCGCCATAACAGTTCGCTAATTACCACACACCGTCTTGTCCTGCTTCGTCAACTGCCCCGTGTTGCGGGACCAGGCCCATTTGGCACTATAGGTTCGCTACACTCACGCCATGTGACGTCCAGCTTTCTGTGTACGTGTGAGAGACCTTTGGAAACATGCTCCTGCACCTTCATCTACTTCCACCAAGTAGTTCATTTGTTATGTTACTTTACCCATCTCGTCCTTAGGTTTTGCACACCAGTGTATTATAATGCAACAAATGAAATCATGATTATTCTACGAAATCCACTAGAACACCCTCGTTCTATTATTTACACTGACGAAACTTGGGTAAACCAAAACTATGCTAAAAGATTGACGTGGCCGGATTCTAAATGAAACTGTGATTTAAACATTTCATTGAGTAAAGGACCATATCTAATAATCTGCCATGCCAGGTAGACCAAATATGGTTTCATAGAAAGGGAGATTTATTGTTTCACTAGCCAAGTGGCGGTAATTATCATAAATATATAAGTAATATAGTGTTTAGGGAATGTTTACTGATCTCCTTCTGAGGCTGGAAGGATGTGTGATATAATGGATAGTGCGAGCTATCACTCTATGTTTAAAGAAAAAATCCCCAATACAAATTCTAAGGAAGTGTAATTTTGTCATGGTCTCAAAACAAGAATACAGAAAAGCTGAATAATAAACTTATTGTGAAACAGCAGACAAAGCTTTTATTGTTAATGCATACATTGTACATGAATTTCACTTGTATCGTTCAGCTCTATTATCACGCGAATTTGAACTGATATAAGGAAACAATAATACTAACGAAGTAAACAGGGTCCTCCCCTAGAGTCTGGTTACTCTGGGCGTTCAAACAGGAAATGAGACATATACTCGTTCGGTATACCAAATTGACTGGTCTGAGAGAGGGACACCGCCAGGAATCCAGTATAGCCAACTCGCCCATATACAAGAGCTCATTGTGTTCCAAGACATGAATGGTACAAAACAGTGACCAAAACTCGTTCGATGGACAGCTATAGTGAGGGAGGATGTGCAAAACGGTACAGAGGTAAATAATGGGTTACGTCGCACAATAGTGGAACACTGTTGAATTCAGTTTTATTTATGGGCACTCCTTAATTTCTATGGTCCTTACCGTCCCATTCTATATTGGGCGTAAAATACCGGTAATTTTTCTCAGAGGCCTGTTTATCAGGCTTGAGGTTCTTTTATGTGCCGTAAATCTAGACACGGAACCAGCGGCTTTACTTCCCTTCCGAAAGAAGCCATGCTATGGATTTTTACGCCCGAAAAAATCCATTGCCCTCCGCCGAGTTTGAACCCGCGACCTCGGGAAGTGAAAGACTGTTGGTTGTTTCCCAGTATACAAATGTTTCAGAAATACTTTTACAAGCTTCGGGTATGGGTTCCTTACGCCATAAGAAGGAAAAACGTTCATATGAACATATGCCCCATAATCCTTTGTTTTCTCGTTAGGAGGTGTTCAACACACTGGTACACTTATAACACACAAAACTCATAATAGATGCTCGAAATGTCCTCCTCTTGCTTCTATGCATGCCTGTACTCGTCGAATCATGGAATGTCGCACCCTGTCAAAAACTCTGGAATGGTGTCGAATGGTTTCGCAGGCTTCCATGACACGTCGATGAAGCGTTTCTGCATCCGGGATGGCTGCTCCATAAACCAATGATTTAAGATGCCCCCAGAGGTAGCAATCCACAGGATTGAGGTCGGGAGAACGTGCAAGCCATGGAACTGGTCCTCCTCTGCCTATCCATCGGTCATGGTAGATACCAGTCAGTGCTTCTCGAACAATGCGACTAAAATGTGCCGGAGCCAGGCATTTATCACATTTATCAGCAAGGCGACGATAAACAGCGACAAAGATTGGATGACTCGGTTGTCTTCGGTCTGGAAACTCCATCTGATAGAGCCGTGCAGTATCGCGTCCATTACCATTCGCGCGACCATACATAAAAATCATGTCTGCCTGTTCACGAAATGAATATCCAGCCATAGTGGAACGAAACACGTGCAGTTAACTCACTACATGTACACAATTGAAACGTTGAAGACAGACTAATGACAAATGACAAACGTAAACAAGTCTCCATGGCAACACTTCGCCATCTACGTATGTAGTACAATGAGTCAACGCCTTCTATGAATGCATAGACAAGTGAAGTTTTGAGGTTGGACCCCGAAGGCCGTTGAACTCACACTTTCATTGTGATTGGAATAATGCGAAAACCAAGGATTATGGGACATATATTCATATGAAAGTTTTTGCTTCTTTTGGTGTGAGGAACCCATACCCGAAGTTTGTAAAAGTATTTCTGAAACACCCGGTATACCTCACGCTTTCAGAATACTGTGTAGCCCTCCCATCAGCTACAGCTTTACCCTAGAGACAAGCCACCCCATTCCACTAACTGAAACATCGTTGAACGGACAGTATAATATGTTACTTATTGTCAATATAAGAGTAACTACCATAGATAGGAGGAGAAGGGATATAGAGGAATTATGTGTGTGTCCGTCGTGCGTGTTAAAACAAAATTCTTGTCAATAAAAGACAAAAACCGGTGTAGTCAGCCGTCAAGCGTGTTTTCATTTTTTCTGTGTTTTTAATCTTTTTAAGGCTGGTAAGCAGAGCGAGAAAGACGAAGTTGAAAACGTATATTTTAATGCGAACTTTCCTGGGCCCGGCAACAGGAAAGAAGTTTTAACTTTCTCTTCTCGTTTCTTGTTTTCGTTCCCAGGCACAGCGTATTAAATCCATATTCTAGGCAGCCTGAAATGAAACAGCCGCTAGTACTCTCTGTCTCGTCGCAAGCCGGAAGAAATTCTAGCATATGTGCGTCTAACCTCGGATCCTGACACTCTCATATCCATTAAACTTTGGTTATCTAGTGAAAGGGTCATCTGTAATTTGTTTATGTGCAACTCAAAACTGTCAATTGTCTTAAAAATAATACCAAAAACTACAAATAACATCAAACAGCCGTAAAATTAATAAGAACAATAAAGAACTTTAATGTATGACATTAAATAAAGTAACGAAGCTTGGTATGACTAGAGAAATCACAAATGTAGTGGATTGGCATTTAGATAATGTTTACTCTATCGAATTTTGACGCTGCCTAACCCGCATTATTGGAAGCAGGTAGAAAAACACCTCGGTCAGTCAAAAACAAATGAAATCCCAATGCGCAAAATCGACTTTTCACTTTGTGATCGATATAATCATCGATATGTATTCCCATTCTCATTACCGGACTGTTGTGAACCAAAATGTTGTTTGCTGCTTTGCTTCCCATTCTCGTTTCCGTTTTGGTTACCGTTCCCGGAGTATTGTGCACAAGACTTTAATCTCCTGAACGGGTAAACCGTAATATTAAATATTTTTACTTTCTCGTATATAACTGGAGCTAATATCACCCAAAGATTTGATACAGAGGTTTCATGGGAAATACTTCTTTTGAGGCTTTCGGAATTCAGAAACAGTATTTTTAGAAAAAGTTCCTGTGCCTATAAACAGAATGACTCCCCAAAAACGAAAAGTGGTTAAACATCAAACTTGGCATTTAAGTTTGGTATCTTTAAAGGATGCCACACATAGACTTTGAAGAGAACCGCTCTCGCCAGTTACCCTTTATATGGACAATTTGATTTTCTGCAAAATGTCTGTAACGGTTTTGATTAAAACACCATATGTTTAAGATATTTCTATGAAAGTGAAATGTATATCTTGACTTTTCTGAATATTCTTTGTTATTGGTTTTAATTTTGAAGTAGTTTATACTTTTGTCAACTGCACCGGCTTTGACTGTCGCTTTAGCTTACTGTATTGTTCTTATACCTACAACGAGATGTGTAATGAAGATTTAACAAGAAGTAGATAGGAGAATAATTTGTATTAAGAATAGCTTGTAGAAGATCGAGTAGAGAAAGTCATGTGAATGCAACAGCTTGTTTGATTTTATTGATATTTCAGAGCTTAGGAAAGCCTTTTCTCAAAGGGCTGATCCCAAATGTGTGCATTGAGCGCCTGGACTTGTCGAACTGCCAAGTGAAAGCAGACATTGAGACCCTAAGTGACATCCTGCTGAAGCTGAACCACTTTGAACCATTCTCTTTCTAAGAGGTATGTATCTCCTACTCTTGCCTGTGTTCCTTTAAACGCCATAGTTGGAAAACAGGACAAAAAGAATCCTTATTGCGTGATCGTCACGAATAAGTTATCAGCGGGTTTTAGTAAGTAGACCATCAAGTTAGGAACGCACCGAGGGTTGGTGGCGAGGTAAGGTGACTGCGACCTGGCAGTGTTCTCTGTAAACAAATATGATGCACAGTTGAAGGCACTACACCCTGCTTCGAAAGCAGGCAAATCAGGATTAAGGAGTATTAGAAGAAAGTAAGCAATGTATATTTAGGTATTGATAGTTTGCAATTAATTAATTAAAGGTACGAAACAAACTTTTGAAAAGCTGTGCAATTTTAAAATAATATCCGCTCTTATTAGTGTATGACAGAGATTCTGGGAAAAACTCTGGGCTGAGGAAATTGGAGGCCCACTTTCGTCATTGTTCCTTTCTAATGTCACATGTTGTTTACAACTATGTTTAAATTGTTTTGATCTCTATGTTCTCCATTTGTGCTGAAGTGCTCCCTGCCACAAATGATGCTAATTCTAATGTATAAACTCTTCTTTGCTTTAGGCATATTGCCACAGTTCTCCACTGTGCAGCGAATGAATGGAACAGTCGCAATTAACTGGGCTGTTGAGGAGGGGTTGAGAGTGTCCTGACGTCAGCTATACTCCGTGCGGTAACGCGATTGCTCTGTTTACTTACTAAAACCACTCCGCCTGCTTATCGCCATATTCAACAGTTATTTACTTATTATTACTGAGCGAGGCGGTACCGCGGTAATATGTGCGACTCACATTCGGAACTCTGCCTTGGGTTTCTGGAGGTTTTCGCTGTTCGGTAGGCGAATACTGGAGTGGTTTCTGTTCTACCACGACTTTCCTGTCACTCATTTTCTGTACCCAATCATCTTCCTATCATCTGCTTCGGGATAGTAGGACCAGGCGACTCGTTCGGCGGTTGGTGGGTGAGTTTTGTAGACGTTTCTTCCCTGGTATTTATGCGGACTCCGATTTAGGACAGACCTCTGAGTGGGCTCTATCATGAAGGACCTCCGGGGATTAGAAGCTTTGGGTGGACGCAGGCGTTCGACTTGGAAATGTTAGGGATCCTGTCCATGTTTCCCCGTGGTCATCCGGTTGTGGTCTCTCCCCTCATTCCTCTTCCCTAGGGTCACAGTAGGAGTAAAAAGGGTTGTTGCGGTGCTCTGCGCCAGTTGCAGGGACCCTTCGTTCGTCCTTAACCTTACTATTACTTCCCCTGTGCACTAGAGAGCCGTTTGGTCGTTCATGGCTCTCTCTAGGCAGCTCCAGCAGTGGGATGGGTCTTCGAGCCTGGAACTGTTACACACTTCGAGCATCTCTATGCCCAGTCTGCCTGTAGTTGCTTCACTTCCTTCCTCCTACGGGGTGGTAGCCACAATAGATCTATGTAGGTTCACTGCACACGGTGTCTCCATATGGTCAATTATAGACTTATCGTATTCACAGATGCTGAAATAGGCCAGGTTCGTGTTAGATGTCAGTAAAGATGTAACTGTTAGACACTTCGAGCATCTCTATGCCCAATCTGCCTGTAGTTGCTTCACTTCCTTCCTCCTACGGGGTGGTAGTATGTAGGTTCACTGCACACGGTGTCTCCCTATGGTCAACTATAGACTTATCGTATTCACAGATGCTGAAATAGGCCAGGTTCGTGTTAGATGTCAGTAAAGATGTGGGGTTTGTCGCCACGTTGGATGTGCATATACGTTATACACCATGTTTTTCCTCTAATTCAAACTATAGTTGTTTAATATACCTTTACTAAGTTACTGCTAACCATAGGAATACCACATCATTATAGACAAAATTATAACCCAATTTTATTGCCATAATATGTGTCATATTCAGCAAACCATATACATATTTATCTCTAGTTTCTAAACATGATCAGTCAATTATAACAGAGGAGTAATTTGCATTTAGTAAACGAATATCATCATCTGCGGATGTTTTACGTGGAGTGCCCACTTTCTGACGACTATGTAGACCATCTTCCCCAATTTCCTGGAATATTTTTATCCAGTAATTTACTATAAAAACACTTTTATGCACTGTGACAGTGCGACCAGCCTCCCACACAACCACGAGTAATTTCGCTAGTATACGACATGACTGGTTCTGAGACAATAAACAAGTTTTAGTTTCAATAACACCAGAAAAAACAAAGGCATCAACCTCCCTTCTTTCCCCCTTATTGCTGTGTTATCAAGCCACCATTGCAGCTTTGGGGATCCTGCCACATTCCTGAAAATCACTACGTAAATATTGTGTGAATTCCATTGACTTGTTTGACACGCACCTCTCGCTACCGTACTTTGAAATTTCTTACACATTTATATTCTTCGCTTCTTAATTTCTGTCCTACTTTCTTTAGGGTTGGTATATTCATTGCACTGCTCGCAACCTCAACAGAACTACAGACGGAGCGACATAGTAACGCTGCAAGGGTACCACACTGCAAACTGCAATATGCTCCAGTCAAACGGATAACAAGGGAAGGAAGCCCAGGTTTCATCGCGTGTGATCGTGTCTTGTATACGAGCAAGCTAAAGTGTGCTGCTTGTTCTGGGGTAGCTAGGGGCAATATGTACACCTCTAATTACCACTGACCAAAAAGAACATACACTTTATTTATCTGAAAATTGTACAAATTCTATCAAATACTTATTAAAGTACTATTTATTTGTATTATTTTAACAATGGTTACCCAGAGGGCTACACAACTACAAATACACACAGCGTATACACAAATTACTATATTCTAAAACAACATTTATTTAAAATTGTGTTATTTTATATTAAAGTTAGTATATGAGATCAACTGAAGTGTAGTTTTGTCATTACTCAATAGGAATGTGATGTGTCATTTTTGGCACAAACCCCCTCACAACAGTTACGAGAACCAGCGAGAAGTGGTGACTTGGTTATGATACGTCATCACCTGGCAAGGAAGAAGGTTCCAGATTTACGATCGATGGCTGCACTAGCTCTCAATGCGGTGGCCACGTTGCCAGTAGGAGAAATGATTCGTCAGATCGCCACCGTCAGGGGAAAGGCAGTGCTGTCGTTGGTTACCTCCCTCTCCTCGACACCGAAGGATCAGCTGGGACAAATTGTCTGCGAGGATTCAGTCAACGAGAGAGTAGTACAGTGGCATTGTAAGCAGTGGACGTCCGAAATTTCGGCCTTGGTAACATTTTCTTAAACGTGTTTTGTAAGTAACATTTCTAAATTTCATGCTAGGGCGTACGCACGTATATTTCGCAAACCTGAGTAAATTCTTTTGGAATACACGGTGAGGAAAATTATATTCGCGTATATTTTTACTTTCTCTACTACGTATAGTAAGTAGGGGAAGTATTGTATTCCACCCAAAAATTCGATACCGAGATTTCACCGGAAATACATGTTTTGAGACCCCCTGAATCAAAAATTTTTTTTTGGGAAACATGTCCGTGTGTGTGTCTCTGTGTGTGTGTGTGTCTGTCTGTGTCTGTCTGTGAACAGCATAACTCAGAAACGAACAGTCGGATAAACACCAAACTTCATATTTAGGTTCAATATCTTCCAAAGATGCGACACTAAGGTTTTCAAGAAAATTCCCCAACCCCAGATTACCCTTTACATGGAACATTTTTCGAAAATTTTAATTTTCTCAAAAATAGCTCTAACGATTTTGATTAAAATATCATATGTTTAAGATAGTTTCATGACAAATGAAATGTATATCTCCAATTTCCTGGGAAAGTCTCCTAAAGTATTCTTCATTGTGAACGACTTTTGCATAACCATAAGAGATAGACAAAATTTTACTACACAAAACATGTAGATCGCGTTAAAATACACAATTAATGTCATATACATTTTTTTGTTGAGTGAACCATTTTCGAGATATTGCTTGTTATTCCCTTAAATTTTCCAATACTTATTTTCTCAAATTCGTTATTCATTTTTTTTGTCCTGGTAATGCAAAGAGAATGGAATACTCCACATAGCAACCAGCTCTTAAAATATTTGGCTATCGCTTAAAGCCTACCAATTCCCCTTACATCTACAAGAAAATTAACAATAAGGTTAACATCTCGATATCTCGATTAACATGAAGCATATGGAGAATAAGCGTTTGTAAAAATAGTTTGTACAAGAGTAGAGAAAGTCATGTAAGTGTAACACATCAGATTTTTTGTTATAAAGTGCTGCCTTGTTATGTATTTATTGAATACCATTCAAGCTTTAATTTGCACTCTCTGGAAATATCACGCTACACATACTATATTTGCTAATCTGGGCGCTCATCAAGTTTTCCCTTTAGCCTTTTACCCTTTCAAAGGCGTGTCCTGCACTAGCCGATAAGGTATGGGCTACCAATCACGATACGAGGTCTTTATAGCAAACTGAATGCACTCACACTACCTCTTTCTTTTTTAGTCAATACGATCGAGAGCGTAAACATAAATTTCGTTTTTACGCCATTTTGTAACATTTGTTGCAGTTATTGGTGTAACTATTTAGCAGAAGGAGTGGCGCACCCTTGCACCGTGACCTATAGGAACCAATGAAATGTCCATGGCTTCGCAAGGCCACGTACAACGATAAATAATGTGATATAGACTCGAGGTGCAGTGAGATTTTCTTTGGCGCTGTTTGTACACACATTTTTCTTAACAGGCGTTTTCCGAATTCGAAGGTTGGAAAACATTTTACGTTTGTTCAAGCAATCTTGCTGAAATTGTGGAACTCTGGATCTTGATTCACCACTGTTAAAAGTTATGTACCGTTGTTTGAGCTTTGCGGCCCGCGCATATTTTGCTACTAAATAGGATTAATTGTTTATTCATATCATCTGCATTGACTGTTTATTTGTACCCATTTACCCGCGATGTATAAAAACTTGTGCATACATAATCCTATGTGAATAAACATCTTAATGCAATGCAGTGCTGACTGACTTGTCATCTGTGGCCTGTGAGCTATATCCGAAGCTATAAGCAACACGCCTGTAATAAGCAAATACGTACTTGTTCCCGATAAGCGATACGGATGCAGTGATGTCACCCAGGCTCGGTAAGCGTCTGCAGCAATCATTAATGCGATAACTGGTTGTCTTCGTTACTATGGTAACTACTGTCCATTCCAAACCAGAGTGCCTTTCACTGAACACAAACTCTTTGTATTATCCACTCGAAAATAGTTCGCAATCCCCGCCCATAATGGCTGCTTGTTCCCCTCCCACGTGCTTGTTGAACACTGTTTAATCTATAAAAAGGCGCCCTGCGCGAGAATCATAGTTCAAAATGCAACCTGAGGTAACAATAGATTTTATAAGTATGCGGCAATGAACATTTTACTTACGTTAATCACAATCCTTGGGCAAAAGTGCAACACCCAAATCCGAATCCTCCGAAGATGACTCAGCTGCCATATCAGAATCAGAACTATTCTCCAAAATAATGACAAGCTTATCCACAATTCTACAGCACTGTCGCACTTAAAACAAGTTCCCACATTTTATCCTCTTCTATGTTGTATTATGTCTGTTTATATTGCCTGTTCGCTTTGGTTATACCTCTCACTGAAACGCCTGTAAAATCCGATATTAGTTTCGTAATATGCAATAATGCAAGTGTCGGGTATTTTGTAATAGTGAGTTGAATATATGAAGTATTGTTTGTTTTTAGCCACTTTTTAACTGTTTCCCGCTTCTGTGTTTGAACAGTTTATTCGCAGTACACGCACCTTCCTCTGCCATCTGAGCTCAAATACCAACTGACTAAATCACAAGATTTGACCTGAGCTGAGCATATGTGTGTTAGTGTATTATGAATGACTGTTCGTTTATCATATTTCCTGTGTTACGCAAAGTGTTTATTCGGTACTCAGATAGCACCTCTGGGAATTCATTGCTGCATTTCTTGTATATGTAAGAGAGTGGCAGTCGTGCATTTGGTTGATAATAACAAGCAAGATGATCTCGGCGTCAGCGCAATAACAGACGAAAATCATATTTTGTAATCTCTTAACAGCTAGTATATATCCATTACCTTTAACGATGAGTTCTTATGATAACCGCAATAAAATGTGCAGTTCTATACCTTTCCTGCTCTAATATTTCATAATACAATACAGGTATTAAGGAACTATTTACGTTGGCGTAAGAGTATATTCTTGGGTTCGTGACAAGCCGAAGCACGTGCTTCTGTTTACATAAGAGGGAACTCTGGTTTGGAATGGACAGTAGTTACTTTGGTAACCGTTATAGTTCTAGAATATGCTGTTCCAGATTCCATTGCCTATAAGCGTTCTCGCAAGAGCAGTCAGTTAGTGAGTGGGATTCTGTGCTGTTCTTCAAGTGAGTTTGTGACAACTGTGACGTGCAGTGAATACTGCTGCTGCAGGGGAGATTGAAGAAGTCTTCTGTTCGACTCCCAATCGAGCGAACCGTCCGTAAGAATTGACCATGTCGTGCGTATTACGTTACAGCGCTACATCAACAAGGAAAGTGAAGTGAAGAGGAATTTGAACTTGTTCACATTACTGAAGTGACGGTGTGAACTAAGTGAATTCCCAGTGAAAGTTGAATTAACAAACCAGCAAACCTTAATTTTCCAGCTGACTAAAATTAATTGTTGTTTGTCAGTAACATCTGACGATCCTTCTTAGATTGGTAAACCTGAAGATTTATAAAGTTGATATCTATTGTGGCTACCAACACATATGGATGAAGTGAAAGAATCGCAGGAGGCTACAGGTCACAAGCAGACAGGCCGCAGAATCACGCGAAAGTCCCAAATCAGAGTCCCTAGGTGGGACTCGCGGAAGTCCCAGGCTCGAAGACCCGTCCCACTGCTGAGGCTACCTAGAGAGGACGATGAACGACCCGTCGACAAAGCAGTCCTCAAGTGTCTACTCTTTCCCTTCAGCAAGCATCCGCGCCAACTGCCCGGCACCGCCATACGCCACGAAATCTAGAAGCATACCTGAAAGATGAGAAGAAAACGGAATGGAAAGAAATATGATGGAAAGAAAAAAAATTGATGGAAATTGTGTCAGCACTGGTGAACGAAGAAAACCAACAAATACACAAATTTTCAGCCAAAATCCCTCTTTTCTAGAGAAATATGTCAGATCTGGTTTAAACAGACTGAATCACAATTTAACATGGTGGGAATTACGCAAGAACAAACTAAATTTAGCTACCACACAGTGGAGACTAGTGGCCTAAACGATAGGTGAAGCTCTTTCACACGAACTAAGATACGCATCTTGCTTATTTCTTGCATATTGTCGTAACCTCTTTACATATTTTAGCTCAATGGGGGGTAGAGCAATAGGTACCGTGAACAGGATCTAACATTCTATCACAAATTACACGAGGTCCGACGGGGCGAGCTCAACAAAATCCTATATACACCTAAAGATCGCTAAAAATATTCCTAAATCATTATGTGGGATAAAGGAAGGATCTATCTACTACAGAAATGTACATTAAGTTAGTTTGGATGACAAATATATATTACAATAAAAAGGAATTACAATACCTCCTTGCCTGTCGGTGGGACGCCATGCTGTACGCGCGAACAAGCTACACACACACTCCTTGTTGCAAGCAGAAACTTGACTCGACTCAAGGTAACTTGAGTATAGGGACTCGACTGACTAACCCACGCTTATCTTAGCGCCAGGCACGCTACACTAGGAATCGGTTTCTATCCCCACTACTATTGCAACATATCCGATCTGAGTTGCCAGGCCACACACGCAATAATGCCAATTATATCACAAATGTCACAATATTAAGTCGACTCTCCTCTTTCGGTTGGCGTACTTCCCGATAGTGTCGTCACTTGTTTCTCCATTAATATAGTACTGCTTTAAGTACTATCTTAAAGAATATCTATTGTTATATTGTGATTTTTCTCTAGCTGTTTTAGTTGAGGTGTTCAACAGAATCTGATTATTATGCGATGACCGATTGATATTTAGGACACAAAAACCATCAGAATTCCACACCGTTGTGTTTATTCCAAATAATAAACAAGATCAGCAAAATAGCTTTTGCAAATAATTGCTACTTTAGAACCGCTCAACTATACCGCGAGCTTTTAAAATGTTTGATGTAACACTTCGCACTTTTCTTTCCACTTTATGTGGCAATACGCTAAGAACAGTGGCCAATAATGAAAATGTTAAATAAGTAATTTCTACTGATTCTTGTGTATTTACGTCTGCCAAATCCAAAAATGAAGCTAGAAATGTTCCAACACCCACCAATATTTTGTAATATTAAAAAACCTTTTCATGTTTACTAGCTTAGAGCGGTAAATGTACTGATTAAAAGAAAATAATTTTATTTCATTAGATCAACAAATGACATATTTGCTTTAGGCAATTGTTGCCTGTGAGTTCAGGAAAAATCTGACGATTTTCTCTACTCTTGTACAAACTATTTTTACAAACGCTTATTCCCCATATGCTTCATGTTAATCGAGATATCGAGATATTAATCTTATTGCTAATTTTCTTGAAGATGCGAGGGGAATTGGTAGGCTTTAAGCTATAGTCAAATATTTTAAGAGCTGGTTGCTATGTGGAGTATTCCATTCTCTTTGCATTACCAGGACAAAAAAATGAATAACGAATTCCCATTTGAGAAAATTTAAGGGAATAACAAGCAATATCTCGAAAATGGTTCACTCAACAAAACAAATGTATATGGCATAAATTGTGTATTTTAACGCGATCTACATTTTTTGTGTAGTAAAATGTTGTTTATCTCTTATGGTTTACCAGTTATGCAAACGTCGTTCACAATAAAGAATACTTTTGGAGGCATTCCCAGAAAATTCGAAATATACATTTCATTTATCATGAAAATATCTTAAATATATGATATTTTAATCAAAACCGTTTGAACCATTTTTGAGAAAATTAAAATTTTTGAAAAATGTTCCACGTAAAGGGTAATATGGGGTGGGGGGATTTTCTTGAAAACCTTCGTGTCGCATCTCTGGAAGATACTGAACCTAAATACCAAGTTTGCTGTTTATCCGACTGTTCGTTTCTGAGCTATGCTGTTCACAGACACACATACGGACATGTTTCCAAAAATGCTTTTTTTGGATTCAAGGGGGCCTCAAAACATATATTTCCGGTGAAATCTCAGTATCGAATTTTTGGGTGGAATACAATACTTCCCCTACTTACTATACGTAGTAGAGAAAGTAAAAATTAAATTGTGTTTTATTTATGGACGCTCTTTAACTACTATGGCCCTTTGCGTCCCATTCTATATTGGGCGTGAAAGACCAGTAATTTTGCTCAAAGGCCTCTTTATCAGGATTGAGGTTGTTTTACGTGCTGTATATCTACGACATGGGACCACTGGATTTACTTCCCTTCCAAGGGAAGCCATGCTAAGGATTTTTACACCCGACAAAAAATCCATCGCCCTCTGCCGGGTTTGAACCTGCGACCTCTGTGACTTCGAGAATGACAATATTCAACAATGAGGCCCTACTCACAAAACTATGGCTCTCCCACCCAGGTCAATGTTTACTCCAGCAACGGATAAGAAAGGTCTGTTACAGATGCAAAAGGTTCTGCATAGTTGTCAGAGGCGTAGAAGCTTTGTTTAATGAAAGAAGCTAATCCTGTGTGTTCTCAGTTGTGAATTAACAAGTGTAGTATAAACTAAAAGTGTGTTTTATTAAGCACTTTGAATTAGGAGGATAATGTTTTGTAAATGTGTAAAAACAATTTTTGTTACATTTGTGGTGAGTTCACTTTAAAAGCGCAGGGGCAAAATTTGACTCCTCGAATTAAAAGAGCTTACAAGTGTTGTTTTGTCAATAAAATAAACCAGAATAACTTTTGGTCTCTGGAATCTGTTGTATCAAACGTGTAACACTATTAACTGGCTGTTAAAAGGGTCCCATCAGATGCCTTTTGCGGTTCCTATGATATGGCGGGAACCTAAGAAACATATAACAGACTGCTACTTCTGCTTGGCAAATATATCTGGAATAAGTTCAAAGTCCAAACATACTGTTAAATATACATCTTTAGAATCAGCAATTCGACCAGTGTCTCATGGACCAGGCCTTCCCATACCAACTCCACCAGACGAGAGAAATGTGACTGAAGATTTTAAGTGTTGATGGCATTGATGAATTACAACAGAGTGTCTCAGATTTGGTGGAAGGAGTTACCATAAAAGAACCATACTTTCTAACACAGGAGGTTCTAAATTATTTTGTTCTGATCTTGAGTTATCTAAGAGTAAAACTGAGTTACTTACTTCAAGATTGAAAGACTGGCACCTTCTGCAGGATGGCACCAAAGTAAGTTCTTTCCAGCAACGCCAAAAGGAATTTGAGCATTTATTTTCTAAACAGAAGGGCATAGATTTCTGTAATAATGTTGATTCTTTGATGGAGTCCTTGGAGTTCAACATAAACCTGAAGAGTTGTGCCTGTTCACTGACTCCTCGAAAACAAGCTTGAAAGGAGTCTTGCTACATAATGGAAACAAGCTTCCATCCATTGCTATAGCTCACGCAGTTGGTATGAAGGAGAGTTGCCTGAACATGCATCTCTTGCTATCCACTATCCGGTGTGATGACTATTCATGACAGATATGTACAGATTTAAAAGTGATAACTATTTTACTTGGATTACAGCTTGCCTATATAAAATGTTGCTATTTCTTGTGCATGTGGGGTAGTAGAGACAAAAGCAATCATGTTAAAAAAAACTGGCCAAAGAGAAAGTCATTCAATCCAGGACAAGCAAATGTTGTTTATCAATCACTTGTAAGTGCTGACAGAATCTTTTTGCCTCCATTACACATCAAACTGGGTTTGATTAAGAACTTCGTGGAAGCAATGGATCGTGACGGGAGTGCACTTCTTCTGCACCTGAAAACTAAGCTTCCAAAAATCTGTGAAGCGAAACTAGAAGAGGGAATATTTGTTGGCCCTCAAATTAGAGAACCTGTGAAATATTCACATTTTGAAAACCTATTAAATATGCAAGAACGATCTGCATGGCTCTCTCTCAAAAACATTATCATAAATTTTGTAGGGAACTACAGTTCTGAACATTACGGAGAACTTATCAGTGAGCTGATTGAGAACTACAAGCTCATGGGATGTAATATGTCTTTGAAAATACACATGTTGGACTCCTATCCTGACTTCTTTCCTGAGAACTTCGGCGCTGTTAACGACGAACATGGTGAGCGTTTCCATCAGGACATTGCTGAAATGAAAAGACGCTACTAGGAAAAATGGGCTCCAAATACACTACGTGATCAAAAGTATCCGGACACCTGGCTGAAATTGACGTACAGGTTCGTGGCGCCCTCCATCGGTAATTCTGGAAGTCAGCTTGGTGTTTGCCCACCCTCAGCCTTGATGACAGCGTTCACTCTCGCAGGCATACTTTCAATCAGGTGCTGGAAGGTTTCTTGGGTAATGGCAGCCCATTCTTCACGGAGTGCGGAACTGAGGAGAGGTATCGATGTAGGTCGGTGAGGCCTGGCATGAAGTCGGTGTTCCAAAACATCCCAAAGGTGTTCTATAGGATTCAAGTCGGGACTCTGTGCAGGACAGTCAATTGCAGGGATGTTATTGTCGTGAAACCACTCTGCCACAGCCCGTGCAGTATGAACAGTGCTCGATCGTGTTGAAAGATGCAATCGCCATCTCCGAATTGCTCTTCAACAGTGGGAAGCAAGAAGGTGCTTAAAATATCAATGTAGGTCTGCGCTGTGATCGTGCCACGCAAAACAACCAGGGGTGCAAGCCCCCTCCAGGAAAAACACGACCACACCATAACACCACCACCTCCGAGTTTCGCTGTTGGCACTACACACGCCGGCAGATGACGTTCACCGGCCATACCCACACCCTGCCATCGGATCGCCACATTATGTACCGTGATTCGTCACTCCACATAACGTTTTGCCACTGTTCAATCGTGTAATGTTGACGCTCCTTACACCAAGCGAGGCGTCGTTTGGCATTTTCCTGCGTGATGTGTGGCTTATGAGCAGCCGCTCGACCATGGAATCCAAGGTTTCTCACCTCACGCCTAACTACCATAGTACTTGGAGTGGATCCTGATGCAGTTTGGAATTCCTGTGTGATGGTCTGGATAGATGCTGCCTATTACTCTTTACGATCCTCTTCAAATGTCGGCGGTCTCTGTCAGTCAACAGTTGAGGTCGACCTGTACGCTTTTGTGATGTACATGTCCCTTCACCTTTCCACTTCACTATGACATCAGAAACAGTGGACCTAGGGATGTTTAAGAGTGTGGAAATATCGCGTACAGACTTCTGACACAAGTGACACCCAATGACCTGACCACGTTCGAAGTCCGTAAGTTCCACGGAGCGTCCCATTCTGCTGTTTCAGAATGTCTAATGACTACTGAGGTCGCGGATAATGAATACCAGGTAGTAGGTGGCAGCACAATGCACTTAAGATGAAAAACGTATGTTTGTGGGGGTGTCCGGATACTTTTGATCACATAGTGTATGTTGGTAGACTACTGTTGGACACTGAAGAGAGATATTCATGCACAGCACAGTCGAAAATCTACTTTACATTCATTACAGGTACGTAAAAGATAATCTAGCAAAGGTGTTACACATATTAAAATACATAATTACCAGAAATGTTATTTATTCGATTACTCAAAAACTATGGGTGGTGGAAAAGTTCTGTCAAAAGATTTGAAATCAGCACAAAAAGGTCATTAAGAGTCACCTATTGTGCTTCTTTTGACATTAAAAGTCTTAAATTTTGCTGACCAGTGGAATTGGTTTAGGTCTACCTGTAAATGTCAATTCTCGTCCTCAGTTCAGCGTGAAAAATATGTTTGTAACCTGGAACACACTGTGTTATTTTGCGGATTCACTGCAAATTGTCAACGGTTCAAATGCTTTTAATCCAAACCTATTGCTGATCCTTAAATCCACACTAGTGAACTTCAAAGATCATACACACAACACAATAATCTCTACATACAGATTGTTTTCACACTGACACTGAAGGACCAGTCCTAGAACTTGAAGTTTGAAAAGTGGTTTCAGAGGGAAAACACTCCATTACGCGAGGTAAGTAAAGATTTCACAAATGTCAATGATCACCGAATAGCCTCTACAAGGGATCTTTCTACTCCCAAAAAATCCAGGATTTTAACTTCAACGAAGCCTCAAAACAGATAGCTTTTCCAGGACGCACAAGTCCAAGCTTAGTTGTTGTGGCAACGATATAAACAGTGCAGCTGCACCTACCCTCTATACCTGCTCATAACCATTGCGGCTTTCATTGCAAGGATAGTTTACCCCGGATGGTTGCTATGTTTTGTCCTTCACTGTATATGTCTTTATTGTTCTTTGAACTATGAATTTTGTTGAAGTCTGATGTGTTACACTCACATGACTTTCTCTACTCTTGTACAAACTATTTTTACAAACACTTACTCTCCATATGTTTCATATTAATCGAGATAAACGTTTGCAGATACGATCTTTTAACGTGCAAAGAGAATTACATTTTACACATAGCGACCAGTTCTAAAAATATTTGACTATCGCTTAAGGCGTACTATGTTCCCCTTGTTTTGTATTTACAAGGGCAATATAGAAATACAGTAGCCTTTAAGCATAGACATATCTCTTAATAGCTGGTTGCTAGGTGCAGCACCATTCCCTTTGCCACAGATTTTAACTCTTTGTATATCCAAGACAAAAAAATCTGATGTGTTACACTCACATGACTTTCTCTACTCTTGTACAAACTATTTTTACAAACGCTTATTCTCCATCTACTTCATGTTAATCGAGATATCGAGATGTTAATCTTATTACTAATTTTCTTGTAAATGCAAGGGGAATTGGTAGGGTTTAAGCGATAGTCAAATGTTTTAAGAGCTGGTTGATATGTGGAGTATTCCATTTTATTTTCATTACCAGGACAAAAAAAATGAATAACGAATTTGAGAAAAAGTATAAGTATTGAAAAATTTAAGGGAATAACAAGCAATATCTCGAAAATGTTCACTCAACAAAAAAAATGTATATAACATAAATTGTGTATTTTAACGCCATCTACATTTTTTGTGTAGTAAAATTTTGTCTATCTCTTATGGTTTACCAGTTATGCAAAAGTCGTTCACAATGAAGAATACTTTTGGGTACATTCCCAAGAAATTCAAGATATACATTTCATTTGTCATGAAAATATCTTAAACATATTATATTTTAATCAAAATCGTTAGAGCCACTTTTGAGAAAATTAAAATTTTCGAAAAATGATCCTTGTAAAGGGTAATCTGGGGTGGGGGGATTTTCTTGAAAACCTTCGTGTCGCATCTCTGGAAGATACTGAACCGAAATACCAAGTTTGGTGTTTATCCGACTGTTCGTTTCTGAGTTATGCTGTTCAGACACACACACGAACATGTTTCCAAAATACTTCATTTTAATCGAGACAAACCTTTCCGGAAATAGCTGCATTACACACTTCCTTATATGTACAAAGGGAATGAAAATAGTCAAATGTTTAAAAACTGGATGCTATATGCTGCCCTTAAAATTCCACTCCCACTCACACTGCGTGAAACAACTGAAAATCGACAGGACTTAAAAATAATTGCTAATATTGAACAATTCGAACTATTAATAAACGATATCTCGAAATGGTGATGCCACTGAAAAGTTATTTGAAGTATATTGTGTGTTTTAAACAGATCTACATTTTTTGTATAGTACGTTTTCATCTATCGTTAACGTTTACCAGTTATAACAAGATTATATAAAATTCCTTCCGAATGAAGAGGACTTTAAGGGGTATCCCAGAAAACTCAAGATATACATTTTGTCATGTAAATATGTTAAATATATTATATTTTAATCAAAATAGTTATGCGGGTGCTTGAAAAATCCTCGTGTCACATTTTTGGATAATACAGAACTTAAATACCAAGTTTGGCACTTTTTCGATTTTTCGTTTTTAATTTATGGTGTTAATAGACACTCACACATGCATGGGCCTTTTAAAATTAAATTCGGGGGAGATTCAGGCATCCTCAAAACATGCATTTCCGGTTAAATTTCGATATCAAATTTTTGGATGGAATACAATTAGTATACGCAGTAGAGAAAGTAATAATGTTTTCAATTAAACAAATAATTCATGTTGGAGGATATTTTCCCAGCATCATCGTTGGCGAGATGTGATTGCAGAGCGTAACAGATGTACTTCAGACATTTATCACGTTGACCTTGCCATGGGGTCATCTCTAACAACGATACGAACACAGCGGTTTTCAAAACTATTATTGTATATTATTTTCATTTCGTCAGTGATACTCTGGAAAACAAGCGTCAGTTAGCAGCCATCCACTGGAATCTCTGCTGCCAAACATGCACGCTGAACAGGGTATGTAGAATATCGCTATTGTGTGTCACGGGGCTACAGTCCAGGTTACGTGCTTGAAGCTTTCATTTGGTCATACAGACGGGTGTCAACAATTATTAGCGTTTTAGAAAGGAGTTCATTTCTGCTATCTTTGATGCATAACTATTTTTTTATGTTATCCTATGCGGTTAATCAAAGTTAAAGTAAAACAAATTAACACACGCATAGAAATTAACGTCAGGAGCGTTCGACTTTGTGGTGAAAACAACGTGGTAAAACGTAAATTCAGTTCTATTTATAGACGCTCTTTGACTACTATGGTTCTTAGCGTCTCGTTCTATATTGGTCGTGAAGGAGCTGTAAATTTTCTCAGAGGCCTCTTTATCAGGCTTAAGGTTCTTTTACGTGCCATAAATCTATAACACGGGACCACCGGCTTTACTTCATGCTAAGGCTTTTTACGCCCGAAAAAATCCATCGCCCTCCGCCGGGTTTGAACCCACGACCTCGGGAAGTCTAGCATGGTAAGCACTACACCACGGAGGAGATGACAATGTGGTAGCACTGGTACATTAATATTATTAAGGCAACGGAAAATGATCTTAAAGCAGTAATTTGTACTACGTACTTACGTGTATGCGTGTGTGTTTGAACAGCCAAAGGAAAAGTCGGTTAAATACCAAACTTGGTATTTAAGGTCAGCATCTTTTAAGGATGCGACATGAAGGTTTTCAAGAAAATATCCCACCCCAAATTACCCTTTACGTAGAATTTTTTGGGAAAATGGGGTTTTCTCAAAAATGGCTTTAACCATTTTGATTAAAATAACACATGTTTAAGATTTTTTTCATGACAAATGAAATGTATGTGTATCTTCAATTTTCTGCGAAGTCCTTTTCATTCTGAATGACTTTTGTATAACTGGTAAACCGTAAGAGATAGACAAAATCTTACAGCATAAAAAACGTGATCCCGTTAAAGCACACCATTTATGTGAAATAACTTTTTTGTGGCGTTAACCATTTCGGAGATGTTCTTTGTTATTGGTTTTAATTTTACTCAAAGAGAACGGAATTTCAAACCAATCACATAGCGACCAGCTCTTGAAAGATTTGACTATCGCTTAAAGCCTACTGTATTCCTCTAGCGACTACAACAAAATATGTAATTACAATTTCTGCAAACGTTTACCTCAATGAAATTGAAGTAGATAGAAGAATAAACTTTTGTAATAACAGTTTGTTAAAAAATGGATGGAGAAAGTCACGCGAATATAATACATCAGATTCTTTTTATACATATTTAAAAACAAAAGTTTAAACGTGGGGTGAATGACCTCCTCAAGGCCACCTTTATCAGCTGTGTTATACTGTTATCAGTTCGAGCTGTAAGGAGTAGAGTTTGCTCATTGTGCATCTCAAAAGTGAAAGTTTATTCAACTTAAGGAATTACATTATTCTTATTAGTTCCTGAAATGCCTACCGAAGAATTCATGCTTGAATAAAGATGCTTTGTGTACAATAATAATCCCGTGGCGCCACAGCTCAAGAAGTGCCTTGACCTACCAACCCGACTGCCAGTCTCAGTCCACATAGCATGGCAGAGGTGGGCGATACCCAACCAATACGCTTAGGTGATGTGAATAGCATCACGCATCTCCCAGCGAGAATGCTGGGCGCACCGGTCTTATACTCGGGATTTAAAATCCGCACCTCGAGGATGGGATCGAGCTCCTCGCTCTAGCCCTCAGCGTCACGATGCACGTTTTTTGAGTACAATACAGCCCCAAAAACAGAATCATGTAGACAGGTGTGCACACAAATTCAGGAGACATTTACTGGTATTCCAGTTGTTGAAGATACAGAAACTATTTCATTTCTGGTTAATAAATTTAGGATGACTGGCCCCGTAGCTCAGTCGGTAGGGGCCCCGAGTTTAATTCTCGACTAAGGGTGGGAATTTTGCTGTAGCCAAGATTGTTCCCTATCCTCCCCAGAGTCTGGAAGTGTGAATGTGTGTGTGATCTAATTATTAAAACCCCAAAAATGCAAGGAACCCAACGAAACGACAAGAGGGTACGAGTTAGCACGAGTCCCTGGGTGTTCAAGATAAACCTGAAGATTGGCGTTTGTTTATTGACTCCTCGAAAACAAGCTTCCATCTATTCCTATAGAGAATACGAGTTAACACCATTGCCAATAAGCAATAAGTACCAAGCAAAGGCCGCCGATATGACCAATGTAGTTAAAGGTGGGGTATTAATGGAATTAAAAAGAAATCTGATGTGTTACACTCACTTGACTTTCTCTACTCTTGTACAAACTATTTTTACAAACGCCTATTCTCCATCTACTTCATGTTAATCAGATGTTAATCTTATTGCTAATTTTCTTGTAGATGCAAGGGGAACATGGTAGGCTTTAAGCGATAGTCAAATATTTTAAGAGGTGGTTGCTATGTGGCGCATTGCATTCTCTTTGTATGTCCAGGACAAAAAAATGAATAACGAATTCCCATTTGAGAAAAAGTATTGGAAAATTTAAGGAAATAACAAGCAATATCTCTAAAATTGTTCACTCAACAACTAAATGTATATGACATAAACTGTGTATTTTAACGCAAGCTACAATTTTGTGTAGTAAAATTTTGTCTAATGGTTTACCAGTTATACAAAAGACGTTCACAATGAAGAATACTTTTGGAGACATTCCCAGAAAATTCAAGATATACATTTTATTTGTCATAAAAATATCTTATACATATGATATTTGAATCAAAATCGTTAGAGCCATTTTTGAGAAAATTAAAACTTTCGTAAAATCTTCCATGTAAAGGGTAATCTGGGGTGGGGAGATTTTCTTGAAAACCTTCGTGTCGCATCTCTGGAAGATACTGAACCTAAATACCAAGTTTGGTGTTTATCTGACTGTTCGTTTCTGATTATGCTGTTCACAGACACACAGATAGACATGTTTCCAAAAATGCTTCTTTTTTGGATTCAGGGGTCTCAAAACATATATTTCCGGTGAAATATTGGTATCGAATTTTTGGGTGGAATACAATACTTCCCCTACTTACTATATGTAGTAGAGAAAGTAAAAAAAAATGGCGAAATTGGTACATCATTCGAACGCTCTCCAAAGAAGTCCCTAAGACGTGTTGCACAGAAAGTGGGTGTTTCAAAAACCTCTGTTCCTACAGCTGCTAAGCTTTTAAAATTGAAACCCTACACAGCACTGTTGTTCATTAATTACAACCTCGTGACAACCAGGATTGCCAGGAATGAACTTCGTGTCGCAACTTTGGTAGACGATGAACTTAACACCAATTTTGGTACTTAACCGAGTTTTCGTTTTTGAGTTACGTTGTTCATACACACACAGGCCGGTCTGCCGAGGTGCGTATATCTGAAAGTTAGGGACTGTGTCACTGCTGTACCGCCGCCCGGTGTCTCCTCTCGCGTCATCCTTCCTCTAGGAGACGCCCCCTCGTGGGGCATAGGTACATCCTTGCTGGACCGGTGCCAAGTCCTCTTCATAACAGAAGATAAGATAAGGAATAGCGTATTAAACATCCGAAGAGAAAAACAAATATACTCAGCAAATTTTTCCGGATCTAACTCACTCTTTAGGGAAAAGCAATTAGGTTGTTTTTACTCTCTCAAGAATAACTACGGTTTTTATTGAAACTTTGCAGGTTTGACATAACCACACGAAAATAATAATCTGGTGACTTTCTCCACCCTCTATCGCTTATTAGTGGGTATACAAATTATTCTTACGAAAGGAATTTTCTTTCACACAAGCCGTCTGTTGGAAAAGTAGAATCAGACGACTGAAACATTGAGTGTCATAAACGGAATTTGAACAACATATCTTCCGGTTGCTCTAACCAACTGAGATACCATGGCAACATACTGGTACGACATTTAATTCCCCGATTCCGCGAAATATACGGTTATACAGGATTATACAATATTCCTTCCGAATGAAGAGGACTTTACAGGCTATGTGCAGAAAATTCAAGATATACATTTAAATCTATTTAATATTCCGTATTTTACTCAAAATCATTACAGCCACTTTTTAAGAAAATGAAAAATTTCGAAAGATATTCCATGCTAAGGATAGTTGCGTGGGGGGGGGGTTCTTGAAAATCCTCGTGTTTGTGTGTGTGTCTGTGAACAGCATAACTCAAAAACGAACAGTCGGATAAACACCAAACTTGGTATTTATGTTCAGTATCTTCCAGAAATGCGACACGAAGGTTTTCAAGAAAATCCCCCACCCCAAACTAACCTTTAGATGAAACATTTTTCGAATTTTTTTTATTTTCTAAAAAATGGCTCTAATGATTTTGATTAAAATGGCGTATATTAATGATTTTTACATGAAAAATCTGATGTGTTACACTCACATGACTTTCTCTACTCTTGTACAAACTATTTTTACAAACTCTTATTCTCCATATGCTTCATGTTAAATGAGATATCGAGATATCATCTTATTGCTAATTTTCTTGTAGATGCAAGGGGAATATGGTAGCTTTTAAGCGATAGTAAAATATCTTAACGCTGTTGCTATGTGGCGCATTCCATTCTCTTTGCATGTCCAGGACATAAAAAAATGAATAACGAATTTGAGAAAAAGTATAAGTATTGGAAAATTTAAGGGAATAACAAGCAATATCCCGAAAACGGTTCACTCAACAAAAGAAATGTATATGACATAAATTGTGTATTTTAACGAGATCTACATTTTTTGTGTAGTAAATTTTTGTCTATCTCTTATGGTTTACCAGTTATGCAAAAGTCGTTCACAATGAAGAATACTTTTGGAGACATTCCCAGAAAATTCGAGATATAAATTTCATTTCTCATCAGAATATCTTAAATATATGATATTTTAATCAAAATCGTTAGAGCGATTTTTCAGAAAAATAAAATTTTCGAAAAATGTTCCATGTAAAGGGTAATCTGGGGTGGGGGGGATTTTCTTGAAAACCTTCGTGTCGCATCTCTGGAAGATACTGAACCTAAATACCAAGTTTGGTGTTTATCCGACTGTTCGTTTCTGAGTTATGCTGTTCACAGACAGACACCCACACACACACACACACACACACACACACACACACACACAGACACACACACACGGACATGTTTTCAAAAATGCTTTTTTGGATTCAGGGGGTCTCAAAACATGTATTTCCGGTGAAATCTCGGTATCGAATTTTTGGGTGGAATACAATACTTCCCCTACTTACTATACGTAGTAGAGAAAGTAAAAATGGAATGTATGTCTTGAATCTTCTGGGAATAGCCTATGAAGCCCTCATTATTGGGATGGAATTTTGTAAATCTTGTATAACTAGTAAACGTTAAGCGACAAACGAAAACCTACTGCACAAAAAATCTAGATGTCTTTAAAACACATAATTTATTTCAAATAACGTTTTGTGGCATCAGCCATTTCCGAGATATTGGTTATTAATGATTCTCCAGTTGTTAAACATTTGACTATCGCTGTTCTCTTTGTATCTATAACGAAATGTAGCTGTTTCTGCAAAGATTTACTTGGATTAAAATGTAGATATAACAGTAAGTTTTGGTAAGAATAATTTCCATACCACTAATAAGCCACAGAAGATAGAGAAAGTCATGTGAACGTAACCATCAGATTTTTATAAAAACGTCCGTATGTGTCTGAACTGCTAACTTAAAAACATAAGGTCGGATGAATACCTAATTTGGTACCTTACAAAGATGCGACACGAAAATGTTCATTAAAACACCCTCACCCCAAACTTCTCCGTACATGGAACATTTTCGTAACTTTTTTATTTTCTAAAAAATGACTGTAACGATTTTGATTAAAATGCCACATAATTAAACGAAAAATAAAATATATATTTTGAATTTCCTGGGAATAGCCTCAGAAGTCCTGTTCATTAGGAAGGGGTTTTGTATAATTTTATATAACTGGTAAACGTTACGCCATGGACGAAAAAGTACTACACAAGAAATGTAGATCTCTGTAAGATATACACTTATTTCAAATACTTTTTTGTGGCATCATCCATTTCCGAGATATCCGTTATTTGTGGTTCGAATTGTTCAATACTAGGCATTCTTTTAAAGCCCCATCTATATTCAGTTGTTTCTCGGGATGTCATGGAAACAGTATGGAATTTTAAGGCCAGCATATAGCGTTCAGTTGTTAAACATTTGACTATCGCTGTTCTCTTTGTATCTATAACGTAATGTAGCTGTTTCTGCAAAGGTTTGTCTAAATTAAAATGAAGTAAATTGGAAAATAAAATTTTCGTTAAAATAATTTGTGCACCCAGTAATAAACGATAGAGGGAAAAGAAAGTTGTGTGAATGTAACACATCAGATTTTTTATGACATACGTCAGCTTAGCCAAATTATTCGAATTAATTGGAATAATAATTGTTTTGACTCCCTACCTATCTTTGCCAAAACTATCAGAAGATTTGGCAATTCACTAAAAGCAAAATCTATGTGATCTTTAAATGTCAGCTCGAAATTTAAAGAGTTGTAAATGTATTATTTTGAATTGGAAAGAAAGGAATTAGCCCCCTTCTGTGACGATGGGGTAACGTTTCTGCCTCACGTTCAAAAGGTCCCGAGTTCGAATCTCGGTTAGGGTAAATTACCCCGGCAAGTTTTTTCGGGGTTTTTGCCTATCGTGAAAGATGAATGTAGATTAACTATTGGCTATATGGACCCCGGGCTCATTTCAGTATCATTTCACCCATTTTATTTATCGTCCGATATGACCTAACCGGATAAAGTACGTTAAACCGCGGTCTGGGTGGTTCTGTTGGTTATGCGCTGGCTTTCTGAACCCAAGGTCGATGGTTCAAACTCGGCTCAGTCGGTTTTTAAGTGTATGCTTTATATATATTTATTTATTGACGTTAAACCCAATTTATCTCTTAGGATTTATCAGTTGTACAAATCTTACTCGGAATGAAGAGGACTTCACAGGCTATTCTTCTACACTTAAAATGTAGATCTCGTTAAAGTACATATTCAAACCGATAACAAGGAATATCTCGGAAGTGTCTAATTCCCCCAAAAAATTAATTTGCGCAAATTTGTGGCTTAACGAGATATACAATAAATATTCGAAAAAAAATTGTTTTATTTATGGACGCTCTTTAACTGCTATGGTTCTTAGCGTCCCATTGTATATTTGGCGTGAAAGACGCGTAATTTTGCTCAGAGGCCTCTTTATCAGGCTTGAGGTTCTTTTACGTGCCGAAAATCTACGATACGGACCACCGGCTTTACTTCCCTTCCGAAGGAAGCCATGCTAAGGATTTTTACGTCCGAAAAAATACATCGCCCTCCGCCGGGTTTGAACCCACGACCTCGGGAACTACAGGCTAACATATGAAAATTCGAGACATAGCGATCTATCATATACGCGATATGACTCGGTTGTAAATGAAACGTATGACATTATATTTTGAATTTCTTTTGGGAATAGCCTGTGAAGTGCTCTACGTTCTGAATGGCTCAACAACTCAATTATTTAGGATGTATGGTTTGCTACACAGAACAAAATGATATTTGATAAGCTCCTTAAGTATAGTCAGTTAACAGGGAGTATCAAAAGGAAGGTACGTAAATAAATAATTTTAGCGGTTCCAGCCCTGATTTTGGAGCAGAGTATGAACCCTCACAACTAAATGTAAACAAAAGATTGAGATGAAATCGCTACGTCCAATGATTGATAGTAGTAATAACGGTTTGAGTGACACAAAACTGCGGCGGTCATCAGCACCACCCTCTGGCTATAAATCTATTGAAGTCAGTACATCAATACAATAAAAACAAAACAAGTACAAGTTAATCAGCTCAGATTACAGAAGCAGCTCTGGTTATATACATAATCGCAATCTGGTACATAAACAATACAGTCAGAGCATTCACAGAGACAAACACCAGGAGTACAAAAATAGAAATAGTAAATCAACAAATGAAAAAATTAAGCAATAGAAATCTCACAGAATATGGCAAATAAGAAGTAACCCTGAGCAAATGTAAACGTACAATGCAATTCTAGACAGTTATAAACAAATCTGATGTGTTACACTCACATGACTTTCTCTACTCTTGTACAAACTATTTATACAAACGCTTATTCTCCATCTACTTCATGTTAATCGAGATAAACATTTGCAGACTCTATCTTATTGCTAATTTTCTTGTAGATGTAAGGGGAATATATATTTACAAGGACAATTTGGAAATACAGTAGCCTTTAAGCACAAACATATCTCTTAATAGCTGGTTGCTAGGTGCAGCACCATTCCCTTTGCCACAGATTAATACTCTTTGCACATCCAAGACAAAAAAATGAATAACGAATTCCCATTTGAGAAAATAAGTATTGAAAAATTTAAGGGAATAACAAGTAATATCTCGAAAATGGTTCACTCAACAACAAAATGTATATGACATAAATTGTGTATTTTAACGCGATCTACATTTTTTGTGTAGTAAAATTTTGTCTATCTCTTATGGTTTACCAGTTATGCAAAAGTCGTTCACAATGGAGAATACTTTTGGAGACATTCCCAGAAAATTCAAGATATACATTTTGTGATGAAAATATCTTAAACATATATTTTAATGAACATCGTTAGAGCCATTTTTGAGAAAATTAAAATTTTCCAAAAATCTTCCATGCAAAGGGTAATCTGGGGTGGGTGGATTTTCTTGAAAACCTTCGTGTCGCATCCTTGGAAGATACTGAACCTAAATACCAAGTTTGGTGTTTATCCGACTGTTCGTTTCTGAGTTATGCTGTTCACAGACACACACATACACACACACACACACACACACAGACACACACGGACATGTTTCCAAAATGCTTTTTTTGGATTCAGGGGGTCTCAAAACATGTATTTCCGGTGAAATCTCGGTATCGAATTTTTGGGTGGAATACAATACTTCCCCTACTTACTATACGTAGTAGAGAAAGTAACAATAACACATGAGAAACTTCCTGCCTTAATAATCCAATTAATTTCAATCACAAACTGTCTATGCAAGGCACCAACCTCGACACCTAGTTCATACACTTGCCCCCCCCCCGTCACTCCAGCACCAAAACCACCTAAGAACATCAACGTATCCTTCACCAAACTCTCCTTCCAAACTCTTCCCTGTCAACTCGCCCTTTCCTCCACAGATGCGTACACAGAAAGTATAGTCACATTTCGAAATTTGACCTTAAGTATATTTTATACAATCCTTCATTAAGTGGGTCCAACTCTATTAGGCTCTTCTTTATTCCCTTTGCGATGATAAATCCTATCTTGTGTAGTCCAGGCTCAGTTGATCCACAATACAACAATGTGTAATCCTGTTTATCTATTCTTCCTTTTCCACTCCAACGTTTCTCTTGCAACACTACTGTTCAGCCAATAACTTAAAATTTATTTGCCACATCTTTCATTTCTCCAGGTCATAACATAGTTTGAACATTCCAAGTTACCAACAACAAACCATCCGTCTTAACAAGGTTTTTACAAGTGGGGCTGAGAGCCCATGCTTAACCCCCAACCTGGAGGACCAGGTCTCCTTATTCCTAACCCCAGGAGACAGGGTGGACTGGTTATACCCCCAGACACTGGGTGGCTCAGGTATCTCGGGGTCACCACTCCCATACTCACCAAGGTGAGCCCCTGAGGGCCCAATGGTTGGATACACTCCGCTGGATCAGAAAAAGTATGAAGATAAAACGAAACAGTTAGGAATTATAAGCATAGATAGTAGAAAAGATAGAAAATAAAAGTGATGAATGATATACGCACCTTGGTAGAGCGGAATCGTACCGTATTCCTCTCCAAGTGTTAAATTACCTCCAACTGGTAGAAGAAGTGTAAGAAGACCCAAAAAGCGAGGAGAGACCAGCTGTAACTCTGTGTTTTCGTGCATCTTAAGGTCCAAACCGTGTACTTTATGATGAGCTCAGACTTTTAGAGGCTTATAAATCCAAAAGTATTATTTTATGTGTGCTTAAAGGTCGAACATATGTTTCAAATGCGAAAATATTTTCTTTAACATCTCTAAACGATATTAAAAAGTCCGATCTGATGCATTCACATGACCTTCTCTATCCATTATAGTTTATTAGTGGATATACAAACTAGTCTCACTGAAGCTTATTTTTATATCCACTTCATTTTAATTCAAATAAACCTCTGCAGAAACAGCTACATTACACATTTCGTTATAGATACAAAGAGAACAGCGATAGTCAAATGTTTAAGAATTGGACGCTATATGCTGCCCTTAAAATTCCATACTGTTTCCATGACATCGCGAGAAACAACTGAATGTTGACAGGTCTTGAAAAGAATGGCTAAGTATTGAACAATTCGACCATTAATAACGGATATCTCGGAAATGACTTATGCTACAAAAATAAATTTTATGTTTTAAAGAAATCTAGATTTTTTGTGTGGCACGTTTTCGTCTATCGCTTAACGTTTACCGGTTATACAAGATTATACAAAATGTCTTTCAGCATAACTAAAAAACGAAAAGTCGGATAAATACCAAAGTTGGTATTTAGGATCATACCTCTCAAAGATGTGACAAAAATATTTTCAACACCATTCCTCCATCCCAGACTGCTATTTACATGGAACATTTTTTGAAAATTTTGATTTTCTCAAAAATGGCTCCAACGATTTTGTTTAAAATATCATATGTTTAAGGTATTTTCATGGCAAATAAAATGTATATCTTGAATTTTATGGAAATGTCCCCAAAATCCTCTTTATTCTGAATAACTTTCGTGTAACTGGTAAACAGTAAGAGATGACAAAGTTTTACTACACAAAAAATGTAGATCTCGTTAAAAAACACAATATATGTCATATACATTTTTTTTGTCGAGTGACCCATTTCCGAAATATTCCTTGTTATTTGTTTGAATTTTCCAATACTTATAGTTTTTCTCAAATGGGAATTCGTTATTCGCTTTTTTATGACCTGGACATACAAAGAGAATGGAATACTCCACATAGCAACCAGCTCTTAAAACATTTGACTATCGCTTAAAGCCTACATATTCCCCTTGCACCTACAAGAAAATTAGCAATAAGATGTGGATTAACATGGAGTGGATGGAGAATAAGCGTTTATATAAATAATTTGTACAAGAGTAGAGTGCATGCGAATGCAACACATGAGCTTTTTTCATTCAGGGGATTCAAAACATGTATTTCCGGTGAAATTTCGGTATTTAATTTTTGGGTGGAATGCCATATCTTATCTACCTACTATGTACGTGGTAGAGAAAGCAAAAAAGGACTGGCCTAATCCACCAGTCGGCTGGGGAAGAGCTGTTGCCACAAAAGTATAGCTTAAGTTGGGCATCTAAAAGAAGCGAAGATTGTCTCGGAACAGTGATTTGTATCTGAAACTTGTAAACCTTTACTCTTATTTAGGCATGAAGGAAGTTTTCTTTAATTTTATTTTCTTTTGAGCCTCTTATCTCATTAAGTTTGTTTTCAGTGTGTTATTTTGTTTTATTGCTTTGATTTTTCCAGCTTAGAGATGCAGTGTGAGAGAGCAAACAGAAATTTGCACTAAAGAAGGCCAAATCAGCCTTGGAGTTTGACGTATGCCCTGCAGTATTGTAGTGGAAGATGCATCTTCTCCGTCAAATTGATTTATGAATAAATTTTTTTCAAAATTAGTTGCGTAATACATAACAGCGTGTGCCAAAGTACACCAACGGGTGATGACGGGAGTGGGAAGAAGTGGAATATTTGGTGCCCCACTTTTAAGTAGTTGTGTTCTACTTGCTGATTTACTTTTATTTTTGCATTAACAATAAATTCATCCACATTCATCGAGCGCCAAACATGTACTGGATTAGATTAGATTGGACTGCATTCTGTGAGTTCACTAGCAGCCATAAAGACTTGGGAACACAGAACATGTCAAGGAAATGTACAAAAATTACATATAAACATAAATATTACACAGCATATAGAACATTTGAAATAAAATAGAGATATATTATATACAAAATGAAACAAATCAGGTGTAATTTTGTACAAAATCGAATACCTCCCTACTATTATAAGGTTAACATATTTATAGACAAGAACAGTTATTTTAACTTTCACTAGGCTTGTACCTTTGTTCATCACATCATTTTGTTCTATTTGATTTGTAATACATGTCATTTACTGTCAGTTCTTATTATACATACATTTAAATAGCTTCATTAATTCTAGAGCAGGCAATTGGAAAACTGGCAATTGTCATTAATATTTACTAATATTACTTAGAGAGCTATATATGTATTATCATCAGGATAATTTGTTATTCAGATAATCTTGTACAGAATAATATGCTTTTGAGCATAGGTACTCTTTAACAGCAGTTTTAAAGACATTGAAATTGTCAACTTTTCCCTTAAGATCATTAGGGAGAGTATTAAATATTTTTATGGTCTCATAATATACACCTTTCTGGAAGCAAGAAAGCTTTGCACTGGGATGATGGATGTTACCCTTTTGTCTAGTGTTTATCTCATGAATTTCCATGTTTGTAATAAATATGGTTCGATTGCATACATAGAATTTTAAGATTGAAAATATGTACATGCAAGGTAGGTTTAATATCTTCAGTCTTCTAAAAAGATGTTTGCAAGCGTGTTTGTTATGGGTGCTGAAAATGATTCTTATAACCTTCTTTACCATGAGGAATATTCGTTTACTTTCTACGAGTTTCCCCAAAATAATATTCCATATGCATTGACAGAGTTGAAATATGCATAGTATACTAATTAAAGTGTATCTATACAACTGACATTTACCAGTGCTTGAATAGCATAACAGGCAGAACTGAGTTTGGATAAGATATACGTAATGTGAACTTTCTAATCTAAATATCTGCCTGGATCATATTAGAAAGCCCTCTCCAGCTTTATTCATGTAAAGTGATAACAGCATAGTCATATTTCACACCCCCTGGCCAGAGAATATGCAAAGCATCATTGTAAACACGTGCCACAGTTGTGTGATTCATTGCAGAAATTTCTTCACATGCAGAAACAAAAAGTTTATCCTCGTCTTTCAGAATCTACAACATTCACAATTTTCTTTTCACTACTGTCACTTGTTTTATCGAACGATGCCCATATGTTTTCATTCTCACACAGTTTTCTAATTTTATTTGGCATTCCTCGTGGCACTTAGACAAGTAGTACTTAGATAACGTTGATTCGTCTGGGGGATTTATCAGTGTGTATTTCTGGAGAAGATCCCTAAATGCAGGATTGCTTATTTTTGAGAGTGGAATGTCTGCAGAAATAAATGCTTTGCACATATCTGTTGAATAGTTTGCAAATATTGGTTGAAAATGTGGAGGGAGTAGAAGCTAATAATTTACTAAGAAGCTTTTATCTATTGGTTGATTTTTTTAAACGGTTTACTGCGGCTATATGCTTACACTACGTGATCAAAAGTATCCGGACACCTGGCTGAAAATGACGTACAAGTTCGTGGCGCCTTCCATCGGTAATGCTGGAAGTCAATATGGTATTGGCCCACCCTTACCCTTGATGTCAGCATTCACTCTCGCAGGCATACTTTCAATCAGGTGCTAAAGGTTTCTTGGGAAATGGCAGCCCATTCTTCACGGAGTACGGAACTGAGGAGAGGTATCGGTGTAGGTCGGTGAGGCCTGGCACGAAGTCGGCGTTCCAAAACATCCCAAACGTGTTCTATAGGATTCAAGTCAGGACTCTGTGCAGGCCAGTCCATTACAGGGATGTTATTGTCGTGTAACCACTCCGCCACAGCCCGAGCAGTATGAACAGGTGCTCGATCGTGTTGAAAGATGCAATCGCCATCCCCGAATTGCTCTTCAACAGTGGGAAGCAAGAAGGTGCTTAAAACATCAATGTAGGTCTGCGCTGTGATCATGCCACGCTAAACAACAAGGGGTGCAAGCCCCCTCCAGGAAAAACACAACCACACTATAACACCACCACCTCCGAATTTCACTGTTGGCACTACACACGCTGGCAGATGACGTTCACCGGCCATACCCACACCCTGCCATCAGATCGCCACATTGTGTACCGTGATTCGTCACTCCACACAACGTTTTGCCACCGTTCAATCGTGTAATGTTCACACTCCTTACACCAAGCGAGGCGTCGTTTGGCATTTTCCTGCGTGATGTGTGGCTTATGAGCAGCCGCTCAACCATGGAATCCAAAGTTTCTCACCTCACGCCTAACTGTCATAGTACTTGGAGTGGATCCTGATGCAGTTTGGAATTCCTGTGTATGGTCTGGATAGATGTCTGCCTATTACTCTTTACGACCCTCTTCAAATGTCTCTGTCAGTCAACAGACGAGGTTGGCCTGTACGCTTTTGTCCTGTACATGTCCCTTCACGTTTCCACTTCACTATGACATCAGAAACAGTGGATCTAGGGATGTTTAGGAGTGTGGACAGACCTCTGACACAAGTGACACCCAATCACCTGACCACGTTCGAAGTCCGTGAGTTCCACGGAGCGTCCCATTCTGCTGTTTCACGATGTCGAATGACTACTGAGATCGCGGATAATGAGTACCAGGCAGTAGGTGGCAGCACAATGCATCTAAGATGCAAAACGTATGTTTGTGGGGCTGTCCGGAGACTTTTGATCACATAGTGTATGTTCACTTAAGTGCCAAGACACTTGAGAATGTTGATTTGCCTTTATACTCTTTTCAAACGCTTTACAAAAAAGAATCTTATTGTCTGTTGTGAACACATCTTTAAATTCTGTTACGTATTGGCTGAAATAAACAGCGTCACTACTCTTTAACTTCCCATTGTTCTTGCCTGAACCACAACGTAACACAGCTGCTGTAGTTTACTGAAAGGGACCATGGAATGAAGAGCGAAACAAATGAATAACACAAATAACAACAAGTGACTGTAGAGCAAAATATACTCCATCCATCCTTACTTCAACAGTTCCAACAGCTGTGTTTGGTTTCTGAACGTTTTCCCGCTTTTGTCCATAAAAACTAGTTCTTAAATTGCTAATAGAAGTACACAAATGCCCCAATAAACTATGTAATGTCTAAATAACACAGTATGAATGTCTAGTTCTTAAAGGACTCGCTGTCGAGTCAACCTGTATTTCGTGCTGTCCGAAATAGAGGGGAAATACACCTTGCCTTTTTTAAACGAAACGAAACTTTTTGTATTTGGAGACAAGCCCGATACAATGCTTATGCAAACTCTTAAAATTTCGAACATCGTAGTTTTACAATTAAAACTGTATCGTATTTTCATAAAATTCCCAACTTCACACTGTTATAACTCTGAAACTTTTAAATCTAATTATTTAAATGGAGCTTTATATTGATTCCCTAAACTTTAATTTCATACTGATAAGTAAATATGTTCTTATTTTTATTTAAGTCAAGAAATTTAGACTTTTTCAATTATAGGTAGTTGCGGATTAAGAAAAATCATTCTATTATGTATGGTAAGATTCAGTAATTTAAACGCAATCAAACATATATTTTACTGTAATGGTTACCGGTAAGGTTTCGTCAAACATAATGGTCGCTCTCGCATGTTTGTTTTGAGCTGAAGGTCAAGGAAGCTGCTATATCTAAGGTTAACAATGACAACGCTTAATAGGCAGTATTATGCATATTAGGACATACCTTAAGTCGATAAAAGCTTCTTTAGATTTTAATTTTCCTACCTTGATGAAGGACTCACAAGAACGTGTCACTACCAAAATATAATTAATAATCACCTGCGCTTAATTCACAACGCTTCAACTAACCTTGCTAGCGCACGGAAAGACTGAAGCAAAGGGAAATAAAGACGAAGTGCTAGTTGGTGTTGTGCCAGGTTGCTGAATCACGTGCCTTTCTTGCATCAGAGGTGTTGTTCCTGCTGCAGAGCGCTTTGTAATCACCGTGTAACAACCGCGTAAATAACTGCGTTTACTTTACCAGTATTACCAGCTTCTCTTAATGACACTATGAATTATCCTCAATCTAATGTTTTAGTTTTATAACAATCCGAAGACGCTTAAAATATGTAAAAACTGTATATGAATTTTTATGAACATTATAAAAATAATTAGTAAATGCTGTAATGAAATGCGGACTTTTATCTACAAAATGAGATTTGGCACAATATTCTGAAATAAGGGGTTCCAGAGCTATAATACGGCAAAAAGAATTAATACGATACATTTATCGTTCAATAACGTGGCAACCGTTGTGTTTTAGATGCGCATATTTGATAAATAGATTTCCTTAGCATCTCTTATTAAGAGGAAAAAATTACAACTCAAACAAAAAGTGTGAAGTGCCGTTGAATTTCACATGGAATGTCCCATACTTATCAGATATTCACATACTGGCAGTTTATCAACAGTCACATGTTGCAAGATGTGGCTCTTCACCACGGTCTTGGTTGTAGCGTTATTGAATTAAAGATCTTGCACATTTCCTCTGTTCAACTTTAGGATCAACAAAGACCAGTGTTGAAGGGTTAATCCCTTGGCCACACCAAATACACTTGGCGGTGACAGTGTTACTAATAACAGAACAACACTTTTAAACAGAAGCAAGTAGTCCTAAGTGAAGTAGTGATAAAACACGGGTATACAGGTTGTTAATGCAACTAGTGGCCGGGGGAGCGTGGTAGGTTACGCGAGAGACAGTGAATTATGGGGCGTAAAATGTTTGCTGAACGCATCACTGAAATAATAATAATAATAATAATAATAATAATAATAATAATAATGTAACACTAACCTATGTTATTGGCCATGTTGAGAATTTCCCTCAGCAGCAAAATATCGATGACGTGGAAGACGATAATTTTATACGGTTTCAATATAAGTAATTCGGTTATATTGCCATCCCTATCTCCTGAGCAAGACGACGGAATGAGTTTTTCGGCGAATGTTCGAGACGCTCCCCTATTGTGTCTAACTTCTCTTCAGCAAGAACACGCATCTCGTAACTCGATTCCTATCATTCATAGATTCTGTCTCTCGTAAGTTTGTAACAACTCATCAAACAGTTTCTCTATTTGGAACCTGACCCGAGGGTATTCTCTTGCAAAGCGCCTTATCGCTTCTCTGCAAGAATCAGTTATAATATCATTATCACACATAAACACTCTTTGCTCAACACTGAATGGCGCCCTAATTAACAAACAGCAATAATGGGAGGTAAACTAATACACAATGTAAACAGATAGTGCGTATAGCACGGCCAGTCCTTGAGAATCGTGCGCTCTGATAGACCGCAACTGACCGCACTCCCGGCACCGGCACTAGCGGTTAAGACATTATCGTTTTACAGGGAAGCAGCCGCTAGTTGTTCGGTTAACCTTCAAGAAAGTTTACCACCTGACAATGTTTAATCCTTCATACAGGGATAATGCTATTTTCACGTTGCTTAAAAGTATAGTAAAAACTACAAACATTCTCCACCATTCAAAGTTTTGAAAACACAAATAAGAAGAAAGCTGTGTTTTAATTAAAGGACAAAATTACGCAAAGTATATTTTAGTTTAACAAGATCAAATATGTATTTGTATATAATTATTTATATTAGGGTGCCTACTGCCGTGAAGGTTTAAAACTCCAATATATTTCCAGTATAGGTTTTGACAACATTCCAGTACTGCATGGAATCATATTGTAATAAAAATGCAGCAGTATTCATATTTACTAGTTTGTTTCCACAGCCACAATATAAAACTGTGGTTATTACCAGCTGCCATACCCGATGTTGAGCAGGTGACTTTTTAAATCATTAAACTTACTCTGTACTATTTATGAAATTATTGTACACTAATGTACAGCTTTTTACTTCCTCTACTACATAAAGTAAGTAGGGGAAGTATTGCATTCAACCCAAAAATTCGATACCGAGTTTTCACAGGAAATACATGTTTTGAGGTGCACTGAATGCATATAACGCATTTTTGGAAACATGTCCGTGTGTGTGTGTCTGTGAACAGCACAACTCAGAAACGAATAGTTGGATAAACACCAAACTTGGTATTTAGGTTCAGTATCTTCCAGAGATGCGACACGAAAGTTTTCAAGAAAATCCCCCCACCCCAGATTACCCTTTACATGGAACATTTTTCGAAAATTTTAATTTTCTCAAAAATGGCTCTAACGATTTTGAATAAAATACCACCAGTTTAAGATATTTTCATGGCAAATGAATTGTATATCTCGAATTTTCTGGGAATGTCTCCAAAAGTACTCTTTATTGTGAACGACTTTTGCATTACTGGTAAACCATAAGATATAGGCAAACTTTTACTACACAAAAGTGTAGATCGCGTTAAAATACACAATTTATGTCATATACATTGTTTTTATTGAGTGAACCATTTTCGAGATATTGCTGTTATTCCTTAAATTTTCCAATGCTTATACATTTTCTCAAATGGGAATTCATTATTCATTTTTTGTCTTGGATATGCAAAGAGTATTAATCTGTGGCAAAGGGAATGGTGCTGCACCTAGCAATCAGCTATTAACAGATATGTCTGTGCCTAAAGGCTACTGTATTCCTATATTTCCCTTGCAAATACAAAACAAGGGGAACATAGTACGCCTTAAGCGATAGTCAAATATTTTTAGAACTGGTCGCTATGTGTAAAATGTAATTCTCTTTGCATGTCAAGAGCATAAAAAAAATATTCTGTGGGCGTAAGAGAAATGAGAACGTAATAACAGACAAAATGATATTTGTAATACAAGCAAGGATACCGAAAACCAAAACACAGAGCAAGATATGATTATATACGAACGGAAGTACTGATGTGTGTGGATAAAGCAAGGTGTGATTATAAACGGGTGGAAGTGCACTCGGATAAGGCTAAAATTGAGGTACAAGTGAGGCAGCACCTGTTTCCAGCAAAGCAGTAAACTAGAAAAAACATTGTGATGTGATACATTCACATTACTTTCCCTACCCTCTATCGTTTATTAGTGGGTATACGAAGTAATTTTACTTAAGCTTATTACTTTCTCTAATACTTTCTCTATTACTTTCTCTACCATATTCCTCTTGCACCTACAAGAGAATTAGCAATAAGATCGTTTCTGCAAATGTTTATCTCGATTAATATGAAATAGATGGAGAATAAGAGTTTGTAAAAATGGTTTGTACAAGAGTAGAGAAAGTCATGTGAGTGTAACACATGGGATTTTTTATGCTGAATTATGCCCTTTTGTTCTCAGAACTGTAATTTTATAAAGCTCCCATGCTATTCACAATAATGCGGCCAAAATTTCGCTGATATTCCCATAAAAGGAAATGAATTATCGGCATATTTTCTAAGTTCTAATTTTAGCCTTAACCTTCCCTTCCCGCAACAATCTTCAAAATTCTGGAAATGTATAAACGTTAGGATGAAAAATTATTCAAATGTTTGAGTCATTTCTACATAAGATAAAAATAATGAAAAAGCAGATATTTTGCAAAATAGTAATATTAACAAATCTGATTATGGGTATACAAACTATTCTTACTAGAGCTTATTTTTCTATCTACCACATTTTTATCCAAATAAACCTTTGCAGAAATACCTACATTACACATTTCGTTATAGATAGAAAGGGAACAGCGACAGTCAAATGTTTAACAACTGAACGCTATATGCTGCATTAAAATTCCATACTGTTTCCATGAAACCCCGAGAAACAACTGAATGTTGACGGGACTTTAAAGAATGACGAAGTAATGAACAATTCGAACATTTAATAGTGAATATCTCAGAAATGGCTTATGCCACAAAAAACTTATTTGAAGTAAATTGTGTGTTTTGAAGAGATATACATTTTTTGTGTGGTGCATTAACGTTTAACAGTTGTACAACATTATACAAAATTTCTTCCAACTTAAGTGGACTTCACAGACTATTCCCAGAAAGTTGAAGATATACATTTTATTCGTCATGTAAACATATTTAATAAATTATATTTTAATCAAAATCATTAGAGCCATTTTTGAGAAAATCAAAATTTTCGAAAAATATTCCATGTACAGGGTAATATGGGTGGGGGATTTTACTGAAAATGTTCGTGTCGCATCCTTGGAAGGTACTGAACCTAAATACCAAGTTGATTTTTCGTTCTTGAGTTATACTGTTCACAAATACATAGACACACACACATATGCATCTTTTTCTAAAAATGCTTTTTTTGGGATTCACGTGCCTCAAAACATGTATTTTCGGTGAAATCTCAGTATAGAATTTTTGGGTGGAATGTAATTCTTTCCCTACTTACTATATGTAGCACAGAAAGTACAAAAATGCAAGTATATATCCAGTATCAGTAGTCACCATGTAATTTTGCTTAAGAACACCTACCGTTAAATTTGCTCACGATTTGGAATACAAATTGCTCTATACAATAGTATCATTTATGTTTTGAGTCTTTGGGCTTAATTTCCTTGGACGTATATTGCAGATGCTTTAAACAAATTGTTACGCTATATTCACACGCCTACTGCGGTTATGTTTGTATAATTTCAGCAAACTATTTTTACGAAAGTGCATTGCCTTTCTGCTTCATTTTAATCGAGATAAATATTCCCAGAAATAGTTTTACTAGACATTTCATTCTAGGTACAAGGGGATACAGGAAATCGAATCCAAAGTCAAATGTTTAAAACCGGCTCGCTATGTGCTGAATTTGGAACTCCATACTCTTTCTATAACATCGCAGGAAACAAGTAAATAGCGAAATCACTTTAAAAAAAATTTCATGTGTTACACTCACATGACTTTCTCTACTCTTGTACGAACTATTTTTACAAACGCTTATTCTCCATATGCTTCATGTTAATCCAGATATCGAGATGTTAATATTATTGCTATTTTCTTGTAGATGCAAGGGGAATATGGTAGGCTTTAAGCGACAGTCAAATATTTTAAGAGCTGGTTGCTATGTGGAGTATTCCATTCTCTTTGTACTTCCAGTACGTCAAAAAATGAATAACGAATTCCCACTTGAAAAAAGTATAAGTATTGGAAAATTTAAGGGAATAACCAGCAATATTTCGAAAATGGTTCCCTCAACAACAAAAATGTATATGACATAAATTGTGTATTTTAACGCGATCTACATTTTTTGTGCAGTAAAATTTTGTCTATCTGTTACGGTTTACCAGTTATGCAAAAACCGTTCAAAATGGAGAATACTTTTGGAGACATTCCCAGAAAATTCGAGATATACATTTCAGTTGTCATAAAAATATCTTAAGCATATGATATTTTAATCAAAATCGTTAGAGCCATTTTTGAGAAAATTAAAATTTTCGAAAAATGTTGCATGTAAAGGGTAATCTGGGGTGGGGGGATTTTCTTGAAAACCTTCGTGCCGCATCTCTGGAAGATACTGAACCTGAATACCAAGTTTGGTGTTTATCCGACTGTTCGTTTCTGAGTTATGCTGTTCAGACAGAGACACACACACGGACATGTTTCCAAAAATTTTTTTTTTTTGGATTCAGGGGGTCTCAAAACATATATTTCCGGTGAAATCTCGGTATCGAATTTTTGGGTGGAATACCATACTTCCCCTACTTACTATACGTAGTAGAGAAAGTAAAATGTTACAAAGTATTGAAAAATTGAAACCAATAATAATGGATATATAGAAAATGGCTGGTGTCACAAAAAATTATTTGTAATAAACTGTCTAGATTTTTTGTGAAGCAAGTTTTTGTCTATCTGTTATGCTTATCCCTTTATGAAAGATTATGCAACAGTCCTGATTGAAGTTGACTTCACCGGCTATTCTCAGAAAATTGAAGATACATGTCTTATTTATCATACAAGATGCCTTAAATATATGGTAATTTCTAAACTTCGTATACTTTCGTAAACATCCGGACTTCTAGTTAACCACACGCTGGAGGCAACTGTTTTTTCACGCTGGTCGAGGTTAAGCGAAGTTTGAACCAAATTCGAAACATTTCATGCCACAGCTAGCGCCCAAACCAGGACTTGTAACATTGCACTTAGGGTCACTAAAAGTTTTGTGAATGGGCAACAATGAGTTGTGGTAAGCCAAAGCAGGTCTTAAAACTCAGATAGTAACGTGTGTGCTCCAGCAATGTGCATCGTCAGCACTTGTGTGTATGTGCCTGCAGGTGTTGCTACGCCATAAGCTGGGATGAATCTCAAGCCAGAGCATTCTTTCTGTGACTTTAAATTCAGCTTAGGGAAGAGAGGATGCCTTGAAGACTGATCAGGCATTTGGGGAATCTTTACCCTTCAAAATTCACGATTTATCGATAGTTTGCAGAGTTTAGAAGAGGAAGAAGTTCCGTGGAAGATGAAGCGTGCGCCGGACAACCAGTTACAGGAATAACGGATGAAAATGTGATGAAAACAAAGCACATGTTGCACATATCGGATTCCAGAAATCCTGAATATTGGATCGGCAACGGTGAACACCATCCTTAAAGAAAAACTTCACATCAGAAATCTCCACAGTCGAAGGATCCCGCACCACCTCAAAAGTGATAAAAAAATTCGATGGGGGAAGATTCTAAAACATATTTAGCATCGTAACAGGTGACGAAAGCTGGATGTACCAGCATGATCTAGAAGGTGACAGTCATCGGTCTGGGTCTTTCCAGAAAACGATCCCGCAACAAAGTGAGGCAAGCAAGAAGTGGTGGTAAGAAGATGTGTTCGTTCTTCTTGAGGGACAAAAGACTCTCACTGTCAGATGGTACACCACAAAAAGTCTACCACAAGTCTTCAATGCGTCCTAGGACAGGTCTGCAGCACGACAATACTTGTGCCTACATTACACTAAGAAACAACCCAACTTCTGGGGAGCCAGGAGTCAAATATTTGCCCTATTCTCTCTACAGTCCAGATCTGTCCTCACATGACTATGTTATCCCCCAAAATAAAAGAAAAAATTAGGTCAACGATTTGAATTGCCTGAAGCTACAGTAGCTGTATGCATTTGCACGCTCTACAAAGAAGAATGCCGTTTGACATTTAAAAGGATGGGATATTGTATAGAGTGCAATACAAAATACTTTCAAAAGATGCAATGATCAGATCTAAATATTTAAAATGTTATTGCATTTATTCTCAAAAATTTTAAAGTCACTCGTATTGCGTCTTTCAGGTACTGAGATGCACGAATCACACGAGAACAAATTATACATATTCGCTTAACTGTCACGGTAGCATAGCGGTAATCTGTCTTCCCGTTTCGTGCAGCGGCCCGGGCCTGGGTAACGAATTTTCCAAATTAGATTCAACCTTCCAGTTTTCTTGAAGTTTAAATTACAAACATTGGAGATGGAAAAGGTTTTGACGTTTACATACCCTCATACATGCTCTTAAAGTAAATACTTTGCAATAAAAATCGTGTGTCACAATTTCAGGATAGCTCCAAAATGAAATTGTTTTGAATTTTTGATCATGTTCTTGTGCCATAAACTAAGTTATTTTCGTCAACTCTTCTTTTATGATGTGATGAATTTCTATCAGGTACACATTGATTTAATGTTTATGAACCTTTATTTCAAATTTAACAAATGAACCCATAATTCCGATGTTATTACTTCTAAAACCGAGGGGGATGACTGCGGTAACGTCTAAGGCTCGTATTCGGGAGTCCCGGTGTCCACCCACTCTAACCATGGGTTTTTGTGGTTTTCCATGGTTGGCAAGGCAAATGCTGTGGTGGTGTATTCTACCATGTATTCCCTCTCTCTACCCCATTTCCTCTCATTTCCTATGCTGTTCATATTTCAGATTGACTCCGGGGCTATGGTCCCGTCGGTGTCAAGCAGATGGCCCAGAGGCTTCTGATGTAGATCTTCTTGTTGGCCCTGCTAGACGGAAGCTTTTCGAGCTGGGTCGTGTTTCCCCAGTCCCACTAGAAGAACGTCTCCGAACGCCTTGAACTATTAGGGAACTTTGCGCGTCTCTGTCGACTTGCGCAGGCCAGCTCTGCAGCCCATATGTCTCCTGTGTTTCCCTCACTCCATCTGTTCCTCCCTGGTTTAGAGGCACAAAAGATCCATTGGGGTCGAGGTTGACTAGTCCTGTTGTATTAGTTCTATAATTGCTTAGTGTGTTAAGACGTGATTTTGTTTTACAGTAGAGGATGAGGGTCTGCAAATGAGGCCCTTAAATGGCGACGTGGAAGCAGTAATCGCACAGAGCAATGTACCGGAGAGAAGGAGGAAGATGCCACAATACATGGCTGCTGTTGTAGGTAAGTGGCTATAAATAACCTTCCTTGCACGTTGAGTGATACAATTTTAACACGGATGTTAATGTACACACTCAAAATAATAAAGAGTATAAGAGATTCAAAGTCTGTTGCATTAAGATGAGGCCAGATTCTCACCACTCCTATATCTTACCAACATTTTGTTCTCACAAGTGGAGCCAGAAGAAGATGCAATGTCCTGAAGAAGGTTAATTTGGTATACAGATGGGTATAAAATGACATTGGAAGAACTAAAAATTAAATTACGTTTTATTTATAGTCCTTAGCGTCCCATTCTATGTTGGGCAAGACCGGACGATTAATAAACGAAAGAGCGTAGAGAAAGCCATGTGAATGTATCACATCAGATTTGTTTCCAAATTATTTAAAGTTCAGGGGAAATGAGAAGGACTTAATGCCCTTCAAGTTAAACATATTCTTAATGATGACAGTGCCGCACACTTGTGACGTTTTATCGGTATTTATCGCAACTATTTTTAGGGATTAAAGGTTGTTACATACTAAGTTGTATTATTATAAGCCGCAAGGTGACTGGGGCCAAGGGGCATACGCTGGCCTTATCACCAGTCTGCGTCTCGTATACATGACTGGGAAGTCGTAATTTCAGAGCCTTCTGGGGGCTCGGAAGAATAGTCTTTCGACCCTTGAAGGAGAAGACTTCAGGTCAAGACGAAGGTACTACAGATTAAACCCCAGCTCAGCAGGGCTGCTTCGGCTGTCTTGTGTGTGTTAATTAGGGGTTATGATGTGGTCCTCATACAAGAACCTTGGTTTTCCAAGGGGCACTTAAGAGGTCTGAAAGAAGAAAGAGGAGAACTAGTCAATAGTAGGTCTAACCAGACTGCAACGACCTCCATCCTTGCAAAACAAGGAATAAAGTACTGACGCTTATGAATGTCTGATCCAGAGACCTGGCGGTAGTAAAACTACAATCAAATATGGAAGGACCGAGGGAGGTTATACTCGGATCGGTATACCTTTCATATGATGATTCAGAACCTCCCCCACAAAGGAAGTTGAAGGGTCGATAGCCGCATGCTTAAAGGACGGCTCCCACCTCATCTTTGGATGTAATGCAAACACCCATCATACTACATGGGGGAGCACTAACATCAATCAAAATTTGAGAATCTCTTCAGTTTTATTATACCTATTAACTTAGATATAATGAAAGTAGGAAACAGGCTGATTTTTGTTACACCCAATAGGAAGAGTTAGACATAACAATAGTTACCAATGATATTGGCAACTTTGTAAAATCATGGCATGTATCTGATGAGGTGAGTTGTTCAGACAACAGATACATAAGCTTCGAGTTGTGTGGTTTTTTCTGACAATTGGAATCATATAGAAATCCTAGGAAAACTGACTGGGATTCCTACAGAGAAAACGTAGCTCAGAATCTGAGCAAAATTGATATTGAAGCAGGCAATAATGCGGACCTAGAGATAGCGTTTAGGCTTTTTCAGGAGGCATTAACTGAAGCTTTCAATAGCAGCTGCCCTCATGCTCACACACGTTCATGCAGGGATGCTCCCTGGTGGAAGAATGACTTAGCACATGAGAGGAAAAAGATAAGAAGACTCTTCAATAAAGTAAAACATTCAGGCTCATGGAATGAATACAGAAAGACCTTAAGTCAGTGTAATAAACATTTAAGGAAGACGAAAAGGGATTATTGGAGAGGCCACTGTGAGGACATTGATCAGACTCCCGACTGTGCTAAACTCCAAAGAATTCTCTCTAAGGTAGGGCCAAACCCAAAGTCAACTCTTCAAAAATATGACGCAGAGTTCACCAACTCCGCAAAGGAAACAATGGTGGAATTTCTAAAAACCCATTTCCCCGGCTCAGAACCTACAACAGAGTTTCTTGGTGGCTGGAATAGTCTAGGACTTAAATTCTCATCGCGGACCTCAAGGAAGGAAGCCTGGAAAAGAGCTAAAAAGGTAACCTGTTATTAAAAACTAAAATGGGTAGTGTTCTCATTTGAACCTTACAAATCCCCTGGCAGAGATGGCATTATGCTATCATGCTCCAACAGTGATTTTCTGTTGGCAGGGGGCTTAATAAAAATTCTCAGAACACGTTTGTCAGTGGAATATGTTCCTTCACACTGGAGGCATGTTAGTGTGGTATTTATAGCAAAAAGCGGAAACTTAGGACCTGGGCTAAGTTCTACAGACCAATCAAAAACTTTGGAGAGACTACTGGATAGGTGGATCAGGGGAGATGTTTTGGTAACCAGACCTTTACATCAGAAGCAATTTGTCTATATAGTAGGATACGCCACAGAAGCTGCGCTTTTCCAGATTGTGAACAATCCAGAAAAAAACATGAGACTTGGAGAAATGGCATTTTGTGCCTTCATGAATATTGGAGGTGCCTTTGACAATATTTACTTCAGGGATATTTCCACAGCTGTTAGAGAGCGTGGAGTTGTTGAAACCTCTTGTAGATGTCTAGAATCCGTGCTCAAAAACATAGTTGTACAGGCATCCCTTGCGGGCAGCAATTTTGCCGCAATAGTCCATGAAGGATGTCCACAGGGAGCAGTTGTATCTCCTCTCCTGTGGGATCTGGTTGAAGGCAGATTGCTGGATATGATCAGCGGTCTGGACTACACAATCTACGGCTGCGCTGATGATATGGTCATATATTTCGCGGAAAAGTTTTAAACACTATAAAGGGACTCATGCAGAAAACTTAATAGGATAGTAGAATGGGTAAATTCTGAGCGGCTAAGAAAAGGAAACTTAGAACAACCTGGGCGTCTGTTTATTAATGGTGAACAGTTAAATATGTTGGAAGAAGTGAAGTAGCTGGAAGTAATTCTCGATTCCATGCTGGTCTGGAACCAAAACATGGAAAAATATGTAAGAAAAGCTATTACTACTTTTTCTGTAGTAAGACGAATGTACGGCAAGAGGTAGGAACTAAGACCTAGACTGCTACACTAGTCATATACTAGGGTAATCAGACCATCACTACTGCACGGTGCTATAGTCTAGTGGACTAAGACACGAGAAGAAAGCACTAAAACAAAAGTAAGGGGGATCACAAGGATGGCTTGTCAAGCAATAATTGGGGCAATTGGCAGGACTCCTACTGCAGCAATGGAAACATTCTTGAGCCTGACCCCTTTAGATACTTTGATAAAGGGGAAGGCCAGAATGGCTTTTCACAGACTGCAGCAAACCAAAACAACTAAGACTCCCAGGACTGTATCGAGAATCTAAGCTATCACGAAGGAAGTAGCAGATCCGATTTTCAAGAATGGAGAGGAACTACCTCGGGAAACTTTTCATTGCCATAAGAACGATAAGGTAAAGGTAATTGAAGAAAACCTACGGCAATAATCCTATCAGAAACTACTTGAGTTTTCTTTGATCTGGTTCACAGAGGCTCAAAAACAGATTCAGGGACTGGTTCTGGGGTATTTGGTTTAAGACCCAGGTGTAGATTTGGTAATTCACTGCGTTTGGTATTTCAAGCCGAAGTATCTGCCATTCTACAAGGTGCATAAGAAAATCTTAGAGAGTATAAAAATACACAGATCTTCATTTTTTTCAGAATCAAAGCATCACTAAAGGCTTTAAACTGTCCTTTAGTGTCATCTAGACTGGTACGTGAATATATTACTGCCTTATCCAACCTGGCAGAACCTAACAAAGTTTATTTGTCATGGGTCGCAGGGCGCAAAGGAATTGAACGCAATGAGAAAGCTGGCGAACTTGCAAAGCAAGGATCGACACAGCTGAAACCCTAAACAGAGCCACCTTTAGGCACACCTAAGTGCTCCATTAGAGAGGTTATAACAAATCAATGTAAAAAGACAACACACTTTCTTTTTGACCTGGAAGAGGACTCCAGAAATTTGGCATGGGTAATTGTTTATGAAAGAACCATGCAAACTTTAACTGACAGACTGCGTAAACCCGGCGGAGGGCGATGGATTTTTTCGGGCGTAAAATCCTTAGCATGGCTTCCTTCGGAAGGGAAGTAAAGCCGGTGGTCCCATATCGTAGATTTACGGCACGTAAAAGAACCTCAAGCCTGATAAAGAGGCCTCTGAACATAATTACTGATCTTTCACGCCCAATATAGAATGGGACGATAAGGACCACAGGAGTTAAAGAGCGTCCATAAATAAAAAAACTCAATTTAAAGACTGCATATTTGTAGAAGTCTCAGTTAGAAACAATAGTAGCCTTTGCCACTGGGCATGCACCAGCGAGAAAGCACCTACACATAATAGAAAGGTTTCAGGGCAGCACAGACTGTAGATTGTGTGGGGTCTGAAACTGGAACAGCATATCATATATTATGCTTCTGTGAAGCGTTAGCATCAAGGAAGTACAAAATCTTTGGGAAATATTTTATGGAACCAGAGGACTACTACCTCAACACACTGCTGGGCCTGTGTAACCTGGTGAGGGACACAGGACTAGTGTGAAGGGGTAATAATTATTACAGTGTCACCACAATAAGCTTTAGGCTACAGTGCAATCGTAGCTTTTGCAGACGGGCCCAAGACCTAAAAAGTTGTATTATTACTATTATTGTTTTTCAGCTAGTTAACATCTGCTGCACCTGTTAAAGGTAAATGTTTAGCGGTTCTGGATAAATTCAAATACAAAACATCTATGTAAAAGATTTTGTCCAGTGGCAACCCTGCAATTATTGGTCTGAGAATGAATAACTGGATCTTAATTAGGCGTTTAAAGCAGATGCTACACATGTTCAACATTTATATAAATCGCACATCGCTTATATTTAGCATTGAACTGGCCGTGTTCCATCCTTGTTGCATTTTAATAAAAATTACAAGACATTTAGGGGTTCCCTAAGGTAAAATGTAACGCAAGATGACAGAACAATAGGCGACAATGTTATAAGCTTTATCGCCAGGTGCTGCGCATTTTCATAGTGTGCACGCTTTGATAGATGGCAGGGTCGTCAGTTTCCTGTCCAATAATTGTAAAATATTCTACTATGGTAGAATTCCAACGGAGCGCGCCAATATCAGTCAAATTGACCTCATAGCTCTTCTCTTCCATCTACATACAAGATCAGAACTATTCCAATTGGCTCCAGTAGATGTAAGCACCTAAGTTGTTTCTAATTTATTTGGGAAAAGAAGCAAAGATACAGAAAGTAAAAGAACAATATATGGAAAGGTATGAGTTTATATTGAAGATTATAAATTCATGTAAAATTATTAAGTTATTTGTACCCAGATTTCGCACTTAAATTAATTAATAGGCAAACACGATAACATGTTCTACCTTTCCCTCAAAGGTCCTCGAGAGGATCCTATTAGCCCGCTTGTTTCCCAACTTGGGAGACATTCAAGCCATCCCAGCACAACAGTTCGGTTTCCGTCTTGGGCACTCGACTCTCAGCAATTGCTACACGTGGTAGAGGCTGCTGCTCTGGGATATCAGGATAGGGCTTACTCCGTGGCGGTCTCCCTGGACCTTCTCGACGACCTGAAATGCGGGTCTTCTCCTGAAACGCATCCACCTGGAACTCCTTACACACATAATACACCTATTACACACACCTTAAACACCGCACTTTTGTGGTTTCAGCTGCCGAACACAAATCAACACAAAGGCCAATACGAGGCGGAGTCCTTGAAGGTTCTGTGTTATCCTCCGCGCTATTTAGCGTGTATGTGGCCGACCTTCCTACAGAGCAGCACGTCAACATAGCTCAATATACTGATGACGTGCTCCTGTATTGTATAGACAAAAACCCACGCAGAGCGTTCAACCCCTTCCGAGACACCTCCGCCTCCTCCAAGAGTGGTGCAGGCGTTGGGATTATCCATCAATCCGGCAAAAAGTCACGCCATTCTCTTTACCAAGCGCCACTTTCAGAAACTTCCCCAAACTTGCCTATCTCAGAAGAAGGATAGAATGGACGAATGCTATCATATACTTGAGTGTTATGCTACATAAGGGTCTAACTTCCGGGAAACACATCCTGGACCTTGCGCATCGGGCCTCTGGTGCTACGGCTTCATTGTTCCCCATGCTGAGGTCGAGGATGTCTGTTCCGCTTAAGCTACGCATTTTTCGAGCACTTTTAATCCACGACCTGTTACGCCTGCGAGATCTGGGGCATGGCCTCAGACTCCAGTCTGCTGCTTCTGCAACGGGCCTTCGGGCTATCTATTCTGTATACCGCTCCTTTCCCGTGAGACGCTTCACGAAGTCTCATCTCTTCCCTACATGGAGGATGCATTAGGCGCCGGGCCGCAAGATTTTACGCACAGTTGCCACAACGTCGGAGCACCCTCGTTTGGTCTCTAGGGGATTATAACCCCAGAACCCGCCGCCTAAGGCGTCACCGGCTTCCCCGCATGGCATGCGGGCACATCCGGTAACAACGGAGCACCTCCAACAGCAGCTAAGGCTGAGCTCCTATATAAACCCTCCATGGGATGCTTGGATAAATAAAATTAAAACATGTGAATATAAAATGTTGGAAAAAATACTTAACGCAAGCGGTGCACAAGGGTCGTTGCAGTATGACCGTCAACTGTTAAGGAGCAAAACTTGCTACCTCCTTTCACTCCCTACACAAATCTCACCAGACACCCTGCAAACCCACATCCATTCACTACGTGGATTAACACTATTTAGGACAGGTACACGCCTAACACACCTTTGGGCTACCCTCAGCCTGCCAACATGTCATCGTCGTATAAGCATGTGCCATTGGTAGCTGAATACAAAAAGTATTACACTGATTGGAATTTTTGGAAATGGATCTGGCTATATAGTTCACCGGGTCCATCCTTATTCACTCCTTGTTACGGTTGAGTCGAGCGATTGTTTCGCAGTACTGATTTATGCGGATCGTTCGTGAATCGTCCCCTTGTCTACTAGCCTGCCTCGCTGCGCGACTCGTTAATGAATCGTCCCAGTTTGCAGTCAGGACTTTGTTGTTACAATGGGACTACGGTCTTTCTTTAACATAAAAAGAAACAATGTATGTAAAAGCTTTGGGGAATACACTTGGAGTTCCCTAAACTTGTCAATAAAAATCATCCTCCGTGATTCTATTTAAGTTGCGAGTACACGACGGTGTTGTGAAGGTTATTATTATCATCTCTTCATGGGTTAAGAGATATCTCCTGTTCCGGTCTCATGGCTCTTTCCTCGGGTTTCGTCCCTTCTCTGCAAATGCTCTCCTCATCCTTCACTATATTGGTTGATTTTGTCATTTATAGGACCAATACCTAACTCCTCTCTGGTTTCTTCATTTTCATTCACCATTATTGAACACCGTTTAACAGCTCTGTGATCTTAGTTCTTCCGTGTTGTTTTATACCATTCTTTCTTCTTTATCACTTTCTCTATCACGTACGTAGTAGGAAGGGATAGAGCTAGAAACGGAGGGGCCTTAGCACCTCGACTTAGCAGATCTGCTGTGCCTAGGGCCCTAACGGGGCGCCCCCGGGAGGATTTAGGTGAGATGAGACAGAGGGCAGACGGACCAGGAGGCACGGCAGGAAGAGGGGAGTCCTTACCAATTACGGATTTGGACTCCCAGGTCTGTCTGGTGCAGTCGGCCCCCTCTTATGGGCTTACACATCCCCTGGGTGCCCGAGATCTGGAGATCACTCGCAATCCGGGTGACCAAGGTTTCCACAGAGCGTCCTTTCCCCTGCCATGCACAGCCGAGACGCCCGCCGACACTTGCAACCCTGAAAAAACCAATCAGATGAAAGATAAAGTGAAATAAGAACGGAGATGAAATGAAGGACAGGAAACTCGGGGATGTAATTATCCGTCCCAGCATTTGCCTGCGACCCGTGAAAATGCCGAAATAAACCGACTGGTACACGAGAATCGAACCTACAACCTCCCAAATGCGAGCTATAGCCCTACCGTCTAAGCCATAGCGCTCGGCACGTACGTAGTAGATGAAAGGTATTGCATTCCACCCAAAATGTCGATACCGTGATTTCATCGGAAATACATGTTTTGAGGTCCTATGAATCTAAAAAGCATTTTTAGAAAAAAGGTCCAGTTGTGCGCATGTGTGTGTGAACAGCATCCCTTTACATAGAACATTTTTCGAAAATTTTTATTTCCTAAAAAGTAGATCTAACGGGTTTTATTAAAATGCCGTATATTCAAAATATTTACATGGCAAATAAAATGTATATCTTGAATTTTTTGGGAATAACTTGTGAAGTCCTCTTCATTCGGAAGGAATTTTGTATAATCTTGTATAACTGGTAAACGTTAAGCGATAGATGAAAACGTACTATACAAAAAGTATAGATCCCTTTAATACACACAGTTTATTTCAAATAAGGTTTTTTCTGGCATCAGCCATTTCTGAGATATCCCTATTAATGGTTCGAATTGTTCATCGCTTGGTCATTCTCTTCAAGTCCTTTCAACATTCAGTTGTTTCTCGAGATGTTATGGAAACAGTATGGAATTTTAAGGCAGCATATAGCGTCCAGTTGTTAAACATTTGACTCTCACTGTTCTCTTTGTATCTATAACGAAATGTGTGATGTAGCTGCTTCTGCAAAGGTTTATTTGGATTAAAATGTAGTAGATAGAAAAATAAGCTTAGTAAGAATAGTTTTTATACACAGTAGTAAAGGTAGACAAAGTCACGTGAATATATCACGTCAGATTTTAGTCCATGTCTCACAGTCATTCATTAGGGCTGGAATCTCTACTGCTTTATTAAATTTTAAACTAGTTTCTTTTCTTGTTCTTTTTTTAATGTTCTTACTAATATTCCCCAATTATTTTGGAACTTATTTACTTAAATATTTAAATATTGATTGTCTAAATACGTTATACTACATCTTAATAAGTATTATTATTTATCGTTGATATAAAATCGTGCTGGTGCAAAAATATTGTATCGATTTCATTTCATAAAATTCGAGGAATCTTTTATGCGTGAGAATGCGCTTAGTGATATCGATGCATGATCCTATATTTGTAATATAGATTATAATATGTAAATTAATGTTTTAAGTATATAATTTTAAACTTTTTAATTTGTTTATAATCAAAATATTCTTCAAACAAAGAATTTTAAACTTCCCTATTTTTTTCCTTCATTTTGCGTATACTTTGGTACTGTGTATTAGATTTATCAGTAAAATACTGAAAATTACTTATATTTTTATACCACGTGTTGCAGCCTCCTTTCATCCATTGGCTATGTTCACGGTAGCTTTTTACTGCGCTTTGCAGCTTTTGCTATTGTTTTTAAGAATTAGTCTTTCTCGGCTGAACTCCGTGCTCTTAGGTTATGACATTAGTATCTCAAAGAATCGTGTTAGACTGCCAATTCATTTTATAAATGTTAAAAATTCCACCAACTTACACAATTCATTCAGTACTGCGATGATTCTGGTCTACTCCGAATCGACAGAATTCGGCAATATTACTCTTTTTTACTGTTCTGTTTTCGTATACCGATGTTAATTCTTTTCGAACTATGATTCATGCAAATTCTTGCGATTCCTTTTGAAAGCCAATTCATGCAAAATCCTTGCGATTCTTTTTGAATGACAACTCATGCGATTCTTTCCTTGAAGTCGTCCATGAATCACCCCATGTCTACTAACATAACTACGGATTTGTTCTTGCACGGAGATGGAAGTTTTATGGTGTTATTATCCTTTAGTGTAAAAAAAGTATTGTAAATCAGCGCGTACCTTTCCCGGAACTATTTGCAGCACTTCCACTTCGGAGTCGGAGTCGTTTCAAGGAAGTATTTACGTGGATGTACTTCCATTTTTCACTGCGGTACTGATGCAAGCACTTCCAGTATTTTACTCAAGAGTGCTGCCGAAATGACTCCTCTAATGTAATGTGATGCGTATGCTAGGTAGACACATCAATCGCATGGATAAATTTTACTGCAATACCATTGGCTGTAAAGCAAACAAGTATAACAGCGAAGCATACCACTACTGATTTAAGACTGAAGCTTATATAGGGTCTTTCAACAAGAGTGTCCTATCTTTAACATGTGATAGCTGCCGATGTTATTGAGTTACAGCAGTCATTTTTTCATGTGGTTACAGTTGTTATTGACAAATAGCCCTGGAACGTTACAACATTCAGCAACGCGTACAAATTTTGAAAATTTATTATCAAAATGGATCATCTGTTCTCCAAACCTTCCGTGTATTGCGTGAAGTTTACGGTGTGTATAATCGTCCCTGAGAGAGAACGATTCGGCGTTTGATCGATAAATTTGAAAGAAATGGTTCTATCAGCGATCAAAGAACGCCTTACGTAATCGACGTAAGCGCTCCAACGAAAACATAGGCGCCGCTCGTGAGTGTACGCGAGAAGGGAAACAAATCAATTGCTCGTCGAGCGCAAGAACTGGGGCTTTCCCGACCACAACTTCGCGAATTCTGCATCTGGACTTAAGTTTCACGCTTACAAAATGGTGTTAACTCAAGAACTAAAGCCCAAGACCATAGGTTGCGCCGTGTATTCGCTGACTGGGCTATGGAGCAATTGGAAGCTGACCCGGATTTCTGTCGAAAATCATCTTCAGCGACGAAGCCCACTGTTGGATGGATGGTTGTGTTAACAAACAAAATTGCCGCTATTGGAGCAATCACAATCCAATGCAGATTCAAGAACGACCACTTCATCCCCAAAAGGTTATTGTGTGGTGTGGATTTTGGTATGGTGGAATCATTGGCCCATATGTTTTTCCAAGATGAAGATGGAGAAGCTCTAACTGTCAATAGAGAAAGATACCGGGCTCTTATAAGGGACTATTTTTGGCCTCAATTGGATGTATGGATCTCAGGAACATCTTGTTCCAGCAAGATGGTGCCAAATGTCATTCTGCTCTCGAAACAATCCATCTTTTGAAGGAGAAGTTCAGAGGTTTCACCATTTCCCGTGGTGGTGATGTTAACTGGCCCCCGAGGTCATGTGATTTAACGCCGTTGGATTACTTCTTTGGGGTTTTACTAAATCTCGAGTTTATGTCAACAAGCCAGAAACAGTAAATGATCTTATGAATAACATCACGCGTGTTATTCGTGAAGTTGGACTACTTTACGTTCTTCTGTCATTGAAAATTGGGTCAAGCGTATACGCGCAACCCAACGAAGTCGCGGCGGTCACTTAACAGATGTTCTCTTCCACACGTAATGACATTAATTATGTTCCAAAATAAAAAGAAGTAAATCTCTATCATTTATAGAACGTGTTTTATTTAAGATCAAAGATAGGACACTCTTGTTGAAAGATCCTATACATCTTCGTAAAATATTGTCTTATTGCGTTTAGGTTATGAACAATGTGGAGGTAAATTGTTTTACATTAAATGTGGTTTCAATAAATATGAAACATTATTTTAGGAAATTAACTTAAATATTTTCATAACATCTCGAAGCTGCTTTTTAATTTCTCTACCCGGCGGAGGGCGAGGGCGTAAAAATCCTTAGCATGGCTTCCTTCGGAAGGGAAGTAAAGCCAGTGGTACCGTGTCGTAAAAGAACCCCAAGCTTGATAAAGAGGCCTCTGAGCAAAATTTCAGGTCTTTCACGCCCAATATAGAATGGGACGCTAAGGACCATACTAGTAAAAGAGCGTCCAAAATAAAACTGAATTTAATTTAAGATCTGAAATAAACCTGATAACGGGACTCTTGACGGGACATTGTAGATTACATGCAATGGGAATCTTTAGAGAGGAACCAGTATGCGGGCTATGTAACAAAGAGGAAGAAACTGCTTCTCATATAATCTTCAAATGTGAAGCACTGGGTAGGAAAAGATGTGAACTTTTGGGGCTGATAAATCCAGATGATGATTTTCCTAAAAAAAACCTGGTTAATAAACTACTGTCCCTAATTAAACGGACAGGGGTATTGAACTAAAACAATAGTGATAGGAGATAATACAACAAACTCTTAGGTTTCAGTGTTACAGCCAATTACAAGTCGATTCCGTAGTCAAGTCAAGTCGACAGGCACATCGTCACTCTTTCGTCACTTATTTTATACTAGTATGAGTAATTAAAGACAGCTAGCTTTGCAGAAAAATGTTTAGCAATGGCTCTAAAATCTGTAACTCTAGCTTGCTTTTTCAAATTCTGCTAATTTGTGTTAATTTCTTCTCCTAATAACTTGATTCTGTAATTCAAGATCTCGTCTCTCCATTAGCATATTGCTACTTAAACAGGGTGGTAAATTTACGGGAACTGCGTTTTAAATTTTGGGAATCAATGCCAACAGCGTATCTGAACCATATGCGTGACCCAAGTTTTTACTTACAATTACGTCCTCTTCATCAAATTGATAAGCAGAAACAGCTGATGCAGAGGTTGAAATCCAGCCCACGCCTCTTTTCTTCGAAATATGGAAATAGTGGCATTTGATTTCACACAGAAGTCATATCTATTCATTCAGTCATCACGCAGCACTTTCCAGGGATATGCCATTTACTGAAAGTGTTTCAGAAACAAATCTTGGACGTGGGTTTTAAAGTTGAGATTGACCACATTTTTCTAAAAATATCAAGTACTTGCTGTCAGCAGCTCCCACGAATTCAAAACTGACGAGTCATAACAAGGCACTCAACAGAGTTTATTAAACACAAATACAATTTGAGTTACTCAATATTTCTTCGCTGACACAGTTTAAACAGAAGCAATTGCTTATGACGTGCAGGGGTGGTTATTGAAACCGTAACAGTTCTTAACTATCGAGCAATTTTATTTTGGAGCAAAAGTACAACCTTCACTACTGTCATTAATCTGAAGAGAACAATATTATAAGACATTATCCTTCAGATTCAAAATATAGCCGCATATGCAAGCATAGAAACGAAGAGCTCTTGCAAAACTGACCATTTCTTTCTGTTAGGAGCGCTAGTGCAACTTTCCCATGACAAGAGCGAGGATGGGCTGTATTTACACATTAAGGGTTTTTGATGCCATGTATGTATAATATAAATGTCATGAGTCCAGCCGGAATTCGAACATGGGATCCTTGAAACAGCAGAGTAGTGCTCTAACAACTGAGCCAAGCGGCCAATGTTTATTTTATCGCTTTTAAATGAATCTACTGAAATCTCCTGAAAATTCTGAACTCTCTCTATTGAAATTTTGGCTACTGGGGTTGGTAACACTGCTTATATAGACTCGCAATTCTCTTAATAGCACTATAATTCCATTTGTATTATTTTCTCTCTGCAGAAGGAGCCACGTTTACCGCTGTTCCTGTGAATCAGAAGTGACTGCTTGTGTTTAACTCCCCTTGTTATTTGTGAGCTGGGTACAAGGCATTTACAGAACGCATTTCTCTTTTTTGCAGTTAACCTGGCACCTTTCACTTACGGCTTGGTGGTGGCATGGACTTCCAGTGCGCTGCTGCAACTTCGCTCCCCCAAAGACACTCCTCTGGAAGGAGGTGCCATTTCTGCAAGCGAGGCGTCCTGGCTCGGCTCCATTGTTTGCTTAGGAGCTGTCGTAGGCGTGCCCATTTACAGTTTCTTGGCGCAGCGATTTGGACGGAAGACGGCGGGTTACCTCGTGGCTGTCCCGTTTATCATTGGTTGGCTACTCATTTACATAGCAAAGTCATTCGTCGTGCTGTTCATAGCAAGGGCAGTGACCGGCCTAGCTTCTGGTGGCATGATGACAGTCTGTCCTCTCTATCTCAGTGAAATAGCAGAGGACAGTATCAGAGGAACTTTAGGCTCCTACTTCTTGCTGTTCATGAACGCTGGTATATTGCTGCCGTATATTATAGGTCCCACAGTCCCCTTCCACACTCTCGCTATCATCTGTTTTATATTTCCTGTTCTCTTCTTCCTCCTCTTCATCTGGATGCCAGAGTCGCCAGTTTATTACGCCAACAAAGGGAAGATAACAGACGCTGCTAGGTCACTGCACTGGTTACGGGGAGGTGACAAGTACACCATCAACAGAGAACTCGACGTGCTTAAAAGGGCGGTCCAGGAGTCTTCAGAAGTGCAGACATCAATCAAAGACTTCTGCTCTTCTTCTGGTACACGACGCGCTCTTCTTATAGGTGTCGTACTGGCCATCAACCAGCAGTTCAGTGGCATCTTTGCCATTCAGAGCTACGCACAAGAAATCTTCCAGCTATCGGAGAGCTCTCTCTCGCCGCACATGTCAACAATTGTACTAGGCGTTCTTCAAGTGGCGGCTTCTTACATTTGCTCTCTACTTGTCGACAGAGCAGGAAGGAAAATCTTGCTTATTGTTTCTGATGCTCTTATGACACTTTGTTTAGCTGCACTGGGCGTGTACTTCTACTTGAAGAACTCGAACGCAGACACGGAAGCATTGTGGTGGCTCCCAGTTTCAAGTCTTTCAGCGTACGTGGTGGCATTTTGTATGGGAGTAGGCCCTGTACCTTTTATCATCGTCTCAGAAATATTTTCTCCAAATGTTCGAGGATTAGCAACGTGGATCTGCTTCTCCACTGTGTGGATCGGAGCATTTTTAGTCTCCAAATATTTTCATGAAATTGCTTCTGTGTTTGGGGTCCATGGATGCTTCTGGACTTTCTCAGCTTTCTGTCTTTCAGGAATGCTGTTTATTAAAATTTTCCTTCCGGAAACAAAGAACAAAAGCATAGAGGTCATATTAAACGAACTGAATGGCAGACAATCGAGCACCTCAATCCAAGAAACTTAGTCCATATGACATTTTACTTTATTTCCTGGTTATTAACTTGTACCTTCTGGCCTGCAACTGATGACTAGTAGGCTGTACAAATTAGAAGTTCAAGTAATGGCTAACTTAACTTCTTTTTGGTCGACCACACTATAATATGCTAACTACATGTGGCATGTACTAACTACAACTGAACTGTTATGACATCCATTATATCTCAGCGACACATTAGGACCTTACTCGGCTGCGCGCGCACCTTCTTCATATCTTTTAACACCTTTGAAGCAGCAGTCCACTGGGATCCATTCCACACATAAACAATGACATATGCGTATTTAAAATAAAACAGTTTCTGTTTATTGTAATCTTAATATTCTATAAATTGAGTTAATTTCCTTTGTTTCAATTTTGTTGAATATTCATTATTGCAAAAACGAATAGATACTGCGTGGACTAAACAGTACTGCCACTTCTTGCACTACTCGCAAGTACGCTTAAGGTTCTGTCATCCGATTAGAATTTAATTGCACGCAGTTACAAAGGTCAGATCTTTTCATAAAAACTCGAAAGTTTGAAATTATAGTGTGGTCGACCAAAAAAGTCGTACGCAACAAGATTGTAATGATAAAACGCTCGTATGAAAATACTCACGGCTTACTACTATTATAGTCTTGTTACTGATTATACTATTCTGTTTATGTTTAATTATTTTTTCGTGTTGGAAAAATGAAGTTCTTTCCCACTGATGTTAAATCTGTTAATCTCACGAGCCTCAGATGCTATTTAACATATCAGCTTAAGGGTTTTACAGGATACATTAAAGGCTTCTAAGTTCGCTGATCTACTTTTATCCAATAAGTTTATTTATTATGTAAGATAGGTTTATTTTCTTAACTATAGCATCTTTTAATTAAAATGTATCAGCAATTATATTTTTAAATAAGTAATAATTTTAATGACACCAAAAGGAGATCCAAAACAACATAGAGATTGTTTACAGCATCCTAAAATTTAATTTAGCTCAATGTGTGTAGGACTTAATTTTTCCCCTGTGAAGTGGTGCAGCATTCACAGTACAAAATGACAAATACAGTGTCATTTTAGAAATAGATTTAAAATACAAGTATTGTATATACATAAAGTGACTATACGATACCACTATTTCTCGATACCGATACTAGATTTTATAAAAAAACAGTAAACGCGATAACTTGTTGCAGAATTGTGTTTTTATTAGCAACCTTCTGTGCATAAACGCATGTAACCAATTTTATATTGTATGGTAATTGCGAAATTGTTCGTGTTTGACTTTCTCACATTTGCAGCAATTTTTTAATTTCGATATTGCCATAGGTTATACATCCTCTTTTGTTAGCCAAGGCTATTAATAATAATAATAATAATAATAATAATAATAATAATAATAATAATAATAATAATAATAATAATAATAATAATAATAATAATAATAATAATGTGTTTTCTATGCATACTATGGAAATTTGTAACTATGTTTGACATTCCAGTCTGACTTATGTAAACGCAAATTAACAGATAGAAGCAAAGAACAAATATCTCACGTCTTAAGTTCTGATTTGTTTCTGCTGGATAAAAAGATTTTGGTCACCGGAGTAGGTAAAATTAATGTAATGCCTGAGAGTGAGTTACCAAGCCAGGCTATTGCAGAAACGTGATTTATTGCGTCAGCTAAATAAGCTTCATTCACAAAACAGTTAACGCTGCATGTCAGTAGTATATACCCCGCGGCAGGCAGACGGTCAAAGTTCACCCTGGTATTAAACGTCAGAGGTTAAAAGTCATTGGCGTCAGTAACGTCAGAAGGTTATCTGACCCTGATGACGTCATTGAACTTGAACCTCTGATCCCGCCAGGGCGGAGCTGTCTACCTGCCGCGTGTTTTTTCTTATTATTAAAATATGTACAGTACAATATTACATTTTTTTAATTAGTTGCAAATACAGAAGAGTACAAGGTTTTTAGTTGACTACTTGTGCAAAAAATATACACAATATTATATGATAACCTTACATTTAAAATTTACTTAAAAGAGTACAAGTTTTTCTTGATTACTTTTTAGTCTTGTGAATTGTTTTGATAAAAATAACTTTAGTAAAAGCTGTTACATCGTCACAGTTGATGCTGTTGACTGTGCTGCTGCTGGTAGTGGAGCCATCTGAGGGGATATTGTTGCTGGTGCTGCTGCTAGTGGCGCTGGAGGTGCGGATATTGTGTTTATCGTTGTCATCGTCGTCAGAGTTAGGTGTGCTGTTATTGTTTCTGCTGTTGCTGGTAGCGGCCTCTGCTGCGGGGATATTGTTGCTGGTGCTGTTGCTAGTGACGCCGGAGGCGGGGATATTGTGTTTATCGTTGTCAACGTCGTCAGAGTTAGTTGTGCTGCTATTATTGCTGCTGTTCCTGGTAGCGGCTTCGGCTGCGGAGATACTGTTGCTGTTGCTAGTGGCGCCGGAGGCGGGGATATTGTGTTTATCGTTGTCAACGTCGTCAGAGTTAGTTGTGTGTTTATTGTTGCTGCTGTTGCTGCTTGCGGCTTCGGCTGCGGGGATATTGTTGCTGGTGCTGCTGCTAGTGGCGCCGGAGGCAGGGATATTGTGTTTATCGGTGTCAACGTCGTCAGAGTTAGTTGTGCTGTAACTCCTGCTGCTGTTGCTGGTGGCCGCTTCGACTGCGGAGATATTTTTGCTGGTGCTGTTGCAAGTGGCGCAGGAGGCGGGGATACTGTGTTTATCGTTGTCAACGTCGTCAGAGTTAGTTGTGCTGTTATTATTGCTGCTGTTCCTGGTAGCGGCTTCGGCTGCGGGGATATTGTTGCCGGTGCTGCTGCTAGTGGCGCTGGAGGTGCGGATATCGTGTTTATCGTTGTCATCGTCGTCAGAGTTAAGAGTGCTGTTATTGTTGCTGCTGTTGCTCTTAGCCGCTTCAGCTACGCGGATATTGTTGCTGGTGCTGTTGCTAGTGACGCCGGAGGCGGAGAGATTGTGTTTATCGTTGTCATCATCGTCAGAGTTAGCAGTGCTGTTATTGTTACTGCTGTTGCTGGTAGCGGCTTCGGCTGCGAGGATATTGTTGCTGGTCCTGTTGCTAGTGGCGCCGGAGGCGGGGATATTGTGTTTATCGTTGTCATGGTCGTCAGAGTTAGGTGTGCTGTTATTGTTGCTGCTGTTGCTGGTAGCGGCTTCGGCTGCGGGGATATTCTTGTTGTTGCTAGTGGCACCAGAGGCGGGAATATTGTGTTTATCGTTGTCATCGTCGTCAGAGTTAGGAGTGCTGTTATTGTTGCTGCTGTTGCTGGTCGCAGCTTCGGCTGCGGGGATATTGTTGCTTGTGCTGTCGCTAGCGGCGCCGGAGGCGGTGATATTATGTTTATCGTTGCCATCGTCGTCAGAGGTAGGTGTGCTGTTACTGTTTCTGCTGTTGCTGGTTGCGGCTTCGGCTGCGGGTATATTGTTGCTGGTGCTGCTGCTAGTGGCGACGGAGATGAGGATATTGTGTCTATCGTTGTCAACGTCGTCAGAGTTAGTTGTGCTGTTATTGTTGCTGCAATTATTGGTAGCGGCTTCGGCTGCGGGGATATTGTTGCTGGTGCCGCTGCTAGTGGCACCGGAGGCGGAGATATTGTGTTTATCCTTGTCATCGTCGTCAGAGTTTGGAGTGCTGTTATTGTTACTGCTGTTGCTGGTAGCGGCTTCGGCTACGGGGATATTGTGCTGGTGCTGTTGCTATTGACGCCAGAGTCGGGGAGATTGTGTTTATCGTTGTCATCGTCGTTAGTTAGGAGTGCTGTAATTGTTACTGCCGTTGCTGGTAGCGGCTTCGGCTGCGGGGATATTGATCCTGGTGCTGCTGCTAGTGGCACTGGAGTTGCGGATATTGTGTTTATCGCTGTTATCGTCGTCAGAGTTAGGTGTGCTGTTATTATTGCTGCTCTTGCTGGTAGCGGCTTCGGCTGCGGGGATATTGTTGCTTATGCTGTTGCTAGCGGCGCCGGAGGAGGGGATATTGTGTTGATCGTTGTCATCGTCGTCAGAGTTAGGTGTGCTGTTATTGTTGCTGCTGTTGCTGGTAGCGGCTTCGGCTGCGAGGATATTGTTGCTGGTCCTGTTGCTAGTGGCGCCGGAGGCGGGGATATTGTGTTTATCGTTGTCATCGTCGTCAGAGTTAGGTGTGCTGTTATTGTTGCTGCTGTTGCTGGTAGCGGCATCGGCTGCGGGGATATTGTTGTTGTTGCTAGTGGCACCAGAGGCGGGAATATTGTGTTTATCAATGTCATCGTCGTCAGAGTTAGGTGTGCTGTTATAGTTGCTGCTGTTGCTGGTCGCAGCTTCGGCTGCGGGGATATTGTTGCTTGTGCTGTCGCCAGCGGTGCCGGAGGCGGAGATATTATGTTTATCGTTGTCATCGTCGTCAGAGGTAGGTGTGCTGTTACTGTTTCTGCTGTTGCTGGTTGCGGCTTCGGCTGCGGGTATATTGTTGCTGGTGCTGCTGCTAGTGGCAACGGAGATGAGGATATTGTGTCTATCGTTGTCAACGTCGTCAGAGTTAGTTGTGCTGTTATTGTTGCTGCAATTATTGGTAGCGGCTTCGGCTGCGGGGATATTGTTGCTGGTGCCGCTGCTAGTGGCGCCGGAGGCGGAGATATTGTGTTTATCCTTGTCATCGTCGTCAGAGTTAGGAGTGCTGTTATTGTTACTGCTGTTGCTGGTAGCGGCTTCGGCTACGGGGATATTGTGCTGGTGCTCTTGCTAGTGACGCCGGAGTCGGGGAGATTGTGTTTATCGTTGTCATCGTCGTGAGTTAGGAGTGCTGTAATTGTTACTGCCGTTGCTGGTAGCGGCTTCGGCTGCGGGGATATTGATCCTGGTGCTGCTGCTAGTGGCACTGGAGTTGCGGATATTGTGTTTATCGCTGTTATCGTCGTCAGAGTTAGGTGTGCTATTATTATTGCTGCTCTTGCTGGTAGCGGCTTCGGCTGCGGGAATATTGTTGCTTATGCTGTTGCTAGTGGCGCCGGAGGCGGGGATATTGTGTTGATCGTTGTCATCGTCGTCAGAGTTAGGTGTGCTGTTATTGTTGCTGCTGTTGCTGGTAGCGGCTTCGGCTGCGGAGATATTGTTGCTGGTGCTGCTGCTAGTGGCGCCGGAGGCGGGGATATCAAGTTTATCGTTGTCACTGTCGTCAGAGTTAGGTGTGCTGTTATTGTTGCTGCTGTTGCCGGTAACGGCTTCGGCTGCGGGGATATTGTAGCTGGTGCTGCTGCTAGTGGCACCGGAGGCGGGGATATTATGTGTATCGTTGTCATCGTCGTCAGAGTTAGGTGTGCTGTTATTGTTGCTGCTGTTGCTGGTCGCGGCTTCGGCTGCGGGAATAATGTTGCTTGTGCTGTCGCTAGTGGCACCGGGGGCGGGGATATTGTGTTTATTGTTGTCATCGTCGTCAGAGTTAGGTGTGCTGTTATTGTTACTGCCGTCGCTGGTAGCGGCTTCGCCTGCTGGGATATTGTTGCTAGTGCTGTTGCTAGTGGCGACGGAGACGGGGATATTGTCTTTATCGTTGTTAACCTCATCAGAGTTAGTTGTGATGTTATTGTTGCTGCTGTTGCTGGTAGCGGCTTCGGCTGCGGAGATATTATTGCTGGTGCTGTTGCTAGTGGCGCCGGATGCGGGGAGATTGTGTTTATCGTTGTCATCGTCGTCAGAGTTAATTGTGCTGTTATTGTTGCTGCAGTTGCTGGTAGCGGCTTCGGCTACGGGGATATTGTGCTGGTGCTGTTGCTAGTGACGCCGGAGGCGGGGAGATTGTGTTTATCGTTGTCATCGTCGTCAAAGTTAGGAGTGCTGTTATTGTTACTGCCGTTGCTGGTATCGGCTTCGGCTGCGGGGATATTGTTGCTGGTGCTGCTGCTAGTAGCACTGGAGTTGCGGATATTGTGTTTTTGGTTGTCATCGTCGTCAGAGTTAGGTGTGTTCTTATTGCTGCTGCTGTTGCTGGTAGCGGCTTCGGCTACGGGATATTGTTGCTGGTGCTGCTGCTAGTGGCCCCGGAGGCGGGTATATGTGTTTATCGTGGTCATCGTCGTCAGAGTTAGGTGTGCTGTTATTGTTGCTGCTCTTGCTGGTCGCGGCTTCGGCTGCGGGGATATTGTTGCTTGTGCTGTCCCTAGTGGCGCCGGAGGCGAGGATATTGTGTTTATTGTTGTCATCGTCGTCAGAGTTACGTGTGCATTTATTATTGCTGTTAGCGGCTCCGGCTGCGGGAATATTGTTGCTGGTGCTGTTGCTAGTGTTGACGAAGACGGGGATATTGTGATTATCGTATCAACGTCGTCAGATTTAGTTTTGCTGTTATCGTTGCTGCTGTTGCTGGCAGCGGCTTCGGCTGCGGGGATATTGTTGCTGGTGCTGCTGCTAGTGGCACCGGCTGCGGGGATATTGTGTTTATCGTTGTCATCGCCGTCAGAGTTAGGTGTGCTGTTATTGTTACTGCCGTTGCTGGTAGCGGCTTCGTATGCGGGGATATTGTTGCTGGTGCTGTTGCTAGAGGCGAAGGAGACGGGGAGATTGTGTTTATCGTCATCGTCGTCTGAATTAGGTGTGCTGTTATTGTTGCTGCTGTTGCTGGTAGCGGCTTCGGCTGCGGGGATATTGTTGCTGGTGCTGCTGCTATTGGCGCCGGAGGCGGGGATATTGTGTTTATCGTTGTCATCGTCGGCAGAGTTACCTGTGCAGTTATTATTGCGGTAGCGGCTTCGGCTGCGAGTATATTGTTCTGGTGCTGTTGCTAGTGGCGACGGAGAAGGGGATATTGTGTTTATCGTTGTCAACGTCGTCAGAGTTAGGAGTGCTGTTATTGTTACTGCTGTTGCTAGTAGCGGCTTCGGCTACGGGGATATTGTTGCTGGTGCTGTTGCCAGTGACGCCAGAGGCGCAGAGATTTTGTTTATCGTGGTCATTGTCGCCATAGTTAGGAGTGCTTTTATTGTTACTGCCGTTGCTGGTAATGGCTTCGGCTGCGGGGATCTTGTTACTGGTGCTGCTGCTAGTGGCACTGGAGGTGCGGATATTGTGTTTGTCGTTGTCATCTTCGTCAGAGTTAGGTGTGTGTTATTGTTGCTTCTGTTGCTGGTCGCGGCTTCGGCTGCGGGGATATTGTTGCTTGTGCTGTCGCTAGTGACGCCGGAGGCGGAGATATTGTGTTTATCGTTGTCATCGTCGTCAGAGTTAGGTGTGCTGTTACTGTTTCTACTGTTGCTGGTTGCGACTTCGGCTGCGGCTATATTGTTGCTGGTGCTGCTGCTAGTGGCGACGGAGACGGGGATATTGTGTTTATTGCTGTTATCGTCGTCAGAGTTAGGTGTGCTGTTATTATTGCTGCTCTTGCTGGTAGCGGCTTCGGCTGCGGGGATATTGTTGCTTATGCTGTTGCTAGTGGCGCCGGAGGCGGGGATATTGTGTTGATCGTTGTCATCGTCGTCAGAGTTAGGTGTGCTGTTATTGTTGCTGCTGTTGCTGGTAGCGGCTTCGGCTGCGGAGATATTGTTGCTGGTGCTGCTGCTAGTGGCGCCGGAGGCGGGGATATCAAGTTTATCGTTGTCACTGTCGTCAGAGTTAGGTGTGCTGTTATTGTTGCTGCTGTTGCCGGTAACGGCTTCGGCTGCGGGGATATTGTAGCTGGTGCTGCTGCTAGTGGCACCGGAGGCGGGGATATTATGTTTATCGTTGTCATCGTCGTCAGAGTTAGGTGTGCTGTTATTGTTGCTGCTGTTGCTGGTCGCGGCTTCGGCTGCGGGAATAATGTTGCTTGTGCTGTCGCTAGTGGCACCGGGGGCGGGGATATTGTGTTTATTGTTGTCATCGTCGTCAGAGTTAGGTGTGCTGTTATTGTTACTGCCGTCGCTGGTAGCGGCTTCGCCTGCTGGGATATTGTTGCTAGTGCTGTTGCTAGTGGCGACGGAGACGGGGATATTGTCTTTATCGTTGTCAACCTCATCAGAGTTAGTTGTGATGTTATTGTTGCTGCTGTTGCTGGTAGCGGCTTCGGCTGCGGAGATATTATTGCTGGTGCTGTTGCTAGTGGCGCCGGATGCGGGGAGATTGTGTTTATCGTTGTCATCGTCGTCAGAGTTAATTGTGCTGTTATTGTTGCTGCAGTTGCTGGTAGCGGCTTCGGCTACGGGGATATTGTGCTGGTGCTGTTGCTAGTGACGCCGGAGGCGGGGAGATTGTGTTTATCGTTGTCATCGTCGTCAAAGTTAGGAGTGCTGTTATTGTTACTGCCGTTGCTGGTATCGGCTTCGGCTGCGGGGATATTGTTGCTGGTGCTGCTGCTAGTAGCACTGGAGTTGCGGATATTGTGTTTTTGGTTGTCATCGTCGTCAGAGTTAGGTGTGCTCTTATTGCTGCTGCTGTTGCTGGTAGCGGCTTCGGCTACGGGATATTGTTGCTGGTGCTGCTGCTAGTGGCCCCGGAGGCGGGTATATGTGTTTATCGTGGTCATCGTCGTCAGAGTTAGGTGTGCTGTTATTGTTGCTGCTCTTGCTGGTCGCGGCTTCGGCTGCGGGGATATTGTTGCTTGTGCTGTCCCTAGTGGCGCCGGAGGCGAGGATATTGTGTTTATTGTTGTCATCGTCGTCAGAGTTACGTGTGCATTTATTGTTGCTGTTAGCGGCTCCGGCTGCGGGAATATTGTTGCTGGTGCTGTTGCTAGTGTTGACGAAGACGGGGATATTGTGATTATCGTATCAACGTCGTCAGATTTAGTTTTGCTGTTATCGTTGCTGCTGTTGCTGGCAGCGGCTTCGGCTGCGGGGATATTGTTGCTGGTGCTGCTGCTAGTGGCACCGGATGCGGGGATATTGTGTTTATCGTTGTCATCGCCGTCAGAGTTAGGTGTGCTGTTATTGTTACTGCCGTTGCTGGTAGCGGCTTCGTATATGGGGATATTGTTGCTGGTGCTGTTGCTAGTGGCGAAGGAGACGGGGAGATTGTGTTTATCGTCATCGTCGTCTGAATTAGGTGTGCTGTTATTGTTGCTGCTGTTGCTGGTAGCGGCTTCGGCTGCGGGGATATTGTTGCTGGTGCTGCTGCTATTGGCGCCGGAGGCGGGGATATTGTGTTTATCGTTGTCATCGTCGGCAGAGTTACCTGTGCAGTTATTATTGCGGTAGCGGCTTCGGCTGCGAGTATATTGTTCTGGTGCTGTTGCTAGTGGCGACGGAGAAGGGGATATTGTGTTTATCGTTGTCAACGTCGTCAGAGTTAGGAGTGCTGTTATTGTTACTGCTGTTGCTGGTAGCGGCTTCGGCTACGGGGATATTGTTGCTGGTGCTGTTGCCAGTGACGCCAGAGGCGGAGAGATTTTGTTTATCGTGGTCATTGTCGCCATAGTTAGGAGTGCTTTTATTGTTACTGCCGTTGCTGGTAATGGCTTCGGCTGCGGGGATCTTGTTACTGGTTCTGCTGCTAGTGGCACTGGAGGTGCGGATATTGTGTTTGTCGTTGTCATCTTCGTCAGAGTTAGGTGTGTGTTATTGTTGCTTCTGTTGCTGGTCGCGGCTTCGGCTGCGGGGATATTGTTGCTTGTGCTGTCGCTAGTGACGCCGGAGGCGGAGATATTGTGTTTATCGTTGTCATCGTCGTCAGAGTTAGGTGTGCTGTTACTGTTTCTACTGTTGCTGCTTGTGACTTCGGCTGCGGCTATGTTGTTGCTGGTGCTGCTGCTAGTGGCGACGGAGACGGGGATATTGTGTTTATCGTTGTCATCGTCGTCAGAGTTAGGTGTCCTGTTATTGTTGCTGCTGTTGCTAGTGGCGCCAGAGGTGGGGATATTGTGTTTATCGTTGTCATCGTCGTCAGAGTTAGTTGTGCTGTTATTGTTGCTGCTATTGCTGGTAGCGGCTTCGGCTGCGGGTATATTGTTGCTGGTTCTGCTGCTAGTGGCGTCGGAGGCGGGGATATTGTGTTTATCGTTGTCATCGTCGTCAGAGTTAAGAGTGCTGTTATTGTTACTGCTGTTGCTCTTAGCGGCCTCGGCTACGCGGATATTGTTTCTGGTGCTGTTGCTAGTGACGCCGGAGGCGGGGAGATTGTGTTTATCATTGTCATCGTCGTCAGAGTTAAGAGTGCTGTTATTGTTACTGCTGGTGCTCTTAGCGGCTTCGGCTACGCGGATATTGTTGCTGGTGCTGTTGCTAGTGACGCCGGATGCGCGGATATTGTGTTTATCGTTGTCATCGCCGTCAGAGTTAGGTGTGCTGTTATTGTTACTGCCGTTGCTGGTAGCGGCTTCGTATGCGGGGATATTGTTGCTGGTGCTGTTGCTAGTGGCGAAGGAGACGGGGAGATTGTGTTTATCGTCATCGTCGTCTGATTGTCATCGTCGTCAGAGTTAAGAGTGCTGTTATTGTTACTGCTGGTGCTCTTAGCGGCTTCGGCTACGCGGATATTGTTGCTGGTGCTGTTGCTAGTGATGCCGGATGCGGGGATATTGTGTTTATCGTTGTCATCGCCGTCAGAGTTATGTGTCTTGTTATTGTTACTGCCGTTGCTGGTAGCGGCTTCGTATGCGGGGATATTGTTGCTGGTGCTGTTGCTAGTGGCGAAGGAGACGGGGAGATTGTGTTTATCGTTATCGTCGTCTGAATTAGGTGTGCTGTTATTGTTGCTGCTGTTGCTGGTAGCGGCTGCGGCTACGGGGATATTGTTGCTGGTGCTGTTGCAAGTGACGCCAGAGGCGGGGAGATTGTGTTTATCGTGGTCATTGTCGCCATAATTAGGAGTGGTTTTATTGTTACTGCCGTTGCTGGTAGCGGCTTCGGCTGCGGGGATCTTGTTGCTGGTGCTGCTGCTAGTGGCACTGGAGGTATGGATATTGTGTTTGTCGTTGTCATCTTCGTCAGAGTTAGGTGTGTGTTATTGTTTCTTCTGCTGCTGGTCGCGGCTTCGGCTGCGGGGATATTGTTGCTTGTGCTGTCGCTAGTGGCGCCGGATGCGGAGATATTGTGTTTATCGTTGTCATCGTCGTCAGAGTTAGGTGTGCTGCTACTGTTTCTACTGTTGCTGGTTGCGACTTCGGCTGCGGCTATATTGTTGCTGGTGTTGCTGCTAGTGGCGACGGAGACGGGGATATTGGGTTTATCGTTGTCATCGTCGTCAGAGTTAAGAGTGCTGTTATTGTTACTGCTGTAGCTCTTAGCGGCTTCGGCTACGCGGATATTGTTGCTGGTGCTGTTGCTAGTGACGCCGGAGGCGGGGAGATTGTGTTTATCGTTGGCATCGTCGTCAGAGTTAAGAGTGCTGTTATTGTTACTGCTGTTGCTCTTAGCGGCTTCGGCTACGCGGATATTTGCTGGTGCCGTTGCAAGTGACGCCGGAGGCGGGGAGATTGTGTTTATCGTTGTCATCGTCGTCAGAGTTAGCAGTGCTGTTATTGTTACTGCTGTTGCTGGTAGCGGCTTCGGCTGCAAGGATATTGTTGCTGGTCCTTTTGCTAGTGACGCCGGAGGCGGGGATATTGTGTTTATCGTTGTCATCGTCGTCAGAGTTAGATGTGATGTTATTGTTATTGTTGCTGCTAGCGGCTTCGGCTGCGGAGGTATTGCTCCTGGTGCTGTCGCTAGTGGCGCCGTAGGCGGGGAGATTGTCATTATCGTTGTCCTCGTCGTCAGAATTACGTGTTCTGTTATTGTTGCTGCTGTTGCTAGTGGCGCCGGAGGCGGAGATATCGTGTTTATCTTTGTCATCGTCGTCAGAGTTAGGTGTGCTGTTATTGTTGCTGCTGTTGCTAGTGGCGACGGAGGCGGGGATATCGTATTTATCGTTGTCATCGTCGTCAGAGTTAGGTTTTATGTTATTGTTGCTGCTGTTGCTAGGGGCACCGGAGCCGGGGATATTGTGTTTATCGCTGTCATCGTCGTCAGAGTTAGGTGTGCTGTTATTGCTGGTGCTGTTGCTGGTAGCGGCTTCGGCTGCGCGGATATTGTTGCTGGTGCTGCTGCTAGTGGCGCCGTAGGCGGGGATATTGTATTCATCGTTGTCATCGTCGTCAGAGTTAGGTGTGCTGTTATTGTTGCTGCAGTTGCTGGTAGCGGCTTCGGCTACGGGATATTGTTGCTGGTGCTGCTGCTAGTGGCCCCGGAGGCGGGTATATGTGTTTATCGTGGTCATGGTCGTCAGAGTTAGGTGTGCTGTTATTGTTGCTGCTCTTGCTGGTCGCGGCTTCGGCTGCGGGGATATTGTTGCTTGTGCTGTCCCTAGTGGCGCCGGAGGCGAGGATATTGTGTTTATTGTTGTCATCGTCGTCAGAGTTACGTGTGTATCAATTGTTGCTGTTAGCGGCTCCGGCTGCGGGAATATTGTGACTGGTGCTGTTGCTAGTGTTGACGAAGACGGGGATATTGTGATTATCGTTGTCAACGTCGTCAGAGTTAGTTTTGCTGCTGTTGCTGGCAGCGGCTTCGGCTGCGGGGATATTCTTGCTGGTGCTGCTGCTAGTGGCACCGGATGCGGGGATATTGTGTTTATCGTTGTCATTGCCGTCAGAGTTAGGTGCGCTGTTATTGTTACTGCCGTTGCTGGTAGCGGCTTCGTATGCGGGGATATTGTTGCTGGTGCTGTTGCTAGTGGCGAAGGAGACGGGCGGATTGTGTTTATCGTCATCGTCGTCTGAATTAGGTGTCCTGTTATTGTTGCTGCTGTTGCTGGTAGCGGCTTCGGCTACGGGGATATTGTTGCTGGTGCTGCTGCTATTGGCGCCGGAGGCGGGGATATTGTGTTTATCGTTGTCATCGTCTGCAGAGTTACCTGTGCAGTTATTGTTGCGGTAGCGGCTTCGGCTGCGAGTATATTGTTCTGGTGCTGTTGCTAGTGGCGACGGAGACGGGGATATTGTGTTTATCGTTGTCAACGTCGTCAGAGTTAGGAGTGCTGTTATTGTTACTGCTGTTGCTGGTAGCGGCTTCGGCTACGGGGATATTGTTGCTGGTGCTGTTGCCAGTGACGCCAGAGGCGGGGTGATTTTGTTTATCGTGGTCATTGTCGCCGTAGTTAGGAGTGCTTTTATTGTTACTGCCGTTGCTGGTAATGGCTTCGGCTGCGGGGATCTTGTTGCTGGTGCTGCTGCTAGTGGCACTGGAGGTGCGGATATTGTGTTTGTCGTTGTCATCTTCGTCAGAGTTAGGTGTGTGTTATTGTTGCTTCTGTTGCTGGTCGCGGCTTCGGCTGCGGGGATATTGCTGCTTGTGCTGTCGCTAGTGGCGCCGGAGGCGGAGATATTGTGTTTATCGTTGTCATCGTCGTCAGAGTTAGGTGTGCTGTTACTGTTTCTACTGTTGCTGGTTGCGATACGGCTGCGGCTATATTGTTGCTGGTGCTGCTGCTAGTGGCGACGGAGACGGGGATATTGTGTTTGTCGTTGTCATCGTCGTCAGAGTTAGGTGTCCTGTTATTGTTGCTGCTGTTGCTAGTGGCGCCGGAGGTGGGGATATTGTGTTTATCGTTGTTATCGTCGTCAGAGTTAGTTGTGCTGTTATTGTTGCTGCTATTGCTGGTAGCGGCTTCGGCTGCGGGTGTATTGTTGCTGGTGCTGCTGCTAGTGGCGTCGGAGGCGGGGATATTGTGTTTATCGTTGTCATCGTCGTCAGAGTTAAGAGTGATGTTATTGTTACTGCTGTTGCTCTTAGCGGCCTCGGCTACGCGGATATTGTTTCTGGTGCTGTTGCTAGTGACGCCGGAGGCGGGGAGATTGTGTTTATCATTGTCATCGTCGTCAGAGTTAAGAGTGCTGTTATTGTTACTGCTGGTGCTCTTAGCGGCTTCGGCTACGCGGATATTGTTGCTGGTGCTGTTGCTAGTGACGCCGGATGCGGGGATATTGTGTTTATCGTTGTCATCGCCGTCAGAGTTAGGTGTGCTGTTATTGTTACTGCCGTTGCTGGTAGCGGCTTCGTATGCGGGGATATTGTTGCTGGTGGTGTTGCTAGTGGCGAAGGAGACGGGGAGATTGTGTTTATCGTCATCGTCGTCTGATTGTCATCGTCGTCAGAGTTAAGAGTGCTGTTATTGTTACTGCTGGTGCTCTTAGCGGCTTCGGCCACGCGGATATTGTTGCTGGTGCTGTTGCTAGTGACGCCGGATGCGGGGATATTGTGTTTATCGTTGTCATCGCCGTCAGAGTTATGTGTCTTGTTATTGTTACGGCCGTTGCTGGTAGCGGCTTCGTATGCGGGGATATTGATGCTGAAGCTGTTGCTAGTGGCGAAGGAGACGAGGAGATTGTGTTTATCGTAATCGTCGTCTGAATTAGGTGTGCTGTTATTGTTGCTGCTGATGCTGGTAGCGGCTTCGGCTACGGGGATATTGTTGCTGGTGCTGTTGCAAGTGACGCCAGAGGCGGGGAGATTGTGTTTATCGTGGTCATTGTCGCCATAGTTAGGAGTGCTTTTATTGTTACTGCCGCTGCTGGTAGCGGCTTCGGCTGCGGGGATCTTGTTGCTGGTGCTGCTGCTAGTGGCACTGGAGGTGCGGATATTGTGTTTGTCGTTGTCATCTTCGTCAGAGTTAGGTGTGTGTTATTGTTGCTTCTGTTGCTGGTCGCGGCTTCGGCTGCGGGGATATTGTTGCTTGTGCTGTCGCTAGTGGCGCCGGAGGCGGAGATATTGTGTTTATCGTTGTCATCGTCGTCAGAGTTAGGTGTGCTGCTACTGTTTCTACTGTTGCTGGTTGCGACTTCGGCTGCGGCTATATTGTTGCTGGTGTTGCTGCTAGTGGCGATGGAGACGGGGATATTGTGTTTATCGTTGTCATCGTCGTCAGAGTTAGGTGTCCTGTTATTGTTGCTGCTGTTGCTAGTGGCGCCGGAGGTGGGGATATTGTGTTTATCGTTGTCATCGTCATCAGAGTTAGTTGTGCTGTTATTGTTGCTGCTGTTGCTGGTAGCGTCTTCGGCTGCGGGTATATTGTTGCTGGTGCTGCTGCTAGTGGCGTCGGAGGCGGGGATATTGTGTTTATCGTTGTCATCGTCGTCAGAGTTAAGAGTGCTGTTATTGTTACTACTGTTGCTCTTAGCGGTTTCGGCTACGCGGATATTGTTGCTGTTGCTGTTGCTAGTGACGCCGGAGGCGGGGAGATTGTGTTTATCGTTGTCATCGTCGTCAGAGTTAAGAGTGCTGTTATTGTTACTGCTGTTGCTCTTAGCGGCTTCGGCTACGCGGATATTGTTGCTGGTGCTGTTGCTAGTGACGCCGGAGGCGGGGAGATTGTGTTTATCGTTGTCATCGTCGTCAAAGTTAGGAGTGCTGTTATTGTTACTGCTGTTGCTGGTAGCGGCTTCGGCTGCGAGGATATTGTTGCTGGTCCTGTTGCTAGTGGCGCCGGAGGCGGGGATATTGTGTTTATCGTTGTCATCGTCGTCAGAGTTAGATGTGATGTTATTGTTATTGTTGCTGCTAGCGGCTTGGGCTGCGGAGGTATTGCTCCTGGTGCTGTCGCTAGTGGCGCCGTAGGCGGAAAGATTGTCATTATCGTTGTCATCGTCGTCAGAATTACGTGTTCTGTTATTGTTGCTGCTGTTGCTAGTGGCGCCGGAGGCGGAGATATCGTGTTTATCTTTGTCATCGTCGTCAGAGTTAGGTGTGCTGTTATTGTTGCTGCTGTTGATAGTGGCGACGGAGGCGGGGATATCGCATTTATCGTTGTCATCGTCGTCAGAGTTAGGTTTTATGTTATTGTTGCTGCTGTTGTTAGGGGCACCGAAGCCGGGGATATTGTGTTTATCGCTGTCATCGTCGTCAGAGTTAGGTGTGCTGTTATTGCTGGTGCTGTTGCTGGTAGCGGCTTCGGCTGCGCGAATATTGTTGCTCGTGCTGCTGCTAGTGGCGCCGGAGGCGGGGATATTGTATTTATCGTTGTTTTCGTCGTCAGAGATAGGTGTGCTGTTATTGTTGCTGCAGTTGCTGGTAACGGCTTCGGCTACGGGGATATTGTGCTTGTGCTGTTGCTAGTGACGCCGGAGGCGGGGAGATTGTGTTTATCGTTGTCATCGTCGTCAGAGTTAGGTGTGCTCTTATTGCTGCTGCTGTTGCTGGTAGCGGCTTCGCCTACGGGATATTGCTGCTGGTGCTGCTGCTAGTGGCCCCGGAGGCGGGTATATATGTTTATCGTAGTCATCGTCGTCAGAGTTAGGTGTGCTGTTATTGTTGCTGCTCTTGCTGGTCGCGGCTTCGGCTGCGGGGATATTGTTGCTTGTACTGTCCCTAGTGGCGCCGGAGGCGGGGATATTGTGTTTATTGTTGTCATCGTCGTCAGAGTTACGTGTGCATTTATTGTTGCTGTTAGCGGCTTCGGCTGCGGGTATATTGTTGCTGGTGCTGTTGCTTGTGTTGACGGAGAAGGGGATATTGTGATTATCGTTGTCAACGTCGTCAGAGTTAGTTTTGCTGTTATCGTTGCTGCTGTTGCTGGCAGCGGCTTCGGCTGCGGGGATATTGTTGCTGGTGCTGCTGCTAGTGGCACCGGATGCGGGGATATTGTGTTTATCGTTGTCATCGCCGTCAGAGTTAGGTGTGCTGTTATTGTTACTGCCGTTGCTGGTAGCGGCTTCGTATGCGGGGATATTGTTGCTGGTGCTGTTGCTAGTGGCGAAGGAGACGGGGTGATTGTGTTTATCGCCACCGTCGTCTGAATTAGGTGTGCTGTTATTGTTGCTGCTGTTGCTGGTAGCGGCTTCGGCTGCGGGGATATTGTTGCTGGTGCTGCTGCTAGTTGCGGCGGAGGCGGGGATATTGTGTTTATCGTTGTCAACGTCGTCAGAGTTAGGAGTGCTGTTATTGTTGCTGCTGTTGCTGGTAGCGACTTCGGCTACGGGGATATTGTTGCTGGTGCTGTTGCCAGTGACGCCAGAGGCGGGGAGATTGTGTTTATCGTGGTCATTGTCGCCATAGTTAGGAGTGCTTTTATTGTTACTGCCGTTGCTGGTAGCGGCTTCGGCTGCGGGGATATTGTTGCTTGTGCTGTCGCTAGTGGCGCCGGAGGCGGAAATATTGTGTTTATCGTTGTCATCGTCGTCAGAGTTAGGTGTGCTGTTACTGTTTCTACTGTTGCTGGTATCGACTTCGGCTGCGGCGATATTTTTGCTGGTGCTGCTGCTAGTGGCGACGGAGACGGGGATATTGTGTTTATCGTTGTCATCGTCGTCAGAGTTAGGTGTCCTGTTATTGTTGCTGCTGTTTCTAGTGGCGCCGGAGGTGGGGATATTGTGTTTGTCGTTGTCATCGTCGTCAGAGTTAGTTGTGCTGTTATTGTTGTTGCTATTGCTGGTAGCGCCTTCGGCTGCGGGTATATTGTTGCTGGTGCTGCTGCTAGTGGCGTGGGAGGCGGGGATATTGTGTTTATCGTTATCATCGTCGTCAGAGTTAAGAGTGCTGTTGCTCTTAGCGGCCTCCGCTACGCGGATATTGTTTCTGGTGCTGTTGCTAGTGACGCCGGAGGCGGGGAGATTGTGTTTATCATTGTCATCGTCTTCAGAGTTAAGAGTGCTGTTATTGTTACTGCTGGTGCTCTTAGCGGCTACGGCTACGCGGATATTGTTGCTGGTGCTGTTGCTAGTGACGCCGGATGCGGGGATATTGTGTTTATCGTTGTCATCGCCGTCAGAGTTAGGTGTGCTGTTATTGTTACTGCCGTTGCTGGTAGCGGCTTCGTATGCGGGGATATTGTTGCTGGTGCTGTTGCTAGTGGCGAAGGAGACGGGGAGACTGTGTTTATCGTCATCGTCGTCTGAATTAGGTGTGCTGTTATTGTTGCTGGTAGCGGCTTCGGCTGCGGGGATATTGTTGCTGGTGCTGCTTCTAGTGGCGCCGGAGGCGGGGATATTGTGTTTATCGTTGTCATCGTCGGCAGAGTTACGTATGCAGTTATTGTTGCGGTAGCGGCTTCGACTGCGAGTATATTGTTCTGGTGCTGTTGCTAGTGGCGACGGAGACGGGCATATTGTGTTTATCGTTATCAACGTCGTCAGAGTTAGGAGTGCTGTTATTGTTACTGCTGTTGCTAGTAGCGGCTTCGGCTACGGGGATATTGTTGCTGGTGCTGTTGCCAGTGACGCCAGAGGCGGGGAGATTGTGTTTATCGTGGTCATTGTCGCCATAGTTAGGAGTGGTTTTATTGTTACTGCCGTCGCTGGTAGCGGCTACGGCTGCGGAGATCTTGTGTCTGGTGCTGCTGCTAGTGGCACTGGAGGTGCGGATATTGTGTTTGTCGTTGTTTTCTTCGTCAGAGTTAGGTGTGTGTTATTGTTGCTTCTGTTGCTGGTCGCGGCTTCGGCTGCGGGGATATTGTTGCTTGTGCTGTCGCTAGTGGCGCCGGAGGCGGAGATATTGTGTTTATCGTTGTCATCGTCGTCAGAGTTAGGTGTGCTGTTATTGTTACTGCTGGTGCTCTTAGCGGCTTCGGCTACGCGGATATTGTTGCTGGTGCTGTTGCTAGTGACGCCGGATGCGGGGATATTGTGTTTATCGTTGTCATCGCCGTCAAAGTTAGGTGTGCTGTTATTGTTACTGCCGTTGCTGGTAGCGGCTTCGTATGCGGGGATATTGTTGCTGGTGCTGTTGCTAGTGGCGAAGGAGACGGGGAGCTTGTGTTTATCGTCATCGTCGTCTGAATTAGGTGTGCTGTTATTGTTGCTGCTGTTGCTGGTAGCGGCTTCGGCTGCGGGGATATTGTTGCTGGTGCTGTTGCTAGTGGCGCCGGAGGCGGGGATATTGTGTTTATCGTTGTCATCTTCGGCAGGGTGACGTGTGCAGTTATTGTTGCGTTAGCGGCTTCGACTGCGAGTATATTGTTCTGGTGCTGTTGCTAGTGGCGACGGAGACGGGGATATTGTGTTTATCGTTGTCAACGTCGTCAGAGTTAGGAGTGCTATTATTGTTACTGCTGTTGCTGGTAGCGGCTTCGGCTACGGGGATATTGTTGCTGGTGCATTTGCCAGTGACGCCAGAGGCGGGGATATTGTGTTTATCGTGGTCATTGTCGCCATAGTTAGGAGTGGTTTTATTGTTACTGCTGTTGCTGGTAGCGGCTTCGGCTGCGGTGATCTTGTTGCTGATGCTGCTGCTAGTGGCACTGGAGGTGCGGATATTGTGTTTGTCGTTGTCATCTTCGTCAGAGTTAGGTGTGTGTTATTGCTGCTTCTGTTGCTGGTCGCGGCTTCGGCTGCGGGGATATTGTTGCTTGTGCTGTCGCTAGTGGCGCCGGAGGCGGAGATATTGTGTTTATCGTTGTCATCGTCGTCAGAGTTAGGTGTGCTGTTACTGCTTCTACTGTTGCTGGTTGCGACTTCGGCTGCGGCTATATTGTTGCTGGTGTTGCTGCTAGTGGCGACGGAGACGGGGATATTGTGTTTATCGTTGTCATCGTCGTCAGAGTTAGGTGTCCTGTTATTGTTGCTGCTGTTGCTAGTGGCGCCGGAGGTGGGGATATTGCGTTTATCGTTGTTATCGTCCTCAGAGTTAGTTGTGCTGTTATTGTTGCTGCTGTTGCTGGTAGCGGCTTCGGCTGCGGGTATATTGTTGCTGGTGCTGCTGCTAGTGGCGTCGGAGGCGGGTATATTGTGTTTATCGTTGTCATCGTCGTCAGAGTTAAGAGTGCTCTTATTGTTACTGCTGTTGCTCTTAGCGGCTTCGGCTTCGCGGATATTGTTGCTGGTGCTGTTGGTAGTGACGCCGGAGGCGGGGAGATTGTGTTCATCGTTGTCAACGTCGTCAGAGTTAAGAGTGCTGTTATTGTTACTGCTGTTGCTCTTAGCGGCTTCGGCTACGCGGATATTGTTGCTGGTGCTGTTGCTAGTGACGCCAGAGGCGGGGAAATTGTGTTTATCGTTGTCATCGTCGTCAGAGTTAGGAGTGCTGTTATTGTAACTGCTGTTGCTGGTAGCGGCTTCGGCTGCGAGGATATTGTTGCTGGTCCTGTTGCTAGTGGCGCCGGAGGCGGGGGTATTGTGTTTATCGTTGTCATCGTCGTCAGAGTTAGATGTGCTGTTATTGTTGCTGCTAGCGGCTTCGGCTGCGGAGGTATTGCTGCTGGTGCTGTCGCTATTGGCGCCGTAGGCGGGGAGATTGTGTTTATCGTTGTCATCGTCGTCAGAATTACGTGTTCTGTTATTGTTGCTGCTGTTGCTAGTGGCGCCGGAGGCGGAGATATCGTGTTTATCTTTGTCATCGTCGTCAGAGTTAGGTTTGCTGTTATTGTTGCTGCTGTTGCTAGTGGCACCGGAGGTGGGGATATTATGTTTATCGTTGTCTTCGTCGTCAGAGTTAGGTGTACTGTTATTGTTGCTGCTGTTGCTAGTGGCGTCGGAGGTGGGGATATTGTGTTTATCGTTGTCATCGTCGTCGGAGTTAGGTTTGCTGTTATTGTTGTTGCTGTTGCTAGTGGCGCCGGAGGCGGGGATATTGTGTTTATCGTTGTCATCGTCGTCAGAGTTAGGTTTGCTGTTATTGAAGCTGCTGTTGCTAGTGGCACCGGAGGCGGGGATATTGTGTTTATCGTTGTCATCGTCGTCAGATTTAGGTGTGCTGTTGTTGTTGTTGCTGTTGCTAGTGGCGCCGGAGGTGGGGATATTATGTTTATCGTTTCTTCGTCGTCAGAGTTAGGTGTGCTGTTATTGTTGCTGCTGTTGCTAGTGGCGTCGGAGGTGGGGATATTGTGTTTATCGTTGTCAATGTCGTAAGAGTTAGGTGTGCTGTTATTGTTGCTGCTGTTACTAGTGGGGATATTGTATTTATTGTTGTCATTGTCGTCAGAGTTACGTGTCCTGTTATTGTTGCTGCTGTTGCTAGTGGCGCCGGAGGTGGGGATATTGTGTTTATCGTTGTCAGCGTCGTCAGGGTTAGGTGTAGTGTTATTGTTGCTGCTGTTGCTCGTGGTGCCGGAGGTGGGGATATTGAGTTTATCGTTGTCATCGTCGTTAGAGTTAGGTGTGCTGTTATTGTTGCCACTGTTGCTTGTAGCAGCTTCGGCTGCGGGGATATTGTTGCTGGTGCTGCTGCTATTGGCGCCGGAGGTGGGGATATTGCGTTTATCGTTGTCATCGTCGTCAGAGATATGTGTGCTGTTATTGTTGCTGCTGTTGGTAGTGACGACGGAGGCGGGGATATTGTGTTTATCGTTGTCATCGTCGTCAGAGTTAGATGTGCTGTTATTGTTGCTGCTAGCGGCTTCGGCCTCGGTGATATTGTTCTGGTGCTGCTGCTAGTGGCGCCGGAGGCGGGGATATTGTGTTTATCGTTGTCATCGTCAGAGTTACGTTTGGTGTTATTGTTGCTGCTGTTGCTGTTGATGCCGGCTGCGGGGATATCGTGTTTATCATTGTCATCGTCGTCAGAATTAGGTATGCTGTTTTTGTTGCTACTGCTGTTAAATTCGAAATCGATTTCGCTATCATCGGTTTCGGAGTCTTCGTTATCACGTTCACCGAACACAACAGAGCGAAGCCTTTTATCTATGTTTTTGTTGATGCACTTAAACATATGATGAAAAGAGTTCTTACTTACATATTTTTGTAGTTTAGGCATATGCAGAGCGCGTACCACAAAATTGCTGCTGTTTTGTTTTCACCCTAATATGTTGTACGAACCTCGTTGTGTGATGCACTGATCTAATTTGGAGTTTTGGAGTTACTTGCGGTGACGGATATTCTTGGAGCGCTTCTATCACATGCGTTGATTAAACAACATTTAAGTGCAATGTGGAATACCTCGACATTAACTGAACAAGAAGATGGTGGTGCTTCAAGTTTTACGATTACTGTTTTTTTCTTTAGGAGTATGTGGATTTATTTCCATGGGTAGAGGTTTAAAACACTGGTTGACGTACTTCTCGTCGGCGTTTACCGTATCCGTCTGTTAAATACAACTTGAGTCCAAACATATCCTACGTCAATGGGGTCTGTAAGTGGTGCAGTGTTTGGCACTTCCGCTGACTGATTGATCTCCTGAGCTTGGTGCGTCGTTGTTAAATTTAATTCTTTTGGTTACGATGACGTCACGTAAAGTATGACGTCTGCTTTAGTCGTCGTGTTGCGGCTATCAATAAGCTGTCAGGCCCCATGCATTGGGCTGGTCCGTGGTAACATTTAAGGCACTGACATAGTACGCGATAATGTTTGCACATACTATGTGGGCTTAACATTTTTAAGCGGTAAAGAAGCAGTTAATTTAGTGAAGTATATGTATATATATCTATATATATGTGTGTGATTTCTACTATATCAACAACAACAAAATATGACGATAATTAATTTTTTATTTTTATTCGATTCTCTCGGAGCTGTAGAGGTGTCGCGTTTTATTATTACCCAGCGACTCTTCTCAGTTGTACATCAGGTAGTACTTTTCCGAATTGATTTTTCGAAGTTGTGCAACAGTCAAGGCTTTGAACCTTTGAGGTAGGAGTAGCTCTCGATTTTCTATAATTGCAAAAATTCTTCTTTTCCATTTAGTTTTGGTGGCAAAGAGAGGTTCTAGCAGGTACTTCTTACCTTCCACTAATTCATTAGCGATGATTGGTCTGGCTCCGGCACGGGAAGCACATCATAAATTGTTGAGCACGGCAAACGTGTCCAAGGAGCCCACGATGAGCAGTAAAGAAGCAGTTAATTTGTGAAGTAATATTTATATATGTTTTTTGCTACATCAACAACAACTACAACAAAATATGACATAATTAGTTTTTTTATTTTTATTCGATTCTCTCGAAGCTGTAGAGATGTCGCGTTTTATTATTACCCAGCGACTCTTCTCAGTTGTACATCAGGTAGTACTTTTCCGAATTGATTTTTCGAAGTTGTGCAACAGTCAAGGCTTTGAACCTTTGAGGTAGGAGTAGCTCTCGATTTTATATAATTGCAAAAATGCTTCTCCTCATTTAGTTTTGGTGGCAATGAGAGTTTCTAGCAGGCACTTCTTACCTTCCACTAATTCACTAACGGTGATCGGCCTGACTCCGGCATGGGAAGCACATCCCAAATTGTTAAGTACGGCAAACATGTCCACAGAGGCCTCGATGGCGGCGGGGATGGAGGTCTTCTCGCAGTGATACGGATATACTTGTAGAACACAAGAATACAAACTGTTAGCAATAGAAGCGCTATACGCGGTATATATTAGCGTACTTACGTAAAACGTCATGTGGACGTGTTAGGTTATCCATAAGCAAGCGATAATTATGTGTCGTGTCCGTCATCGCGTGATGCTGACGTGATATTCATGTTCGCGTGCGTGATCATATGAAGGTGCTAGCTGGTTGTGTAAGTAAAATTGTATTTGGTAATAGTATTTAGGAGTGGTGCATAAGATATATTCCGTGTACTTAGAATAGCACATGTTCTCCATGTTGTGTTTTACGCTTTGGAAGTATTTATCGTAAGCTATAATTAGATGTTTTTTAATTTATGGACGCTCTTTAACTACTATGGTCCTTAGCGTCCCATCCTATATTGGACGTGAAAGATCGGTAATTTTGCTCAGAGGCCTCTTTATCAGGCTTGAGGTTCTTTTACGTGCCGTAAATCTACGACACTAGAGCACCGGCTTTACTTCCCTTCCGAAGGAAGCCGTGCTAAGGATTTTTACGCCCGAAAAAATCCATCGCCCTCCGCCGGGTTTGAACCCGCGACCTTGGGATCTAGAGGCTAGCCCGGTACCATTAATACACGGAGGACGACTATAATTAGATTGTTTACTTTGGCAACCTCTTTTGATCGATGGTAAAAAATATCGTTGACAATAAGTTAGAGTTTAAGTGAAGTTTTCCATTCTTCTTTGATTAAAGATATGCTGATTGAGTCGTCTCCTTGATATTGTTTTACTATAATGTTAGGAGTTCCAAATATGTACTAACATCTAATTTTAATTCTTCATTTAGGTTTACATCCCATTTTACTTCTTTCTTTGGGATTTTTATCGATAAGGGTAACACTCGTGATTATATTTTTCCAATCTGATAAATTATTATGAATAATTCCACGATCTTCACCACATTTAGCAATAGTGATACACAGTTCGCAGGGAATTTGTGCAGAAAATCCTACACTGAGAAACTTTTTTGTGATCGGTCTAAAAAGTAGACGTTGGTTCTAATGCCAATTAAAGATGATAACTGGTTACCCTCCTCTTCTAGTTTGAGCTTTTTAGAGTCTGGCTCGTTAACGCTAAAATGAAAAAAAAACTATATCAGATGTAGGATTTGAACCCACACTCTCCTTTCGGAGAATTAGATTTTAAGTCTAACGCCTTAAACAGCTCGGCCAATTTGACTATAAATAAAATACATACCTTATCTCCGTAGTTGACATGGCGAAAGGAAGAAGCACACTGCGAGACGGAGTGGAGTGGAGTCGATATGGTAGGCTCGTGGTGAACCTAAGTGAGTTTGCTATGTACCTACCCTTCGAAGAGCTTTACCTGTTGTAGGGTGACGGTTTGGTGTTGAAATTGGGGTGTGATGTGAGGTAGCTCTATGTTTTTATAGGCTCCTCAATGGCTGCCTTTTCAGGAGCAGCGCCAGTGCCCTGCTCCGATGCTGTTTATTTTTGTTTAAATTTTGATTGGTTGAATTTTGTTGACCACTTCCACAGGGGAAGGGGGAGTACTTAGTGACAGCATGTTTTTGGCAGGTTTAAAGCCTTCGTTACCGGGGGTGCCCGCAAGCCATGCGAGGAACCCGGTCGTCTGTATTGACGTTCTTGAAGTAAGTAGTCCCCAGGGATCTGACAAGGGCGTTCTCATGGTAAATCAATTTGCCGTAAAATGTTGTTGCCCGGTGTCTAATCACATATGATAGGGCCAAAGTCTCATGTAGTAGCCTGACTGGAAAGCGACGACAGACAGAATAGGTGGACCGAAGTCCCTTATTCTGAATCCGCTGAAGCCAGAGAAGCCAGGAATCTGCTGCCATGCCCCTCACCTCACAGGCGTAGAGCATCAGAGGTAATATAAGTGCTTTGTAAAGGCGTAACTTTAAGTGAACCGGGTATAAGGCAGCTACCGCCCCCTTAGCCCTGTTCGTTGTCTCCCGCACGTGTTCACGAAAGGTTAGGTTTTTATCCAGAGTAACACCCAAGTAGCGTATGGAAGTCCCCCACTCTATCCTTTGGCCCCGATAGGTGAAGGTTGGTCTATCTGCTGCGGATTTTTATCTTGGCGAGCAGGACAGCTTGGCTTTTGCCCGGATTCACGGACATCCGCCACTGCCTGGACCAGAGTTCAACGAGACGGAGGTGTCGTTGTATAGGGTTGAAGGCTCTAAGGATGTGTCTGTTGGTAGTGTATAGCAGGACGTCATCAGCAAACTGGGCCACATTGACGCCCTGCATCACTGGAAAGCCTGCCATGTACAGACTAAACAGTGTGGGAGATAGTACAGAGCCTTCGGGGACTCCGCCTCGTATGGGTTTTTGTGTGGATGTTTTCCCCGCTACTGCTACTATAAAGGAGTGTTGGTGTAGGAAACTGTGTAAGATGTTGATCATTTGCCTGTGTAGACCAAGCCCCTTTTATATAAGAGCCCCTCGTGCCAGATCGTAGAGAAGGCCTTCTCCACGTCCAGAGACACCGTAGGAATGAAAGCCCTGTCCTGGAAACCCAGAGCAGCAGCCTCCACCACCCGCAGCAGCTGCTGGGCGGTCGGGTGCCCAGAACGAAAACCAAACTGATGGTTTGGGATGGCTTGAATGTCAGCCAGTAGTGGCGACAAGCGGTGTAGTATGAGCCTCTCAAAAACCTTTGAGAGGGTGGGTAGGAGGTTGATGGAGCGGTAACTGGAGGGAAGAGCCGGGTCCTTACCAGTTTTGCGAGACGGGCTTGCTGGCAGGTTGTTTTAACTACTCGTAAGGTGCGTTCTAAAACAAATGATTGATGTACACATCATAAGGAATGCAGTTTAACGATGATTCGTGCTTTAACTCGTGAGGTGGACGTGAGTGGATCGCATGGATATGCGGTTCTCTTATTAACGGTATGAGCGTACCATTCTGCAAGATTTAACACGTTTCTTTGAGCACAATTAAGAGTTTGTATTCTATGACACGGATACATACAAGACGAAGTATTAAACATTACTAACAATTCGTCGTTTAATTCGAATTCTTGTATATTAATTACGGTTCTATTTGCAATTTTACGAAGAAATGCTGTTCTTTGTTCTCCTTTAGTGAAAATGACAGTGGAAAGATCTACGTTGCGAGTGAGTATGAAGGAAAGTTGATCGTAGTCAACATCACCATCGTTCCAGTGTAAACCGTGAATTTTTTAACTAATTATTTTTATTAATAGAAATAGATAACAAGCGTTCATCGTGAGGTGGTTTAAAGAACCAAGTCTGCACTTCGCGACTTAAACCGCATATAGAAAGCTCTTTGATCACATATTCAAGTTCATTATTTATTAAAAAGTTAAAACAAAACCAGTTCCTGTAGGCATGTTTCCTTATTTGTTTTCAAATTAACACTGAAGTAGTAATAATTAGTGTACTTGCCTTATATTAACGATGTGCACGTTTGCAGTAGAACTTCCGCATTTTTTTTGAAAAGTATACATCTTTGTTACATTAGCGATATACAAATTTGTAGAGGCACTGTAGTGGTGGTAGTTCCGCATTTGTTGAAAAAGCATATATATTTGTAAGTTTTTAAGATAAGTTTGTCGTTGTATGCATAATCAGATATTCTAAATTTAGAGTAAAACTTTCGAAGGGGTAAATTACAACACCTGTGCATAGCATAAGCAATTAGTAATGTCCGCATGTAGAGCTAATAGAGCTTTGTAGTCTTCGATTACACAATTCCAACTATTTCCGCAATTACGGTTTAGAAAATGTATAAAATGGTGAGAAAGCGAGGCATTCCGAAACTATCAAAATATTCCCCTTTACCACATTTTGAAATAAAAATACCGATCTAATGTTTACCAGGCTTACTAATCGTATCTGTATTTGCTACTAATACTATTGGAAAACGTTTACGTATCCGTTTAGACAATTGTTCACATGCAAATACGCCTAAAAGATATGGTTTACAGTTTTGGTAGATAAATATTTTCTTATTTGTTCGGTGTTCATGTCACGGAAATTGATCTGTTTGCATCAAAATCTAATACCCGTTGATAAAACAACCATGCTTCGATTAAAGCTGTTGTAAAATCTACGTTTATTGAAACATTACCGTAATGTAATCCTGAAACAGGGGTTTCGTTAGCACTTTTATCAGGCGTTAAATCAAACATAAGAAACGTGTATCCGTTTTGATAATCTTTTCTCGATATTGTATGTCCTTTGTGCTCAGGATTTAAATCTAAAGCTGTAGCGAGGGAATTAAAGCATTTAACGTATTGCTTATTTGTAAAATCAGAAGTTGGGGGTTGCGCAGGAAACGGTTCTTCATTTACAAAAAGTTGAAAAAAATTAAAGTTTAAATGTAAAAAATTGTACGGATTTTTAATAAAATTACCGCTATATGCAGTATCTGACACAAATCCGACTGTAATTCTGCGAGGTGCTTTACCCACTAATGTATCGTGAAACGTTTTACTTATTGTTCCTCTAGGAATGTTAAATGGTTGAACATCTACCTCGTCTAATATTAGTTTACCATTACGTGTAGCACCCGTAATTATAGTTTTTCCTTTAATTTCTCCAACAGCTATAAGATGATATTCGGGAGTAGATAGAGTTAGTTTTATCGTCATGTCTACATTGTTGGGAATATATTTTTCTTGAGAAAATAGCGAACACGATAATCGACACATTAATTCAAATTCTTGACTACCTTTAGTATGTTCGAAGCGCCAGTTTAATCCTTCATTACTATCTAAGGTATCAAAAGCACCTGCTCTATCCTTTTTCCAAAGTGACGTTTCAAGTCCACGAATTTTGTGATTCGGGTAAATAATTAAACATTTGTTCTATATAAGTTTTTTAAGGGTATCCGGGTTGTGGTGGAGTAACAGTGATATTATTTAACATTAGTTCTATTTGCTGAAACAGTGAATTTAATGGGTTGTTAACCAGAGTGATTTTATCTGTATCTTTTAACTCTTTATCATCTTGACTACCAATTTTACAACCTAAATATAATTCTGTTTGTGAACCGCATCAGCATTACTTTTATAATGAAAGACGATGGTCGAATTGTACGAAATTACATTTTGAGGTTCTAATTCAATTACGGTATACCGATTTACAGTAGTTTGCACGGGAGCTTCGTCAAAAAAATTAAATGCCGAATTTACATATACTTTAGACATTATGAAAATATATCACGTGTGCTTTGTTTTTTTTAGTTTTGCGCTTTCTCTGTTTCTTTTTCTTTGTTATTTTAGATTTTTAAAACCCTTTCTTGCGTCTTGCACTTCTTTTTAACTGTGTTGTTTTACGTCTTTTACGAACTTTTATTCCTGAACCGAACATTGAATCTAAAGTCTGATCTGCTTTTCCCTTTAAATTTGATCCGCCTTCTTTTAATCTATTATTAAATGAAGACTTGAAAGGTTTTTGCGAAATCACGTCCGATAAAACATTTCCACCCACGTTTAATAGTTCTTTACCGACTGACTTTGCAGCACTTTTAAAGTACGGAGACATGTATCTAAACAAACTACCTAAAGCACCAAAAAGTCCGCGTCCTTTTTGAGAGCGTCTACCTTTATACAATACAAAAGTATCGCCATGTCCGGTTTGATTATGAAAATATTTAATGAGCTCACGATGATCCATAAGGTCTAAACCAAAGTACTACAGCCGAAGAAAATTCGTCCATAAATGGTAATAATTCGCCTGTTCCTGTTCTTAAATCGATTTGTATAATTTGGAAATTATGTTGAAGAACAGGAACCCAGTTTAAAGTTACAAACGATTTTTCCATTGTTAGATGTTTATGATCAACATCTATTTCGACTATTGTACTTTCAATAATTTGAGTAAACGTATCGCTCACCATTTGAGGTTCTATAATATTGCAGTATATAAACATTTCGTACGTAAATGATACGTTGGAAATGGGGCGCGTTTAATTTTAGTAACATCGGTTTGAGGTGCAAATCCTAGCCGTCTGCTTAAATCCTGAGAAAGATATAATTGGCGCGTTATATTATCGCTAACTGCTCTTCTACCTTTCGATTTTACTGTTTCGTCATTAACTTCGATGTCATGTTCATTTAATGTAGAATCTGTATTAGATGGTAGAATAGAATCTTTTTCGGTATTATTTATATCCGATTCCGAAACGTCTGCTTCATTACGCTTTTTACTTTCTTTTTTCTTTTCTACCGCAATCGAATTGACGTGAACAAAACCGGTGTCCTTATTGTATAAGAAAAACTTGTTGATATGACTTTCCTTTAGAATTGTTTTGTTAATTACCGATAGAAGCATAACATTATCTGTTATAGTAGTTTCACCTAATTCATAACGATAATCTACTTCCTGAGGAAGCCCTTGATCAGGTTTATAAAGCATTCGCCTTTAATATAATTACCACCTTTAGCGATGTTTTAAAAAGAGCCCGGATAACGGATTTTTGTAAGTGCCACTTCCCATTTACCTCGAAGAACTACCACGGTTTCACTCTCAACTGTAATTCTTCTTTAAAGACGATTTACGTGTACTTAAACATTTCGATGTTGATTCTCTAAAGCGCTTATAATTAGGATTAAAAAGTGTTTCAGAGTTTAAACGTTTGAACGCATTTTCTTCTTTTATGGCGTTTCAACGAATTTAATATATTTATTTCTTCAGCTTTACGCTTTATATGTTGAAAAAATGTTTCAATGTTCAAACACTCGTATTTTGTTAACGTGGTTGGTCTTTTATTTGTAGCGGTATTAAAGCATTTAGATTCACGCTTTACGGGTTGAAAAAAGGTTTCAATATCCAAGGGATGAAACTTTGTTAATTTAGTTTCCTGGTTAACATCATCGGTAGCCGGTCTTTTATTCATTTTGTTACTACTACAATCTAACTTGAAATATTTAGCATTATTTTAATACGTTTTTATTAGCCGAATGTTTATTTTTTACTTCGTTATTATTATTATTATTATTATTATTATTATTATTATTATTATTATTATCTCATCTCGGGTATTTTACACCATATGAGATAAATTTGTCGCTAGCAGGACGTTTTGAAACTAGTAATGTTTCGGTATTACATAAATTGTTATCGTTGTAATGTAATACTTCTTGTTGAGGTAACGTATGCAATACCATTATGATTACTTACTCGCTTTGCCCAATACATGGCCTTTTATACCCGTATGGCACCGTGTCAAAGACAGAGGTTCTTCTATGTTTAGTAACTACCAAACTAAAGGTTTTAGTTGTAGGTTCTGTGACCAGCTTCCATAACGGTTTCCTAGTGATTTGCGTATTATTAAGATTAATTGTTAGAGTATTATTTTTAATACCATATCACGCATTGCTTGTGTATTTACTTTATTTAGATTAGCACAATTTAACGCTATTCCTTTAATTTTACACATTACCTTGGTATTTTCCCCATAACGTACCCTATAGCCGTAAAATTTAGGTCCTGTGGACACAAATTGATCGATGTAAGCATTTTCGCCGTATTTTTCTAATTCGTTTGTCATACAACCTAAAAACGAACCGGTAGGAGGCATCCATTGGTTAGGTTTCCACGTCGCATAACTGAATCGGTGTCAAAATATAGCACACGTCTACCTAGTTGTTTTAAATAACGTGCAGTTCCAATCGGGCGTGTGCAGTAGTGTACGCAGCTATAACAACGTTAGTTATCGGAATTAATTTAGGGCTTATCTTTACGTATTTCCACACTACGCACATAATTGTGTCTCGCACGAAGATACGTTTGTACTTCTGCACTAGGATTACTTAATAGCTCTATCAATCGCGAATATGTACTCACAATTAGGTAGATTATCTCTTTGTCCGTATTTACCCCAGCTTCACCGGTGGAACCAGCAACACCAGTCCGAGGAGGAGGACCAACTTCACCGGTCCGAGCAGCACCAGCCCACCCAGCAGCAGCAGCATCATCATCAACAACTACAACTACAACAACCGGGAACGTCGCGGCAACAGACAAATAATACTGAAATAATGCAGCGACGTCCGTAACTCATTTATGCATCACAACAAATAAAATGAAGCAATTAGACAGTTGTTTGCAGCGAGTTTTGTCCGATGTAACTGATGTTTAACATTAACGTGGACGAAACAAATAACACCACTGAAAATGAGAGCACAATTTTCTTAAGTAACGACGGTTCAGTTCATAATAATGATGTTGATGATGGTAATAATGATTATGGCAATGATAATAATGACAGTATGCAAGGGTTTACTATGAGAAATGATTTGGCCTTTCAGTACGAATTTGTAGATACTTGTGCTCTTCACCCAGTCAAAATTAAAACCGGAATTTTAATACCAAATTATACAAATACCTCTATAGAACCAGGCTCAGTTTTATCTTTGTCTACTGGTCTTAAAATCCAGGTACCAAAAGGATACTACGCTAGAGTAGAAAATTATAAGACGTTACTGCGACGAAAAGTGACTGTTTTATCAAAATCATTATGCGACAACAAACGTCACTTATTGACGATAGACCTCGTTAATCATTCGGAAATGATGTGTGATGTATCAAGATTTACAGATATAGCGCAACTCACATTTCATCCTTATAGTATACCAAAGGTACAGTACACATTATTTGACTTGATTGATAATAATTGCACTGATTGTTAATTTTATTTTATCAAACATCCACAGTATTATTATTGTTATCTTAAACAAAATGTAATTAATAATAAATAAATGTTTATACACACATAATTCCTTTATGTTTTTTTTGTCATCATGGTTGTAAAACATCATCATCTTCTCCATTTTCATTTTCTCCCTCTTCCAAACTTGTTAATAATAGGTCATCGTTATCGTAATTAACATACATTTCCGCTTTTTGCGCTTCTTTAGGTTTAACTGCGCACGCGTTAGAGTTTGTTAAGTTAAATATTAAACCTTTTCACACCGTGACATATTCATTCATCGTGTTTACAGTAACCTTTATTTTATTAACTATCAATTGGTGGTGCATCAAGTTGTGTTGTCTAATCTCTAAAGCCTTTTTCCTAACATCCACTGCTTCACTCGATTTTTGCAAATTTTCTTTAAGATGATCGTTATCTTCTAAAAGCGTATCTATTTCATCATTTAAATCTGCAACCCTTTTATTACATTCACGTTCTATTTTTGCTTAACTTTATTAATAGAAGTTTTCCACTTTTCGGTCAGTACTTTTCGTAATTTATTTATCAACACACGGCCGGTTTCGGCGGCAGCAGCAGCAGCAGTAGTAATAGTAGTAGTAGTAGTAGTAGTAGTAGTAGTAGTAGTAGTAGTAGTAGTAGTAGTAGTACCAGTACCGCATTCTGATTTAATATTTAACATACCTTCAGCAGACCATGTAGCTCCGCGCTTAACTCTACCTGCTACGTGTTTACCAGCTATGTTTAAATCCCATTCACCACTCCCGCATTTTCCGAATACGTAAACATAATTATCTGAAAAATACGAGTTCATATCGTCGATCATATTATACAATAACACTAATTCAGTTTGCTCCTTAGTTAATTTCCAATTTATCCCTATACTTTGCGGTGAATTATAACTATGTATTAATGTTTCACAATTCATTGGTTCAACTAAAATCGATTTATTCTCATTTGACAACATCGGAATAGGGGTAGCGTAAAATTTACAACCACCATTACCGTGTGTTAACATTTCTATGCATTCCCATACTTCGTTTACTACGAAACCGTTTTCGCATTGCATATTACCTACATGTAAATTCCCATTGAATATTTGTCCGCAACGATTACCATAAGAACACCTCGTGATAGGTTTTAAACACGCACACACATTTTTTAAGCTCTCGATATTCAGCAAACTATCTTTAAACATGCATACGCTATTGTTTTTATAAATGCACGAACAATTAGAAAGCAATTCATAGTCTTTCGGACAAATGGTAGCATTTTGCAAATGTCCTGTATTATCATTCACGTAATTCCACACCTACCAAACGTCACGCAACTTGTTTCCGCACCTGTTATGGCGCCCAAAACAACAACAAAAGACATGACCACCACCTCAAACATGATGCTCACCTGAAAAAGCATTAAAGTTCACGTGCAAAACGTATATATACCCACGTGAAAGTCACGTGATTCAACCCATATTGCACAATAAAGCATTACCGCATATCTATTAATAAATATAACGTCATCAGTATTAACGCACAAAGCAAAAGTCGTAATATAAATACCCAATCACATGCAAACCGCATTTATCTTATGTCATCCTGGCAACAGCGAGTCGACTCAGTATAGTGTTATAGTTTCGCCTATTCACGTCGCTGCACGTCCCAGCACGAGTAACGCCGGCAAGTATCACTGCTATCATGTAGTAAACAAAAATAACCGCACCTTATGCTTACCGTCACACACAAAAGTCTTTTTTTATTATTATTATTATTATTATTATTATTATTATTATTCGTAAAGCTACAGCAATGAGCCTTGGAACAAGTGGACAGGGTCATCTACAAGTACGTCAGCAACCAGCAACAACTCTCCAACCTCAACTCCGACGAACGACACGTGCTGTCGTCACTTCCACTCACCTTGTTACATCATCCTCCTCTCGACGTGGACGTGGCGTGGAACAGTTTAAGTGACCAGTGTCAAAAACATTTGCGCAATATCGTCGTTGCAACAAACATTTTAATCCACCTTCCTGGAAAACTCACGTGGATGGTCTCGCGCCTTTTGTTAAAAATTGTCACTTTTGTGTATCACCTCACAAAGAGCAATAAAAGCAAAAAAAATTGTGCCTCGCGGCAGGTAGACGGCTCCGCCCTGGCGGAATCAGAGGTTCAAGCTCAATGACGTCATCAGGATCAGATAACCTTCTGGCATTGCTGACGCCAATGACTTTTAACCTCTGACCTTTAACACCAGGGTGAACTTTGACCGTCTGCCTGCCGCGGGGTATATACTACTAAGGTCTATCAAAAACTGAAGTCCAGCAACTTTTTGGGGACACGTGCGGGACAATATCGTGAAGTCTCGACTACTTTCAACAACTTTCAATAATGCAAAACTTAAAAACGTAAAAGTATCGAAGATTTATCTGAAAGTATTAGACATGCTTGATACCACCAGTATCGAGAGTATTGAAGGTATTGAGGTCCCACCCCTAATATATATATATATGAAATTAAAGAACAATTTCAATTAATAAGACTGCGTCGAGAACTAAAAGTTTCATATTTTGGCAATTTGCTCTCTCCTTGATCAACATTGTCATACTTACAGAATGTTCATAGACCTTTCAAATTACTTAGCACTACAAAGACTGGTCTAATTTAATGCCAATATAACATTAACTTTATTCGTAGATGTCTTAAGGAAAAGGGGAAAATCACAAAACAGGGTGTCCACTACTACTAGAAATTTACTGGAATTGGTGATTACATTGGAAAAATTCGATGAAATGTCCATATAGCATCGAATCATTTCAGACTAAATTTTCAGCTGATTGGTTTTGGAAGATCTTATTAATCAAATAAGTATATTTAAGACTATTGTTTTGCTAATATCTATTATTTCATGATTTTTCATTTCATGTAAAAATGATAAACATTTGCATAATCTTTCGCTCCTAAAATGTTTTACAGGACATGCAACATTTCCAGAATTCTGAAGATTTTGCGCGGGAGACTAAGATAAATACAAAATATGCTGATCTTTAATTCCCATTTCTGCGAATATTAATGAATTTTTGGTCCATTATGACTAGATGGGTTTTTATCAAATTACAGTTATAAGAGGTAATAGGGTGAAATCTGCTTAAAAACATTCTAGATAATTCTACATTAAGTTTCATAGAACACAGAGTAAATTTAATTAAATCATTTTTTAAACCGCCCGTGCAAATCAGGTATGGCAGCTTACTAAATACAGCTTCACATTGTGGCTAAAGAAACACATAAACAGTAAAGAGTTAACCTAGCCACAATATGCATTTATACTGCTGCAATTTTACTGCAATATGACTGGATGCAGTACTCGAATTTTGTCAAAACGTGCACCAAAATATTGGAATTTTAAACCAGTGGACACCCTGCAAAAGCACCGAATGTCAAAAGAGGCAAGGATAGGATATCAACGACAACCAAAAGATACTTTTTTTAATATCCTTGTAGTTATACTTCTTCTCTGCAGCGGGAAAACGTTTCTTAAACTCCCCGATTTCCATAATTTCTTTTCTTTAAAAAATACAAGAACTAATACGAAAGTAATGCTTCCCCCATCCTGCCTTCTATTGCTTTTCCCTCAATTACTCTGATACCTAATCCAATTTCATTTATTCAAAATACTCTTGCATTGTTCATTAACGTTGTTAAAATTCTACATGGTTTAACTAAATCTTGGATTGATGCCTCAGAAATTGGTTATACCGGGCGAGGGAACTTATTACCTACATCCCTTCCAATATGTTCTTCATAGAAGTATTACCGACAAACAAAAACTAAAATGCCATTCTGTTCTTTGATCAGCCGTTTTTGAAAAAAACAGCTTTTGCTCCACATTAGATGTTTAATTCAATGAGAATGTATGAAAATAGTAGTTTGTTGCTTGCAATATGAGAGAACCTATTTCTGATGTAGTTTCGGTAGTAAATGCGTGAAATCACACATAATTAATCACTTAAAGGGATATTTCGAACATCTTTTTGCAAAAGTAATGTGGCTGTAGAACTCTGCAACATTGCAAACAGGTCGAGGTAGGTCACGCAATCTGAACCAGCTTCTGGACGTAAACAAAACAGCCTACCTCGTTTCTCTCCTTTATCTGAATGGTGACTAGCAGTTTAGTTTTCCACACTCCCTTATTCCAAACGAACATGGCGAAAGGGTGATGTAATGTTTTGGCGAACTAACAAGTACAACTGACATGCTATTGGCCTACACTAGAACAATCTAAAATTGATGGAATGCCTTCAGCCTAATGATCTAGTTGTTTTGTGTTTACACGTCAGAAAGATGGTATCAATTGCAAAACGTACTTTGTTTAATGTCGAAGGGCCTGCTAAAAATAACCATAGATTGCAAGTTTAGGTTACAAAATGTGTCATTGGAAGATTCAAATGCAATTATTAGAAGGCAGCAGATACAAAAAATTTGTTTACGCTCATGAGACACACGCCACTGTGAAAGCGAAATGAAACCTGTTGACATGGCGTCCTTCAACTGGTTTTGAAGGTGTCACACCCCCGCTCTCATGGATCAGCAAACCCTGTAACGTTGCCAACAGTTCTTTTTATGTTTTAAAAAAAAACTAATATTGTCTCCGCTGGAAATGGTGTTAGAAAAAAATGAAAGTTAGAAAATGTGTTCCAAATTATGAGATCTGTAGCTGGTTTAAATTAATGTAATAACTTCCCCTCCACCCAGTATATAACGGCCAACTAAGGCACTTACTGGAGAGTAAAATGAAAGCATGCTGCATTGGACTAAAATAGTTCATATTGTTTGCAATTTAATATTGTCAGTAATTATTTGTAATTAAATTACACACTTCCAAGGGGTATAATTGCAATTACTGTTCTAAGTTTCTTTTCGGTTGTTTTTTCATTAGATGACATTCGAAATACTCTCTCGTCATGGTTTTATGCTACAATTTCAACTTAATTTACAGGTGTGTCTACCTGTCTACACCTTTAGGCCACCATGTTGGAGTAAACTACTTCGGAAGTAGCGTTTACTAAATAAGTCCGTATTACGGAAGTAGGTTATCATGGAACTAATTTTCTCCGGAAGTAACGTTGGAGAGCTCAATTACAATTTACTCTTTCAGCTATGACCACAGAATTAGAGCTCATTACTCTCAGAATATTGTTTTGTTTGCGTGATTTGCTTGAGGCGATCATGAATAAGGTTATGTGCAATAGGAAAGGGAGATAAAACGTAAAGAAAAGGGATAAACGTTTGTTGGTAGAGATAAAAATGTATTTAAACAATATAGAGTGCAAAAACATAATGTACAGATGCTGGTAGGGAAATGTCTGGAAAGTCATGACGGACGAGTTTAAAGCTTCGAGCGACGGAAACACAATAAGCTTACAATATTTGAAAACAATCACTTGCGCGTTCACGGAGAAATATCCTTTCTGATTTCGGAAAAGTTTACCATATTCACCTGATGGGCACAAATAGGAACATACGTGCAGTCAATTGCATCCATAATGTGTGGGAAAGCTGCAAAAGCGAAGAAAAACTGCCTTTTATTTTTCTGAACAGTCACGTACCTGTACCTTGTTCTTAACCTCAAAAGTGCTCTAACAATGCGATGAAAGATAGGACCAACAGGCATACAGCGTTATCTATAATATCGCCTGTAACTATTTGAAATTTCAGAACAAAACGTTCGCAGGATGCATAACAATTGTAGTTTGGGTGATACAGCTGAATTCCTGTCTGAGTTATGTTGTAAATGCCCTCCAAGCAGTTTCAAAAGGAATGTAAAAGATTCTTTTCGAATACCAAAACCTTTCTTAAAACTCTCTCTGTCTGTATAAGTATCATAGGGATCTCGCATTCCCGTTGTTTTCTTCATCGAGATCATCAATGAAATCTAAGTAATCTATGAACACGTCAAAATATCCTTCTTCAAATACAATACTTATTGCAGTTCAATGGACAGATAAGTTATTCCATGCAGGTCGCGAGAGTGAATTCTAACCTATATTTGTGCCTTATTTAACCCCATAGTAACGTACTATATGACGGTGCTCTCCGATATTTACCTCTGCAATAATTTACTCCGGGAGTATCTAAAAGGAGTAAAATACTTCGGAAGTAGTTTACTCTCGTATGGAGAGTAAACTTAGAGGACTCTTAGTAATTTCAGGTGATTTTTATGTTTGATGTGGATCTAACAAGACATTTAATTTCTTCTAAGTTTAGTGTTGAAAAAGGTTGTGTTAAAATAGACTGAACGGAATTCATTGTTTCCCCGTGCAGCAGTGTATTTAACTAAATCTCTAGGATCAACACATACAAACCACGTGACATACAGAGAATGTAATGATGTTCAATATATACATGATCGGAAGCGAGGCAAACATTTACTATGATAGCAATAGATGGCGCTGTTTGTGTGACGAAAGTAGAGTCCTGTATTTTAGCATGCTTCCTCTTGCATATAACCTCAACGTCAAAAGAAGCATCGCTTCTGATGATGGGGCCGCCATTTGAGTGCAGACGGCCATTTGCCATCCAATCAGCTAAGTGAATCACGCAGCCTCGTGGAATAATGCGGGAGAATTAAAAAATACTTAGTTTCTACACAATTTTTGTATAGGCTGGGCATTGAGATAAATTTAGAACTATCAACACGGAGCTATAGAGTTTGGAGGCACTGCTCTGAAAATGCAACAGTAATCATGCATGGAAGAAGCGCGAATTTCAACTGCAACGATAGTGTTCTATGTTTCACCTACTTAATGAGGAATATGAACGAATTGTACCTACCCACTAGAGGCAGGAAGTGAAACACATCTAGTCTAATCTGTGCAATATTGAGCGCAAAATAGATTCAGACATTTGACGTAACGCATCTACAATGCAGCAACTTTCATGCAGTCCTTTGACGAACCTGTTGAAATTCTGTTCTGTGCTGGTTTAACTTATTCAAACATTTGCCCTGTTGTTTCTCAGAAGCATTTCAAACATAAATATGCTAGTTCCCCTGTAAAATAAATGGAATAAAACTAAACCCCATGGCACTTCGGTCTATGCAGGTCTGCCCACGCGACTATCGGCGTCACGCCCACATACGCACAGCAGAAGTGGACGATCATCCAATCAATATGGTGAGGAGATGTGGCCAGCATCACGTATTCCCCAGCTGGAATGTTGGCTGTCGAAGCCGGAATCGCTGCCTACCACAGCTCCTCACTTTCGTCAAGATGCTGAGTGGGCCCCAGTCCTATACCAGGGACTTAAAATCTGCACCCCAATGGGTGGGATCAAACCAGGGCAGCACCTTCCACCCCATTGCGTCACGGCTCAGGACGAAGTAAAAGTACGATGAATATTTTCATTTAAGTACCAAACCTGTTTAAGCCCTCATTTTGCACTGCTTTGCCTGTTAAAATATCAGCCTAGGTTTTGTTACAAACATGCTATTCCTTAAAAACAAATGACTAAAATAAAAGTTCATCACACGTCTTGAGCAACGCAAAAGAACAGATCAAACAAGAGTTAATGAACCAACCAGCACAAACATCAACTATCACGTTTATCTAACACTAATAGCACTGTAGGGAAGAGAAATGGATTCCAAAATAACTGTCAAAAATTAGAGTGATTGTAAAATACATTCACACAAGTGAAAAAAGTTAATGCTTTGCAAATAGAAGGTTCGTTTACAGCTTTAATAACCGTTGATCACATGTATTTTGGTTGTGACAAACACTGCACGAGGTAAATCATATAAAAGTTCATGCATGTACAAATATTAAGCATTATACATTTCTATACTCAAAAGAAAAATATGGTAAATAGTATCCTAATTCTTATATGGTAATTAGTTTTGTAACTGAACTCATGTGAATGAATAAATATATATGTAGATGTGGTTTGCGTTTCTTGCACTATGTACTATTTTCAAACTGCAAATGCTTGCATTTCGATAAACGAGCTTTATATCCATTGCACTTTATTCATTTACGTTTATATTGACTGTTCGATTCCCTTTACGTCCTTTCTCTCCAGGATGCTAATAAATATTATTCTTCTTTTGATTCATTTTAAAACTAAACCATGCCATCTATTATCAAACCAAACTCCTATGAATACAGGTTGCGACTTTACACACGGTAAAACATATTATCATTTATAATATATTTATGGTCAACAAACTTTTGATGTCTTCAGTTATATTAATACTTACATTAACTTCAGCTCGTAATGTCCTGCTGCGCCGCAGGAGTTGTGGCTATGTTCACTCTTCTACCTGTTGAGGAGGGGAGAAGTGCAGCACAGCTCCTCTCTACTAACCTATGACGACGACCACTACCACAACTCTACTGCTGCTGCTATTACTAAACTACTCCATTACTACTGCTCCTACTTCATTATTGCTGTTACTACTTCGTTACTACTAAATAACTCCACTACTACTGTTAATATTCTATTACTACTGCTACTACTCCATTAGTACTGCTACTACTCTATTACTACTGCTACTACTCCATTACTATTGTTACTACTCTATTACTACTGCTACTACTCCATTAGTACTGTTACTACCTTATTACTACTGTTGCTACTCCATTAGTACTGTTACTACCTTATTACTACTGTTGCTACTCTATTATTACTGTTACTACTCTATTGCTACTACTCTATTACTACTGCTACTACATCATTAGTACTGTTACTACTCCACTACTACTGCTACTACTCCATTAGTACTGTTACTACTACATTAGTACTGTTGCTACTCCATTAACACTGTTACTACTCTATTACTACTGTTACTACTCTATTACTACTGCTACTACTCCATTAGTATTGTTACTACTTTATTACTACTGTTGCTAAACTATTATTACTGTTACTACTCTATTACTACTGCTACTACACTATTACTACTGCTACTACATCATTAGTACTGTTACAACTCCATTACTACTGCTACTACTCCATTAGTATTGTTACTACTTTATTACTACTGTTGCTACACTATTATTACTGTTACTACTCTATTACTACTGCTACTACCCTATTACTACTTCTACTACATCATTAGTACTGTTACTACTCCATTACTACTGCTACTAGTCCATTAGTATTGTTACTACTTTATTACTACTGTTGCTACATTATTATTACTATTACAACTCCATTACTACTGCTACTACTCCATTAGTATTGTTACTACTTTATTACTACTGTTGCTACACTATTACTACTGCTACTACCCTATTACTACTGCTACTACCCTATTACTACTGCTACTACATCATTAGTACTGTTACTACTCCATTACTACTGCTACTACTCCATTAGTACTGTTACTACTCCATTACTGCTCCTACTCCATTAGTACTGTTACTACTCCATTACTACTGCTACTACTCCATTAGTACTGTTACTACTCCATTACTATTGCTACTACTCCATTAGTACTGTTACTACTCCATTACTACTGCTACTACATCATTAGTACTGTTACTACTCCATTACTACTGCTACTACTCCATTAGTACTGTTACTACTCCATTTCTACTGCTACTACTCCACTAGTACTGTTACTACTCCATTACTGCTCCTACTCCATTAATACTGTTACTACTCCATTACTACTGCTACTACTCCATTAGTACTGTTACTACTCCATTACTACTGCTACTACTACATTAGTACTGTTACTACTCCATTACTGCTCCTACTCCATTAATACTGTTACTACTCCATTACAACTGATACCACTCCATTAGTACTGTTACTACTCCATTACTGCTGCTACTACTCCATTAGTACTGTTACTACTCCATTAGTACTGCTACTATTCCATTACTACTGCTACTACTCCATTAGTACTGTTACTACTCCATTAGTACTGTTACTACTCCATTACTACTGCTACTACCCCATTAGTACTGTTACTACTCCATTTCTACTGCTACTACTCCATTAGTACTGTTACTACTCCATTACTACTCCTACTCCATTAATACTGTTACTACTCCATTACTACTGCTACCACTCCATTAGTACTGTTACTACTCCATTACTACTGCTACCACTCCATTAGTACTGTTACTACTCCATTACTACTGCTACTACTACATTAGTACTGTTACTACTCCATTACTGCTCCTACTCCATTAGTGCTGTTACTACTTTATTACTACTATTGCTACTCTATTATTACTGTTACTACTCTATTACTACTGCTACTACTCCGTTAGTACTGTTACTACTCCATTACTACTGCTACCACTCCACTAGTACTGTTACTACTCCATTACTACTGCTACTACTCCATTAGTACTGTTACTACTCCATTAGTACCGCTACTACTCCATTACTACTGCTACTACTCCATTAGTACTGTTACTACTCCATTACTACTGCTACTAGTCCATTAGTACTGTTACTACTCCATTAGTACTGTTACTACTCTATTACTACTGCTACTACTCCATTAAGGCTGTTACTACTTTATTACTACTATTCCTACTCTATTATTACTGTTACTACTCCATTACTACTGCTACTACTCCATTAGTACTGCTACTACTACATTAGTACTGTTACTACTCCATTAATGCTCCTACTCCATTAATACTGTTACCACTCTATTACTACTGTTACTACTCTATTACTACTGCTACTACGCTATTAGTACTGTTACTACTCCATTACTGCTCCTACTCCATTAATACTGTTACTACTCTATTACTACTGCTCCTACTCCATTAATACTGTTACTAATCCATTACTACTGCTACTACTCCATTAGTACTGTTACTACTCCATTACTACTCCTACTCCATTAGTACTGTTACTACTCCATTACTACTGCTACTACTCCATTAGTACTACTACTACTCCATTACTACTGCTACTACTCCATTAGGACTGTTACTACTCCATTAGTACTGCTACTACTCCATTAGTACTGGTACTACTCCATTAGTACTGTTACTACTCCATTACCGCTGCTACTACTCCATTAGTACTGTTACTACTCCATTAGTACTGTTACTACTCCATTAGTACTGCTACTACTCCATTACTACTGCTACTACTCCATTAGTACTGTTACTACTCCATTACTACTGCTACTACTCCATTAGTACTGGTACTACTCCATTAGTACTGTTACTACTCCATTACTACTGCTACTACCCCATTAGTACTGTTACTACTCCATTTCTACTGCTACTACTCCATTAGTACTGTTACTACTCCATTACTACTCCTACTTCATTAATACTGTTACTACTCCATTACTACTGCTACCACTCCATTAGTACTGTTACTACTCCATTACTACTGCTACTACTACATTAGTACTGTTACTACTCCATTACTGCTCCTACTCCATTAGTGCTGTTACTACTTTATTACTACTATTGCTACTCTATTATTACTGTTACTACTCTATTACTACTGCTACTACTCCGTTAGTACTGTTACTACTCCATTACTACTGCTACCACTCCACTAGTACTGTTACTACTCCATTACTACTGCTACTACTCCATTAGTACTGTTACTACTGCATTAGTACCGCTACTACTCCATTACTACTGCTACTACTCCATTAGTACTGTTGCTACTCCATTAGTACTGTTACTACTCCATTACTACTGCTACTACTCCATTAGTACTGTTACTACTCCATTAGTACTGTTACAACTCTATTACTACTGCTACTACTCCATTAGTGCTGTTACTACTTTATTACTACTATTCCTACTCTATTATTACTGTTACTACTCCATTACTACTGCTACTACTCCATTAGTACTGCTACTACTACATTAGTACTGTTACTACTCCATTAATGCTCCTACTCCATTAATACTGTTACCACTCTATTACTACTGTTACTACTCTATTACTACTGCTACTACGCTATTAGTACTGTTACTACTCCATTACTGCTCCTACTCCATTAATACTGTTACTACTCTATTACTACTGCTCCTACTCCATTAATACTGTTACTACTCCATTACTACTGCTACTACTCCATTAGTACTGTTACTACTCCATTACTACTCCTACTCCATTAGTACTGTTACTACTCCATTACTACTGCTACTACTCCATTAGTACTACTACGACATTAGTACTGTTACTACTCCATTACTGCTCCTACTCCATTAATACTGTTACCACTCTATTAGTACTGTTACTACTCTATTACTACAGCTACTACTCTATTACTGCTGTTACTACTCTATTACTACTGCTACTACTCCATTAGTGCTGTTACTACTTTATTACTACTACCGCTACTCTATTATTACTGTTACTACTCCATTACTACTGCTACTACTACATTAGTACTGTTACTACTCCATTACTGCTCCTACTCCATTAATACTGTTACCACTCTATTACTACTGTTACTACTCTATTACTACTGTTACTACTCTATTACTACTGCTACTACTCTATTCCTACTGTTACTACTCCATTAATACTGTTACCACTCTATTACTACTATTGCTACTCTATTATTACTGTTACTACTCTATTACTACTGCTGCTACATCATTAGTACTGATAATACTCCATTACTACTGCTACTACTCCATTAGTACTGTTACTACTCTATTACTACTGTTGCTACTCTAGTATTACTGCTACTACTCCATTAGTACTGTTACTACTCTATTACTACTGTTGCTACTCTAGTATTACTGCTACTACTCCATTAGTACTGTTGCTACTTTATTACTACTGTTGCTACTGTATTATTACTGTTACTACATTATTAGTACTGATACTACTCTATTACTACTGCTACTACATCATTAGTACTGATACTACTCCATTACTACTACTACTACTACTCCTCCATTAGTACTGCTACTACTCTATTACTACTGCTAGCACATCATTAGTACTGATACTACTCCATTACTACTGCTACTACTCCATTAGTACTGCTACTACTCTATTACTACTGCTACTACATTATTAGTACTGATACTACTCTATTACTACTGCTACTACTCCATTAATACTGTTACTACTCTATTACTACTGTTACTACTCTATTACTACTGCTACTACTCCATTACTACTGTTACTACTCTATTACTACTGCTACTCCTCCATTAGTACTGTTGCTATTCAATTATTACAGCTACTACTCTATTACTACTGCTACTACATCTTTACTACTGTTACTACTCCATTACTACTGCTACTACTCCATTAGTACTGTTACTACTCCATTACTGCTCCTACTCCATTAATACTGTTACTACTCTATTACTACTGTTACTACTCCATTACTACTGTTACTACTCTATTACTACTGTTACTACTCTATTACTACTCCTTTACTACTCCAGTACTACTGTTACTACTGCTGCTACTCTATTACTACTCCGTTGCTAGTACTACTATTACTAGTGTTACTACTCCATTGGTACTGTAATTAGTCTATTACTGCTCTGTTAGTACTCATTACTACTCTGTCACTACTGCTACTGTTCTATTACTACTGTTACTACTCTATTACTACTCCGTTACTGCTACTACTTTTACTATTCTAAATTTACTGATACGACTCTACTACTACTATTACTACTCCACTATTATTGCTACAACTCTATTCTACTACTACTCTACTCTGCTGCTGCTACTACTGCAAATATACAGAAGGCGGGTGGATCGAAAGGTTGCGATACGTATAGCCACCTCCACGAAGGCTATATAAGTTATAGCAGGACCATGCATATCCAATCTGCTAATGCAGAAACGAACTTATGATATGGTAAACACTTCTAGGGCCCAAAAAGTGTTGGTAAGAGACGACACCATTAGCGGTGGCAGGTGGAGTGCAACAAGCTGCTTATCCCCAAGATTGCACCCTAGGAAACACAGTGATCTGGAATATTACCTGACAATTTGTTACCGACCACGGCCGTTTTACATTGTACTTGCAGCGAATGGAGCTGGTTGAAACAGACGTTTGTTCGTACAAACGAATACTCCTGAGCATACTGTTTTACAATGCTCAAAGGGGAATGATCTGCGACACCAGAGCCATACACGACTAGTCATGTTGTTGCGGCGATGCTGCCGGTCAAGAAAAATCGGCGAATTTATTGTTCAAGTGATAACTCGCATCCTTAAGGCTACGGAGAGGGACGAACGGGGGAGGCGTAACCCTGGTAAGGGCTTTGTGAATACGTACGTGGACCAACTACAGCGTCTTCTTGAAGCAGTACGCTAGGTAGTTCCAAGTTAACTGTGGCTTGCAGGGGAAAATTCAACTCACCCGTTATACATAGGGACAATTCAGAAAGTTGACCTAACATAAAATTCAATAATAAAGATACAAGGAAAGTCGTAGGAAGTTCAAATATACTTTGAGCAGAAGAGAAAGCCAACTATCTGAATGTATTTCGACTAACAGCACATGATATTCGGCTTATTGTGAACAACTCTCCTGGTGTAGATTTAGTGAGGTCATTTCTAGCAAGACATAACTGTGAACTGCCAAAACACAAGAGTCGAGCAATGATGGATGCAAGCAAGATCAACTCACACTTCGATGAACTGTGAATGGTGTACTACCAGCGATGGCTACTGTAGAGAACGTGAACATCCTAAATTTTGACACCTTGCAGATTCATTGGTTACTTTTCTTTCAATATTATTAAACGTAACGCATTCGCAGTAATTTACAATCTACGACGTTTAAATCTAGCGCTCTGTGCCCTAAACTCGATGAAATGTGGCAACAGGGTCAGTAGCACGTCTTGACTTGTGCCCTTTGTTAATGCGCGACTGGTATGACGTGATTATCTTATAGATCAAATACATAGGGATCGTGCACACCTGATGGCTTGCACGAAGCTTCTCCCGCGCTGTTTTTTTCATACTATCAGTATAGTTTACGTTAATGCCGCTAGGTGGTAGAACACTACGGCAGACATTGTCTTGTATTACCCTAATACAGGCATTGTAACAGAAGTAGGTAACCTGCACAAGTGCGGAAACTTCCCTCGCTTATTCCAGACCACCCATATTCTCAATTAATTTTTAATTTACTCATTACTTCGTTCTCGCCTTAAAGCGATGTACTTGTGTGCACAACAGCAAACATTCACAAAACAACCGTTTCTTTCATCAGACAAGTTGTGCTTCATTGTTGCTGGAAGCGGCCGCATTTGCACAATTTTGTTCATAATCATAACTATTATGTAGTAGATGCTTTTTTCACATCTTCAGAACTATCTGAATCTAAAATTTCGTGAACATCCAAAATGTATAATCAGAACCCGCTACCGTGTACCACCAAATATCGTCATAAATTACGATACAAATATAAGAGACTACCCTGGAAGGCATCATAGTTAGAAGAGGTTGCCGGTAATCTCAACAAAGTCCAGTACTTGTGTGATGTTCACTGCTGCAGCTGAGCTCGGTGTTAGGCCAGGTGCCTAGCATGAGACTCGCTCTATTGGTACCATCCACATGTCCAAATTCTGCTACTAACCTTGCTATAGGAATACTGAAAGTGAAGTCCATCTGCAGTCACATAGTCCTGACATCTTTTTGTGAAATAACCAATCACACGCATGAGTTGTTCTTCGGCAGTGTTCATAATTTCTGCTCTAATATTCTCTGCAGGTCCTCTATAGCACGAGGATTATTTCTATAGACCCCGTTTTTAAGGTTCCCCCCAAATAAAAATCACACATGGCAAGATCGGGAAAACCAGAGAACCAGAGTCCTTAAGAAATAAGCTTGTCATAAAAACATTGTTATGTTATCTAAGAAATTAGAAGCAGTATGATCAATTACAGAATCTAATTACAAATAACCGTAGTTTCTCTGATATGACATTTGAAAAACGGTGCAAGTATGTTTGTGCGATATGTCTCCTTTTCTGTATGGATGAGTTTCATTATTGTACATTGAGTACACACCATATTTTGGGTCATATAATGGGACTTGATGAATCAATCGAGGATTCCCTGTGCTTCAATATCTAATTTTCTGTGAAAACAATGTGACCATACAAATGAAACCATGACTTATTAAAACAAATTATCAAATGTGGACCAACAATGTTCTGTAAAGCCAATTACTGAAAGTTACTAGTTTTTCATGGTCAAGGTCATTTAATTCCTGCACAATAGTCACTCTTATTAGGTTTCAGTTTAACAATTTTCGTAGCCGCACAGACCGTGACTTATGAAACACCATTTCCTGCGACACACGTCGGGATTTATTTGGAGAGCGAACAAACGATGCATGGATTTCATATTTTCTGTCAGAACTGTTTGTTTTGACCTAGGATGTTTTGTGTTCAGCTATCCCATTGTTCTTACTTTCTCAACAAGAAGCCTGACAGTTCCTCTAATTGGAATTGGAGCACGGAATTTCGCCTGAACTTGGCTACACACCTGTCTACACCAAGGACGGTTCGTCAGGTGAAGATAGTGAAGAGCCACATCGGCTGTTTTCTAATTAGGTGCATTTGTATGTAGTTTTATCTCTATTTTAAACATTTTATATTTAAATATTCCACTACTTACATAGAGGAACACTTTTAGAGCGAAAGTCGCCCATTTCGAAGTATTACGCAGCAGTAGCAGTTAATAAAGAAAATGAGTTGTAAGCAAATAAAATGGGAAAGCAGCAATGTCCATCAGCAAGTATAGAAATTAAATTAAATTGAGCTTTATTTATGGACGCTCTTTAACTACTGTGGTCCTTAGCGTCACATTCTAATTTGGGCGTGAAAGACTTGTAATTTTGTCTAGAGGCCTCTTTATCAGGCTTGAGCTTCTTTTATGTGCCGTAAATCTACGACACGGGACCACTGGCTTTACTTCCCTTCCGAAAGAAGCCATGCTAAGGATTTTTACGCCCGAAAAAATCCATCGCCCTCGACCTCGGGAACTAGATGCGAGCATGGTAACCACTACACCACGGAGAACGACAGCAAATATAGAAGGTAGATGTAGATGCACTATTTATGCTGATTGCCATGACGACCAACTCAAGCTTGAACTGTGTAAATAGTGTATACTCCCACAAACTACCTGCTTCGAGACTACAGTGAAGCTAAATGTCTACTTTTTAGAGTAGACAGCCCCCTGTATACGCTATTCGGTGGTCAACGTCCCGTGACTTGCCGACGCTGCTGTGCCTTCGGGCACTCAGCGGAGGCCTGCTGCGCTGCACCCAGATGCCACTACTGTGGGTCAGGCTCCCTTACGGCAGCCTGAACCCAGCACGACCTCCGACGACACCGCCGCTTCTGCGCCACCTGCTTCGGGAACACACATTTTATAGGGCAGGTGCAATGCCCCCTATATCCCCGGAGCAGACGACACCAGCTACTACGAACCAGACGCAGCCCTCAGAAAGGGCCCAGGCAAGACCAGTGGAATCACTGACACAGCCCACCACGGATTTCAAGGCCTCCTGTCAACCACACAGGCAGGAATAAAGGACCTCTCTGAAAGGACCTGCCTGAGCTACGCCGTGCAACCTTCACACGTCTCTCGGCTGTGGAGACCAAGCAGCGAACCTCGGCCAGAGTAATCATCGACTCTCCAACCGGATCTCCGAGCTACAGGACGACGGCGGGGTGCTCGCGTCTGTCCAGTGTAAGCTGGAACGTATCGAGTCCCACCTCGTCGAATCTTACACCGATGACAGCGACGACCGACCCACGCGATTGGGCACCCTTGTGGCCTCAGTCGTGGGGATTCGAGAGCTTCAAACAATCACCAACAACTCCATTAACCAGAACTTCACCAGCACTTCAACCACCTCCAGGAAGGCTACACCCTCATCCGAAACTTCCTAGAATCCTCTTCCTATGAACCTAATGCCATCCGAAAATCCAAGCGCTACTAATCCTTACAGTACCACGAGGAATTCCTACTATCATCACCTCGACTTCGCTGCGGGGGCAGACTGGACCCTGGCCAAGTCTGTCTCCCAGCACTCAATCCTTACTCCCCTGGTGACCACACTGCGGCCCAGTCATACCATCACCTCGGAATGCGTGGGTACTTTAGGCGGTACCGCTGCAAACCTTCTCCTTTCTTACTCCGGTGGAGGAGTTTTTAGTGGGTATGCCAATTCATTGGTGAGTCCCACACTCCCAGTTCCGACACCCATCGGGCCTGCGGTTAGTGATTAAATCATTTTCTCCTCCACTCGAAAAAAGACAGTTAAGGAATCCCTTGTAACCATTTCTTCCCTTGGGAAACGGGACGTTCTCCCTCTGAAATCGCTCAAACTTCAAGTTCTTGCACTCTGTCCGTCAGTGTCATTTCAGTTTATGTGCGAAAACAATCTATACGTAGTTATTATTGCCGCTGTGTAGCTCGCTATTACAGGGCAAGACTGGGGCGTGTACTCATTTTATAATGAACAGTACAGTTAATTTTCGGTAAATTTTATTATTTTGGTCTTAACAAGTTTGTGAACCCATGCCAATTGTTTTAACCAAAAATCACATCTTGAAGGTGATGCCCATTGCATTCCAGCTCTCACTCTCTCAATATTCTCTGGCGTTCTCACAGTGGTAGGGTTTTTGGATTTACAGCACCACTGGTTCGAAAATTTCGAACGCATTTAACGATGGTTTTGCATTTTGGGACTCCTCCATGCCGCCCAACGTTGAAATAGCGGCAGAATAACCTACGAGCTGTGATCACCGAGTCACCATTTCTAACATACGCATTGAATGTGCACATGCCCGTACCCAGAAAAAAATTTCGGGGAGGGTTTTCCACAAGTAGATCTAGACTTAACAGTACCCCACACAGTTACAATATACCTACTCCGTAGTATATAGACGTTACATGGATAAGAAAATTGCTTGGATGCATTATATAGACAGGAAAAACTCACCAGAATGAGGTTATTCCCCTTACAGCACACATGGAGACTACTACGAAAACTGGAATGTATGGTCACCTTACCTAAGTAAGGCAACGATATTAAGTTTCCCTTTTTCTTGTAAATGTGCTACTAGCAATAGACCTACTGTTATCTAACGACATTTTCCCATATTGGTTTGCTATGAATTTAGATAAATAAAGTTGTTTGAAGTTTCGCGGGTGGTTGAACCCTAAACCCCATCTAAATATGGCCCTGGATGTGTACCATTCTTGATCAAATCCTTGTTAATCAAGGATAAGCTCCAGCAACGTATGATCCATTTGTTAAAACTGTATTACTGATGATACAGCTCGAAGGGCACTCTAACCTCTCAATCATTTCATTTACCAGCTACCTCATTGCATCCTTTGATACCCGGAATTATACCTCAAATTTCCTGTCGTCATACTCTGGTTGCCTCTTTCTACAATGATCCGGTTTTGACGTTGGTCCCGATTTAAGTATTTTCGGTAATTACCCCATCCTCAATACCTCCAAGAAAATCGAAACGGGCAGCCATCTGTGCAACTTAACTGCAATCAACGGAATCGATCGGTCCAGCAACCGCGGCCAAACTTGTCCATAATCAACTACCTCGTTTAACTTTGATCGTTGTCGATGTACCGAAAAATCGAGTTGAACGCAGTCAAATGTCGAATTGTCCGCGACCAAACTTTGATCGAGAATGGTGCACATGGCCATTAGTGTACGAGCTCATAAACTGGAAAGAAAGGTGCGAAGTGGCATTTCAGACAACCGAAAGGATATGAGAGTCAACTTAACATACAAGAAATACGTTAAGTTGTAGGTATTCATTTTGTGTGAAAAGAGATCCACTTGTCGTTTAGACCACGAGACGCCACTGGTCTACACGACTGTTTTTACATATGTGTCGTACATAAAAACGTTCTGTTCAAGCGTGAACTTTTCGGTTGGCATTGCAATAGTGTAATTTAATTCTCCATACACAGTGAATATTAAGACACTTGTAAGCACCTTACATTACCCATTGAAATGTATACCTTTAGAACCACTGCGTGATTAAGGGAATAACTCGAGGTCTCCCTTGTTGCAGGCCGGTTTCACAATTGTATAGTGGCGTGATCTGGTCCAACATTGAGCTGACCGCATGTATAGTTGAACATCTACACAGCACTAAGACAGAGGTTAGCTATTAAAGCATAGATACATTCACATGACTTTCTCTACCCTTTATCGTTTATTAGTATAAACGTTATTCTTACTAAAGATATTATTTTTCTATCTAGTTTACTTCAATCTCAATAAACCTTTTGCAGAAATAGCTACATTACACACTTCGTTATGGATACAAAGAGAACAGTGATAGTCAAATGTTTAACAACTGGACGCTATATGCTGGCCTTAAAATTCCATACTGTTTCCATGACATCGCGAGAAACAACTGAATGTTAAAAGGGCTTTAAAAGAATGACCAAATAATAAACGATTTGAACCATTAATAACGGATATCTTGGAAATGGCTGATACCACAAAAAAATATTCGAAATAAATTTGAGTTTTAAGATCTACATTTTTTGTGTAGTAAGTTTTTGTCTATCGCTTAACGTTTACAAGTTATACAAGAGTATACGAATTCCTTTCAAATGAAGTGGGCTTCATAGGCTATTCGCAGAAAATTCAAGATATACATTTCGTTTGTCATGTTTTTAATATACGGAATTTTAATCAAAATCGTTAGAGCCATTTTTTAGAAAATCAAAACTTTCGAAATGTAAAAGGTAGTTTGGGGTGGGGATTTTCTTGAAAATCTTCATGTTGCATCTTTAGAAGGCATTGAACCTAAATACTAAATTTGGGTTTATCTGACTTTTCGTTTTTGAGTTATGCTGTTCACAGACACACAAAGACATGGACATTTTTCTAAAAATACTTGTTTAGGGGTCAGGGGATCTCAAAACACAGTGATAAAGCAATATAGACAAGACATAGAAAAGAATGAAAATGATAAAGGTCAGCATAAAGCTTTTGCAAAGCAGTGTGCAATTATTTTGGAATGTGTATACTGACCTTCTTGTTGAAGACGAGGTGGAAGTTGATATTGTAACAGTTGTAAAAACCAATCACTGTTCTTGGGGATAGATTTACATTCCTTTTTGAAATTAACCGTTAAATGAGGGCACTCTGTGCAACAAGTAAAGTATTCTTCATTCCACTAAAATGTAACTCCTAAAAATAAATTTTGTTTTTGTCTCTCTATTTCTGAACACTTCTTTAAAAGTGTTCAAAGTGAAGCGAAAATTAATTATCTTCAAGCAATTTTCTTGAGTCACATCAAGAAAAGAAGAGAAAGCAACAAACATAAATGAAATTTCAGGAAAAAATATTGTAAAAGAAGAATTAAATAGCGGGATAGTCTCAGTCCACCACTGTTTATTAACTTTATGGATGAAATAATTAAAATTTGTGAAAGGAGGACACCAAGGACTAAAACAGGATACTGTGATATGAGACTAATCCAAGTGCAGGTACTGGTATGTGCAGATGACATAACATTGATAGCAGAAAATGAGGATAAATTACAGAGGTGTACGATAAAATGGGGAGAAGAGCTTGGAAGAAAGGGAATGGAAATAAACGCAAACAAAAGTAAAGTGTATATTTCACAAAAGAACCTGGGCACGAAATATCCATTAAACATAAGAATAAAAAAATAAACAAGCAGATATGTACGAGTATCTAGGAACAACTAATGAGTGATGGGGTGAAGTAATACTAAATAGGAAAAGAAAAGCAAATAAAATGTATTATCAATTTAATAAATCTCGGAAAGGCAGAAGTAGCTATGAAAACAAAAATGCAATTACGATGGCTGATCAATAAAGACTGAGACTGATTTTTTTTTCACAGATATTTATTACTCCATTTCAATGTTGACATGGTCTTTTTCAAAGTAGTCCCCTCCTAACTGAATGCACTTTTTATAGCGTCTCTGCCAGTCCTCGAACACATGGTGCAGGCCATTCTTTGTCAGGTCTTTGAGAATCGCCTCACTTTTCTTTAGCACTGCTTCAGTGCTCTCAAATCGAATGCCCCGGAGCTTTGCCTTTAGTAATGGGAATAAAAAGAAATCACAGGGGGTAAGATCGGGGCTTTAAGGCGGATGCGGCACACAGGTAATGTTGAATTTAGCCAAAAATTCCTGGACTTGATTTGCGACGTGAGGCCGCGCGTTGTCGTGTTGAAGTCGCCACCCATTCCGATGATGTTCTGGACATTTCCTTGTAATGTGTTTCCTCAGTGTAGCCAATACTGACGTGTAGTAGCTACTGTAACAGTAGTGTGAGGGGGGGAACTGCATGCTGGTAAATCATTCCATTCCGAAACACCACCTTGCTTAGCACAGAGGACTCGCCCTTCTTAGAAGTCCTTGAACCACCTAAACACCGTTGCACGAGAGGTAGTGCATCTTCACCGTATGCTTGCTTCAGCTTTTCGAAAGTTTCAAGGCTGTATCATTTAAACGAAAATAAAATTTTATTGCGCTGTATTGCTCCTCTCGTGTCACCTCCATTTTGTAGTATGCGAAATTCAAGTAGGGTCAACAATATACAGCATTACTACCAACCTACCGTTACGAGAGTGTTTTCGTTTATGGACATTATACATGAAACCCTGTTCTTTTCAAGTATTCGTGGTAGAGACATAAAACTATCAAGGAAACTACAGAAAAAAATCAGTCTGTCTTTATTGATCAGCCCTCGTATATCAATCGGTACTGGTACCAATGCTTGCATATGGAATGGAAAGTATAATTAAGGAAATAAGTAAAATTCAATCCAGTGAGATGAAATATTTAAGAAAGCTTTAAGAAAATTTAGGAGGGATAGGGTGAGGAATGAGAAGTAGGTCAAAGATCACTGGAGGAGATAATTGAACAAAGACAACTGAACATGTATTCCGAATGGCACAGGATAGAAAACTAAAACAAATACTAGAAAAGGTGGTAGAAGGAGGGAGAGGAAAAGGAAGACCCCGAAAAATGTGGGAAGACAGAATGGAGAAATAAGGAATGAGACGGCGGGAGAAATGAGGAGAATGATGAGGGATAGGAATGCATGGAGAAGATGGATTGACAGCTATCCCTGTGCAGTAAAGGCAAAAGGGGAAAAGGAGGAAGAAGATATTGGAAAAGAACGATAGCAAACATTTTAAAAGTATAATGTGTAAATAAAATAGGTACAGAAATGAAGGTAAATAAAACACAAACGCTAGCAACGAGAGAGATAACCATAGGATATCCGTTGTCAAAGAGGAGGCAAATCAACAAGCCAGAGAGAGGACACTATTGTAACATTTTGTGAAGCAGAAGAGAAGTTTCCTGAAGAACAAAGAAGTAGTGTATGAATATCTGGAGGATGGTACAGCATTAATTCCATGGAATCTACAAATAGTTAAGGTGGAAAAACTCCTTGTTGAGATAATTAAACAATAAGCTCTGTGAGATACGTTGAGAAATAGTAAATAAAATCCACAGGTAAGAGAAGCTCTGAACTTAGATATTCTGTAATGAATATTTTTATTTAGCTCTCTATAAATATGTAAGGAGTTATTTAGAAGAATGTATTAAGTTTATGCCTCACAAAATAAAATGAAAGTTATTTAAAACTGCAAAGCAGAATCCTGCAAAAGTTAGACCTCAGCTGGCTAAATTAAGATTATTGTGACGTATAAAATGTTGTTCCAAGTAACCGCAACTATGGTTTTAAAAATGATGGATTAGATTTACAATGTAGACCCAAATATACAGAGAGTTAATTTATAACACAATTTTTCTATAAATACCATGCACTGAAATACAGTGCCGTTTGTGAAAATTGCAACACCAAGAAGGAAACGCATGAATTTAATACCACAGGTTAGGTACATGACAAGTAACAAATGATGAACTTTTCAATTCTATACATGACCTTTGAGACCTAATATTCAGTATTTGGTGTCGTCTTCATGCGCTCGTGACATTGAATAAAAAAGGTTCTGAAGGATTTCCCTCCACGTAGTGTGTATTCGAGCACACAAATCCGTGACACTGGTTACTGGAGGACCGTGACGCACCAACCATATCCCAGACATGTCAGGCGAACGTGCAGGCCAGGGAAGAAATGGTACCCGTCGCTCTCCAAAGAAGGCTTGTACATTCCTCGCAATATGTGGCCGGGCATTGTCCTGTTGAAATGTGGCCTGTGGAGATGCCTGAAGCAGGGGGAGTACCTCAGGCTCTACAACCATCGTTAGGTACCGGTTGCTGTTCAAAGTGCCCTCAATTCATACGAGGCGAGATCGGGGTTGTAACCAATGGCACCCCAAACCATCACACCTGGTGCTTGTCCGCTATGCCGCTCAACAATGCAGCCCTACAGGTTGCGCTCACCACGGTACCGTCGGACACATATGCGGCCATCACTGTAGGACACGTTGAAGCGGGACTCGTCCGAAAAGACTACATACAGCACCCCAGTGACGGTGTTCCCATGCCCATTGCAGTCGGAGGAGCTTGTGGTTTCTGGACAATAGAAGCCGACATAATGGCATGCATGCAACCAGTCCAACTTGCAGCAGACGGCGACGAGCCATTGATACACACAAGTTCACACCTGTTGCAATGCTCCAGCATCTAGCCAACACTGTGGATGAAGCTGTACGGTCCGTTATGGCCATATGGACAAGATGGCGGTCATCCCGTGCTGTGGTCCAGTACCCGCTCTTCGCTGCGTACGACCTTCATCTATTCACTGCTTCCATACACGCATCACTGTCGTAGCAGCATGCCCTGTACGAGCCGAAATGTCACGGGATGACAAACTCGCTTCCCGAAGACGGATCATTCTGCCCCGTTCGAACTCACTCACATGCCGATATGGCTCCCTTTGACGTCGACGAGGCATACTGGCACTCACTTTATTGTTTCCATCTTGTTTGACAGCTCTGCACTGATTACACTGGGCGCTACACTGACCTTGTCGGACCGACACGAGAGGGCTCTACTTGTACCCCATCTCTCTGCAAACCTAATCACTTATTGCTTGCACACTCTTCTACACTTCCACCAAGTTTGGAGTTATTTCGAAATTCTTTCTTGGTGTTGCAATTTTCACAAGCGGCAGTGTATAAGACCTGTCCCAACTAGCCCCAGTTTACGGTATTAGATGATAACACTGTAGAGCAGACATAGATCAATATGATCCTGTTGAAAGCCAGACACCTTGAAACAATGATACAAACTGAAAAAGAATGAGATTAAAGGTTTCAATCCTTTATTGAAACATTATGCAGAGCAGTTGCTGTATGGTGGGGCCACAGATTGCGTGTGTGCATGCTCCGCCTGCACTGCAGTGACGTCGGTATTTTTCCACTGCCCACTAGTGTTGAATGACCTGCTCAAAGCTACATTTATTAGCTGTTGTACTGCGTCAGTTGCTACTTTCTGTTTGAGCATAAGCATTAGAGTTTGTGCATTGTGCATCTCAAACGTGAACATTTATTCAAGACATCTGTGTTGTGTGTTATTTGCTTAACAGTGTCTTTGTTGCTGTTTTTGTCTTGTTATTAGTCCACCAAAATGCCTACTATAAATTCACATTGAACAATGAACTTTATGTACAATACATAATAAAACTCAAATTATGTAAATATATGTGTAAACATTTTCATGATAACTTTCCCGGTATTCCAGTTCCAGGAAGAGAAACTGTTAGACATCTGGTTAATAAGTTTAGAACAACAGGATCGCTAAACAACTAAGAAGCAAAAGTGAAATGTTCTAAAAGAGGAAAAAATTTACGAAATTGTGCATAATTCAAACGCACCATTCAAAAGTTTATAGGAACAACCTCACACCATAGATGAACTTAAGGACAAAATAAGAACAGAAATTGTGAGAACAACTTATTCATGTGAACTGAAATTTCATTTGAAGATGCCAGGAATGTTTTCATGCAGTTGGACACCACTTATAATAAGATTAGTATTCGTTATAATACCTGTTACTATCACTCTTAAGTAATGCAGGAGATTTAGAACAGAAAACCCCCCAGTGTAATAGACAATTCGCAGAGCACACATTGCGATCTGTGGCCCCACAATATAGCAAATGCTCTGTAGTAATTGGAGTTCACAGATACCCATCAACTATAGCAAGAACTTTAATTGTGTACAGAAACTTCTAGATCTCTAGGATGGTAAAATTAAGATGCTTATAGAAGATGTAAACATTCACTTTTTAAATAATAACTCTGCAAAAAAACAACTTAATGGAAACTGTAACCAGGCAGAACTTGAAAACTGGTATAAATGAACCCTCCAGTGACTAAATAAGCATTGAGAGTGTGTTCACAAATCTACCTGAAAATAAATGAGAAACAAAATTAATATAACCTGGAATAGGAGACTATTTTTGGCCAGTTTTTAAAAGTATATATACTCATACAAAGAGATTTTCATATATAAAAGCCAAATAAATAATAAAAGTTTAAGTAAACTCAATGAATTCTTTTCACAGGTAGGCTGGAAAAGTATATAAAGAAGTGAAATAATAATAAATATGAAATGTTTAATAGGATAGTGCAACACAAATTAAATGTTACAGTACCTTTATAAAAGATTAAAATAAACTCACAAAATATCTTAAAAAGCAAAAATGGATGACAAAGGACATAAAAAAGTCATGAGTAAGAATGAGATTTCTAAACTCAATAAAACATTCAAATATGTGAGAGGAATCATTAAACTATACACAAAACTATGATGTGATAAATATTTAGAAATGTAGTAATAGTAATGGCAAAGTTGATACACAATAGGTATTTAGTGTTAAAGTCACATAATAAGAGAAACTAATATGGAGCACAGTTAGTAGTAGTTAGGCTTTTGTCACAGGTCACTAGCGTCCTGAGAAAACGAACATGGTAAATAACATCTGTAAGTAAATAAAAGAGTAAACGGGATGAAAATATTGTTAACAACACAGGAAAAAATATGTAATATCTTTAACAACAAATCATATAAATGTAGCCAATCAGTTAAATTTAAACAAAAACTGAACCATTCATTTAATTTAGTAAGTTTGTCACGAGAAATACATTCTATAGGAATATTTGAAGTAACAGAGGAAAATATAACATTGGAAATAAACTAAAAGCTAAAAAAATTAGTGGTTTGGATGAGATATTTAATGAAATATGTAACACTTTAAGCATGAGATGGTGAAAGTCTTATTGTAAATACATAAATAAATCAAAGTATGTTTACAACATATTAAAACAAACCTATTTAAAAAAAATTAAATATAATGTCAGAGTGGCAATTTGGTTTTCAACATAAAAAAATCAATAATAAATGCAACAGATAAAGTAAACATATTATAATAAGACTGCCTCTGTAGTCAAGTGGTCAGCATTCTGGCTTCTCAACCCAGAGGTCCTGAGTTATGATTCCTGACTGGGCAAGGGAATTTTTCTTTAACTAGAATCATTCTCTACCCCTGCTGAGTCTGGAAGTATAAATGTGAGTGTTTCCTAATGAAAATCGGTAAAAACCTACAGTAAACGAGTAAGTTGACGCCAACATGTCCACAGAAGTTAAAGGGGTATACAAATGAAATAAAAAAAAATTATATTAATGCACTAAATAATTGTGAAAAAGTAATTGCTATTTCCTCAGACTTGTCAAAAGCTTTTGATTGTGTAAATAAAAATATTTTTTGAGCTAGAAAGCTGGAGATTGGGGATTAAGAAAATACTGAATCAGCTCACATCTGGAAACAGAAGTCAATGTGTTGAAATTAATTACAAGCAAAAAGATGGAATAAAGGAAAAAATAAAATTATTGTTAGACAAGTTCTGTAAGGCTCTAAACTGGGTCCATTTTTATTTTTTGTATATATGAATGACATATTTGAGCTTGTACACAGAAACGGAGGCTTAGCTATTGTGTATGCAGATGGCATGACTTTTAATAATTAAAGCCAAAATAATAATGAAGTAGAAACAAAAGCAAATTCTCTGCTAAAAATAGTGCAACAATATTATGCTAGTATAGGTATGGTGTTAAGTATTTAAAAGACTCCCTGGAGAAATTTTGAACAGAGTAAGAGCTTTACAAATAATATTAAACTTGAAATAGATGGAGATATTATCCCAGAAACAAAATGTAGTAACTTTTTAGAAGTTATAATTGGCAAACAGCCAAACTACAAAGCATATGTAATGCATCCAACGCAAAAATAAAACAAATCAAGGTATTTATATAATAAAATAACTAACAAATATAATGGCTAAAGAAACAGTCAAATAGTTTTACTATGCCTTCATTTATTCATACATGAAGTATGGAATTACTCTATGGGGGGGAGGGATATCATAAAAACAGACATAAAATAGTATATTATGCAACAAGACTATAATGGTAGTAATTATGTTTATGAAACTCGCTTTGTATGGCAGAATGATGGCAAGACCATGAGCATGTTTGTGAACACTGCAACAGATGGCAGTACTGTTGAGTCCAGTCCGTATTTATTGATTTTTTGCAGGTAACATATATTGAACAATACGAAACAAAGGAACTAAGTTAATTAGAATATTAAAATTACAATGCGCAGAATTTATTTTAAATACACATATTGCATTGTTTATCTGGGGAATGGATCCCAGTGGACTACTGCTTTGAAACTGTTAAAAGGTGTGGGTGGGCCACCAAGTAATATCATAATGAGTCACTGAAGTATTATAGTTCAGTTACTCACATTTAATGAGTGTATTATAGTGTGGTTGATCAAAACATTTTTTAAAGTTACCAAAAAAGCACTCAGAATTATAGAAACGGTAGACAAACAGCATTCAAGTATGCTAATTTTTAAAAATTGTGATATTTTAACTGTTCCCTGTGTGTATATATATGAAAGCATACAAAACATTGTTCCAGATAAAGATGTGCAAAAATAAGAGTATTCATACATATTCCTTAAGAAATGACAAATATTTCAAATCAACTCTTAGGGCTACATTAAATGACCCTGATGTAAGAAGCATGGGGTAAGAACTATTAATAAGTTGCCTAATGAAATAAAAGCCATAATAATAGCAAATGGATTTTAAAAGCAGTAAAAGAATAGTTAATTGAAAACACCTGTAGAGTATAAAATAGCAAAACTATGTAAACCAATTTGTAAATATGTATGCTGACATGAATAAAAATGGCCCATTCCCCCAGATCCCCATAGTGTTTTTTCCTCCATAAGGTTTCCACTTCAGGTAAGCAACTTTTGACTTCACCCAGCTGATATCAGTTCTCTTTGTGATTTGCCTGAAAACAATTCAGAGGCATAAAAACTAACCAATGAACGATGTTTACTATCTATGTGGTATGAAAGGGTGTTATGGATACCACCTCTATGAAAGAGTTTCACTACAATTGACACACAAGGCCTTCTAGAGGAAGGGGTAAAGAATTATTTGCATGTGAGTTTAAACTGAATGACAGCTACAAGATTTGCATACATGAGAGCTTTCATTAGGACATGGAAACGAAGGTTAAAGTTGTTGTTGCTGCTAAGTGGCATTAAGAAAATGGAACTGTGGCATGAAAATATAACGTTTAAGTTGTAAAGTTAGTCTTCAGAAGTTCAAACATATTTTGGGGGAGCTAAAATACCCTACCAATCTGGTGGCCAGAGTTATGCTCAAAATAGCAAGAGGTAGTCACACTGGTAGGGGGAGGGGCTAGATTTTATCAGTACCAACATAAGCAGCTCTGTTCCATTATAGGCCACATTTTATGCATGCCAATATACATACATGTAAATGGTGATCTGCCCTAACTATGTACAGGATGCACACACAGTCCATATACTCCATGAAATTCAAATTGATATGATATTAAAATACATGTACCTATTTATTAGTTACTTTAAGGTTTTCTCTTGCAACTTAGGAATTAAAAAACATCTGTATGTGTCCCTCTATGATCTCTGCATAGCTGAATGTGATGCCATGTTCTCTTGTTTGTTTTGAGCAACAACCTTGTGGTCACAGTTTGGAAAGCTTTGCACACTGCACTTTCCAGATCTTCATTTGTTAAATACCAGTACTTCCACATCTGCTCCTTGAAGGTCACCAAACAAGAGCTGGATCACTGATCAAAGCTCATGCCTGCTCAATGATCTTCACTTTATTGGTGCTGCCTTTTCTAACTGCACCAAGAAATCATCCATGACATTTTTATTTGCTTTTCCATTAATTTGAGGCTCGTGAACCCACACCAAACATTTCTTAATCGTGTAATCGCTTGTGCCAGCCCTCTACTAACAATTCCTGGTGTCAACAATGGAAGTCGAAAACAATCGACAGTAAAAAATAGCAGGAAATAACTGGAGAATATGTATCAACCTGAGCAACAAAAACATAGCATGCTTACTCAGTGAATTACATGAATTCAGCCAGTTTTAATTTATGTAGAGCTAGACGGTCTTCGTGTACACTGTATTTAAGGGATGAATAAAGCAAGTTTTGAGTTATATTGTACTTTTTTAGTATAGAGCACTGCCCAGATTCATTAAAAAGGGTTTGTTAGGTGTGTCTAGTTAAAAAAAACATTTTATTGAAATTGTCTCCAGTTCTCTCTACATTTAACTGAAAACTTTCCAAGTGTGTACTGAACTTAGAAAAAAATGAACTCTAACAGTTTGTAGAGTATACTGAGTGATAGAGAAAATCAAAATAAGAGTTAGACCATAGGATAAATCATCTGTTTTTGTGTTGGAGGACCTTCTGCCAGGAGAAAAACAAACAGAATTGGAAGGTATATTTAGAAAAACTCTGATGTGTTACACTCACATGACTTTCTCTACTCTTGTAAAAACTATTTTTACAAATGCTTATTCTCCATATGCTTCATGTTAATCGAGATGTTAATCTTATTGCTAATTTTCTTGTAGATGCAAGAGGAATTGCTAGCTTTCAAGCGATAGTCAAATATTTTAAGAGCTGGTTGCTATGTGGAATATTCCATTCTCTTTGCATTACCAGGACAAAAAAAAATGAATAACGAATTTGAGAAAAAGTATAAGTATTGCAAAATTTAAGGGAATAACAAGCAATATCTCGAAAATGGTTCACCCTACAAAAAAAACCTATATGACATAAATTGTGTGTATTAACGGGATCTACGTTTTTTGTGTAGTAAAATTTTGTCTATCTCTTATGGTTTATGAGTTATGCAAAAGTCGTTCAGAATGAAGAACACTTTTGGAGACATTCCCAGAAAATTTGAGATATACATTTCATTTGCCATGAAAATATCTTAAACATATGATATTTTAATCAAACTCATTAGAGCCATTTTTGAGAAAATTAAAATTTTCGAAAAATGTTCCATATAAAGGGTACTCTGGGGTGGGGGGATTTTCTTGAAAACCTTCGTATCGCATCTCTGGAAGATACTGAACCTAAATACCAAATGGCTCTAACGATTTTGATGAAAATATCATATGTTTAAGATAATGTCATGAGAAATGAAATGTATATCTCGAATTTTCTGGGAATGTCTCCAAAAGTATTCTTCATTGTGAACGACTTTTGCATAACTGGTAAACTATAAGAGATAGACAAAATTTTACTACACAAAAAATGTAGATCGCTTTAAAATACACACTTATGTCATATACATTTCTTTTGTTGAGTGAACCGTTTTCGAGATATTGCTTGTTATTTCCTTAAATTTTCCAATACTTATACTTTTTCTCAAATTCGTTATTCATTTTTTTATGTCCTGGACATGCAAAGAGAATGGAATGTGCCACATAGCAACCAGCGTTAAAATATTTGACTATCGCTTAAAAGCTACCATATTCCCCTTGCATCTACAAGAAAATTACCAATAAGATTGACATCTCGATATCTCAATTAACATGAAGCATATGGAAAATAGGCGTTTGTAAAAATAGATTGTACAGAGTAGAGAAAGTCATGTGAGTGTAACACATCAGATTTTTTTGTCTTGGATATGCAAAGAGTATTAATCTGTGGCAAAGAGAATGGTGCTGCACCTAGCAACCAGCTATTAAGAGATATGTATGTGCTTAAAGGCTACTGTATTTCTATATTGCCCTTGTAAATATATATTCCCCTTACATCTACAAGAAAATTAGCAATAAAATAGAGTCTGCAAATGTTTATCTTGATTAACATAAGTAGATGGAGAATAAGCGTTTGTAAAAATAGTTTGTACAAGAGTAGAGAAAGTCATGTGAGTGTAACACATCAGATTTTTGTATCAATGCCGTGCTCAATGATGCATGTCAATCAAGTTGAATGGTACTGTAATTAGCTGATGAGCTACCAATGGAAACGCCAATTGAAAATGATGACATCCTTGAGTGCGGTAACCAAGATAAATTAATGGAGCTGACTAATGACACTATTTTTAATCGTCTTGAAGATGACACCAATGAGAGAACCCTGAAAATATCGCACTTTAAGGACTGAACATGATTGAAACTGCTATAGTCCACATCTGAGCTCTTTCCACTCCCACATCTTCAATAAGAGGACAAGCTCTGGACATCAAGAGCACTAAGTAACGGATTCTGTGGTCCGAGTTCTGCATGCACGGTAGAGCGATGTCATGGTTGTTCATGTGTTCAGATTAGTTAACAGGAAACCATGTCACCAACAACAGCGCTACTATGATGTAGCGGACAAGGAAGAGGTCACCCTAGGTTGAGAGACACAATGTAACAAACTAGCAAGGAGACCAGACCAGTTGACAAGCAGGCTTGGCTGAGCATTCCTGAGTAATGTTTTTGAACCTTCTCCAAATTTCGTTCAACATATTTTAGTAAGTCATATTACAAAATTCACTTTACATTGCTCTTCTGCAACTGCGGTGGACAAAATGAATAACAGGGTAATTAAATTTTGCATGCTGTATACTAATCAGTGAAGTCAAACAGAAATCTTTCTAAACATTGTTAAGCTTTCACAATATACAAAGAAAGGGGAATTTTAATGCAATACCTTTCAAAGCACTGTGAATGTAAATGTGAAAAACAATTTCCAAGCGTAATTTAAAGATTTAGATACAAAGCAATCGTTTATTATATATTCAGTACTAATTGGAAAAAATAATAAAATTGGATAACTGAATTTCTTTGTGTTACAATTTTGGCTTAACGTTTCTGTATTTTGAGGCAGTATTTTAATGCCTTAATGATATTAAGTGTGTTTTATTATAATTAAATTCAATAACAGCCCACCTTGAAAACAATATGTATATAATTATTATTTAAATTGTATATAAGTCATTGCAAATACTTATTTTTATTGTAAACGTATTTATTAATATTATGTAAATGTTTATATACTCTAATAGTGCAAAAACTGTGAGAATAATATGCTTTAGGTTGTTAATAATGAGGTAATAATGTAATTTTCCTGACAATAATGTGTCTGGAATTTTTAAAAGTTCTGGTCATGAAAAGATTGGTAGTGATGTAAGTTTCGCTTACAGTTTGGAATTAGCCAATCAACAATAAAGAAAAGTTTTAGTTTGAATGCTTAAATTCTATTGGACTAGAATTAGCCAATGAGAGACTGGCATTACCGAAGCTTTAAAGTTTTTACTGTTAAGATTAGTCAGTCGCGGACATCATGTGATAGCTTGCAGATGGCAAAAATTGTGTTCTCCGCTAGTGAATACATTAGGAATGTATAAAGTTTTGTTTCTCACGGTTTTCTTTTGTAAAGTGTTGTGTTTTGTGGGTGTGCAAGTGTAGGGAGATAAAAAGAAGTGAGGTTTGAAGGTGAATTCTGTGACGTCTTTGATTTTTGTCATATCACGACCTGAACAAGAACTTTTGATTCTATAGTTCGACTAAAGCAGCCGGGGCAGATTTAAATAATATTACATAAAACAAGCATCATCTTCACTACTACAAAGTTTGGCGTCCCAAGCATAACCAACTTGAAAGCGTATCTTCATTATGTGGGGCAAATACTGTTACAAACTTCAGATTGAGAAAACTACATTTACAAAGTGGCGCCTCAACGTGGAGCTAAATAATTACATAACAACACACTTTTTCAAATATACGTAATAATATTACGTAAGCTAAATAACTTCTTCAAAGTTGGCAACAAATACGAGGCTCAATAACTACTTCAATTTCCACTGTCAAGTCTTACAATAACAATGTATATTGCTTTGGACAATTTGCTGTTTAATGTACACATGGATTTAACATTTCCATGATTATTGCATGATTAGGGTATTGTTGTACAGTGCAGTTCAGACTGAACAGCAAGAAGAGTCTACACGCTTGATCTAATGTCCCCACAACATTGATGTTACATCGCAGCATGTAAGAGAGGCAGAAGCTCAGCCCAAAAAGTAATCTCATTTAAAACTGTAATCTGTTTAATTTTAGAGAATTGTCTAATAAACAATTACTATAGAGTTTGAAGATTTTATGGCATTTACGACCTAGTAGTAAAATATCTCTGTATTATCAGAGTTTTCCATATCCAAGCTATTCTCTGTGCCAATTAGCTGCAATAATTGCAAGTGTATGACAACAACAGAGATGGTTGTACTTTATTAAATTGTTTGGTGCACCAAAACTATGCCATCTTTTAGTTCTAGTTAAATTTGTTTTGAATATGCAGTAGAACCGCAATTAACTGTTATAATGGAGGGGATGGAGTTCACGATGGACCGGAAATGACAATAATAATTCTTACTTAAAATAAACAATTACCATCACTAAACACATAAGTTCTAAGTTACTTATCTTAAATATTTAGAAAAATGGCAATAAAGGTGATTGCTGTCCATGAGGCAGGGCCGCACGGTAACAGGACCTTTATTCTGTAAAACCACACTTACTCACTTGCATCTACAGTGTGTTCCAAAATGAATATAGGGGTTTTAAGGCTTTGTAGTATTTCTTACATTTAACTTACAATTATAAATAATACATCTATTAGGAAAAATTTATGCTGGGGTTCTGGCAGGAAGGTTACAAGATTGGGCGGAGAAAGAGAACAAGTTATCTGAATTTCAGGCAGGTTTTAGGAAAGGTAGGAGGACAGTCAATGTACTTGTTATCAAGACAATAGTGGATAAGTATTTGTCCAAGAAAAGGGGTAGGGTATATATGGCCTTTGTGGATTTGGAGAAGGCATTTGATACAGTATATAGGGAGGCATTATGGTTGAAGCTTCAGTTAAAAGGAGTGAGTACAAAGATAATTAGAGCAATCCAAAATATTTATACAGAGAATAGGTTCTGCATAAAGATGGATGTGAACCAAGTCTCAAAAGCTATTAAGAATGCTGTAGGACTTAAGCAAGGATGTAAGTTGAGCCCCATACTATTTAATCTGTTCATAGATGATATCATGGAAGTAATTAGTAAAGAGAACTCATATTCTCCAACAATAAATTATAGGGAAATCCAGGATTATTGCTTGCAGATGATCTGGTAGTGGGGTCCATATCTATCAGGGGATTATCAAGAGCTCTAAATATATTGGGGGGATTTTGTAGAAGTTGAGGTTGAAGAAAAACTATAAAAAGACTAGGATTATGGTTTTCAAAAAGGGATATAAATTAAAAAGAGAAGAAAAATGAAGTATGCAAGGACAGGAAATAACCATAGTGAGAAAAATTGAGTGTTTGGGGGTTCAGTTAAGTAGTAATGGAAGATGCACGATCAAAAGAAACCAGTTTTAGTTAAGGGTAAAATTGCCATGAAGGGGATAAGAGCATGTGTATTTAAAATACCAGGAATACAAATCAAGTGGCTGGAAAGAGTATATAAGGCAATAGTGGAAGCAAAAATGCTCTATGGGATTGAGGTTTGGGGATATGATCAAGGGTGGCTAGGAGTGGACTTAATATTTAGAAGTTTTGGTCGGTTAATTTTGGGTTTACCAGCTGCATCACCGAAGGGAGTAGCATTGCTGGAACTAGGGAGATCAGGAAGTAAAGGGTTAATAATTGAAAGATTGATAAAGTTTTGGCATCAGGTTATAGCATTGGATGACCAGAATATTGTAAAACAATGTATGATTATGCAAGAGAAATTGCCAGTGCCTGTAATTGTGCCTTATCTGTACAAAAGATTATTGAGGAAATAGGTATGGGGAATGTATGGAGAGAGAGAATTATTAGGAGGAAGGTTCTGGAAAGAAATCAGACAGAGAGTTGAGGATATCAATATATAAGATATTTTTAGCAGTATTAGGGACAAGAGAACCTTGGTTTTGTACAGGTAAATTAAAAAAGATTGGGGCAGGGAAAAGTATATTGAAGTGTGCAATAAATTGGAAAGGGAAGGTTGGGCATGGTTTAAATCTGGAGCAATGAAGTTAAGGGGAATGAAAGGGGAAGTGGATCCACAGAAGTGTTTATTATGTGGGGAAACGGAGAATGACCTACATTTTATTTCAGATTGTAATGAGACTAAACTACGGAGAGATCAATGGGTACTAGTTAGGTGGTTGAAATTACCCAGACCAATAATTATAATGAGAATTAGAAAGCTTAAGAATACAGAAGAGATTATAAAGATGGGTAGACTATTAGGAAAGACTAAACAAAAATATAAGACAAGAATTTCAAAATTATAAATCTGTATATTTTGCAAGGATGCCTATCAAGTAAGTTGGTATATTTAATTAATAAGTGTCTATTACAAGTAGGTAGTTAGTGAACCTGGTGTATAATGTATTAATAACCACAGTGTTTACTTCATTACACCAGGTGCAACTCAAGTATATATATATATATATATATATATTGTATATTAGAAAGGAAGAGTTGGTATATGTGTATGTAATAGAGATAGTTCTAGAGAGTTAATAGCTCATGTAAATAATACATCAAATGAAAGAACAATTCAAACAGTTCTGTTGTGTATACCTGTGCATATGTGCATGCACTGTTTCCTCTGTCTACTGTTAGATAGCACTGGTAGCAAAGATGGCGACCAGTCAACAAAAAGCTTTTTGTCTCTTGCAGTTTGCAAGGACAAAATCTGTCGTTACAGTGCAATGTGCGTTCCATTGTAATCCTCAAGGTGATAACAACATCCATTATCAGTTTGAAGACACCAGCTGCTTTTGTGAAGGGAAGAGTACAGGACGACCAAGATTGATTGAAGAATGAGTGAGGGAGGTTTTTAAGGTTTTTTTTTTATTTATTTATGGACGCTCTTTAACTACTATGGTCCTTAGCGTCCCATTCTATATTGGGCGTGAAAGACTAGTAATTTTGCTCAGAGGCCTCTTTATCAGGCTTGAGGTTCTTTTACGTGCCATAAATCTACGACACGGAACCACCGACTTTACTTCCCTTCCGAAGGAAGCCATGCTAAGGATTTTTACGCCCGAAAAAAATCCATCGCCCTCTGCCGGGTTTGAACCCGCAACCTTGGGAACTAGATGCTAGCACGGTACCACTAGTCCACGGAGGACGAGTGAGAGAGGTTTTCATACGTAGCCCCAAGAAATCAGTTTGGTAGGCTAGTTTTCTGAATTAGCAATTCCAATGACGTCTGTGTGGAGAGTTTAAAGGAGACGCTTATCATTTGCAGTTGTTAGAAGCTCTAAAGCCTACAGACTACGGTTTGTGTGTCAACTTTGCAAATGAAATGTTGCTGCATGAAGATGGTTTTCTAGATCATGTCGTCTTCAGTGATGAATCGACATTTCACAATGTTAACACTCATAATTGCACACCTGGGGGATTATCTAATCCCTACGAGATGATACAAAATGTAATGTTTTTGTGTCATATCCCCTGTAAAGCTTATGGGGCTTTCTTTTTTGGTGAAGCAACTGTAACTGCTGTTTCTTACCTTGATGCGCTACAACTATGACTCTCTCTTCAATTGGAAGAAGCTGAACCAAAGAACTTTATTTGGCAGCAAGATGGTGCATCGCCTCAATGGCATTACTCAGTACGTGACTGGTTAAACGATGTTGTACCCAACTGCTGGATTGGCCGCAAGGGGCCTAATAACAAAGCTTGTTTCGCATGGCCTCTACATTCACTCGATCTGACGCCATGCGACTTTTACCTTTGTGGGGTTCATAAAGGATCATGTGTATGCGCCTCTGCTACCAGCTGACCTACCCGACTTAAGAAACAGGATTCAAGCAGTTGTTGCAACAATTCTCCAGACGCACTGATCAAGGTTTGGGAAGAACTCGCCTATCGACTGGATGTGTGACGAATGGTGCTCACATTGAACACTTGTAGGAAAAACTGTTTGAGTTGCTCTTTCATTTAGTGTATTATTTATAATTGTAACTTAAGTGTAATAAATACTACAAAACCTTAAAACACCTATATTCATTTTGGAACACCCCATATTTTTCATCAATTCCTTTGGTATATCACTAGGTGACAACAATACATTATGATCACTATGCACTATTGTCTGACTGCTTAACCACTTTGTCATTCTTCGTGGTACCATGCTGGCCTCTGGTTTTCGAGGTTGCAGGTTCAAACCCAGTGGTACCGTGTCGTAGATTTACAGTATGTAAAAGAACCAAGCCCGATAAAGAGGCCTTTGAGCAAAATTTCTGGTCTTTGATGTGCAGTATAGAATGGAATGCTAAGAACCATAGTAGTTAAAGATTGTCTGTAAATAAAACTCAATTTAATTTAATTTTTACTTTGTGACTTGAAACTAAAACTTGATACAAAGATGAAGTCATCAGAACAACCTTTTGAGTACAGTACATGTTCATTCTGTATTCAATTCCGTAACATTGTTGCATTGGAAGTAATGTAACATTGGCTTTTGTTCCATTATTTCTAAAGTGCACTTTCCTTGAGAATTTTAGGAATCTGAAGCCACCTGTTGATACACAACATGCTCAAACTACCTTCAAATACATACCCAGGACACATCATATATGAATAACTCAACTTTCACAAAATGTAACTCAGACGTTAAAAAAAAGGACGGTTAAGGAGACAAATGGTTAAGTATGTGACAGCTAATAAAAGTTTTACTGTAATTCTATCAAACGCATTCACACACAGAATTTTCTCCATTATTAACATTAAATGGTGGGACGAGCAAAATAAATGTTGAGTTGAGCTAATCAAACTGAGTTGAACACTTCACTTGTGATAAATATTGCACTGATTTTTACAGGGTTGTTAATATAACTATCAGCTGGTAGAGTGCAGCTTCTACCCTGTGAAATGTTAACATCTCACCTGCCAGTGCTAGTGCCGGCCATGCATTATCTAGTCAGTTAGAGCACATGATTCTCAAGGACTGGCCGTGCTATATGCACTCTCTGTTTATATTGTGTATTAGCCTACATTCTGTATTAGTTTATGTGTTATTATTGTTCTTTGTTAATTATCCTGCCATTCAGTGTTAAATAAGGAGGTTTATGTGAAAAGTGGTTCTTGCAGAGAAGTGATAAGGTACTTTGCAAGAGAATACTCTGGTAATCATGTTCCAAATACAGAAACTGTTCGACTTGTTACAAAGTTCCCAGAGATAAGATCTGTGAATGATACGGAATGAGTTACGAGGTTCCATGATCTTGCTAAAGAGAAGTTAGACAGAATAGGGGAACATCTCGAACATTCGCTGAAAAAAATCACTCCATCGTCTTGCTCAAGAGACAGGGGTGTCAATATCCTCTGTCGGAAATGTAACCAAATTACTTAAAACATGTAACATTTCTGTTGTCTATGTCATCGATGAATTGCTGCTGAGGGACAACATTTTCAACATTGCTTATAACACAAGTTAGAGTTCTATTATTATTATTATTATTATTATTATTATTATTATTATTATTATTATTATTATTATTATTATTATTATTATTATTATTATTATTATTAATGTGTTCAGTAAACATTTGACGGCCGATGATTCAGTGTTTCATTCTTGCATAACCTACTGTGCTCTGCTAGCCATTAGTAGTATTAACAATTACTGTATAAGACTGTACTTTCTGATGAATACGAGGTGTGACCAAAAAGTTTCCGGAATGACGTCATAAAGACTACACAACAGTTTGTTTTGTCTAATCTGCACTGTCACCCTCAAAGTAGTCTCCTTGGGAGTTGATACACTTGTTCCAGCGCTTCTTCCACTGCTGGAAGCACCTCTGGAAGTCCTCTTCTTTCAACATGTTCAGAGCCTTCTGCGATTCGCGATGGATGACATCAATGTCCTCAAAACGGTGTCCTTGGAGCAGCATTTTAAGTCGCGGGAAAAGAAAAAAGTCTGCTGGTGTCAAATCTGGAGAATAGGTGGGTTGGGGAACAGTATTCATCCTATTTTTATCCAAAAATTGGCGAACAGAAAGGGCTTTGTGCATGGGCGCATTATCGTTATGCACAAACCAGTCACCACTCCTCCATTTCTCCGGCCGTTTGCGTCGCACATTCTCCCTTAATCTTTGCAGCACTTGTTTGTAGAGCACTTGATTCACTGTTTGACCCTGTGGCACAAATTTCTTATGTACAATGCCTTTAATGTCAAAAAACGCAATCATTGACTTCACTTTGGATTGAACTTGTCTGGCCTTTTTCGGGCATGGAGATGGACTCTTCCATTATGAAGACTGTTGCTTCGTTTCTGGATCGTACCCATAAATCCATGTTTCATCACCAGTAATAATTTTCTCCATAAACTGTGGGTCATTTTGTAGCGGTTCTTTAAGATCTGTGTAGGCAATCACACGGCTTTCCTTTTGGTCATTTGAAAGCAGGCAGGGCACGAACTTGGCGGCAATTCTTCTCATGTCCAAATTGTCTTTCAAAATGCTTTGAACACTTCCAAAGGAGAGTCCTAATGAGTCAGAAAGTTCTCTTATTGTAATGCGCCTATCATTGAAGACCATTTCCCTGACCTGATTGATATTTTCATAGTTTTGTTGGAACAGGGTTGCCCCGAACGATCTGCATCTTTAACTGATGTCACACCACTTTTAAATTTCAAAAACCACTCAAATGCTTGAGTTTTACCCATAACTTCCTCCCCATAAGGTGTTCTAACATTTCATAGGCTTCTGTTGCAGTTTTACTAAGTTTAAAGCAAAATTGATGTTCGTTCTTTGTTCTTCGTAATCTGACATTTTTGCTATGCAGAAAAATCGTAGCACATGCAAAACACGTGTTCACTTCAGAGCGTCTACCTCAGCACTGTATGGTCACAGGAAGTCACGTGTCCTCTCATTTTTATCGGGAAGGAACGCTTTATGTACAGTCTAGGTAAGAATTAAAGAAATCTCAGCATCAGCAGTGTTGTGAAGCCATTCCGGAAACTTTTTGATTACACCTCGTAAGTGTTGAAAATTGATGCTCAAGTGAAAGTTATTTATATTAATTATGCTGACTAAACTATGTATTGTGCCCCAAGATGGCGGTGGTGGAATGAGTCTTTGTAGTACCACTTCAAATAACTCACAAATTAGCATTGTGGAAATCATTATACCCCAACAAATTAGTAGGAAACATTAGAGCAACTGCTCAGGGAACACTACAAACGAAGGTAAATGTCAGGATCAACAGAAACTGCAGAGAACACCAAAAAATGGTAACTGTAATTCAGATGAGAAAGGCGTCATGATGCGATACAAGAGTAAAAGCATAAAGTCTCTTCACAGGATAATAGAAATACTCAACAAAGACTTAAGTGAAGTTCTTATGGAGATAAATAAACTTATATATGCAACAGGAGCAGAGTGGAAGCTACCAAAGTCAACAGCAAGGAAAACGAGAAACAACATGTGGCAATCACTGAAAACAAATTTGCCACATTAGCAATAAATCAGATATGTGCCCAATATCTGAAGAGACATGGAAAGCCCCTACCAAAGAAACTGCAGCTACCAACAAGAATAGTAAAAAGATAGCAATTTATGGTCATAGTCATGCAAGAGGACTCTTACAGTTAATACGTGAAAACATTAGTGATTGTTAAGTTATAGGACATGTGAAGCCCAACACAAAGACGCAACATCGTCTATATCCAGTTCAAGTAACGTGCAAGAAATGAAGATCATTGTGACAACGGTGTGTACTGAAATGAAGCAACCAACTACACAGATTCCCTAAATCAACTTCTAAAAGAAGATGAAAAGAAGAAAACAAGCATAATAGTTTTTAATATAGAGTCAACTGAAAAATTCAACGCCACAGCCGGGATTTGAACACGGTTCTCCCTCTCTCTGTGCGGTTGCTCTAACCATTGAGTTACTGTGACAACTTGCTGGTGGGACATTGAATTCCCCAACTGACTCAAGTTGTTTCCCAGACAGACCACCAAGGCATCTCACTCGAGATGACAATCTCAGTGGCGACCTGCAATCGCAAGTACTTGAATGCTGGGTAAATGGGTTTTTTTTAAGGTTTACTTTTTATTAAACACTTGCCCAGACCAGGCTAAGGTCTATAAAAAGTATAATTAATTTATATATAATAATATTAAAAAATAAAAGCACAATAGTGTTAAATGTCTCTAACGGATATGATTTGAACTATAACTCTTCTGTAAATAGAGAAATCAGAAAAACCAATAAAAAGGTGCAACTAATACGCTCAGTGCACCCAAATGGATATCAGTAATCTCAACCATGAGTATCATACCAAACATGGACGACATTTGAACTCAAAGGGTAAAAGATATCTACGCTCACTTCTTTCCGAAATAATGAGTAGCTCTATCAGAAAAAACACACTATGTAGTTAACTCTCCAACAGACACAAGTAATAATAAATGACAAAATGTTAATTTGTGCTCACCCCATGATTATGAAAATAACAGCATGCATAATTACTCAGTCTTTAGAATATTCCATCAAAATACCCAGTATCCGAGGGTAATCCAGAAAGTCCCAAATGTTTTGAAATAAACAATTAACAAAATGCAAATATCAATGTTTATTATCTACATTTGAACGGTACACTCTTAAGCTATTTTTCTACATAATCACCATTCAAATTGAGGCATTTATCATACCGTGGCACAAGTTTTTCAATACCCTCTCTGTAGAAATCTGCCGCCTGTGACTTCAACCACTGGTTTACACCGGCATGCAGTTCAGCGTCAGTATCAAAGCATCAATTTGATGCACCAAACTCCGTGAAATTTGGGGAAAATGTTCTGAAAGTTCTATAATTGTGAAGCAACGATTTTCACAAATTTTGTCATTCATTTGCATTGACAGGTCATCAGTCATAAGGCTAGGTTTACCAGTGAGCTCCACATCGTGAACATTGGTACAGCCATTTTTAAAATCAATGCACCATTGCCTGACTCAGCTTTCACTCATTATTCCCTGCCGTAAACCTCACAAAGTTGACAATAAATTTAAATTGGTTTGTTCTTTTTAGCCAACTGCACTTCACAAATGGTGGGATTTTCTATTGCAGCACACATTTTAACAACTCACAGAGTGCACAGTAAGGAAGGCACAGTCCTCACGCTACCACAGCTGGATGCGTACTGAATGTAGAAACGTTCTGACACCAAGATGGCGGCTCTAGCCCTACTCATCGCCACGATAGGCCAAAACGTCTGGGACTTTCTGGACTACCCTCATCAATAAAGTTTAAATTTTAGAAACTATACTAAACCCACAGACCGTTATATTCTCTAAGCATGGCTTAAGGCAGGGACAACTACACGTAGCCCAATTTGTAGATTAGAAATTAATCTCTCAATATTGCCACACATCACACAAAAGTGGTGGAGTTTTGTTTTATGTCAAGAAAGGCTTGTTTAGAGCCTTATGTTAAGAGGGTTGAGTGGGTAAAAAATATAAGCATAGAAATGGTTTTTGAAGTATCTGCTGTAAAACTAGACACGGGAATGGGAAAATTGTACATCATAGGCATATACTGATCACTCACACATTCGAGAATTTTTAACAAATTTTGAAAACTATTGAGCAAAGTTGCATCCAATCATCTTGTAATACTAGGTGATTTTAATATAAGTGTGGACAATTCTGATTTAAATGACATCCTTTGCAGCTTTAAATTGAATATTGCCTCCCGCAATCTGAGTAGAATTACAGATCCTAATTAGAACAATAGATCACACAACAGCAAACCTTAACAATGATATATTCTGCACAGTAAATAATGAATTTCATGTGTCTGATCATAGGGGCAAATAATCGACTGGCAAAGCAAAACGGAGGATAATATTTATAAGTATGCAAGGGAAACATGGAAAAGGAATTTGAGTCAACTACAATGTAGATTAGATAAAGAGGAATGGGATGAAGTATATAAAGCATGCAATACACATGAAAAACGGAAAACCTTTCCACTTTGACCTAGCTTTTCCACTTTCAAAACAGACATAAAACAAGGGAAAAAATAACTTTACCACATGAATTAGTTGTAGTGAAAAGTAAAATGAAGTGCATGTATGAATTCTTTCGTTTACCAAACTACCATCCTATAATAATGCTTACAACTTGTATAAAACACATTATAGAAAAGCACTACTTGCACTAAAGGCTGATAAAATTGAAAATGAAATCATAAATTTCAATAATACAACAAAAACAGTTTGGAATACTATAAACAAGCAGGCCAAATGACAGGTAGACAAGTATACAAATATACTTGAACGAAGATGGGAAACAATCCATTCACATCTGTAAATTACTCAACACCTTCTTTCTAAATATAAATGGTGATCTTAATATTGGTGATAGTAATAAAATAATGATAATACAAGTAACAGTATGACTAACACAAAATTATAATAAATAGCATGTATCTTTACGACACAAATGAAGAGAAGATTGACAAAAAGATTAGTAACTTTAAAAACAAATATTCGTCAGGGTGGAATGGTGTGTTGCTTAAGATACTAAAGCACTGCAAACATGAGCTATCAAATATATTGGTGTATTTAATAAATTTCTCAATGAACGAGGGCTTATTCCCAGATGCATTAAAAATAAGTGCTGTACGATCAATACATAAAAAGGGTTCAAATACAAATGTTAGTAATTACCGACCAATTACCCTAACCTCTGTTTTCAGTAAACTATATAGAAGGTTCTTATGAATAGAATAAATGGTTTTCTAAAATCAAATAACATCTTAAACAGTTTTCAACATGGCTTTAGAAATAAACTCTCAACTGTAACAGCTCAGCAGAATACATGCACAAACTATTACAATTGAAAGATGCAGGAATCTACTAAGACCTCTCTAAAGCCTTCGATATGGTTTCTCATGATTACCTAATTGCAAAACTAAATACTATGCTTCAGAAGACATGTTAACAAATTATACTTAAAAGATTGTGTGCAGTTGGAAAAAAGGGAATGTTATAGATACTGTCAAATCAATATAATAAAGTAAAGTCAGGGGTTCCACAAGGACCAGTGCTTGGACCTACACTTTTCTTGATCTATGTAAACAATTTGCTTACACCTCAAAACAGTAAAGTAATCTCCTACACCGATGATACATCCTTAATATGTTGGAGTGATTGCAATAATACACTAGAACAAAAATGAATCAAATGAGCCCAACGTTCATATTTTCAGGATAAGGGAAAATCCTTATCTGGGTAGCTAACCCTATCCGAGATTTGAACTCGGGACCCCTTGAATGTGAGGCTCACAAGCTACTTCCACACCACAGAGGTGTTTGTAGTAATACAATGAAATGAAACACAATATTATAGAGCTTTAAGCTTTGTTAAATCTGGCACAAACTAATTCTGCACAGGAAGGGTTAAGACATCATACAAGTGTACTGCACACTTTTTTTCTTTCTTTCAATAATATGCTTGTTAATTTATTTTATTCACTTATATGCCATTAAACCTAAGGTCATATCAGCAGCTTTGTCTTTGGAACAATTGCTTATTGGCAATGATGTTCACTTATTTACTATTAAGATCTTTGGGTTTGCTTACCTTAGCTTCTCTTTTTTTGAACATTAAATTCACAGGCACATTTACACTCTCTCATACTTCCAGACTCTAGGAAGGTCAGGGAATAATCCTGGCTAAAGAAAAATTCCCATCCTCCAGACGGAATCAAACCTGGGACCTCTGGATTTGGAAGCCAGCCTCTGTTTATTTACGGTTTCTTCAAATGTAAGATCAAATCACTGTCAAATTCAGAGGAAAGATGCTTATTTGTGAAAGTGAGAGGATTACTTACATTCGGGAAGTGGGATTAAATCATAGAAGAATACATGCAAAACACAGAAAAATATACCTTGATTTATGGAATGCACTGTTTTTATTTTATTTTTTCTATGTACTATGACTGGATGAGATTCTTTCCATTTTCGTAATCAACATTTTTCGGCTGTTGCCACCTCAATATTATTTTACAGATCTACAACAAGTGTGTTTGATGTGATGGTCAGCAGTGGAGGAAATGCTATTGTGTGCAGAAGCAGTCCAAGCCACATGCCTCCAACCTGATCTTGAAGCATTGCAGAAGAACTGCTTTAAAGTTGTGGATATTCATACACCAAACTGTATAATGATTTATGTGCATTAGCATTTTTACAGCATTAGCTGTTTCTGAACTATTTGCTGTTGTATGCTCAAGTTTTTCCAGGTTGTACTCTACTTTGGTCACCAACTGTAGACATTTGAAAATTAAGCTTCCCATTTTCTCAGCAGGTCGCAGCAAACAAAACGACTTGAGGTATAAACAGTGAGTGTTAGTCACTAATAACTGGAAGTTTTTGAACAGTGAGGTTAGAGTTGGTTAGCTTTACAATATGTCACTTAATACTTGTAAAAATTGGACATGTTTCGGGAATCTTCATTTGCATCTTCAGCTGCTTCTGTTTGTCACGAACCCAAGAACACACTCTTACTCCAACGTAAATAGTTCCTTAATACATGTATTGTATCATGAAATATTAGGGCAGGAAAGGTATAGAACTGCACATTTTATTGCGGTTATCACAAAAACTCATTACTAAAGGTAATGGATATATATTAACTGTTAACAGATTACAAAATATGATTTTCGTCTGCTGTTGCACTAACGCCGAGAGTATCTTGCTTGTTAATACCAACTGTATGCATGACTGCCAGTCTCTTGCATATATGAGAAATGCAGCAATGAATTCCCAGAGGTGCTATCTGAGAACCGAATAAACACTTTGCGTAACACAGAAAATATGATAAGCGAACAGTCATTCATAATACACAGCTCAAATCTTATGATTTAGTCAGTTGGTATTTGAGTTTTCATGACAGAGGAAGGTGTGTGTAGTGCAAATAAACTGTTCAAACACAAAAGCAGGAAACAGTTAAAAAGTGGCGAAAAACAAACAATACTTAATATACTCAACTCACTATTAGAAAAATACCCGACACTTGCATTAGTGCATATTATGAAACTAATATCCGATTTTACAGGCGTTTCAGTGAGAAGTGTAACCAAAGCGTGCAGGGAATATAAACAGACATAATAAACATAGAAGAGGAGAATCAAATGTGGGAATTTGTTTTGTGTGCGACACTGTTGTGGAATTGTGGATAAGCTTGTCATTATTTTGGAGAGTAGTTCTGATATCAATATGGCAGCTGAGTCATCTTCGCAGGATTCGGATTTGGGTGTTGCACTTTTGCCCGAGGATTGCGATTAACGTAAGTAAACTGTTCTTTCTGCATACTTATAAATTCAATTGTTACCTCAGGTTGCATTTTGAACTATGATTCTCACACAGGGCGCCTTTTTATAGATTGAAACAATGTTCAACAAGCACTTGAGAGGGGAACAAGCAGCCATTAGGGGCGGGGATTGCGAACTACTTTCATGCGGATAATACAAAGCGTTTGTTTACAGTGAGAGGCACTCTGATTTTGAGGCAGTATTTTAATACCTGAATAATTTCAATTGTATTTTATATAAAAGTAAATTCAATAACAGCCCATCTTGAAACAATATGTATATAATAATTATTTAAATTGTATGTATCAGTCATTTCAAATGCTCATTTTTATTGTAAACATATTTTAATAATGTGAATACATTACATACTCTAATAATGCAAGAACTGTGAGAACAATAAGTTTTAGGTTGCTAACAATGAGTAATAATGAGGTAATTGTAGCAATAATGTGTTTAGAATTTGAAATGTACTGGTCATGATTAGAGCAACGATGACGTAGTTACAGTGACAGTTTTAAAATTAGCCAATCAAAAGCAAAGAAAAGTTTCAAGTTAAATGCAGAAATTCTATTGGACTAGAATTAGCCAATCAGAGACTTGCAATGCCGAAGCTATGGGTTTTGACCGTTGAAGTTATTCAGTTGCTGGCAAGACTTGGTAGAGTATAGAAGGAAAAATGTGTTCTCTACAGGTGAATAGTAAAAACAAATATACGCGCTAAGTGAATGTATAAAAGTTTCTTACAGTTCTTTAAAAAGTGTAGTGCTGTATAAATATATGCAAGAATTTAAATAAAAGAAATGAAATTTAAAAGTTTGATTCTGTGATGTCTACAATTATTGTCATACCGCGCCCTACCCAAGATACATGACTCCAAAGTAAGACTGACACAGCCTAGGAAAATTCAAACAGTAAAATTACGTAAGCATTAAATTCAAACTGACGCCCAAAGAGTGTTACAAACTACATAAAACAACAGTTGAACAACATAACCTTCTTTAAGTTTACGTAAATATATTACGCAACATTACATAACAGCAGCAAATCATCTTCAAGTTGGCTCCCATATGTGGGGCAGTTAAACATAAAGCAGTTAAAAATAATACGTGAGCCGAGGTAACCAACAACTACTTCAAATTGGCGCACATACGTGGGGCTAACTCAACAGTACTCAAACCACTACTACTTCAGTTTGGAAAGGACAGTAGTTGTTTTGTCTCATGTTTCATTGATGGTGCAGCTCTCTGGTGGTAGTGATATGAACTCGCTGAGCTGGTGTGATGGCGGGAGATCAAAGTTCATAATTCAGTCCTTCTTTATAATATGGATGTTTTCTCATACTGAGAGCTCAGTCGGGTAACTTGCTGCTCTAAGAAGGTTGGCTTCTGGAATAATATCATGGTGGTTGTTCCAAAAATTTGCTGCTACAGTTGATTTTTCAATTTGTTTTTGTATTTTATGCAACAGAGGTGTTTTAAGTCTAGTTTTCAAGTTTCTTTTTCTTTTACCAATGTGTACTTGATCACAATCTGCACAATTAATCTGATATGTACCTGATCTTTTATTGTGTTGTCCTGAGTAGTGGTACTATGCTAGCCTCTAGTTCCCGAGGTCACAGATACAAATCCGGCAGAGGGTGATGGATTTTTTTCAGGCATAAAAATGTTTAGTGTGGCTTCCTTCGGAAGGGAAGTAAAGCTGGTGGTCCCGTGTCATAGATTTACAGCACGTAAAAGAACCTGAAGCCTGATAAAGAGGCCTCTGAGCAAGATTTCTGGTCTTTCATGGGATGCTAAAATCCATAGCAGTTAAAGAGCATCCATAAATAATACTACATTTCTTTATTGTGTGGGATTCTGTCTTTTAAAGATGTGCAAAGTAAGTTCTGTATGCTGTATTTGTTTTGAGATGGTAGACCACGGGTGATAAGCGAATTTCCTGTATTGGAAAATTCATTTTTGGAGTTTTAATGTGGTAGTCTCCATGATGGTTTTGAGTTTATGTATTTGTTGATCTTGTGTTGCATAGTGTTAGGACTGACGTTGCATGGAGTATATGTTGTTATGGGAGTGTTAAGTAGTCTGTATATTAAACTACAGTAGAACTCCAATTATCTGGATTAATTGCGACTGGTCCTGATCCGGATAATCAAATATCCGGATAATTGGATAAGTCACAAAAAAAAGGACATTTGTTTAAAAATGCAAAATTTATGTATACTGTAATATTAATTTAATGACCACAAAACAATATTTTTTGTTGTTGTACATTTTATCAGCACTATACTTATCAGTCAGTCAAAGTCATTTTTGTGCAGCCAAGTCCGCTTGATGTGAGTCACTGTATATGATCACACTCAGGTTGCTCCCCCATCCATGTTAGGGCAGTGTCAGTTTCTTCTCTCACACTTTGAATGAGTTTGTCACTGAGAATTTGGAATCCAGGGTCTGAAGAACCACAATCAAGCCACTCACCTATGTCCTCTACACTGCATCCAGGTATTTTCAAAAGAATCATTCTTAGGTCCTCAAGTGACATTTCATCCTCATCCTCTTCACGCTTCTTGTTTTCTTGCTTCTCTTTCTATACCTCCTCCTTGTTGAATTGCCTTTCAATTTGTTGCAAGCTCTTTTAATGTGATTTTCTTCACTAAATTCCATGCTTCCGTCACAATGTAAGTGCACTCTTTTAATTCAATTTTTGATGGTGAGTCATAATGCCTTCTTCATTTTCATCGTCTATCCAAAGTTTCAACAGCTGTCTTCTGTAATGTCGCTTCATAGTTTCCAATTGGTTCCACTGGCTGCAGCAAACTCATTACATTTGGCGGCTGGAAGTGTTTTGAAACATCCGTGTGTTCTAACAAGAAGATATTCTGTGGACTGGGTGCTGCATTGTCCAGAATTAACATCACCTTACTGCCTTCTTTCCCTACGGCCTTTTGGTATGTTTTTACTTCAGGTATGAAAATTAAATCATACCACTCAGTAAACAAAGCAGCAGTCATTGATTGATTCTTGTAAAAGAAGGGAAACTTTCTCACGTGTTTGAAAGACCCCCTTTTTTACTTTCTCTACTACGTATAGTAAGTAGGGGGAGTGTTGTATTCCACCCAAAAATTTGATACCGAGATTTCACCGGAAATACATGTTTTGAGACCCCCTGAATCCAAAAAAAGCATTTTTGGAAACATGTCCATCTGTGTGTGTGTCTGTGAACAGCATAACTCAGAAACAAACAGTCGGATAAACACCAAACTTGGCATTTAGGTTCAGTATCTTCCAGAGATGCGACACGAAGGTTTTCAAGAAAATCCCCCCAACCCAGATTACCCTTTACATGGAACATTTTTTTGAAAATTTTAATTTTCTCAAAAATGGCTCTAACGATTTTGATTAAAATATCATATGTTTAATACATTTTCATGACAAATAAAATGTATATCTTGAATTTTCTGGGAATGTCTCCAAAAGCATTTTTCATTGTGAACGACTTTTGCATAACTGGTAAACCATAAGAGATAGACAAAATTTTACTACACAAAAAATGTAGATCACGTTAAAATACACAATTTATGTCATATACATTTTTTTTGTTGAGTGAACCATTTTCGAGATATTGCTTGTTATTCCCTTAAATTTTTCAATACTTATTTTCTCAAATGGGAATTCGTTATTCATTTTTTTGTCTTGGATATGCAAAGAGTATTAATCTGTGGCAAAGGGAATGGTGCTGCACCTACCAACCAGCTATTAAGAGATATGTGCTTAAAGGCTACTGTATTTCTATATTGCCCTTGTAAATATATATTCCCCTTACATCTACAAGAAAATTAGCAATAAGATAGACTCTGCAAATGTTTATCTCGATTAACATGAAGTAGATGGAGAATAAGCGTTTGTAAAAATAGTTTTACAAGAGCACAGAAAGTCATGTGAGTGTAACACATCAGATTTTTTTATTCAGCTATCAACAGAAGGGGTATTGCTATAGTGTTAGCACAGTAACACGGCTTTACTCATCTTATGGCCAAGAGCATTTCTTTTCCTTTTAGAGGGTAAAGTTGTTTTAGGGAAAGCCTTCCAAATAAGGCCTCTCTCATCTGTGTTGTATAAACATTCAGGGTCAAAGATTCTGCTTCAATTTTGAATTTTTCTATAAAATTTTTTGCTCATAGTTTCTCCCCATTTAAATCCAACTCACGAATACCATGCCTTGCCTTGAACTCTCTTAGCCAACCACTGCTTGCTTTAAATGAAGACAAACTCTCGATTTTCTCGGCAAAAAGTTTTGCAAATAATTGGCCCTGAAAGAGGGTTTCCTAATGCTCACTGCTGCAAAAACCACTTGAATATGGCTTCTTCAAGCTCATTTTCTGCTGTTTTCATAGCTTTTCTCGATGAGCTCCCATCTTTATTCTCAAGGACAGACACAAAGTTTAAAATTGAGGAACTGTTCTTTTTTATGTCTGAAATTGATGTTCTCACGCTTAACATCTCGGCTAACTCACTCCTTTTGTCTAATTGTTCAATGATTTTTATTTTTTCTTTCGGAAGACATATGCTGCACAGTATGTTAAAACACAGGCACAGGTCTAGGTTAAGGCCATAAAACAGGCTGCACTGCCAAACACAACAATGAACTCATTGCCTCTGTATGCGGTAGCAGCTACATTAATCACAGCTGGAGAGCCCAATAATGCACACAACTTAAATACTCATTGTTTGCTGGAAGGTTTTGTCTTTTAATGCATTTGAAAGGATTGATTTTAGGATGATAGAGAAACGTGCCGTGCTTTGCAACTACTGTAATAACTGTCGAACAAAATTAACTCGTTGGTTTAATGAAGTAATCTTAAGTCACTTGTACACGATCAAATTTTTGTCAAATTCAATACTTTACGAGACTTTTCAAGAGTTGTCACAACTTCACAACTTTTCTTGTCAAATTGCTTCTAATGCTTTTAAAGTCTTGAAAGCAAATAAGGACATGCTCTAAACAGTCAAAGATTTCACAATGATTTGACGGCTTTCGCCAATGAAATGAGAGTATTCACGAAATCTGCAACATGGCTGAAAGCGAAAAATAAACAAAAATGGCTACCCGGCCAAGGAATGTCGTATGCAAAGTGATTAGGTTATACATAAGCTGGCCATGTCTGTACATCGAGAGCTCCGTGGATTACCACAAGATGGAGCAGATGAAGACGGTTATGAAGAAATAATAGCCAGGCAGTTTTCCGAACTAAGTATACATTAATGCAATGTTATATAGTGTGGTTAACCTATTAGTTCGTGTTATTTCCATTGTATTCCACACTCGTAATGTGATTTCATTGGATATAATACGTGAAAGTGCTACATAATATTAGTAAAGTATAATATTTCATTGTGATGCAAATACTAAATTGCTTTGCAAGTGATAAATTATCAGTATGTTCTGAAGGGTTTCAGTTTGGTATAGAGACAACTTGTATATACACATTTTTGACATTGTCAAGTCTTGCCAGGTCTTGCCAAGTCTTTTTCAATCTTGTCACATATTGAAAAATGTTTGACAATTCTTCTTGTAAACTCTTGAATTGAAAAAAAAGTTTGATCGTGTACAAGGGGCTTTAGTAATACAAATTTTTTCTCTCAAAGAAGTCTGGATAATTGGCAAGCCAAATATTTGGAGTGTGGATAATTGCAGTTCTACTGTATTGAGGACTACAAGTTAGTGGGATTTTGAGTTGAAACTGTTGTAGTCATCAAAGGTTTCTTATAAATTCCAAAAATGAGTTCCTGGTTCTGCCTGATGATTTTGAGGCCCAAGGAAAAACATCCACATTTTAAAAAATAAGGACCAAACATGAACTTTGATCTCCTGCCATTGGACCAGCTCAGTGAGTACATATCACCACCATCAAGAGAACATGAGGTGACACAACTAGCCAGTGTGAACTGAAGATGGGCATGAAGATTCCCGAAACTTGTTCAGTTTTTACAAGTAGTAAGTGAGGTATAGTGTAAACCTAACCGGCTCTCAATTAATTTTGAATTAACCTCACTGTTCAGAAATTTCCAGTTATTAGTGTTGTGTTGAATGTGTTGGTGAAAGGACGGAGAGACTGAAATAATGTAACATACATATGTACTAGATTACGCAGTGGATATAAAACTATACTAGCTGTCTGGAAAAAAGTTTCCAATATTTACAGAGGAGGTAGTATGCAACAAAAGAAGAAAAACGGCTCCTATAAACATTCGTCATAAACCTAATATCTTCTGATAATGGTCTTATTTTGTACGGGGAGCATATCTTGCACTGGCCACTTTGGCATGAAATGAATGGGAATACATTGTACGTAGAGTTTGTTACTATGCAGCACATCGCATATGAGGGGCACTATTTATATTTTGAGCCTTGGCAACCCTGAATGTTGTAGGTGCCATCTGACGTTTCCAATGGAAAGTTTGATATTTTTGACCATAATGTACTTCAAACATTTTGTCAATAGAGCGTCATTTGTTTTGTTAACACTAAATTGAAAATTGTGTGTCAACAAAAATATGGAATTAACTCATGAAAATGTTTGTGCAATGATTTATCACAACTTTCGACGTGGAATTATCAAGACAAGAGTGCATTGATCAACTAACTTCCACATTTGGCGACAAAACTGCATCCTTTGCCACTGTGAAACGCTGGTATAACAAATTTAATCGTGGCCGCCGTTTGCTCAATGATGAAGTTCGTGAAGGTCGTCCAAAATCAGTTGTTGTGCCAGAAAACATTGATGCTGTGCAAAAACTAATAATGAAAGATCGTCATGTGACATATTGTGAGATTGAGGCAACCCTAGGCATTATTTCTACCAGCACATATAAAATATTGCATGATTATTTAGCTGTGAAAAAGGTTTGCTCTCGTTGGATCGCACTAATTTGACGCAATCTGAAAAAGATGCTCGTGTCGATTGGTGTACAAAAATGCTCAAGAAATACAATGGCGGTGCCTCAAAAGACGTATACAAGATTGTAACATGGATCTATGCGTATGAGCCGGAATGTAAACAGCAGTCGACTGTATGGGTGTTTCAAGATGAAACAAATCCAACAAAAGTTGTTCGCACTTGAAGCACTTCGAAGCAAATAGTCGCCTGCTTTTTCAGAAAAACTGGCCATGTGACAACAGTGCCTTTAGAGGAATGTAAAACGGTCAATGCTGAATGGTACACAACCATTTGTTTGCCGGAAGTCTTTGGTGAAGTAAAGAAAACCAACAAGAACCGTAGGATCGTTCTTCATCAAGATAATGTGACCACACACACATGTCGTCTAACAACAGAGTATTTGAAGGCTCAAAAAATTGAATTGATGGGTCATCTGCCATAAAGTCCTGATTTGGCACCCAATGACTTCTTTTTGTTCCCGAACATCAAGAATAAATTGCATGGACAACGATTTTCGTTGGCAGAAGAAGCCGTTGATGCCTTCAAAAACCATGTTTTGGAGGTGTCTCAAGAAGACTGGAATAAATGCTTTGACAAATGGTTCAAACGGGTGCAAAAGTGTATTGATCATAAAGGAGAATACTTTGAAAAACAATAAAGCAGTTTTCAATCAGAAATTACTTTGTTTTAATTATTAGGCTCAAAATATAAATAGTGTCCCTCGTATCAAGCAAGAACAGAACACAAGAGTAGTCAACCTACAGTATTCGACTGTATATGTATTGCTCGATCAGTCAGGTATGTAATTTACGTCTGGTGTGCTCAAATGGCACATGTTTTGTTGTGACCCTGCAGTACTGTAATCCTTCTCCAGACCGGGCACCAGACCATTTTTATCATGGGGTTAGGTGGTAGCTAACATGAGTCTTTCAAGGGCAATGGATTGGTCGGGGAGGATGCATTCTCCTGAAGTTCACCCTTTAGATTTTTGGCTTTGGGGATATTTAAAGACCATGGTGTATGCAGTCCCCATAAATGATGTGCAGACACCGCGGGAACGTGCATTCAATGCCTCTGATGTAATCAGCAGAACCAGAGGTGTTCTAAAGAATGTGTGATTCCATGAAATGCAAGGTGGAACTCTGCATTGCAATAGATAGCGGCCACATCAGGCAAGAGTAGATCAAAGACATGGTAACCATTGATAATAGTCTAGTAGGCCATAACTGATAGTTTACCACCAATGTTTATGGGGAGTGTTTTTCTTCTTTTGTTGTATACTACCTCCTCTGTATATATTGGAACCTCTGTTCCAGACACCCTGTTTATGTACTACTATTTTAATAAAATACATATTATTGAAACTATTGGCATGATTTTTGCAATTAATCTTCAAACTATGCATAGAAAAAATACCTGGAATACCTGAATAATACAGAAACCTCAACTAAACTCAAGATCACATCACTTTCATCTCGAACAGTCTTGATAATATAAACACATATGACAGCTTAGCTACTTCTCCTCCACATCTCTGATCAGACAGGGCAGCTGTGGGGGACTGCAGATAAATAAGGCATGAGCATCCCTATGAAGAAATCTGTAATGGCCTTGAAAATTCGGAATTCAAATAATATTGACATGGCAACAACCAATAGTATTAATTATGAATAACAATTGCTTAATAGAAAACATATCTATCACAGATTAAGAAATCCAAAATACAAACATCTCATGAAATTATAGCAAATACAATGTGATCTTTTAGTTCCTCCACAGTACCAGTCATAGACTCCCAAAAAGCTATTGTTTAGTGCTTGTCAAGGACACGACATTCTGTGCCCAAACACCTCTCTACTGTAATAAGGGTTGTGAATGATGGTCAATGTCCAACGCTCTCTGTTAATGTACAAGTGTGTTTTCATTTAAATTGAGTTGAAAATGTTTTCAATTGAAGAGCATGTGTTTTTAGTGGAGAATATTTTTAGTGGGGGGAAATATACAGAAAGGTCTAAAGTGTTACATTAACAAGACTTTCTCTACTTTCTGTCATTTATTAGTGGGTATACAAACTATTATTACAAGAACTTATTTTTCTATGTACTTCATTTTTATAATCTTTGCACAAATAGCTACATTACACATTTCGTTATAGATACAAAGGGAACAGCGATATTCAAATGTTAAAAAACTGGACGCTATACACGGCCTTAAAATTCCATACTGTTTCCATGGCATCACAAGAAACAATTGAAAATGGACAGGACTTTAAAAAGATGAACTAAGTATTGAACGATTCAAACCATTAATAACAAATATTTCAGAAATGGCTGATGTCACAAAACAGTTATTTGGAATAAATTGTGTGCTTTAAAGAGATCTACATTTTTGTCTATAACGTTTACCAGTTATACAAAATTATACAAAATTCCTTCCAAACAAAGAGGACTTCACAGGCTATTCCCAGAAAATTCAAGATACAGTCAAATACCATTTTAACGAATACCACTTTAAAGAATATTTCAGTTCAAAGAAAAGAAAAAGAAAAAAACTGAAATCCCCTTGTATATCTTTGTAAGTGTCTATGTTAAGTTATTTCAATTGTATGGAGGTCAGTACAATGAAAATCTTAATATATCAAAAATAACAAATTCCCCTTCATGAATATATGACCAATTGAACTTTTAAAAAGTTTTCTTCACTTACTGAAAAATTAACAGCATCTTTTCCCGATTCAAAAAGCGTTTGTTCATCCTTGACCAACTGACCACATAATGTTTTTTTGCCTCAGCTTTTGTCATAAAAGATCGTTTTGTCCAATCAAATTTCACAGTCCAGCTGTTAAAGGGTGCTGTTAAATAGTAAAGTTTTATTTCGTCTGCTTATTGCTTTCTCATGTGGTTTAACCTACGTAAGACTGGAATTTAAGTGTGCTCAGCAAGTGTGGTTTAAACAATGTCAACTAATGGAGTAGCAAAAAGTAGAAGAGTTAAAAATCTTAAACAGTTGAAAATGTGACAAAAAGTGCAAGTTACATTGTGCACTACTTGGAAGAATCAATTATAAAAGTGTTCTGTCTAGAAAAACAACTGCAGACTTTTTCTCAAAATGAAAACATTTTGTAAGGTAAGTTGCATAGTATATAAGTTTACTAAATACTAATTAATTATGCAATGTTGCCAAGTTTAATGTTTTAAATATGAATTTACCTTAATAACTAATTTCAAACTGTATTGTTTCCTTCCATATGCATTCCTAATACATACATGTTATATTTTAAAAAATAGATACAGTATTATTAAGTGTACAGATACAGTATTTAAAAGTTGCAATTTTGACCCTTTTTAATAAAAATATTAAATAGCTGGTTTAACGAAATTTCAGTACAAGGAATTAAATTTGTCTCCAGAAATTTGTTTTAATGACATTTGCCTGTATACGTTTTATTTATGTAAATATCTTTAATATAAGGTATTTTAATCAAAATTGATATGAGGCATTTTTGAGAAAATAAATGTTGAAAAATCTTCCACATAAAAGGTAGTTTGGCGTAGAGTAACTTTTTTGAAAATGTTTGTGTGGCATTTTTCGAAGGTACTGAACTTAGATACCAGGTTCGGTATTTATCCAATGTTTCGTTTTTTGAGCTATGCTGTTCAGGCATACATTGAAGCTTTTTCTAAAAATGCTTTTTTTGGGCTCAAGGAGCCTCAAGAAAAGTATTTCTGGTGAAATCTTGACATGGAATTTTTGGGTGGAATACAATACTTCCTCTTCTTACTATATGTAGTAGAGAAAGTAAAAAATGAAGCAAAAAATTTACACAGCAATTTCCAAATTCCAGATTTCATTTCAGAATACTGTTTATGATTTAATACATAAATTTTGTGAGACTGATTCTGTTCATGATGCTGCAAGATGTGATACAGCCTAATTATTTCTTTTGGGATGCTGCAAAGTCAACCATGTATACAGATAATATGAAAACAAGAGATGAACCAAAACTGGCAAAAATAAATTACACTAATTCGGTGACAAAAGAATTAATAATGTTTTGCATTAAATTAAACCTGTGAATCTGTGCCTTCAACAGAATGGAGGACATTTTCAGTTTCATCTGTGAATGGATAAGTTAATTATGATTTTTATTTATTTCTTTTCTCTTTCTACTGCTTTCTCCAAATTCATTCTTACCACATTACAGTAGCTTCACAAATATATGGAGTCAGGGATACCACCACATTCCCATAAATAGCTTATTCCACCACTGTGGAGGGACTTAAAGATCACACTGTAGTACATTACACTAACTCAGCCTTCTGTGGTAGAGGTCTGCACGGACTTGGGCCAGATTTGGATTAATTTGAAAAATATTTGTTGGGCTTGGATTTGAATACGAAAAAAAAACAAACTAATTTATTGCGTTCAACATATACATTTTATTTGTCACGTAAATATCTTAAACATACAGTATTTTATGCAACATCATTAGTGCCATTTTAGAGAAAGTAAATGTAATGACATTTTTTTATTAATTGATCACACTTTTTGGTCCGCAAAGTTTAGATGCCTGGAATATCAGAATTATCACAGCATTCCATCGTAGTAGCAATAGTACAGCAACTGAAAACTCTACCTCCCTTTGTCTACTCACACCAGGACATCCTGGGCAAAGTGCAGTAACAGGAGTGGCATGTGGTCAATAAGTCATTGACGAAACACAAAACTTTATGCTTGAACATTGCTCTATTGCCGACATCATGAAAGCAAAAACAAACATGTACAAGCAGCAAAAACTGGTTGGCACACAAAGACAAAAATTATTATTATGAAAATTCAAATGAAGTGTTGTCATGGACATTACCAATGCCTAATAAAAAAATATTCTTTACTTTCATATACATTAAAGACAAAATAAAAAATTCTGAGACCTTTTTGAATTTAGGGTTATATGCCTGTGTGTGTGTGTTTTATCTGACTTAGGTCTGCACATAATCAAATGTTTCAGCATTTAATTGAAACCTCCCATTTTACTTGTATGCTTCTTCTATCCAATTATAGTTCATTCTTGATCTAAAATTTCTTGGATGATGAACATTTACCATGTCTTCATCACTGTTTGAGTCAGAAATATGCATTATACTGATTTTGTGAGTACTATTGTGCAAACACAAAGCAGCAGCTTCCACTAATAACATTAGTGTTAGAGTGTACTTACTCATGAAATTGAGTCATCCTCCATGGTCTATGGGTACCATGCTAGCCTCTAGTTCCCAAAGTTGCGGGCTCAAACCAAGTGGAGGGCGATGGATTTTTTTTTGGGCATAAAAATGCTTAGCATAGCTTTCTTCGGAAGGGAACTAAAGCCGGTGGTCCCATGTCATAGATTTATGGCACGTAAAAGAACCTCAAGCCTGATAAAGAGGCCTCTGAATAAAATTTCTGGTCTTTCATACACAATATATAACAGGACGCTAAGAACCAAAGCAGTTAAAGAGTGTCCATAAATAAAACTCAATTTGATTTTTTTTATGTGGTCAGTAAGGCAGTATGCCATCAAATGCCACTTACTACATGCGGATTCCAGGACCTCTTTGCCACTATTTGCATAAAAAGGGTCTTAAATTGGTCCCAAGGACCTATGTGCATCCCTTACCATGTCTACCAGCAAGGGAAAACATCCCTTTAGCATCCAAATTGATGATTGTAGGTGTAGTCACTAGATCTAACAAGAAGTTTTGTTACTAAACAATAATGTAGAATGTGAAAGTGGCAAAAGAAAACTTGACGTACTTGAATAATACCAATGGAGAAAGAGGAGAGAATGAAGGCAGCTCTGCAAGTTTAGATCATATCAAGAAAACTGTTATAAAAAACTTGAATGGGCTGCAACCGGAGACAAAGGAATCAGAAACGATAGCATCACTGCACATGGTCCTGATTCTACTTAGAAGAGGAGTCTTGTTCGAGCAGCGGTCAGGTGTAGACGCGTTTCCAGTCCGCTCTGAAAGTAGTAGTGAACTGGGGAAGTGTTGTGCAAATATGGTGAATATTGAAGGTCTATTGGACAAGTTGAAGAGTGAAGTGAAAAGTGGTTTAGCGGAAAGTAAAGTTCGTCACAGTGAGCTATTAGGAATTATTAACTCCATGATGGAATCCCTGGAGAAGTCTGAGACACGGGTGGAGGAGTTGGAGGCAAGATGTGAGTGGCTGGAGGGCAAGGTGGACTACTTAGAAAACCAGTCAAGAAGGAATAATATTGTTATATATGGATTATGAAAGTTGGGACATCACGGACAACAAGGTGCTAGACGTTGTGGCCCAGATTGGACTTCATCTGAGGCCTGACGATATTGAAAGAGCGCACCGTGTCGGTAAAGCAGGCAACAGGCGGCCAATTGTATGTAAGCTCTTGTCGTATAAATGCAAATCCACTATTCTCCGAGACAGCAAGTATCTTAAAGGTACAGGAGTTTTTATAAGAGAGGATTTCAGTGAGAAGATCCGGCAAGAACGAGCATTTCTTCATCGCCATATGGTAAATGCAAAACTCAGGGTTGTCATGCAGTAATTAAATTTGACAAACTCTTAATAAACGGGCGAATAAGAACCAAAGCAGATTTGGAGGAAATTGACAAAAAGATAGCAGAAGTTCAAGGAGAGAAGGTTGGCATATCTGCAGGCACTGACATCCAGAAGGCAGCATGGCTACACCCCTACCAGAAGGGACAGCAGGTAGTGGGGTCCAGGTCAGCCAGGCGACAAAGTCAAAGCCAACGTCAGCAGGAGGGGGTCAGTGCAACCACAGATCACAAAGGATAGGGAGAACCAGCTCACTAGGAGCAGGAGGTAAGACAACAACAAACAAATAGAATGAAGATGCCCAGCTGTCAGTGGGGTTTTGGAATGTGGAAGGTTTGAGGGGAAAACTGGCTAGTGGTCAATTTTTGAACTTGGTAAATAACTTGGACATAATTGGGTTAGAAGAGACTTGGCTAAAAAACAATGAAACTGTGGACATAAGTGAATTCCAAGGTGTTTATAGTGGTTCAGAAGTGAGAGGTAGAAGGGGGAGATATCCCGGGGGCGTTGCTACTTTCTTTAAGAGTAATTATATACAGTCTATTAAGGAAATACAGAATCATCTCATGGGAGCAACCTGTATATATTGTAATATAGCTAATATTAATATCGTTGTTATAACTGTATCTCGCCAGCCAGTTACATCCCAGTATGCTGAGCCAGAATTCTTTACAGATTTAGGGGAAACAATTGTAGAAATCAGGGATGAATATCAGGATGTAAAGCTAATAATAATGGGTGATCTGAATGCTAGGATAGGGCAACAAAATATTACAATTAAAAAAGGGGACGTGGATAACAGAAAACCTGGCAGAAACAGCAAGGACTCAGTCCTGAATGCAAGAGGAAAGGAGTTATTATTTTTTGTGACGCCTATGATTTAAAAATAATGAACGGTTCGGACATGTCAGGGGAAGCAACATTTGTACATACTAATGAGAGCAGTGTCATTGACTACATTCTGTGTTCACAGGACGTATTGCCGTTAGTCCACAATTTTAAGGTTGAAAATAGCATTGACTCTCATCATTTTCCACTAATAATGACTTTAAAAGTATCTCAGCTAGTTTCTTATGCAAGGGATGAAAGCACATGCAAAACATTGACACCATTATTTAAATATAGATGGAGGGAAGCAGGAAAGGAGATTTTTATTAACACTTTAGAAAACGAAATTATATCTTTTGACGTAGATCAACACAAAGGAACTGAAAGTATACAGAATATAACTAATATTATACAGAAAGCAAGTGCACACATGCTAACAGGGAGAGTAATACATCAAACCGCTTAACATCAAATAGTTGGTACAACCATCAGTGTAAAACAGCGAAGAAAGCAACGGAATCTGCACTTGCCAAATACGTAGAATTTATTTTACAAATTTAAGAAAGTCATGTAGGGAAGTCCTAAAGCAGAGCAAAACAGCCTGCCAGGACACAAAGGCAGAAGAGGTGCGCCAAGTAGCCGAAAATGGGGAAATTGGTGACATGTGGAAAGTTATTAGGCAGATTCACAGGCAAGGTCCATTCAGGCAACTATCCCTGCTAGAGAATGGATAAAGCACTTTAAAACAGTCCTCGAAGGAGGGGAGTTTAGGATACAATTAAATACTTTGGCCGCTGAAGGGATGACTGGGGCTCCAATTGTGCAAATGCTTGACTATGAAATTAGCACAGCAGAGGTTGTTAATGGAATAAAATGCTTAAAAAACGGGAAGGCAGCTGGTATAGAGGGCTTGTCAGCTGAGTTTTTTCAACAATTCCCTAGAAGTTAATAAAATGACAGATTTTTATAGAAAAAGCTTCCATAAAATATTTGAAGGTCGAGAATATCCGGAAGCATGGAACACTGCCATTATCCAACCTCTTTACAAGGGCAAAGGGAGTTACAGCATTTCAGGAAATTACAGGGGTATCTCGTTGCTCTCTATATTTGGAAAAATTTACAGTAGAATCTTATATGAAAGAATTAAGTGTTGGGCTAAGACACACCATAGGATTTCTAAATTTCAGGCAGGATTTAGGGAAGGTTTTTCGATTAATGACAATGTCTTTGTTCTGAAAACAATAATTGATGAAAATTTGAGAAATAAAGGTGGTAAGGTATATACTGTATTTGTTTTAAAATGGCATTTGATACTGTGGAACGCATTGCTCTCTGGGAGAAATTAACATGAAAAGGACTTTCGGGGAAAATGATTAGAGCACTCAGGGCAATGTATAAAGAAGTTAAGTTTGTTATCAAGACCGATCAGTAAAATGCATCAGAATGTAACATAGCACAGACGGGGTTCAAATAGGGTTGTATACTATCTCCATTACTTTTTAATTTGTTTATTGATGATGTTAGCATGATGATGGAGGAAGACATAGATGCACCGACAATCGCAGACCAAAAAATACCAATTCTTTTGTACGCAGATGACATTGCAATTCTTTCTAAAACGATAAAAGGTTTGCAGTCTGGTTTAAATGCTCTGCAACGATATTGTAAGCAATGGGGTATGGAGGTAAATATTCTTAAAACTAAAACAGTTGCGCTTAAAAATGGATATGTGTATGGCCAACATGAAAAGTGGGCCTATGGGGAGCAAGAAATTCAAAATGTCAAACATTTTGATTACCTAGGAGTAAGGTTTGATATGGGTGGAAAATGGAACAAGAACATAGAGTTTATAAAACACAAAGGGATTGGACAACTTTCTGAAGTATTAAGGATATTGACCCGGGTACCAGATATGCCAGTAAAAACATTACAGACTGTGTATGAAACAATGGTTAGGTCATTACTATACGGCAGTGAAGTATGGGGATGGGAGAGGGTGGATAATGTAAATAAAGTACAATGTAATTTTTGGAAGAGCATTCTAGGGTTGGGGAGGGGTACTTCAAACTACGGAGTTCTTCGTGAGGTAGGATGCTGGGAAGGTGAGGTAGGATGCTGGGAAGATGCTGTATTTGCTAAACTAAATGTAATTAGGTACTGGCTGCGAATAACTAAAGGCAATCAAACAACTCTGAGAGCAATATGTTATCATCATCAAATGAACAACATAGAGCATCCAAAATGGGTTACAATGGGATTTATCAAAAATAGGCTTAAACGATATCTGGCAAAGGGGTAATGAAAATACACAGAGTGCCGTGAAAAAAGTCAAAAGACGACTATGTGATATAAACAGGCAGAAAATAAAGTCTGAATGTAGACAAAGATCAACATTGGAGCTACAAAATGAAATAAAAACTAGGTGGGGTAAGGAAGCATATATATTGGAATTAGATATAAAACAGAGGACGGGAATAGCATGGCTTAGGTTGGGAGGGTGGAAAGCTCACAAGATTGCTGATGATGATGGCAGGAGGATTTGCCCATTATGCGGGGAACAAGAACACTGGACGCATATTTTGGCAGCATGCGTGCAGACGAGAGTATTAGGAAAAAATTATTACCGGAAGTATTTTTGGCTTCCAACAGATGGAGGGCAGCATGCTGGGACTTGATTCTGAACAGTCAAAACTGGCCAAGCTTGGGCACATACTTAATGGAAGTATGTGTACTAAGAGATAAGGTGTCTATGTAAATTTTCTTTAAATATATGTGGTGCTTGAGCAACTGTGTGTGTGTGTGTGTGTGTGTGTGTGTGTGTGTATGTATGTGTGTGTGTGTGTGTGTGTGTGTATGTATTCGTGTGTTTGTGTGTGTCATTCAGAATGTTTTTCAATTTTATATGTATGTATATAATGTGGTGATTATAAACATAGTTGTTTCTGGTCGATTCTGCAAGTCACGTATGCAGAACAGGTATTCTTCTAGAGAGCATGTATGGTCTTATGACTCATACAACTGTGTTATGCAATTAATGTAATACTAAGTACTTAATAAATACCACTACTACTACGACTACTACTTAGAAGAGATCTACTCAGCGCACAGAATGAAATAAAGGTATTAAGAATGGAAAACATGGATCTAAAAAAGAAGCTAAATGAGAGTGAAAAGCCGACATACTCGACTGTAACAAAGAAAAGACCTTTGGAGCGAAAGCCGACGGAATGCATACCAGAGAATTTAGCCAGTAGAAACAGGTTTGAACCTCTGAAGGAAGTAAATGAGAATAATGATGAATGCATCATGCAGAATATTCAGCATGCCGAATCGGATAATAAAATAAATAGGAAGAAATGTTAGTGTTCGGAGACTCACTTCTGAAGTTCGAAGCGTGTAAACAAAAAGATTATGAAGTGCGTTGTTTCCTGGGTATCATGGTAAGCGAGTTGCAGAATAAAGTAAAGGATGAGTTTAAAAGAAGAGAAACCTGACGTTGTGTTAGTGCACGCCGGCACGAACAACATACGTTTTGGTGTATGAGCTGAAGATATAATGGAAGAAACTAGAACCTTGGTGAACAGTATCAGATCTCAAACACGTGACACAAAATTCATAATCAGTGGGGTTCTACGCAGGCGGGATGTTAACACCTGAAGAATAATGTGAATTAATCAAGAACTGGACTGGTTATGCAGCACTGAAAACTGTATAATGGTAGACGGCAATTATTGGGTAGTGACTTTGGAAGAGATGGGGGTCACACAGGTTTGGGGAGCTCATGAATAATGTTATTTTCTCAACGTTCAAGGGAAACTAGTAAGTGACATGATCACAATCACTGGAGACTTGTACACCAAACTCAGGCATAATAGTAAAATATCAGAAGTAAGTAAATCCACTATTAAGCATAATGTATCAACTTTTACGGTTATGCATCAGAATGTACAGTATTTATTAAATAAGTTAGAATCCCTTGATATTTTTGTTAATGATATTAAACCACATGTCTTAGTATTAACTGAACAAGGTTTAACATTTGAACAATTGAAACCAGGGCCGTATTTAGAGGGGGGGCATTAGGGTTCAACCCCCCCCCCCCGAAACTTCTGACAGTTTCATTTATTTAAATTCATAGCAAACCAATATGGGAAAATGTTGTTGGATAACAGTAGGTCTATTGCTATTAGCACATTTACAAGAAAAAGGGAAACTTAATATCATTGCCTTACATAGGTAAGGTGACCACACATTCCAGGTTTCGAAGCAGTCTTCATGTTTTGTGCTATAAGGTGGAATATCCTCATTATTGTGAGTTTTTCTTGTCTATATAATGTCTCCAAGCAATTTTCTTATTCATGTAACATCTACATACAGGTAGAGCCAAAAAACTACGAACCGGCTGCGCAGTGTTTTTCCTGTCCGCGTCCTCGGCACTCGCCATCTGCCGCTATCATAGAAAGGTTCGGATGAAACCATACAACATTTTTAAAACTACTTTTAAAGGCTTTACTTACGAACTTTATGAAAAGAAATGCTAAAACTGGCCACTGTCATCTATACATTTTTGGCACCTCTTTACCTCTTTACATCATTTGCCACAGTTCACATTGAGAAATGCTGGCAATTTCCTGGCGGATATTTTGCTTTAATTCTTCCAGGGTGTGTGAGTTTGTCTTGTACACTTTGTTTTAAGTTACCCCAGAGATAGAAATCGCAGGGGGTTAGGTAGGGGAACCAAGGGGGCCACAAATCTCTACTTATAATTCTGTCCTCAAACACACTTTCAATTGTTTTCATCGAAATATTGGCTGCATGAGCTGTTGCAGAGTCTTGTTGAAAAAAGGCAAAATCACGCTCCCTGTCTGTTAATTCTCTAAAAATAGGGGGCAAAATTGTATTCATGTATGCACGGACTTCAACTATCTGCTCGAAAAAAAAAATTCAATTCTTTTCTACTTCTTCTTTATCTGTTTAACCTCCTTGTATGTAGAACTTACACCCCCCAGAACTTAAAGGCGGGTGCCTGGGGTCAGAGGCCCGTCGAGGAGCAGACACTCATGTATCAGGCAGAATATCCGGGATGGGTGATCAGCCCGATGCCTGGTATGGGAGGAAGGAAGTAGATGAAACGAAATGATGGTGAAATGGATGAAAGGCAGGGGAAACCGGAGAACCCAGAGAAAACTCGCCCAGACACCACTTTGTCCACCACAAATCCCACATGCGGGTCCCTGGGATTGAACCCGGGCCACCTCGGTGAGAGGCAAGCGGTTTCTTTTCTACTTACCAACTAGTTGGTAAGTAAATCCTTTAAAAGTAGTTTTAAAAATGTTGTATGGTTTCATCCATGCCTTTCTATGATAGCGGCAGATGGCAATGAGCGCCGAGGACGCGGACAGAAAAAACACAGCACAGCCGGTTCATAGTCTTTTGGCTCTATCTGTACTACGGAGTAGGTACATGGTAACTGTGTGGGGTACTGTTAAGTTTAGATCTACTTGCGGAAAACCCTCCCCGAAATTTTTTTCTGGGTATGGGCATGATTGAAACCATATAAAATCAACAACTATATCCTAGTTAGAGCAACTGCTAAAGGTGGAGGGGTGACTATATATGTCATAGAGGACATCATAAGTACAATAGAACTCCATCATGTCAGAGTATAATGTGAAAAAGTATTTGAAACCTATGCTGTAAAGGGTAATACCTATGGTGGTACTGAAGTGATATTAGGAGTTTATCGCTCCCCCTCAGAGTCTGTTAATGATAGTGTATATTATTTAGATAATGTTTTATGTAAATTAAGTGGGTCAAGTATTGTACTACTCAGTGATCCAAATATCAACTTAGATGCCGCAAACACAGGTTACAAAAAGCTTCCTGATATACTCAATTCACACAACATTGAGGACAAGGTTTTTGTACATACAAGGGTAACAGAACGTTCGGCTACAATTATACACCATATTGCCACCAATATTAATGACTATAATGCGCAGGTAAACATAATTAATGGATACTTATCTGATCATTATGTGCAAGTTATCCAATTTTCTCAAAACAAAATATTGAAAAACAACAATCAGGTCTTAATAAGATGCAGAAATTTAAACAATGAAAGCATAAGAGAGTTAAAAAATCTGATGTGTTACACTCACATGACTTTCTCTACTCTTATACAAACTGTTTTTACAAACGTTTATTCTCCAAATGCTTCATGTTAATCGAGATATCGAGATGTCAATCTTATTGCTAATTTTCTTGTAGATGCAAGGGAATTGGTAGGTTTTAAGCATAGTCAAATATTTTAATGCTGGTTGCTATGTGCAGCATTGTATTCTCTTTGCATGTCCAGGACATAAAAAAAATGAATAACGAATTTGAGAAAAAGTATAAGTATTGGAAAATTTATAGGGAATAACAAGCAATATCTCGAAAATGGTTCACTCAACAAAAGAAATGTATATGACAGAAATTGTGTACTTTAACACGATCTACTTTTTTTGTGTAGTAAAATTTTGTCTATCTCTTATGGTTTACCAGTTATGCAAAAAGTTGTTCACAATGAAGAATACTTTTGGAGACATTCCCAGAAAATTCGAGATATACATTTCATTTCTCATGACAATATCTTAAACATATGATATTTTAATCAAAATCGTTACAGCCATTTTTGAGAAAATTAAAATTTTCGAAAAATCTTCCATGTAAAGGGTAATCTGGGGTGAGGGATTTTCTTGAAAAACTTTGTGTCGCATCTCTGGTAGATACTGAACCTAAATACTAAGTTTGGTGTTTATCCGACTGTTTGTTTCTGAGTTATGCTGTTCACAGACACACACAGACATGTTTCCAAAAATGCTTTTTATGGATTCAGGGGGTCTCAAAACATGTATTTCCGGTGAAATCTCGGTATCAAATTTTTGGGTGGAATACAATACTTCCCCTACTTACTATACGTAGTAAAGTAAAAATTCTCTAGAGCAGGAAACATGGGCAGCAGTGTATGCTACTGAGGGTGTAGAGGGAAAATGGGAAGAGTTCTACAAGATCTTTAACCTCCATTTCAATACTCCATGTGTCATATAACTGTAAGAAATAAATCTAAAAGCAGGACTGATGAAATAAAATTAAATGCAAATGAAGTTAATCTTAGAAATAAGATGAAAGAAGTATTTGAATTCTATAAGTCAACTGGGTGGGTACATTATAAGAATCAATATAAACAACTCAAAAAGGATTTTCAGACTTACTTAGCTGAACAAAAGCATTGGATTATAAACACAAATTGGAGCACCCAAAAAATGCGTGGAACATAATAAATAAAGTTAGAAATCCAAGAGATACATTCGAAAACATTAAAATAAACTTAGGAGGTAATATAGAAACTAATCCAAAGACAATAAGTAATGTATTTAATAAATATTTTCTAAATGTTGCTCAATCAACACAGCCTAGCAAATTGCCACACAGTGTGACAAATAATATCTCTCATAACAGATATTTCATTTATTGTAATGAAAAGAAGCTAGAAACAGTGATGTGTATTGAATTTATTTAAAGGTGAGTCGGAATTGTAACACTAACATCACTTAAGTTTAGTTAGTGATAAGTGTTACAATTCCGACTCACCTTTAAATAAATTTCATTTATTTATTCAGAAAGAGTGAAAAAACGGACATAACAAATTACAGACCTATTGCTTTAACATCAACTATAGCTAAACTCTTTGAAAAAGTCATACTAATTAGATTAGAAAAATTGATAGAAAAAAATAACCTTCTAAGGAAAACTCAACATGGCTTTAGGAAAAACTACTCAACTATTACTGCAATATCAGAATGTGGTCAACAAATTGGATTTTAATAATAAAGTTGCAGGTATATTTCTAGACCTTTCAAAGGCATTTGACTGCGTAGACCATGATAAATTACTCAAGAAATTGCAGTACTATGGGATTACTTTTCTGAAAGGCAGGATCCAAAAAACAGAAATTTATTTTGAATCTAATAAATCTAGGGAAAACTATCAATCAGAGATAAGAAAAGTGAGATAAGAGATACCACAAGGTTCTGTGCTAGGTCCACTACTATTTTCATTGTACACTAATGATGTGCCAAACATGCAACATTCTAAATGCTTATCATATACTGACGATACCACTATTATATGTTGGGAAAATAACATCATTGGCCTTGAACAGCAAGTTAAAGAAAATGCAAATTGCATAATGAAATATTTTGAAACACTTAATCTAAATTGTAATATACATAAAACTAAAATAATGAGTTTTGACGTAGCTTACACACAAACTAGAAAACTAGTCGCTCAGATAGGCAGTGAAATTGTAAATGAAAGCAGTAACAATATGTTTCTCGGATTAAGTATCGATGAACATCTAAACTGGGAGAGAGACATTGAACATGTGTGCAAAAAGGTCAGTAAGGGGATACACCTTTTAAGATACTTCCCTAGATTTCATAACTTAGGCCTAATGAATAAAATCTATTTTGGGGTGATGTTTCCACATTTCATATGTGGGATTGAGCTGTAGGGGTTAGCAGCCAAGGTACACTTGGAAAGAGTATTGATTCTGCAAAAAAAATGCATCAGAATAATGTATAATATAGATTCCAAACATTCATATAGAAACTATTTTAAATCAAATTCCATATTCACAATTGTATTACTTTATGTATATAGGGCAGTGTTATTTACAAACAATTCAGATCTGATAAAAAAGAAATCTGATATTCATAAGCACAACACAAGGTGCAAAAATTATATATAGCGATAAGGCTATACCAAAAAGTTCCTGGAAAAGGACCTAATAGTAAATGGTTCCAGACTATTTAACTTATCACTTTGTAAATATAAAACATTTGTAATTGACTATGCTAAAAACTTGTGTATCTAGTAAACTGGCAATAAATATTATTATTATTATTATTATTATTATTATTATTATTATTATTATTATTATTATTATTATTATTATTATTATTATTATTCTCACACCAGTACCAGAAATCAAACCCAGTGCTTTATGGGCTAAAAATAATAATTGCAAAATAATTTTATTTAAAACAAAATTAGACAGTCGAGCCGGGTCAGATAGTACAGTATAACCTATTCTCATGCCTGGTTCAGATTGAGCCTAAAAATTTCAGCCCGTGCAAACCTCTATTGTGCACCAGTCTTTGAGCAGTGTAAGGTGGTTGTGCGAGTAAAGCAGTGGCTGGCCTCGGTTGACTAGTATGCGACCTGCTATACTCTGTGGCCACCACCAAGTATCAGACCAGCTTCAGTGGTGAAGGCTGTTTGAGTATGCCTCTCCTGTCTCCCCTCCTTCATCTGGTGCTTGGAGAGTATAAAAGCTAAGCCGGAACATTGGTCAGTGAAAACAGTTCTTTGTCACGTTAACAGCTATGTCGAAGGATGGGACTGTTTCTTCTTGCCATGCTTGTCAGCTAGGCAGGGCCTAGGAAATTCATTATCTACTGAGGTTACATTATCAGCATGACAGATCTCCAGTTCACAGTACAACTTATGACAGAAAGAGAAGAGAACTTTCAAATAAAGGGGTAATATCCATTTGTCTCATTTTAAAAGTCTTAAGACATTTTGTTGAAGTCACTTACTATTTAAGTTTATTAAAAAAAAAAGTTAAATGTTCCATCTGATGTGTCGGCTTTTATACTCTCCAACCGCAAGGTGAAGAAGGGACGATAGAGGAGGCATGCACACTTGTTAACCAGCCTTTACCATTGAAGCCGGTATAATACTTGGTGACAGCCACAGAGTATAGTTGGCCACTGCTATACTCGCAGAATCGTGGCATTCCTTATAATGCCACAAAGTTCAAAGAAGAAACTATTGGCAGCAATGCAGTGTGAATGAGTGCCTTGAAAGATTTGTGTCATAGTCACTGAGAAGTAAACTATTGTAGCTTTCCTCTCGTTACTTTACATTTACCTACACTTATGATACATGTTCACAAGATATAAAAGTTATGTGCGTATTACATTTAAATGCTTATTCCATTGAGTAGTACCTCCAAATACAGAGGCAGACAAAAGTATTCATCTTCACTTTAAAAAATTCTAGCGCCCAAATTAATGGAGATAAAACTCTCTTTTTTAATACACAGAAAGAACAAATGGTATTACATTTTACATATTGTATTTTCCAAAATCTTTAATTTTATTAGTGTTATAATGTTTTGAAAATTGCATTGAGTTTTCAACCTTTTCATCTATGGTGTTTACAAAATTATTTTATGTGCATTTAGTAGTGCAATTTTTTTGTGTCTACTACCTGATAGTTTCATTGACGTTAATTTAAACTGGCGGAGAAATAAATTTGTGAAGTTGAAAAATTTCAGGCATTAATGAGGCCATTCAGGAAAAACTTCAAAAATCTCTGACTGACTTTTTATTCTTCCTCAGAATGAAAACTTATTTTACCACACAATCAGGTATCACACAAAAAACATAGCTCTATTTAATGCATGAAAAATAATTCTGTAAACACCACGTATAAAAAACTTTAAAAAACGTTATATTTTTCAAACAATTGTAAAACTAATAATACATAAGATATTGAAAGCTGCCAAAACAAATAAACTATTCTATTTGTTCTTTATATCTACTAAAAATGAGAATTTTATTTGCATTAATTTGGGTATACTAGAACTTTTAAAACCGTATATGAATACTTTTGTCCGCCTCTGAAGGTATACTCATCACTGTGATGCCTTCTTGTCTCTTGCTTATCTTTGGTATGAGTTGTTCTGAGACACTTGTCAGCTTATTTGACCTCGTAACAGAAGTCGTAGTTTGGAGGATCAGCTGGAATTGGTGGTGGATCCTGTGGAATGTCCACTCCTTCTGCATCCAATAACCTCAGCTTTATGTCCATAGAGAGCAATGTTTCCAGATCATTCTCTGTCTCCTTGCTGGTCATCTTATTTCCTGAAAACAGAACCATTACATTGCCTCGTGAAGTATGCTAGCTTTTAATTTTAACTTCACAACTTTGAACGTGGTAATTAAGCAACTGTAATTGTAACATCTCAGGCCCGTTTCCTAAACTTTCACACTAATATTATTATTAGTAAGTAATAAAGCCGGTGGTTCCATGTCATAGATTTACAACACGTAAAAGAACCTCAAGCCTGATAAAGAGGCCTCTGAGCAAAATTACCGATCTTTCACGCCCAATATGGAATGGGACGCTAAGGACCACAGCAGTTAAAGAGCGTCCATAAATAAAACTCAATTTAATTTCAATTTGTTATTTGAATAATTAGATACTTTGCTTTGTTTTGATTAAGTCTCTAGCTAAAATAATAGGTTAAAGCACCCAAACATGAAATAAAGGGCAGTTTAAGAAAACAAAATAATTTGCTTCATTCACATGACTTTCTCTGCTCACTCTTCCATTTCTTGTTAATCTAGATAAACTTGCATTACATATTTTGTTGCAGGTACAAGAAGAAAAAAGTAGGCTAAAGGAAAGTGAGATTTTCTAAGCACATTGCTATGTGATGGTTTTGAAATTCCACACTTTTTGCATAAGTACAAAAAAAAGCAAATAGTGACTTACTGCTTGAAAAAAGTAACAAGTATCCGAAAATTCAAATCAAAAACAAAGAATATCTTGGAAATGCTTAATGCTACAAAAAGTTTTATTACATAAATTGTGTCCTTTAACAAGAACTAAATTTTTTGCGTAGTAACATTTTTTTCTCTCTTACAGTTTACCAATTATACAAAAGTTATTCAGAATAATGAGATCTTCACATGCTATTTGTAGAAAATTCAAGATATACATTTTATTTGGAATGCAATAAGCTTAAACATATGGAATTTTCAACAAACGTGTTTACCATTTTTGAGAAAAATAAAAAATAAAAATGAAAATTTTTGCATGTTAAGGGTAATTTGGGGTGAGGGATGCTCTTGAAAATCTTTGTGTTACATCCTTGGAAGATGCTGAACTTAATACCAAGTTTGCTATATAAACGACTTTTCCTTTTAGAATTATGCTGTTCACACATACACAGACACGCACACACACACACACACACACACATGTGGTTCTTTTTTTCTAAGTATGCCACCTTTTGTTTCAGGGGACCTCAAGAAGATCTGGTGAAATCTTATATCAACTTTTTGGTGGAATACAATACCTCCTCTTACCTACTATTGGTAGTTGACAGAAAAACTAATAATGGGCTGTATATTTCAGATTCTATACAGTCTGTTCATAAGTTCTGTTACAAGCTTTCGATAGGTACTGTACCAGGTGTTGGGGTGATCAGATAATGCGCTTGCTGCTAAACTCCATCTTATACTTTGTTCGTTTCTACTAGCAACAAGCAACTTAAAAGTAAACTATAAATTTCACAAAATAATTCACTAAGAATAATAACAGGAGCTGTGAAAACAACACCAATTACAGTACTACAAAGCTTCACAAAAAACATGGCTATAGAATTGGAACATGAGTTGAAAGCAATTACTCTAGCACAAAAACTGCAAGTCACTAGAAACAGATACAAGTGGTACCACACAGCAGATACTATAAGTAATTTAAAAACTCAAATAAGCTTCAGAACATATATTAATAACTTAAAATACAAGAATATAATTACAACAAATATAATTGTAACAGAAGTAACGAGTCCAATAGAATATATTGATATACAATATCAGAATGACCTGATATATACAGTACACAAACAAAACAATATACCAAATGAAATGAGAGCTATAGCAATAGTTATGGAAAATGAAAGATACCCAGAAAAAGAATAACTCTGAATATATACAGATGGATCCCTCATCAATAAAAGAAAATGCCGGTGCAGGAGTATATGTAAACATTTTGCACAGTATCTAACATTAGAAGAAACGTCAACCACTGTGATGGAGAATTAACAGCTATAAAAGCAGCATTACAGAACATTTTATATAGACCATACATAAAACAAAAAATAGTCATCTTATCAGACTCAAAATCAGCCATAGATGGAATAGTAAATTACAATAATAAAACAAGAAATAAGAAACCTAATTAAAGCAGTTGAAACTAGAAATCATGTCACTCTACAATGGATCCCAGCTCATGTCGGACTTTTGGGCACTGAACATGAGGATCAATTAGCAAAGAAAGGTGCAATACAACAAATAAAACCTGTCGGACAAATAGAAATAAATAAACAATTAAATAACATTAAACAACATTTCAAAAGACAGCAGAGACTTGATGAAGAAGATAAATTAAAAGATAAAGATTATAAGAATATTAAAGATAGATTGATATACAAAACTGCCAAGGAAGACTGCAGTGGCCCTAATTAGGATGGCAACTGGCCACGATTGCTTCGCAGAACACCTCTATAAGATACGATGCCTACCTACACCCAAGTGCACTCTCTGTGAAGAAGATGTCATCCTGAACAAACAACACCTCACCAAATGCAAAGGCCTTAAAAGTGAGTTGATATTGGGAAGCCAGAGGGAAAATGATGCAGATCAATTAATCCCCAGTGCCATTGGTGAACAACAACAACTTTGTTGGTTTCAACTTCTGCTAAGTGAACATACTGTTAAAGGTTTAGTCTTGGATTTGGGGAGATTATGGAAATTGTGTTGCATTGATATCCCTCCACAGAGTTAAGAAAATTACCATCTGAGATTTTTCAGACATTTAAGAAGCTGAAAATCGGCAGGATGTTTGTGTACTGCACCACTGATGAAACTGGTACAACTGCTGACCAACCAAGATCAGGACATCCATGCTCTGTAAGGACCAGAACAGTGGTGAAAGCTTATATTCGGAGAAATACAGTGTGGAAGCAAAAATTGACGACTCATGAGATGAACATCTCCAGGAGATCATTGCTCAGACAAGACCTTGACGTGACGGCTTGGTACTGCACATTGAACTCCATAACTTAAGCAGTGAGAGTGTGTAAATGTGAATGTCTACTTGAGTGTTATGCTAACAACAAAAATCCTTTTTATGGATGGAAAAATGTTCACAATTGAACAGAGCTACAACTGCTAAGTTATGCCAGGACTTCTAAAGAAGCTCGTGAGTGGGTCCCAAAGATCCAGAGGGGTGCCTTAGTGAAGGTTTGGTGAGGAGTGAGCTATGATGGTGTCACAAAGGTGCATTTCTGCCAAAAGGGATTAAAGACAATGGTCAGAGTGTATGAAATAACCCTCCTTGGGGTTATGGTGAAAGACTACACCACTTTGTTCAACAATGGGCACTGGACCTTCCAGCAAGATTCTGCACCAGCCCATAGGGCAAAGTCCACTCAATCATGGCTTGAGGAAAATGTTACAGATTGTATTGCTGCCCAAGACTGGTCCTTTAGCAGCCCTGACCTCAAGCCCTTCTATTACAAGCTGTGGTCAGTGCTTAAGTTTATTGCTTGTAAGAAAAGGCACCCCAATATTGAGTCTCTCAAGTGATCCCTGAAGTGAGTAGTGGTGGATTTCTGCATGCAGACAGTGCTTGCTGCTATTGATGAATGAGTTGACAGACTTAGATCCTGAACCAGGGCAAAGGGGGATCATTTTGAATAATAATATGTGCATTTAGCACAGAATACATCTGGATAATATGTGCCATACCCAAACTAAAAAAAAACAACAGTATAATGCATGGTTGCCACTATAAAAGAAGTTTGTAAGAGAACTTATGGGTAGACAAGCTACGAGGGCTGTCCCAGAAGTACCCGACCTAATAAAGAAAATGCAAAAATTTTGGAAAAAACATCCTTATTTCTCTACATAGTCTCCTTTTAGCTCGATACATTTTTCCCAGCGATGTTCAACAGCTTCAATACCCTGTTTATAGTGAGAACCGTCAAGTTGCAGATTCCATCTCTTAATTGTTGGCAAATCGTTTACCACTAGGTCATTTCTTGAACGTTGGAAACAGAAAATAATCAGAGGGGGCTAAATCTGGTGAATAGAGTGCATGAGGAAGCAATTCAAACTTTAACTCATTGATTTTGGCCATGACGATAATGGAGATGTGAACTGGTGCATTGTCTTGATGAAATAAAAGTTTCTTTTCCACTAATGCGGTCGTTTTTGCTTGATTTCATCATTAAAACACTACAATAAGTTTGCATAATACTTGCCATTGATTGCTTATCATTTTTTAAGATAATCAATGAAAATTATCCCACATGCATACAAAAAAACTGATGCCATGACCTTGCCTGGAGATGGAACTGCCGATTCTCCCCTTTCAATCCACTGTTTTGACTGTTCCTTCGTCTCAAGTGTGAAATGATGGACCCATGTTTCATCCATGGTTATGAATCAACGCAAAAACTCAGCTTTATTGCAGCAAAACATCGCCAAACACTCAACTGAAACATCGTCACAATGCTGTTTTGTTCCATTGTGAGTAAACTTGGTACCCATCTTGCGCACAGCTTTCGCATGTCTAAATTTTCAGTTAGTGTGTGATGTACAGCACTTTTTGAAATGCCTACAATGTCTGCTAGCTCGCGCACTTTCAATCGACGGTCATCCAATACCATTTTGTGGATTTTCTTTACAATTTCTGGTGTGTCACCTCATTTGGTCGACCACTGTGATGTTCGTCTTGGCAGCTCGTACGGCCTTGCTTAAACTCCGCCACCCAATATTTTACTGTTGTAAACGAAGAAGCAGACTTCTCCAGAGTAGAATCTAGCTCAGCTTTAATATTATTTGGACTAAGACCTTTTAAATGAAAGTATTGTATCACATAATGATGGCCAGTTTTATCCATGTTTTCAAATTCGCTGAGAGATTTCACTATTGATGACTGCCAAACAATTACTAAACAACATAGCATCGTCAAACTTAAGCTTTATAAGGGTAGTACTTTCTATCATAGTCATTTCTTTGAAACAACAACCGCTATATATACACTTCAGGTCGGGTATTCTGGGACTGCCCTCATAAAAGAGTTGCTTGCTTACCTAGTAACGCATTGATGCCATCTGTCCAGTAATCAAACACCTGTTCATCCGGAGCCACAAAATCCAGAGATGAAACTTCCACAGAATCCAAAGTAAGAGAAAATGCCAGCTGATGAGTGGTTTTCCTCCCCCTGAAACAAGTAGATTGTCATTAATTTTTACTTTCTCTACTACGTATAGTAAGTAGGGGAAGTATTGTATTCCACCCAAAAATTTGATACCGAGATTTCACCAGAAATACATGTTTTGAGATCCCCTGAATCCAAAAAAAGCATTTTAGGAAACATGTCCATGTGTGTGTTTGTGTGTGTGTCTGTGAACAGCATAACTCAGAAACGAACAGTCGGATAAACACCAAACTTGGTATTTAGGTTCAGTATCTTCCAGAGATGCGACACAAAGGTTTTCAAGAAAATCCCCCCACTCCAGATTACCCTTTACATGGAAGATTTTTCGAAAATTTTAATTTTCTCAAAAATGGCTCTAACGATTTTGATGAAAATATCATATGTTTAAGATAATGTCATGCGAAATGAAATGTATATCTCGAATTTTCTGGGAATGTCTCCAAAAGTATTCTTCATTGTGAACGACTTTTGCATAACTGGTAAACCATAAGAGATAGACAAAATTTTACTACACAAAAAATGTAGATCGCATTAAAATACACAACTTATGTCATATACATTTCTTTTGTTGAGTGAACCGTTTTCGAGATATTGCTTGTTATTTCCTTAAATTTTACAATACTTATAGTTTTTCTCAAATTCGTTATTCATTTTTTTTATGTCCTGGACATGCAAAGAGAATGGAATGCGCCACATAGCAACCAGCGTTAAAATATTTGACTATCGCTTAAAAGCTACCATATTTCCCTTGCATCTACAAGAAAATTACCAATAAGATTGACATCTCGATATCTCGATTAACATGAAGCATATGGAGAATAAGCGTTTGTAAAATTAGATTGTACAAGAGTAGAGAAAGTCATGTGAGTGTAACACATCAGATTTTTTTAGGTAATAGCCAGTTTTGAGTTGCATATAAACAAACCACAAATGATCCCTTCACCAGACGAACCAAAGCTGATTAGATTTGCGGGTGTCGGGATGAGGTTAGGAAGCACATTTACTACTAATTCCTTCCAGTTTCATGTTTCCAGCTTGCGACTATAGAGCACTAGTGGCTGTTTCATGTCGCGGCTGCTTAGAATAACCTCTAGAGTGAAGAGTCTAATATGCACAATAGGGATCTAATATGCCGTGCCCGGGAATGAGAACGGGAAAGTTAAAAGTTGGGCAACTCTTCTTTCCCGTTCCCGGGGCCCGGGAAGGCTTCCTGTTGGTTGTGAACATTCCCATTTGAATATATGTATTTCAACTTTCTCGTTCTGGTTACCATTCTCGGTGGTTGTGAACCAGCCTTAATCCTCCTCCCTGGAGCACAAGTAAATTTTGTGTGCGCAAATGATATTTGTATCACTGGTTTACAGTGTGATTTCACAGCAACTTAACTATACAATACTGCAAGGTGGGGTAAGCCTCTCATTGCGTTTTGTAATCACCAGGTCCTTCCACCATTAATTTTGTGTCTGTCATAAAATGATTTGAAACAGAACTTTATACAGCAAAACCACCAACAATGTAACAAATATGAGGTGCGGCAATAAAGAAATAGGACCTAATTTGTTAACTCACTTCCCCTCACTTCAAGGACAGAGAGGGGGTGGGCATTGACTTGTGGACTACCCTCTACCATAACACAAAGTTTCACTCATATGCAGCAGATAGTCTGGCCATGAACAGTGTTTGAAGTACGTCATGGATCTGAGCTGTGTCAGAATAATGCTGAGTGCTAAAGCTATCATATTCGTCACAAAACTTGGAAAATCTGCTACAGAAATTATTGTCTATCTTGTATGCAAGTTTTCAAATGGTTTAGGAAGGATAGGAACAGGGATGATCCAAAATTGGACCATCATTCCACTACCAAAAACTGAAGGGAATGTGAAGAAAGTCACTAAAATTATTCAAGGAGAGCCCTGATTGAGCATTCGAACAGTTGCTGAACTTGCAGGAAAGTGTTGGATTTTGTATGACAATGTGTGCATCAAAAAGGTTTGTGCTATAGGACACGTAGCATAACTCAGGTTACTAAAAACAAATATGGCTGATGCTGCATGTCAGGGCAGTCAACGTCCTAACTTGAGTCACTAGATATATAACCAGGGCATATATTGCTGTGTAATATTCTTTTCTTCGGTACAAACGTTTGGTCATCACCTTCCTTCTCCACCACAATCGCTGGTTACCTATAATCTGGATGTACCTTAAGTGTTAAATTAAGTACTGAACCGCGCTATGGACTTAATTTATATAACACGCATATATTATTAAACGTTGCAAATTATTGTAGTGTAATAGTATGAAGAACATGTTATAATTACGTTTTAATATGATTTCAGCATACATACATATATACATAAACCAAACGATCAAATTTCCTGGTTTTCTTTTATACAGATCTTCTTTCTCTAAAAATAAAATCCTACTAAAACAGGCAAACGTGCTTACACCAAAAATTTAAAAAAAAATTCAAATTTCTATTACTTAAACAGGTAACACCTAATAATTAATAATAACTAAAGATGAGAATTTCATGCACTATAGAATCCCAAAATATACATGCATTGATGCACTATCAAGCTATATAGGCACGATTAAGTGAAAAATACATTAAAATATGCATTATCATTTTTGTTTCCAATTCATTAATTCACTTCCCTATATGGATATGATTTCTAAAAAACTGCATTCTTATTTGATTAATTATTTAAAATAAATTTTGTAATGCTTTACAAAGAATGAGTGCCATAGAAATATGAGAGAGAGAGAGAGAGGGAGAGGGACAGATAGAGAGAGAGACCGACACAGGGAGAGGGAGGGAGACAGACAGACAGACAGACACACACACACACACACACACTCTGCAAAGACAGTTTAGTGAATGATTTCAGTTTTAAAAGAAACAAAATTGTAGTAAGGTTTGTTCAAATCCCACAAGACCGCTCTGCAGCTGTGTCTTTGTCAAGTCAGCTGGAGTAACTGACTTAGAAGCCTAAATTTCCATTGTTGTGAAATAAAGGGCTTGCCAATGATTGTTGTGGATAAATAAATCTGTTTATCAAAGGCGGTCTGCAGAGGGCTGTCAGTAAAATTCTGGGGAAAGTCATCCTATTGTGAGAATCTTAACTTTATATTTCTGTTATCACCCCCTCCCCTTGTTTTCTTTCTTCAATTCTGATTCCTGAAGCAAAAATAAGGATCATAAAATTGAAAAACTGAGGTGTCTACTCAAAACCATTAAAACATGCATTTAAACTGAAAATAATGTATATTATATGCATAATTAAACTATAAATACCTTATACATGCATTATGGATGTTTTTATCCCCAAAAAGGTCAAAATATGCAAATATGCATGGAAAAAGTACTCACATTTGGAATCAGAAACTAATGAAATGGGTAAGTACTAAGTTTGAGCTATGTCCAATGATCCTATAAAAACATGCTCTTGCATGGAATTCTTGTCTTTAATAATAATCTAATAGACCAAAAACCCAATATAATAATAATTCAAACAATCAAGTTTGAACACCTGTGAATTAAAAACAGGCACCAACGTAACAGATAGAATATAACTAACCTTTCCAATACATGCACCAGGTGTGTATTAAAGGAGGAGCTGACCCTTATGAATGGAACTTAATAACCCAAATATCACCAGATTCTCTGACTTATTCCATAGTGGTGGAAAAAAGTCAAAGTTACACTTCAGTAACCTCTCGTATAATGTAACTCTTTAAAATGGTGCCAAAAATGTTCACACTCATGCAAAAGGAACATCAAATGAATTGCTATGTTGACATTCTTGAAATCATTGAAAATAATGCTGATTTCTTCAAAAATACGAGGGCTGATCAACAAAGATTGAGATTGATTTTTTTTCACAGATGTTTATACTCCAATTCAATGTTTACATGATCTTTTTCAAAGTAGTCCCCTTCTACTTCAATGCACTTTTTATAGTGTCTTTGCCAGTCCTTGAACACGTGCTGCAGACCATTCTTTGTCAGGTCCTTGAGAATCACCTCACTTTTCTTGAGCACTGCTTCAGAGTTCTCAAATCGAATACCCCTAAGCTTTGCCTTTAGTAATGGGAATACAAAAAAGTCACAGGGTGCAAGATCGAGGCTATAAGGTGGATGTGGTACATAGGTAATGTTGAATCGAGCCAGAAACTGCATGACTTGATTTGCGACGTGAGGCCATGCATTGTCATGATGAAGTCGCCACCAGTCCGAGAAAGCTCTGGTCGTTTCTTTGCAATGTGCTTTCTCAGTGTAGCCAATACTGACGTGTAGTATGCTGCTGTAACAGTAGTGTGAGGGGGAACTGCATGCTGGTAAATCATTCCATTACAGTCAAAAATTGTGATCACCATCACTTTCCCTGCAGATGGAACAACTTTTGCCTTTTTTGGTGTTGGAGAACCTGGCGATTTCCACACTGTGCTGGCTTGTTTTCCTTCAGGATCATAATGATGCAGCCATGACTCATCACCGGTGATAATCGATTTAAAAAATGCATCCCCTCCAACAGCAAAGAGACGCAGCACCTTACGGCTTGTCTCCATTCGCACAGCCTTTTGTTCGGGAGTCAACAGACGTGGCACCCAACGAGCACAAACTCGGGTCATATGGAGATGGTCATGCATAATTGTAAACACACTGCCATATGAAATTCTCAACACTTCACTGAGGTTACGTAATGTTATACAATCACAGCAGCTGTGTTGATGTTGACTTCAGTTACAGCAGAAGCCGAAACACCAGGCCCACCTTGCTTAATACTGACAAGTCGGCCTTCTTTGAAGTCCTTGAACCACCTAAACACTGTTGCACGAGGTAGTGCATCTTCACTGTATGCTTGCTTCAGCTTTTCATAAGATTCGGTGGCCGTATGGTTTAAACGAAAACAGAATTTGATTGCACTGTACTGGTCCTCTCGCGTCACCTCCATTGTCTGGTATGCGAAATGCACATAGGGTCCACAAAATAGAGCATTACTACCAAACTACCAGAACGAGAGTGCTGCCGCCTACCAACATTATACATAAAAACCTGCTCTTTTCAAATATTTATGTTACAGATACGAAACTATCATGGAAGCTACAGGAAAAAATGAGTTGATCAGTTGATCTTTGTTGATCAGCCCTCGTATAATTACAAGTGATGAACTATGTGCAACAAAACTTGGATTTTCAAATATGATACAGAGTGAGAATCCATGCATTGGAAGAGCCCCCAATCCACCAGGAAGAAAAAAGTGTGCATGAGCAAATTAAAATATTGGAAGTAATAAGATTTCTTTTTTTGATATCCAGGGGGTTATTTATATTGACTGGAAGCCTGCAGGTCAGACTGCCAATCAGGTTTATTATAAAAAAGTTTTTAAGACCTTGTGAACACGTGCAATGAAGGTGGTCAAACTTATAGAAGAATTAATTAATTTATTTAGAAGATTGAGAAGCTAGTAACACTGATGTGTCATAATTTAAAATAAAGAGAGTTAGAAGTTATTACACTACATCACTAAAAGGTTCTTACTTTGAATGCATTTCAGGAGAACGGTTTGCTCCCAACGTCAGCATGTTTCCAACTCACGAATACCAACGATGGGAACAACCGTTCTCCCGAAACGCGTTCAAGTAAGAACCTTTTAGTGATGTAGTGTAACAACCTCCAACTCTCTTTACTTTAAATTATAGAAGAATGCCTCATGGAACCTCCACCAGGGCAATGTCTTAACTCACAACGTGCTATCTGTGGAAAGTTATTGTGCAAAAACCAATGTTCCAATGATACAACATCCACCATACTTGCTGAACCTAGCACTGAACTACTTTTTCCTCTTTCTGAAAGCCAAGTCCATGCTCAAAGGAACTGTGGATGTAGCGAAAGCAAAAAGGATGCAACTGTTGAACCTCATAACAGAACATGACCTGCAGCACTGTTTCAAACAGTCGAAACTTTGCATGGGACTACACTGAAGGGGATAACATTGCCAATGACTGATCATGTTGCTTCAATAGAGGTTTACAGCATGAAATTCTTTATTGCCACACCTCGGAGAGCTGGAGTCAACTAAACACTCGTAAAGTTTCATTTACCACACATATGCTGCAGGAGCATGCTTTTGTATGTTGTTACCAACATTGTTAACTGCTATCAACTGGTTTCAACATCTGGGTCCCTCATGGCTCGAAGAAGTTTGCTTGGCACAGGAGGCTTCAACAAATTCTTATCTATCCACATCTGTAGGAATATCAAGGTCTCTCAAGTTGTGAACCTTTATATTGCTACAGATGTGGATACATATGAATTTGTTGAAGCAAACTTCTTCGAGCCAACCCAGAAGTAGGGATGGGCAGCAAATGGCTACAGAAGTAATGGAGACACACAGTAACTAGGTCCCATTAAAATAATGAATACAATGTAAATGGTTATCAAAGAAACAAAGACAGAAAATATTAGTTATCTTGTTAATGGTTGCTAAAGTAACGGAGACGGTTACTGAGCCTGGGTGACATCATTCACTGCACATACATTAGTATCGCTTATCGGAAACTAGTTATCTTGACTTGTTATGCAGTATCAAACTCCTTCGTAAGAGATTGTGAGTGGTATTGTGGATCTAATATACCATCTGGCAAGAAAAGTGCCTTCTAATTATCCGCTTTGCTACATACATGTAACCAACTGAGATTATCTGCATCTTTGTGTTGTTAGACAATAACGTGTGTTTGGGCATTAATGTTTTATTCTCTAATAGAATTGCCTTTAAAATGTCATTACAGTCAAATACTGTTTAAACGAATGCCACCTTAATGAATATTTCAGTTAAAAAAAAAACGAAATTCCCTTCTATATCTCCATACGCGTCTATGTTAAATTACTTTAACTGTACAAATGTCAGTACAGCGAAAATAAGAATTTCCCCTTAATGAATATATGACCAGTTGAATGAATTTTTAAAAGTTTCTTGACTTACAGTGTCATTTCCTGATTCAAAGAAAGGTTTGTTCATCCTTGACCATACAATGTTTTGCCTCAGCTTTTGTCCAATTGAATTCCATAGTCTAGCAGTCTGTTTGAAAGATACCATTAAATGGTAAAGTTTTGTTTCGTCTGCTTATTGCTGTCCCATGTGGTTTAACCTACATAAGATGGGAACTTTAGTATGCTCAGAGAATGTCGTCCTCTGTGGACTGGTGGTACCGTGCTAGCCTCTAGTTCCCAAGGTCGCGGGTTCAAACCCGGCGGAGGGCGATGGATTTTTTCAGGTGTAAAAATCGTTAGCACGGCTTCCTTCGGAAGGGAAGTAAAGCCGGTGGTCCCGTGTCATAGATTTACGGCACGTAAAAGAACCTCAAGCCTGATAAAGAGGCCTCTGAGCAAAATTATAGGTGTTTCACGCCCAATATAGAATGGGACGCTAAGAACCATAGTAGTTAAAGAGCGTCCATAAATAAAACTCAAATTTTTTTTTTAAATTTTTGCTCAGAGAAGTCTGGTTTAAACAATGTCAATCATCGGAGTAGCAAAAACTAAAAGAAAGCAGTTTTCTCTGAAAGAGAAGCTAAAACTCTGAGAAGAAGTTGATGCAAACTGCATTGTAAACTACTTGGAAGTATCAATTGTGAAGTCTTTTGTCCAGAAAAAAAAATTACAGACTTTTTCAAAATGAAAACATTTCTAAGGTATGTTACATAGTATATAAGCTTACTACATATTAATTATGTAATGTTGCCAACTTTAATGTTTTAAATATCAAATTAATTTAATAGTAAATTTCAATTTGCATTGTTTCCTTTTATATCCATTCCTAATACAGACATATTCAGTTAAAAAATGCATATAGTATCACATTATATTTAAAAGTTGAAATTTTGGCCCTTTTAAGATAAAAATATGAAATAATCAATTCAACGAAATTTCAATGCAACGAAATGAATTTCAGATTCACCAGAAATTTGTTATAATGACATTTGACTGTACCATGTTATATCTAATGTCCTTTGAGAATATTTAAGTTATTATATGTTTGATTTCAACCATGTATATGTTGGCAATAGTTTTATATTTTCCTTTGCTATGTCTACATCACAGATGTTTATGTTTGCACTGCTATATAGCACAGTTCACCTGTACAAACTGTGTATACAGTGGAATCTCGTTAGCACGTTCCTCATTAACACGTTTTCCCGTGTATTACGTTCAATTATAAAAGTCCCGGTACCAAATCACCAAATGTAATAAATAACATTTGCTTAGTGTGTTTTCCCAGTCCCGCTTACTACGTTTGAAGTTTGACATCCTCATTCACTGTTTTGGCCAATCCTTGATCGGTTCAGTGGGAGAAGGCACTTAACACGTTCAAAGTTTGACGTCCTCATTGGCTACTTTGGTCAATCTTCGGTCACGGGATGCATACCAGCAGCCAATCACATGCACGTATGTAAATATTAGTGTGCCACGATTTGTGTGGGCAGGATAGAGAATGCTTTACCTTGGCGTGGTAAACGCCAACGATAGTTTCTACTGTTGAGTGTTGACCAAACATACATTAGTTGTATTTTAACTTTTCATTTGCAATGAAAAAAAGAAACTGTAGTAAATAACCAATAGTGAGAAACTGAAAATCCTTGAAATAGATCACAATCCAAATATGAAACATGTGGATATAGTGTGGAAGTTAACATTTCCTCCGTCAACCTTAAATGCAATTGTTAGCAAACCTAAATTGATTAAAACTGCTTTTAAAGGGAAAAATGCAAAAACAAAACTTTCCTCTTGGAAAATAGGATCAGAAGAGGATCAGAACGAAATTTGTTGCATGGAAACACTTACCGTATTCAAATTGTATTGAATACATCAAAGATACATTCGCCTAATGTACTCTTAACACGATGCACGCTCATAATTTTTTTTTTCTTTTTTAGCGGAAATTGTTATCACATGTGTAATAAAACGCACAGCAAAGCCACTCTTGTCGCTTCCATAATTTGCAATTTATTTTCTCAAAAACATTCATAACCTTAAAAATCCAAGTTGACCAACATAAAAGCTTAAATTATTTATTCTCAGGCTTTGTGTATCCAAATCCATTTGAACACATATTGAATTCAACATGGATTGTACTCAAAATCGATTTCAATTACCTATGGAGACATAGTAATTATTAGATTTTATTACATAACTATGTTCTTAAATTGCATATTTTGCATTTTTGTTAATACATTTTCCCGCCTATGACGTCCAAATCCTTAAGTCCCTGCAAAAACGTACTAATGAGATTCTACTGATGTGCAGGAATGTAGAAGCAAGTGTGAATGCAATTATAAACCAATGTACGAGGGTCATTTCGAAAGTTCTGCACACTGTAAGATAGAAGTAAAGAAAATAATTTAGTTTACAAAATACCTTTACAGGCCTTCAATATAATATCCATTCTTGCTTATGACAGCTTCCCAACGTTCTGGCAAATTCTTATTCCAGATAGGGCACCTTCATCGAACTGTCTGATTAGTTGGGTCACCTCACTGGAAGCTTCATCAAAACATTTTCCACGGAGTGGTTCCCTCAATTTGGGAAACAAATCAGTCTGGTGGGCTCATATCAGGACTGCAGTGGGTGGGGAAGTATTTCCCATCCATATTTGTCAAGCATTTCTCTCACTGGTAGGGCAACATGTAGTCTTGCATTATCATGCAAGCATGTCAGGACTTCTTTGACGAATTTTCAGGCGCAAAACATTTTGCAGAAAGAGCTTGTAGTACATGCCCTCGGAGCACTCTATTTGTAGCTATAACTCCATTCATGTCATATGCATTCATCATCAGTTTCAGTTTTGATTGTTGACAGCGGAATTTTTTCGGGGAGTCGGAACTTTTCCATTGTGACAACTGAAACTTCAGTTCTGGCTCAAAATCTTGTATCCAGTTTCATTAAGTGCAACAATCCTTTTCAGAAGCTGCTCTGCTTCTATTTGATAACGTTGAAGCAATTCTTTTGTGACCTGTTTCTACTTTTCACTCAGATCATGCACATCCCATCTGGCAACAACTTTTCTCATCTTTAACTTCTCAGTAATGATTCTGTAAACTGAAGTGACAGACACTCTGGCCTCATATGCAATTTCCTCACATGTTTTTCATTGATCCTGTCTCAAAATGTCATTAACAATAATCTGAGAGATGTAGTTTGTTGCAGTTGATGGCCTTCACCTCTTGGGTTGTCCTCAAAGCCTACCCGACCTTCATGGAAATGAACAGACCACCGTGATGCTGTGTTACGATCCACTACACTATTCCCACACACCTCTCTCAAAGTGTTGTACATTTCAGCTGAGTTCTTTCCAAGTAGGGATTTGATTTTGATGTAGCAACACTGGTCACTCTGTGTAATCCGACCTGACTCAGTTTCAGCTTCCATTTTAAAACTGAGTTACTCATGACACAGCCAAGTGAACCAGAAAACACATATACAACTGTCAAGCCTAAAGTCTGACTCACAACTGGCATAAATTTCAACTTGATCATGCCACCATAACAGCCGTTCATGTGCCATGTGCTGAACTTTTGAAATGACCCTTGTAGTAATCAAATTTTGACCCAGCCAGAGAAACTTCTTTTTAGATTGCATCAAATAACAAAGTAAATCTGTATTAACATCATTCACATTGAAACATGGTTACAACTAATAGTTACTGGTAACCATTAAGGCAGTGTAACTGCGACAGCTATAACCATTACCCAAAAATAACTGTTTGTCACAGCTCTAACCGTTCAAACCAATTAATGATGTTGGTAACACCTACAAAGGATGCTACTGCGGCATATGTATGGTAAATGAAGTGTTAGTGGACTCCAACTCTTTTTACTTTCTCTACTACGTATAGTAAGTAGGGGAAGTATTGCATTCCACCCAAAAATTCGATACCGAGATTTCACTGTAAATACATGTTTTGAGACCCACTGAATCCAAAAAAAGCATTTTTGGAAACATGTCCGTGTGTGTGTGTGTGTGTGTGTGTGTGCGTGCGTGCGTGCGTGTGTGTGTGTGTGTGTGTGTGTCTGTGTGTTGTGAACAGCATAACTCAAAAACGAACAGTCGGATAAACACCAAACTTGATATTTAGGTTCAGTATCTTCCAGAGATGCGACACGAAGGTTTTCAAGAAAATCCCCCCACCCCAGACTACCCTTTACATGGAACATTTTTCGAAAATTTTAATTTTCTCAAAAATGGCTCTAACGATTTTGATGAAAATATCATATGTTTAAGATGTCATGAGAAATGAAATGTATATCTCGAATTTTCTGGGAATGTCTCCAAAAGTATTCTTTATTGTGAATGACTTTTGCATAACTGGTAAACCGTAAGAGATAGACAGAATTTTACTTCACAAAAAATACACAACTTATGTCATATACATTTTTTTTGTTGAGTGAACCGTTTTCGAGATATTGCTTGTTATTTCCTTAAATTTTTCAATACTTATACTTTTTCTCAAATTCGTTATTCATTTCTTTTATGTCCTGGACATGCAAAGAGAATGGAATGCACCACATAGCAACCAGCGTTAAAACATTTGACTATCGCTTATAACCTAGCAATTTCCCTTGCATCTACAAGAAAATTACCAATAAGATTGACATCTCGATATCTCGATTAACTTGAAGCATATGGAGAATAGGCATTTGTAAAAATAGTTTGTACAAGAGTAGAGAAAGTCATGTGAGTGTAACACATCAGATTTTTTAAACTAAAATGAATTGAGAATCAGCAACCTACCTGATATCCTTCATGTGAGGGCACTCTTTTCCAACTACTAAAGCTTTGATGTCCACCACGGCCAGTTTATTTGGAAGTTCTTCTAAGGTGGGCACACTCTTCTCGTCACAGTCTCCATAGTGGAAAACTTTGTGATTTGGGGAGAGACGCACATACCAGAATTTATCTTTTATTCTCTGGCCCCTCATGGTGTACTTGGTGAATCTTGTTCCCTCCACAAGGAACCCTAGGCGTTGTTGCTGAATCAGCTCCATGATTTCTGGGGTGATCTGCTCTTTGAGTTCCACAATTGGTCTGGCGTGCGACTCCCATTCCTCTCTGTTGGTCCTTTCCTGCTGCCACAGGTTCGTTATCTCTGAGTAAGTCAGGACTTGAAGCTTTGCCTTGAACTTATCAAGAGCAGTTGGTTGTGAAGCAAGTGCTCTTGTTATTTGTTCCTTTACTACACTGAAAACCTGCAACACATTACAACTAAGTAGTGGCTTCTGCAAATTATACACTGTAATTGTTGAAAGCACAAATTATCAACAATGTCTGTACACTACTTAATTGAACAATACTTTTAATGTCTTTTAACCAGTTAATTCACATCGGATAATGAACAAAATGGGTGAAACAATGCTCAAATGAGCCCAGGGTCCATAGAGCTTAGAGTTATCTGACATTCATCTTTCAGGATAAGGGAAAACTCCAGAAAAAACCTTATCTGGGTAACTCACCCTAACCAAGACTCAAACTTGAGACCTCTTGAATGTGAGGCAGACACACTACCCTCACACTTGGGCACACAGTACTGCTAATTCTATTTTATACATCCTCTCAGAAAACTATATCCTTAATTTCAAGTAAAACATAATCAAAAACTCTAATTTGAAAATGATAACTAATTTATTCTCAGTTTTTGATCCCTCATCAAATTTCATAAATTTAAAATACAATACTGTAAATAAATTTTCACTTGCAATAGAGTTTTCATTTTGAATAGTGTTGCAGCCTAAGAGACTTGCATTTCTTTCACCAAAACGTTATACCACGATTCGTATTGTAGATCTTGTGTTGAAGAATCCCTTAGCATTTTACCATGCCACCGTGGACATCCTCCTAAAAAAATGACTCATAAACACAGAACATATATACTGTACCCGCTGTACTGCAATACAACAAATAAAACCTGTAGGACAAATAGAAATAAATAAACAATTAAATAACATTAAACAACATTTCAAAAGACAGCAGACACTTGATGAAGAAGATAAATTAAAGGATAAAGATTATAAGAATATTAGAGATAGGGTTGATATAAAAAAATGCCAAGGAAGACTGCAGTGGCCTTATTTAGGATGGTAACTGGCCACGATTGCCTCGCAGAACACCTCTACAAGATGGGATGCCTACCTACACCCAAGTGCACTCTCTGTGAAGAAGATGTTATCCTGAACAAACAACTTCTCGCCAAATGCAAAGGCCTTAAAAGTAATAACTTACAGACTTTATATTGGGAAGCCAGAGGGAAAATGATGCAGATCAATTAATCCTCAGTGCCATTGGTGAACAACAACATACACTGTACCAGTTGGTGCACCCCCTCCCCCCTATTTACCATGAGAAGATGTCTTACAGCTATGCTAACAGCATTAATGGTTATGACACGCTTGTCTGTCTCATTTTTTTTATATTTATTTATGGACATTCTTTAACTACTGTGGTCCTTAGCATCCCATTCTATATTGGGTGTGAGAGACTGCAAAATTTTGCTCAGAGGCCTCTTTATCAGGCTTGAGGTTATTTTACGTTCTGTAAATCTACGACACGGAACCACCGACTTTACTTCCCTTCCAAAAGAAGCCATGCTAAGGATTTTTACACCCAAAAAAATCCATCGCCCTCTGCCGGGTTTGAACATGCGACCTCGGGAACTAGAAGCCAACATAGTAACTACTACACCATGACATCTCTATATCTCAATCATGATGTCAGGACTATTGCTGACTTCAGGCAGCACATCATCTGTTCCAGCAATTTTGATTAGTTGGCTTATGGGCGTTATGGCGATCGCAGCGCCAACACTCAGCGCTTCCTCTGGAGGTCTCCTGGGAAAATAAGGCTCGTCAGTGCACACCTAATAACCAGCGGGGCAACTTCTCTTAGGTCGCTAAAACTATTCACGGCCCAAGCGATGTAAGCAAAATGCTGGCACACCTTTAGGCCTTATCAAAATTTAATATAATACTTGGGTGAGTAACCTAAATTTTATTTGCTGCCAGCCAAGAGTATTTTGTTTGCTCAAAAAAGGAATCGTGTGGGCTTTGGTTTATTAGAAATATTTCATGATTCAAGGCCGTCAATGGCTAGACAGAAAATTGTGCTGGTTAGTCACGATTATTATTACCATTCATCATTAGGTCACCTAGCACAATTGTTACCTACGCATTTCTTCATATATCGTAGCTTCGATCACATTACTAATTCAAAAACAGCTTAAGTTCCCTTTACTCACAATACCTAAAGTCATAATTCTATTTTAATAAAGTGCAATGTTCACAATTTATTGCATGCTGGCTACTACCATATTCTTTTCTTCTCTTAACATGAAAATGTGCACTTTTAACTTAAAATAAATAGTGGTTCACTCATATGTAACAAGGAAAGAAAGCATGTTAACAACACAAAGAGCAGTTATGATTCTTGAAGCTGTTATATAAATGAATTAACTTGAAAAAGCGCTCTTTAAATATACATGAAATTTACAAAGATGAAAATATTTTGAAAGTTTGTTTGTTCTTCTTGATACAAATATAAACAATTCATTTGCGTTACAATTAGTCTGAATTAACCCGCTCAGTTCTTAACGGTTCCTGTTTCCACACGCATGATATGGAATTATTTTAACATTACTTACAAAAAGTTATCAAGGATTTTGACTAGGCCGAAAAGCGTGTGTTCTTGTCACTAGACCCAGTGCAGAGCGAAAGCTGTCAATGCATTGTCTGCTAGCAAATCTCCAACTGAAGCTAGTTGTTCTTCTTGCTAGCTAGGCAGGCGACCCACATGACCTGAGTCACTGTGAATGCCACAAGGATGCGGAGAGAGAGAGAACGCACTGTAACATTCCACCAATGTATCTTTGCAAGTTCAACACATAAGTGATGGAACTGGTAATGATGAGAATAAAGTGTAGTCATAATTGGTCAGTGTAAATATTGACTTAAGGACGATCAGGAATGGCTCAAAATTTACACACTTTTACTATGTAAACTTGTTGTTCAAAGCAAACTTGCAGAAAGAACTTGGACTTGTAATGTTACCATTTTTATTTTATTAACACTTCCCTTAATTAAGGGCTGCCATATAGACAAAGCATGCCTATACAACTAACAAATTCAAACTGACAACAATAATGACGAAGTTAAAATATCAAAATAATGAAAATCAACTTAAAATAGAAATATAAATGAATTTAAATTGGAACAGAGAAGTAGTATAAAATAATCCTATTATGCAGTTAAAATAAATAAATATATATTAATTTCAATGATTTGTGAAGTGGTGTATCAATATTATATTGAATACAAATTATTTCTGAGGATGAGAATTGATCCTCTAATAGCCATGATTGCTGTTTGTTAAAATAGGCGTTTGTCTAGGCCAAAACTTGTGTAGATTTTTGGGTACTGTCCCTCTAGCTCCTATCATCAATCCTGTGACTGAGATTTTATTTAAATTGTATTTATCCTTGTAATAGGAGATAGTGGGTTCATAAATTGCCTTTTTTTCTGTTCTACTTTTTCGGGCTGTTGACAGTGGGATTCAAAGTGCACAGTAGGATCAATGATTAACCCACTACTGTCAGATGATGTCTTGTAGGCGATGATGTCGATGCGTCTGCTGCTACCATGTTGGATAATCCATATACCTCCTCGTGGACCTGAAAACGTTTTTCCTTCATACCTGCTGCAACCTCTTATTTTGTGATGTCCGCTGTTTCGCAGCACTTCTCCGTATGGGCAGAACGTGTGCAAGGGTTTGCCACAACAGCAACAGAGGGTATTGTTCTGGGGCCTCCCTGGTAAGAGGCGTACAGCAGTCATTTTGATGGCATCTCTCCATTCAGAGCAAGAAAGTCTGCGATGATCTCAGATCCATTTATTAGTACGTGTATAATCACTGAACATTTTAACTCCTCTTCCTTTGTGCGGTAATTTGCTCCAAAGTTGGAATTCTTTTTCTCTCAGATGTCGTCTTACAACCCTTGCATCTGGTAGAAAAGTTACAGGATCTCTGATGTCGTTTTGAGTGATGTTGAGGAGTCGTAAACAGTTTTGAGTTTCTTGATCAAAATCTCTTAGGGCCGGTTTCACCAACAGATGCTAAATTTTAACACAACGTTAAACTGATTTAACACTGAAGTTAACACAAATTCTGTTAACCTTAACAATATGTTAAAGTCGGTGTTAAGTTAACATCCCGATACCACTGTGTTAAGGCGTTTAACAAATGTTAGAAATTGGAAAATGGCTGCCGCAAACCAAGCTGTTGATGCGAGTTTTCTACAACTGGCATTTTTTAATGTCATTCCTATAGAAGAGTAGTCGTATGTCATAATAAATTTGAAACCCTGCAAAAGAAGAAATTTTCAAAGCAATATAGACTGTCCAAGGGGTCATGAGCATGGTTTTATGGGAAATACGAGAGGTTAGAATACTACCAACAGAAGCATGCGTCTTTTTTCTAAGTGTTAATTATCCGCTAGTTTTAAACCATATTAAACGCTCTTCGCACCTAATGTTTCTGGTGGTGCACTTTGTTAGCATAAAATTGCCATAGTTGCCTACTGTACTTAAAAGAAACGGGTTCATTCCAATTTAATTACTCATAGATTTTGTCCCAGGCTGCAATCTTATCCTTTAATGTAAGAACGTCAGCTTTTTCGTATTTGACAATACGTCTATACTTATTAACCAGATGTTAATTAACGTGTTTCAAACGTGATACGTTTATTTCAGGTGACATCATGATTCTAACCTCAAACAGCCGGGAACATCACATGGCCATTGCCATGAATGTAAAATAGTTGTTGGCTACTGACACAGAGAGCGTGGCGATACATAGACAAAAGTGCATCGGAGTACGTTCAGAAGCAGTCAAATTCGGCCACCGCCTTCTCAAAGCTAGCGTTTGCGGTTATCTTTGACATTAACAAAATGTTGGCTAACAATTTGCTGTAAAAGCTTGATGAAACTCAAAAGTTTTAACCTTAGTTAAACTTTGAACACCGTGTTAACAAACTAGATGTTAGAGTATTTTTAACATTGGTTGGTGAAACCGGCCCTTACAGCGTTAACAAGTGGGTTGTTGAAGTATTTTAGAACTTTGTAGATTTTTATATGTTGGAATCAAACTTCCCATGAGGCACAGAATAGACCAAGGCCTTTAAATTTTCTTTCAGAGTATATCATATGGTCTGGAACGTCCATTGGTAACTGTAGAATGTTTTTTAAAGTGCATTTTAAGATTTTGTCGGCATCAGTTAAAAATTTTTGTGGAATTTTATCCATTGGAATAACTTGAAAGGGATAAATTAATGTCGTTGAGATGGATGAGTTTAGAATAATAAATTTCTGGTTTGCTTGTAACAGGGGTGAACTTTCTAAAGTTTCAGCTTTTTTACGTAACTTTTCTGAAGTTTGATGACTGTCAAAAATTATTTCATGTTTTAAGTTGATGCCTAGGTAACATATTTTCTCATCAGGGTGTTGACAGTGAATTTCATTATCTTCAGAAATCATCTTATTATTAGGAGAATATTTTCCATTTCTAATGGATAAACGAACAGATTTTGATGTATTGATGGCGAGGCCAATTTCTGGAAAATGTTGTATTGTTAATTTATTAATTCTTTTGTTGCTTCCAAATTTTTTCCAATGATCACGGTATCATCTGTGGAAATCATAATTGTTAAATTCTGACAATTTGAGTCTAAGAGTAACCATATTCTTCAAACAAAGATAGTTCGCTGAGCTCCTCCAGAATGAAATCAGTTGCTAAATTGTAAAGAATAGGAGATATAGGTGAACCCTGTAATACGCCTCTTTTTATTTTTATCTGATTTGTTTAACTGCTACTGGTTTCAAATACTGTGGTGTTATTTTCTTGTAGACTCATAATTAAACGTGATAATTTGCTAGGAACTCCAATGGAATCTAGTGATTTCTGAAGATGTAAATGACCTATGTTATCAAAGGCTTTTCTTATGTTAAAGTAAAATCATTAAAAGTAAACTTTAAGTATGAATGTTATTAGAATGGAAGGTTAATTGCAAATTAAAAGCATTTTGTGAGATTTGGTTTGGAATTATCCCGTATTTCCTTCTCACAAAACAGACCTTCAGTTATACCCGAATTCCATATCCTGTGGGAGAAATGGAATTATAGAGTCAAATATGTATAAAAGGTAGCTGAGCACAATAAATGGCTCAACACAAAATAAAGCATGCAATCAAATATACTCAACAAACAGAACAGAATATTACAACATTTACGTGAATCTAGTATGTCAATAATTCACTCCATATTTGAAACTTAAAATAATAAAAAAAGAGTTGGCTGGTGAATGTAATGTGCATCAATGACACAATAAGTCTATTTAAACTTATTTTGTACTACAGTGGATTTGTGCATAGCGTTTCAGAACATATCTAGTATTTATAAGTATGTGACACAGTTAATGTTAAAGAAATTACCACTACCTATCAAAGTGAACACGAAATGCCTATGCTACATAAACAGTTACCACTGCCAGTATTACAAGTACCTTTCTGCTAGCTTTAGTTGCAAATAATGTCAATTTCTGCTGTCGTCATAAGTGAACATTGCTCTCTGTTACATTGAGCTCTTTTCCTGCCTTTCATTACCATTTTTTCAGCATAAAGATTCACTTTAAACTTGATAGCAGATGATCTTCTGTTTGCCCTCCATTTCCTGACTACCTACTAATTCCAATGCCCCATGCAATAATAGGTCAACAATAAATGTAACGAAGCAGAAAATGACATCAATGCATTGTGATGTAAAATACTATGATAAATTTGAATGCAGTTACTAGTACCACGGAACAATTTTGCACTTCAATCTAATGCACCTTTGAATTTAATGTGCACTGCAATTTTGAATACTGCATTTGGACAAAAAAGGTGCACATTAAGTTCGCGAAAACTTTAACTAATAACTTTAAACTTGTGGTACCACCTTTTATTTTGGCAGATAAACCTTTAGTCACATGGTTACCAACACTGGTACCAATGGTAAATTAACATTTTCTTCTCTTTGACTGCAACAAATATAGGTGGCTATGCACTTAAAATAGCCAATTAGTACTATGCGTCCTCATTGGTCTAGGGGTACCATGCTAACCTCTAGTTCCCAAGATTGAGGGTTCAAACCCAGCATAAAAAAATCTACTAACATCCCCTCTCTCCTATTTAATTTATTTACACCCCTTTTCAAAGACCACGTTTTTATTTAATTGTAAATTTCAGGGTATTTAAAGTAGTATTTCGAGGCAATAATATACGTTTTCAGCATGCCTATCACAAATACATGTAAATATATGGGAACCTTGCTTTCTTTCAACCTTTCCACTTCTACAAATTACCTTCAGCTGAGCAGGTGTACAGTTTGAAGATGTGACTCATCTCTCTTTAACACACACGTCTCAAGCGGTCATTTTCTCTCCCATGTCCAACAGAATTAAGACAGGATGGATACCTGGTATGAACATGTCAGATACATAGCTAAACATAGGTTTATTGGGGTAAGGGTTGACTTTTGACAGAAGCCTTTGGCTGTGAAGCATCTTTAATGCGAGGAAGAAGGTGAAAAAAAATATCTCTCTCTCTGTCTGTCTCTCTCTCTCTCTGTCTCTCTCTCTCTCTCTCTCTCTCTCTCTCTCTCTCTCTCTCTCTCAAATTCAATAACATCCCACCTTGAAGCAATATGTATGTAATAATTTATAAAAATGTATGTAACAGTCATTACAAATGCTTATATTATTGTAAACATGTTCAATAATGTTATGTGAATGCATTCTGTAATTTAATAATGTAAGAGCTGTGAGAATAATAAGTTTAAAGTTGCTAACAATGAGGTAACCTTGAGGCAATAATGAGTTTGAGAGTTTAAATGTTACTAGTCATGATTAGAACAACGATAATGTAAATTTTGTAACAGTTTCAAAATAGCCAATCAACAGCTAGAAAAAGCTTTAGTAAAATGCATGTATTCTATTGGACTAGGATTAGCCAATCAGGACTTGAAATACAAAAAGTTAAAAGTTTATACGGCTGAAATATGTTGTTGCCTGTAGACCTTGATAGCAACCAGATGGAAGATGTGTTCTGTAAAGAAATATTACATATTCGTGTGAATCGTAAAATTATGTATACGCGTTAACAAAGTTTAAGTTTTAAATTAAAGTATCTCACAGCTCTTAATATCAGTGTATTGCTATTTAATTTGTGCCAAGGATTAATAAAAAGAAGTGAATTTAAACTTAAAATCTGTGTAAGCCTACATTCTTGTCGCACCACGCCCTGTCTAAGAGATACGTGGCTCTAAAACAATACTGGCGCAGCCGAGGCAAAAAAAAAACATAAATAATATCTATAGAGGCAGCTTAATAACAAAGTTAATATAATATTTTTAAACTTGGAGCGTAATAACAAAAAATACATCTTCAAGTCGGCTTCTCATACGTAGCACCATATTACGTAAAAAGCAATCCACTTCAAATGAATGCCCAAAGCATGGTGCTAAATTATGTAAACAACAACTTTAAATTGGTTTCCGAAGTGTGGAAATAAATAAACAACAATTCAACAATTCTACTTCAAGTTGGCTCCCATACGTGGGGCAGTTAAACTAAAGCAACTATTCCACTATTTCAAGTTGGTGCCCAGCGTGGGGCAGTTAAACTCCAACAACAAAACACCTTCTCAAATTGGTTCCCAAATGTGGGGATAACAACAGTTGAAGAACATAACTTCTTCAATCTACATTTCAGTTCCTTTATATTACTTGCCTAATTAGTTGAATATTACATGTATAAAAAAAATTGTTCATCCCTAGTAACCAACCACCCCTCTAAAAGAGCAGTTTTCAATTTAACCATTGGTTGTTACAGGTTTTACTGTACCTTGAAAAAGTCGTCTGTTGTTGCCCTCATTTCCTTCCATGTTTTGTTTAACAGTATGATGCATATACAGAAGAATTCCTCAAATGGATGATCATGTGTAAAAAACATGGGATGATAATTCTGACCCTGTTCACTAGGTGGCTCCCCTATCCTCAGCACTTCACACAATAGCTTGACTAGCTCCACACTAGTTCGGCCAAATGGACATTCATGCTCATCAGCACGGCAAGAGTTTTCAAGCACCACCTTTGAGAAAAACAATAAGTATATTATGAGCTTATTACGATACTAGTAACTGAACTCTGCTAAATTATTTTTTTACATATCCTAATTAAACAACACTTTAATGAACAAAATTAATAATGCAAAAAACAAAGCATGCTTCCCAACCTTCCTGAAACTGAAACACAAAACTTTCGTCCATTCAGCAAAGCATAACAATATTGTGATTACATGAAACTTAGAATGTGTAAAATGTTCACTGTAGTAAATATACAAAAATCTGATGTGTTACACTCACATGACTTTCTCTATTCTTGTACAAACTATTTTTACAAACGCTTATTCTCCATATGCTTCATGTTAATCTTATTGCTAATTTTCTTGTAGATGCAAGGGGAATTGGTAGGCTTAAAGCGATAGTCAAATATTTTAAGAGCTGGTTCCTATGTGGAGTATTCCATTCTCTTTGCATTACCAGGACAAAAAAAATGAATAACGAATTCCCATTTGAGAAAAAGTATAAGTATTGGAAAATTTAAGGGAATAACAAGCAATATCTCGAAAATGGTTCATTCAACAACAAAAAATGTATATGACATAAATTGTGTATTTTAACACGATCTACATTTTTTGTGTACTAAAATTTTGTCTATCTCTTATGGTTTACCAGTTATGCAAAAGTCGTTCACAATGAAGAATACTTTTGGAGACATTCCCAAAAAATTCGAAATATACATTTTATTTGTCATGAAAGTATCTTAAATTTATGATATTTTAATCAAAATCGTTAGAGCCATTTTTGAGAAAATTAAAATTTTCGAAAAATGTTCCATGTAAAGGGTAATCTGGAGTGGGGGGATTTTCTTGAAAACCTTCATGTCGTATCTCTGGAAGATACTGAACCTAAATACCAAGTTTGGGGTTTATCCGACTGTTCGTTTCTGAGTTATCCTGTTCACAGACACACACACGTGGACATGTTTCCAAAAATGCTTTATATGCATTCAGTGCACCTCAAAACATGTATTTCCTGTGAAATCTTGGTATTGAATTTTTGGGTGGAATGCTATACTTCCCCTACTTACTATACATAGTAGAGAAAGTAAAAATGACATGGAAAATAAATGGAAAATCTGTTTAATGAGAATTCTTGAAGATCTAGTAGTACTGCTTATGCCACACATGCTGAAATTCTTCCTGGTACTGCAATAAACATGTATTAAAGCAAAGACCACCACTTTCTACGTTATACATGCATTTCTAGTCCATACTTTACATCAATTATAAGCAAAAACTGTCACAAAAATACCCTGCAGCCATAGAACAGAAATAAGATACACAATTTATGTGAGAGAGTTGACTTTACAATTTACATCATCTACTACAGAATAATGTTGTCCATTTACTGCTAATTACTAGAGGTCGCTAGTGCTGCTATGCATTTTGTTGCAGCCCAGTGAAGGTGGATCATGATGGACAGACACATAGATAAGCTCTGGTCCATCATACCATTCAATCTGTAATCATAAGTTACAAGATAATGCAACAGAACTTAATGCTTTGTCATGTCCATGGTGAAAATAACACTTTCAATCTTCCCACAAAGTCACAGAAATGAATCCTTTGCCATAAAATTATAAAATGGCATCCAGTTCCATACGTTTTATAGACAAATCATAAAAATTGGCAAGCATCTATGTTGTTACAACTACATCAAATACTTGAGTAAAACTTGGGTACACAGTTCATTAGTGCAAAAGCTCAAAAAAACTTGCCTTTTGGTTACTGTCATGCGTTCCCAGAGAGCAATATTGCACAATGGGTCAGTCATCATACACTTCACACAACAGCAGTTTAAAAAGAATTCAGTAGCACTTCATGCTGAGATAAAGTATCAAGTATATTCTTAATGCCATATGGAATGAATCTATAACTTCTGAATTAACCTTCGTGGTTTAGAGGTACCATGCTAGCCTCTAGTTAACAAGGTCTTCGGTTCAAACCCAGCAGAGGGCAATGGATTTTTTTTCAGGCTTAAAAATTGTTAGCATGGCTTCCTTTGGAAGGGAAGTAAAGCCAGTGGTCCCCTGTTGTAGATTTACGACACGTGAAAGAACCTTACACCTGATAAAGAGACCTCTGAGCAAAATTTCCAGTCCTTCATGCCCAATATATGAGGGTCATTTCAAAAGTCCAGCACATGACACATGCGCGACCATTACAGTGGTGTATTCAAGTTTAAAGTTATGTCAGTTGTGAGCAGGGCTGTATTTAGAGGGGGAGTTTCTAGGGTTCAACCCCCCCCCCCAAAACTTCTGACAGTTTTATTTATTTAAATTCATAGCAAATCAATATGGGAAAATGTCGTTAGATAACAGTAGGTCTATTGCTAGTAGCACATTTACAAGAAAAAGGGAAACTTAATATCGTCGCCTTACATAGGTAAGGTGACCATACATTCCAGTTTTCAAAGCAGTCTCCATGTTTTGTGCTGTAAGGTGGAATATCCTCATTCTGGTGAGTTTTTCTTGTCTATATAATGCATCCAAACAATTTTCTTATCCATGTAACGTCTATATACTATGGAGTAGGTACATGGTAACTGTGTGGGGTACTGTTAAGTTGAGATCTACTTGTGGAAAACTCTCCCCAAAATTTTTTTCTGGGTACAGGCATGAATGTGAATCAGACTTTAGGCTTGACAGTTGTATATGTGTTTGCTGGTTTGCGTGGCTGTGTCATGAGTAATTCAGTTTTAAAATGGAAGCTGAAACCAAATCAGATCAGATTACATATAGTGACCAGCATTCTACATCAAAATCGAATCCCTACGTGGAAAAAACACATCTGAAATTTACAACACTTAGAGAGAGATGTGTGGGAATAGTGGATCGTAGCACAGTATCACGGTGGTCTGCTCCTTTCCATGAAGGTTAGGTGAGGACAATCCAAGAAGTGGAAGGCCATCAACTGCAACAGACTACATCTCTCAGATTATTGTTAATTGAAGAGGATTGACGAAAAACATGTGAGGAAATTGCATATGAGGCCTGAATATCTATCACTTCAATTACATTTCACCCAAAAATTTGATACCAAGATTTCACCAGAAATAACACGTTTTGAGACCTCCTGAATCCAAATAAAGCATTTTTGGAAGCGTGTGCATGTGTGTGAAGAGCGTAACTCAAAAACGAAAAGTTGGATAAGTACCAAATTTGGTATTTAAGTTCAGTATGTTTCAAGGATGCCACACAAACATTTTCAAGAAAATTCCCTTACCCCTAACTACCCTTTACATGGAACATTTATCAAACATTTTTATTTTCTAAAAAAATTGCTGTAACGATTTTGTTTAAAATACCATATATTACAGATATTTACATGACAAATAAAACGTATATCTTGAATTTTCTGGGAATAGCCTTTAAACTCCTCTTTATTCTGAAGGAATTTTGCATAATCTTGTATAACTGGTAAACGTTAAGCGATACACGAAAATGTACTACACAGGAAATGCACAATTTACTTCCAGTAAGTATTTTTGTGGCATAAGCTATCCATTATTAATGGTTCGAATTGTTCATTTCTTGATCATTCTTTAATGTCCTTTCAACATGCAGTTGTTTCTTGCGATGACATGGAAACAGTATGAATTTTAAGGCCAGCATATAGCATCCAGTTGTTGAACATTTGACTATCGCTGTTCTCTCTGTATCTATAACGAAATGTGTAATGTAGCTATTTCTGCAAAGGTTCATTTGGATATGTTTTAATGTAGTACAATAAAAATAACTTTTAATAAGAATAGTTTGTATACTCACTACTAAACGATATAGAGTAGAGAAAGTCATGTGACCATCATATTTTTATTACAAATTTTTATGTACTTTTCTTTTCCTATTTCTGTCTTTATCATTTTGTAAAATAACAATGAGCTCATTTCGTTACTCCTTGCCCTCAGCTCTTATTTATCAATGTCATCATATCTTTCTCTGGCAATTTTCCAGAATCCCTGTATCATTTCATGTCTTTGTTCTCATATATCACCTAGCCGTACTCTCCCTAAGAGCTCTTTAATTTTACTCAACCAACATTCATGGTTCAAATGTTTTTCTTGGTAATCTAAATATCTTTTCAAAATATTATCTTGTGACAACTGACTTATCCTATACCAACACTTTTGATTATCTAGAATAAGATTACTTAGTAAATTTATTTAAAGGTGAGTTGGAATTGTTACACTAACATCAATTAAGTTTACTCACTTAACATGTTTCGGGAAACGGTTGTTCCCATCCTCAGAAGCTAATCTGACTGGCCTGTGTTGTTGGTGTTTCCGTTTTGTGGACTGGATACTGTGGTGGCATCTTGTGGTGGTGAAATGTACTTCCAGAGAGAATTTGGTGGCGGCAAATCAAAATTCATTAGATGTGTGATGTGTTTTAGAATGGTGATCTTCTCCCATGCATCTAATTCGGCTGCAAATTTGGCTGGTTTGAATAATGTAATATTGGGTTTGATGTTGTGATTAGTGATCCAAAAATGGTGTGAAACTGCAGATTTGTCCATTTGTTTGTATTTAATACATCTCATGTGCTCCTTTAGCCTAGTTTCTAAGTTTCTTTTTGTCTTACCTATGTATACTTTATTGCAATCTGAACAATTGATTTTGTAGATTCCAGCTTTTTTGTCTTGTGGAATGGGGTCCTTTAACTTGTTACAAAGTAATTTCTCTATGTTAAATTTGTTCTGTGGGGCTAGGCTGATGTTGTGTTTCATGAAAATCTTCTTAAATTTGTGATATGTTCCTGGGTGGTATGTGAATTTCTTGAACTTTAGATGTATCAAATGTATGAGATATATCAAATACAAACAAATGGACAAATCTGCAGTTTCACACCAGTTTTGGATCACTAATCACAACATCAAACCCAATATTACGTTAGTCAAAACAGCCAAATTTGCAGCCAAATTAGATGCATGGGAGAAGATCACCATTCTAAAACACAACACACATCTAATGAATTTTGATTTGCCGCCACCAAATCCTCTCTGGAAGTACATTTCACCACCACAGTATCCAGTCCACAAAACGGAAACACCAACAACACGGGCCAGTCGGATTAGCTTCTGAGGATGGGAACAACCGTTTCCCGAAACATGTTAAGTGAGTAAACTTCAGTGATGTTAGTGTAACAATTCTGACTCACCTTTAAATAAATTCAATACACATCACTGTTTCTAGCTTCTTTTCGAATATCAATGTTACTTAGTAAAGTTGGTAGGAGTGAGAAAAAACGAATGGTGGTACTAGCTAAAGGAAAACTTGCATTACAAGCTATTAAAGCACGTGTGGATAAATTACCAGGGATGCAAATAAAACAACTAAGAGTTTATCTGGTAATAGTTGAGGCAAAAGTGATCTATAGAGTGGAGATTTGGGGTTTGGAGGAAGGGTGGGCTAATGTGGATATGAAGCATAAAACTTTTTGTAAACAAATATTGAGCTTGCCAAGAGCTTCATCTAATGCTGTAGTATAGGCAGAAGTGAAACTAGAGCAAAAATTGTGGAAAGACTGTTGAAATATTGGTTTATAATTAGAAATGTAGATGAGCATTGTCTTTTACATCAATGTTGGTAGTACACGAGAGGCTTAATCAAAAAGATACTTGACTCAGTCAGATAAGGAAAATGATGATGAAAATTGGTTTTGGAGACATGTGGAGCGCGAGGAAATTCTTACAAAATGGTTTCTGGTTAAAAGTGAAGATATTAAAAGAAAAAAAAATATTTGCAAGTTTCAATTTGGAAAGTTCACTGGAAACATCAGAGAAATAAAAGTTGTTTGGAGTAGGTGGATGAATGCGACAAAACTTTGCATGGGCTAGAACAGAGGTGGTGAAATTGAAAGGTCCAAAAATAGGGAGTGATTTAGAGAGACGTCCTTTGTGTAACCTGAAGGATAATAATTGTGGAATGTGAGGATAGGTAAATAGGAGTGGTCAAATTTACCAAAAGAACTTCAAGAGAAAAAGTTTGTGTGTAAATCTAGGGAAATAGGAAACTTTTTGGGCAAACTAAGAGCCAAATGGCTCAGGAAAATTAGTAAGCAAGGTTAAGAAGAAAGTTAAATACTAGTTGGCGATAGATACTATAAGCAGGACCCAATACTCTTGGGTCCCACGGTACACAGCAACTCTGTGTAGTGATAAAAAAATTAAGAAATGTATACTAACTTGTAAAACTTGTGTCTAAAGTGGTTTCACTTTAAGTTTAAAGGAGTTGTATACAAGACCACATGACAAGAGAGCACTTCATTGGCTGGTGGGCTAACTACAAGTTTTCCCGCTTAGCATGTCATCTCTTCCTCTACATAAAACAGTCTGGTTCAGATCATAACATTTGATGGTTATTCTCATGCAAAGAAATTTAAAAGCCAATTATTGTAACAGTTCCATTTATGAAATAAAATGTGTTTGTTCAGATTCACCTATAACAAATGAAATGAAAGAAGACAATTGTGTTGAATGTTTTTAATAAGTCTGTGAAACGTGCGCACCTTTAATCGACAATGAATATTGTTGGCCATTATTTAACAATAACTGACCTTCTTTGTTAGTGATGCAGAATTGTTGCTAGAACTGCTTGGGTCACATTTTTTTCTGTGGTTTTAAAATTTATAGTGCTAATCATTTTCTTAACTTGTTGACTCATAAAAGGTTAAAGCAAAAGTGGTATACTGATATTACTCATTAAATGAATGATTTCTAAACCCTGAAGTTAAGAACAGTTTAATCCAGCACCTTTAATCACAGAAGCCGAACTGTTCAAGTACAACTTTAATTTGTCTACTCTTAGTATTATGTGTTAGAAGTTTAGGACATAAGCCAAAATATAGGGATAAGACATACAATGTTTAAAAGCTAATGATCCCCAACTTGCGCAATATACTGTATTTGCATTCTGTCTGAAGCAATTTCCTCTCACAGGTACTAAGTTCCCGTCATCCTCCACGTGGTGCTGCCATATGCTCAGCGGAGTGATACATTTAAGTTTTGTTTACTTCTCCTTTCAGCTTATACTGAAAAAGGTATAGGTTTAGGCTTATATCACTATTTCATTTATATCATGAATTTTGTTTGTAGTAATACAATGAAATAAATTACAAATTAACAATACCTCAAAATTGTTTCCATTACCATTCTTCTCACGTTAACATTCCTCATTTCTACCAATGACCCTTCATTAGTTCCCAAAATATTATGAAATTGTTTATCCATTGAATTCTACACACTGCAAAACATAAAAATGTTTGTTCCCATAATGATAGTAATCATGGTTTAGAATATTATTGTTGTTGTTGTTCACCAATGGCACTGGGGATCAATTGATCTGCATCACTTTCCCTCTGGCTTCCCAATATAAAGTCTGTAAGTTATCACTTTTAAGGCCTTTGCATTTGGCGAGATGTTGTATGTTCAGGATGACATCTTCCTCACAGAGAGTGTAGGTAGTCATCGTATCTTGTAGAGGTGTTCTGCGAGGCAATCGTGGCCAGTTGCCATCCTAAATAAGGCCACTGCAGTCTTCCTTGGCATTTTTTGTATATCAACTCTATCTTTAATATTCTTATAATCTTTATCCTTTAATTTAACTTCTTCATCAAGTCTCTGCTGTCTTTTGAAATGTTGTTTAATGTTATTTAATTGTTTATTTATTTCTATTTGTCCTACAGGTTTTATTTGTTGTATTGCACCTTTCTTTGGTAATTGATCCGCATGTTCATTGCCCAAAAGTCCAACATGAGCTGGGATCCATTGTAGAGTGACATGATTTCTAGGTTCAACTGCTTTAATTATTTCTTTAATATTTCGTTGTTGTTTTATTATTGTAATTTACTATTCCATCTATGGCTGATTTTGAGTCTGATAAGATGACTATTTTTGTTTTATGTATGGTCTATGTAAAATGTTCTGTAATGCTGCTTTTATAGCTGTTAATTCTCCATCGTAGTGGTTTGACGTTTCATCTAATGTTAGATACTGTGCAAAATGTTTACAGTATACTTCTGCACCGGCAATTTTTTTATTGATAACGGATCCATCTGTATATATTCGGAGCCATTCTTTTTCTGGGTATCTTTCATGTTCCGTAACTATTGCTATGGCTCTCATTTCATCTGGTATATTGTTTTGTTTGTGTATTATATATATATATATATATATATATATATATATATATATATATCAGGTCATTCTGATATTGTGTACAAATATATTCTATTGGACTCGTTACCTCTGTTGCAATTATATTCTTGTATTTTAAGTTGTTAATATATGTTCTGAAGGGCGGCGCCGTGGCCGAGCGGTTAGACCGCTCACCTCCCACCGAGGCAGCCCGGGTTCAATCCCAGGGACCTGCATGTGGGATTTGTGGTGGATGAAGCGGCGTCTGGGCGGGTTTTCTCCGGGTTCTCCGGTTTCCCCCGCCATTCATTCCACCAACTGCTCCATCATCACCTTTCCTTTCATCCATTTCACTGACATTTCGTTTCATCTGCTTCCTTCATCCCATACCAGGCTTTGGGCTGATCACCCATCCTGGATGCTCTGTCCGATCCATGAGTGTCTGCTCCTCGACGGGCCTCTGACCCCAGGCACCCGCTTGTAAGTCCTGGGGGGTGTAAGTCCTACATAAGAGGAGGGTAAACAGATAATGAATGAATGAATAATATATGTTCTGAAGCTTATTTGAGTTTTTAAATTACATATAGTATCTGCTGTGTGGTACCACTTGTATCTGTTTCTATTGACTTGCAGTTTTTGTGCTAGAGTAATTGCTTTCAGCTCATGTTCCAATTCTATAGCCATGTTTTTTGTGAAGCTTTGTAGTTCTGTAATGGTTTAGAATATGAAATCCCAAATTTTGCCTACCTCTACTCACAGCTGACGATGGCCACAAGATGCTGCTGGAAAATGTTTGAGGTAAATAGCCAAACAGTTAAGTTTTTGACTGAGTGATCCACTGAATTACACTATTTAATAGTTAATTCATTTCACTTTGTTCTTCCCAAAAACTTATTTGTGGCTATTATAATACAGTGAAAACTCTCTTAATGACCACACCCCGTTAAGGATCAATTTTGCAGGAACCGATTTAAAAACCTGTATAATCAATGTTTTTTTATCTCTATTTAGAGAACATCCCTCTCTCCAATCAGCAACAAACCTTTGTTGAGTTATTCTCTTCATTTACACCCCCTTTTCAAAGACCACCGTTTTATTTAATTAAAAACTTCAGGATTTTTAAAGTTGTTTTTCAGGTTAAATTCAGTCTTCAGCACACCTATCCCAAATATATATATATATAAGCAACCATTTTCTTTCTCTCACCCTTTCCACTACTTCAAATTGCCTTCAAATCTGATCGCTTGATCAGATGTACAGTTGGATCACATGAATCATCTCTCTTTACTACCCAAATCTCAAACGGTCATTTTCTCTCCCTAATCAACAGAATTAAAACGGAATGGTACCTGGTATGAACTACTCACATATATAGCTAAACATTGCTTTATTGGGGTAGGGGTTGACCTTCAACAAGTGTTTTATGTGTAAGAAAGACTGTGAATCTGTTTATTTACCCTACCCCATCTCTCTCCCTAAGAATGTATTTTTCTAAGAATCAAGAGAGTTCTTTTCCTAAACCCACACTTCACGATGTCTGGCAACATTGTTGATTGTACTTATTGAAACATGGGTAATCCTCAAGAAAATGTGAAGAGGAAAATTGCTGTTGTTTACGGGACCCAACCACTTGCATTCCATACCAAGGGTTCAAAGTTCCTGGATCTACAAACAGTTTTGTTTCACATACTGTACTGTAATTAACACACTTTGGGTCCTTTATATTACATGCCTAATTGGTTTAATATAGTATATGAGGTGTGATCAAAAAGTTCTCGGAATGGTTTCACAACAATGCTGATTTCTTTAATTCCTGTACATGCTGCGTTCCTTCCCGATAAAATTGAGAGGTCACGTGACTTCCTGTGACCATGCAGTGACGAGGTAGATGCTCTGAAGCGAACATGTGTTTTGCATGTGCTGCAATTTTTCCGCGTAGCAAAAATGTCAGATTACGAAGAACAAAGAACGAACATCAAATTTTGCTTTAAACTCGGTAAAACTGCAACAGAAGCCTATGAAATGTTAAGTACAGCCTATGGGGAGGAAGTTATGGGTAAAACTCAAGCATTTGAGTGGTTTTCGAAATTTAAAAGTGGTGTGACATCAGTTAACAATGCAGATCGTTCGGGGCGACCCTGTTCCAGCAAAACTGATGAAAATATCAATTAGGTGAGGGAAATGGTCTTAAATGATAGGCGCATCACAATAAGAACTTTCTGACTCATTAGGACTCTCCTTTGGAAGTGTTCAAAGCATTTTGAAAGACAATTTGGACATGTTCCTGCAACATGGCAATGCGCCCGTGAACAAAACCCTTTCTGTTCGCCAATTTTTGGATAAAAATAGGATGAATACTGTTCCCCATCCCGCCTGTTCTCCAGATTTGGCATCAGCGGACTTTTTTCTTTTTCTGCGACTTAAACTGCGGCTCCGAGGACACCGTTTTGAGGGCATTGATGTCATCCATCGCGAATTGCAGAAGGCTCTGAACATGTTGAAAGAAGAGGACTTCCAGAGGTGCTTCCAGCAGTGGCAAAAGTGCTGGGACAAGTGTATCAACTCCCAAGGAGACTACTTCGAGGGTGACAGTGCAGATTAGACAAAGCAAACTGTTGTGTAATATTTATGACGTCATTCCGGAAACTTTTTGATTACACCTTGTATGCGTAAAAACACCTGTACCCCTATTATACAACCACCCCCTAAAAGACCAATTTACAATGTAACCATGGTCGCTTAATACAGGTTTTACTCTGTGCATGCATGTGTGTGTGTGTCTCTGTCTCTCTTCACCAAGAGAATTTTCTTACAAATTCATGGCTTCATCAAGATTCAAGTAATATAGTGAGGAATATATATAGGAAATATACATTTTACAGTGTTATATACACAGAATACATATTGTAGTGGATCAGGTTGAGCACTGGGGATTGCGTCAGATGAGTGAAACAAGCAGAAAGTGTTGAAACGCAGTTACTTCAACACGGGCGCACTAAGGAATGTGAAGTCAGCATTTCCGAAGTATTTATACTGTAGGGGTCTGGCTCATGGGGAGGTCAAATAAGCGAAGGCAGAAGGAGCGCTGGAGTGAGTAGTGAAGAGTGTGAATAATGGAGAGAGGGTGAATCGTATCATCAATTGTATTGCTGATGGTCTGTGGTCTGTCTTGTACATCGTCATTGTACAGGCTCTATCACTAGGCGCCCGCCTAACATCCACCCTCAGCCAAGAGCTACTAACGAGCCACCAGCACCACAGCAGTTTTATATAGGTAAGGATGCATCTGCTCTAAGATCTACTTGACGGGCTTCACCCAGTCTAAGTAGCCCGACTACGGGCCCCATGTACTTACATTAAAACAAATACAATTTATTGGGTCTATGTATCCTCTGTGCATTAATTAACTAACCACATCCTGGAGCACTTCCCCGGCCTACTACCACCACCCAGTACCGACACATCCCTCTACCTCTGATCTATCACCCCCTCTAGCGTAACCAACTACTGTGGGGTGATCACTCCCGGTAGGAGTCTTACAATATTAAATAATGAATAATAATAATAATAATAATAATAATAATAATAATAAATAATAATAATAATAATAATAACATAAGTTAACTTAGATTAGTTTTTGAAGTATTCAAAAAAGTCTTGCATACTATAAAAAATTTGCTTAATTAAAAATGTTTTAACATTGTTTCTAATCTTACAACTTCTAACTAACAACAAATAAATAAATAATGCACCTTTGTGTAGCTTTCAGTGTGGTTCCTGGCAAAATAAAGCATGCAGTCAAGGGCAAGCATCCCTGGTGGTGTCTCCGTGAAATCTAACGTCGGATTTATATCACATTTAAAGCCTAGTTTTTTGTAGTCCTTTGCTTGCTGTCTGCGAGCAGTAACATCTGCTCCAATTCCAGTTCCATCAGTATCAAAAGCAATCCTTCTCAACTCCTTTATCTTCTCCAGAGCCTCTTGATCCTGTGGATCCATCTTGCAATTCATTCTTTGTTCCAAGAGGCCAAGCACGAGTGTCTGAAGTACATACAATTGATGCGCCATCTCCACTCCAACCTGCATGCATTTAACATTATGTTAGTGGCAGTAATAACTAGGGACACCAATTTTATACACTGAAAACTTACATAACATGCACATAAATACATTCATATAAAAAGTACTAACACATAATACTAAGATAAAATAAAAGATTAAGGCAATTTTATGTAACCTCCCTGTGAATAAAACTATTGTGGAAACATTATGAATTTATCAGGGTTTCTACTGCCTTGAAGATTCAAAATTACACTATATTTCCACTGCAGATTTTGACAAAACTCCAAGAGTGTATTGAATCACATTGCAGAGTATTCAAATGTGTAATAATATGTAAACATGAAGCTAGTGACAGTGAAGTAAACACTAATATACAGTGAGCCGAAAGACTACGAGCCACCTGCGTGGTGTTTTTCCTGTCCGTGTCCTTGGCGCTTGTTGCCTTCTGCTGCTATCATAGAAAGCGCGAATGAAACCATACATTTTTAAAACTACTTTTAAAAGCTTTACTTACCAACTTTATGAAAAGAGATGCTGAAACTGGCCACCGTCGTTGTCCATACATTTTTGGCATCTCTTTAGGAAACTATCCATTGTGGAATTTTTGGGAGGAATGTCATGTAATGTTTCTTCAGTAAGAACCAAATGCCGTCTTTTAGATTTCTTAGCCTGAACACTTCCTGTGGCCTGAAATTTACTGTAAAGTTCATGGATTGTTGTACGGCTTGGAAATTTTACACCTGGAAATCTTTCTGCAAATCGTACTTTCACTTGGCGAGCTGACCGAGTTAACACATACGAATTATAAATAAATACATGCTGTGTAGTAGAAAACATATACTGAGCCATAATATACTTGTGACTAAGTAAAGGACAAAATAATAAATAACTTGTAATAACTGAACCATATCACATCACTATCAACTCAAAACTGCACTTCACACTACATAGCAAAACCACAACAGCATGACCTTGTTTATAGCAGCAGTGCGCTATCATGTTTTTATCATATTTCCACACGCCCAGTGGAAAAACACTGCGCAGCCAGTAATATTGTTCATAAAATACCCCTCCGGGGTAACTTAAAACATAAAGTGTACAAGACAAACCCACACACCCTGGGAGAATTAAAACAAAATATCCGCCAGAAAATTTCTTAACGTGAACTACGGTGAGTGATGGATAGTTTCCTAAAGAGGTACCAAAAATGTATGGACAATGACGGTGGCCAGTTTCAGCATTTCCTTTCGTAAAGTTGGTAAGTAAAGCCTTTAAAAGTAGTTTTAAAAATATTGTATGGTTTCATCCGCGCCTTTCTATGATAGCGGCAGACAGCAACGAGCACCGAGGACGCAGACAGGAAAAACACTGCGCAGGCAGTTCGGAGTCTTTTGGCTCACTCTGTAGTTATACAAAAGAGAAGTAGGTGGAAAGGGTCATGGTTACTGAACATACAGGAAGTTATGGAACAAGGTATGGGAGATGGTGGATAAATGCAGAATATCACATGAGAGGCTTTTGGAAAGAAGTATAATTAAGGTTAGAAGATATTGACGGACAAGATATTTTTGGCAGTATAAGAGAGAAAAGCTCCTTGAGAATGTATAGGGAAATAAAAACAGAATGGGAGAGGGAAAAATATATAGATATATGTGATAAATTAGGACAAAAAGAATTTGCAAGGGCGAGAACAGGAGTTACAAACTTAAAAGGCATAAAGCATGACGAGAATATAGTAAAATGTCCGATGTGTGGGGAAGTGAACACGGATTTCAACTGTATATTATATTGTAATCAACCAAAAACATGAAGAGAACAAGTCTGGCAACAGAAATTTAAAAACTTGGATGGGGAAGTATTAATAAGAAAGATTCCAACTGTAAAAGAGAATAAAAATATAAAAGCTATGGGTAACTATTTGGATAAGGTCAAAGAGAAATGGTTAACAATGACTACAAAGAAGATGGGGCTAAAGACAGACAAATTAGATGTAAGCAAGGAGACAGTGGGTCATCAATAGACATAAAACCAGCAGTTGTGTGTATTGAGACCGCAGATTAGCATAGGCAAGCAACCAACAAGTGAACTTATAGTGTAAATAGCCTAATATTTTCAAATCTTATTATTACAGTCTAAAATGTAATTTAATTATGTAATTCTGAGTACTGAGAAATAAATATTATTATATTCATTCATATACTAATATATTATAATATTACAACAAATATTTTGCTACAGTTTCTCACTTATCTTTTTAAAATATAAATTTAAAAGCAACATAGCATGTTTCGTAATCCGTCGATTACATCTTCAGCTTCTTTCTTGTTGACTCTGTTTATTTACATTGTTACGGTTATGCCACTAGGTGGGGTTGTTTGCTATGGTATTGCCATCTACTAGAAGTAAAGCAGATTTGTTGACAGGATCAATTGGTGGTATTTTAAAATCCATTAAGGGATCTCTTAAATTATTAAAACATTTAACTGGACCCATAGATTTAATGGTGTGGGAGAAAATATTTATTTTGAAGGATAGCATTGTGTAATGAATTCTGAAATATCACCAATTGATTCTGTCTACAAATTTGCTTTACTTGATACTTTCAGTGGTTTCATAGATTAAAAAATTTATGGAAAAATCTGATGTGTTACACTCTGTGGCAGTAATTTGTATCACGATAATGTAAATGCCAGAGTGATTGTAGTGTAAATAAGCATTATTGTATGACATTGATTTGAGATGTTTGTTAATTATATGCATTGTTAAGAAATAAGTTTACACAGCCTCACTGAAACTGACAATAAGAGTGGATAACAATGAGCGAGGGGGTGAGTTGAATATTAATTAGAAGAGACAAACAAATGACGTCAGATTGGCGCGCTTTTCTGTAGAAATGGAGGGAATTTCTACCCTAGAGCATATGTTTTCGTAATTTTTGATTGGATGTAAAAAGATACTAATGTTGGCGCATTTTATTAACCAATAGCAGTTCGGTTATAATCTTTAGGCATATTGGGGTGTGGGAGTATAAAAAGCTAAAGTCAGAGGCAGATTTCGTCAGTCCAACAGAAGCATTCGCGTGTAATACGTCAATCAGTTCAACATAAGTATTTGTGAGTTATACGTCGCGTAGTTCAACGGAAGCATACATAAAGTACACATTACGCAATTCTACAGAATCTCTCATGTCTTAAAGTTTGTTATAAATGTGAAACACGCGAATTAATAATGTGAAGTAAAAAAGTGATTATAGTGATATTAGAAAATATAACAGTTTCAGTCTGGCATGTATCAAGAGTCAATATGTGAACTTAATTAATTGTGACGGTAATAAAAGTGTAAAAACAAATTCTTTTATCAGTGTTATGTTTCAGTAAAAACTCCTTTCCGTTTACACACCTTGATTAAGAGATATGCTCAACTGAATAATAATAATAGCTAGCCGGAGGACAATGAACCCAACATTCAAAGTAGTAATACAATAACAGGCGCCCAGCAAAAGATAACACGAAGTGACTGCGGCAAATTGGCTTCCATACGTGGTGCAGATAAACATGAAGTATCCTCTAACTACCAACCACCAACAAATATCCCACTTCAAATTGGCGCCCAACGTGGGGCAAAATAACCAGGAAGGGACGAAGGAACCAGGACGTGGAGCGAATGGAGCAGTGAAATTAACTACAAGACGCAGATTCCAGAAAAAACCACAAGAATGACCTACGACGCGGATGAGCGGACATCGTAATTACGAGAATAGAAGGCAACAGGGGAATTCAACCACAACACCAAAACAGCGAGACGACGCAGATTCATCAGAGTACGACACAGAGGCGACATATACATCTAGGAGAGAGGGGCAGGAATCTGGACATCAAAGCAACATCAGCAGATAGCATCAGAAAGGTTAGAAAATTGTAAATTTTTTGTATCCTAAAAGAAAAATTGTGAGAAATTAAATGATCTTAAGAAGTGGTAGGATTAAGAAAACAATGCCTACTAATAATCCTGAAGAAACAATTATGGAGGGAGATAATGTAACAGCTGTAATTCAATGCAGATTATGGAAAATAGCTAACAAACATATCATACTTCAAATTGGCGCCCAACGTGGGGCAGATAAACATGAAGTATCCTCTAACTACCAACCACCAACAAATATCCCACTTCAACTCACATGACTTTCTCTACTCTTGTATACTATTTTTACAAATGCTTATTCTCCGTATGCTTCATGTTAAATCTTATTGCTAATTTTCTTGTAGATGCAAGGAGAATATGGTAGGTTTTAAGCGATAGTCAAATCTTTTAAGAGCTGGTTGCTATGTGGAGTATTCCATTCTCTTTGCATTACCAGGACAAAAAAATGAATAACGAACTTGAGAAAAAGTATAAGTATTGGAAAATTTAAGGGAATAACAAACAATATCTCGAAAATGGTTCACTCAACAAAAAAAAGTATATGACATAAACTGTGTATTTTAACGCAATCTACATTTTTTGTGTAGTAAAATTTTGTCTATCTCTTATGGTTTACCAGTTATGCAAAAGTCGTTCACAATGAAGAATACTTTTGGAGACTTTCCAGAAAATTTGAGATATACAATTCATTTGCCATAAAAACGTCTTAAACTTATGGTATTTTATTCAAAATCATTAGAGCCATTTTTGAGAAAATTAAAATTTTCGAAAAATGTTCCATGTAAAGGGTAGTCTGGGGTGGAGGGATTTTCTTGAAAACCTTTGTGTCGGATCTCTGGAAGATACTGAACCTAAATACCAAGTTTGGTGTTTATCCGACTGTTCGTTCCTGAGTTATACTGTTCACAGACAGACACACACACACACGGACATGTTTCCAAGAATGCTTTATATACATTCAGTGTACCTCAAAACATGTATTTCCTGTGAAATCTCGGTATCGAATTTTTGGGTGGAATGCAATAGGTACTTCCTCTACTTACATAGGTCACACTGGAAGTTCTGAGGATGGGCAACAATGAGTTGTGTTAAGCCAAAGCAGGTCTTCCTAACTTCTCATTAAAGTTCAGATAGTAATGTGTGCAAGCCTGGATGCTCCCCAACTATGTGGAGCATGAGCACTTGGTGTATGTGCATGCAGGTGCTGCTATGCCATACACTGGGATGGACCTCAAGCAAGAGCATTTCCACCATGTGATGATTCTTTTGACTTTAAAGTCTGTTTAGGGGGAGAATACTTTGAAAAACTGCATCAAGCATTTGGGAATCTTTGACCTTCGCAATCCACAATTTATCAATGGTTTGCCAAGTTTAGAAGAGGAAAGGAATTCCTTGAAGAAGACTGCATAGGATTGTCAGCTACAGCAACAGAGCACATGTTGCAGGAAGATCATAGTTCCACATATCAGATTCAAGAAACCCTGAATATTGGACTGGCAGTAGTGAACACATCCTTACAGAAAACTTCATATCAAGCAGCTCTGCAGTCACTGGATCCCCCACCACCTCATAAATGAGCAGAAACAGGCACATGTGCAATGGTGCCAGGATATGATAGAAACATTTGATGGGGGAAGACCCAAAAACATATTTACCATTATAACAGGTGACTGAAGTTGTATATACAGTATGATCCAGAAACCAAGCGATGATCATCGCTCTGGGTCTTCCCAGGAGAAGAACCCCCAACAAAAGTGAGGTAACCAAGAAGATGATCTGCTTGATCTTCTCAGTTAATGGCCATATTGTGAAAATTCCACTTGAGGGACAAAAGATTCTCACTGCCACAAGTCTTCATTGAACTGAGAACACTGCATGGAATTTTGTTGCATCACGATGTCTCTGCCCACACTGCACTAGAAACAACCCAATTTCTGGAGTCAGGAGTAAAATATCTGTTCCTCCTACAGCCCAGATGTGGCCCCATGTGAATGTTTTCTATTCCCCAAAATAAAAGAAAAACTTCCAGGTCAATGATTTGAATACACTGAACCTACAGTAGCTGCTTACGAAGAATGTATTTACACTCTCTCCAAAGAAGAATGGTGTTCTGCATTTGAAAAATGGTATTTGGTGGGGATCTGAATTAAGCAGAACAATAGGCGAGAGCTATGGAACGTTCTGTAAAGAGCTATTGGGGTTATCAAGATCAGCACCAGGGGAAGTAGTATTAGTGGAATTAGGAAGAACAAGAAGAAAGGGAGTGATACTGGAAAGGATATTAAAATTTTGGTTTAGATGCCTGAGAAAAGATGAAGAGGAAATTTTAAAGATGTATGGAACAACAAAAGAGTATGAAAAATAAAAATAGCTGGTGGAAGGGGTAGAAAAAATTATGGAGAAGATAGAAATGGGAGATATTTGGAGAAAAGGAGAAAGAAATAGCAATGGCCTCTGGATAACAGTAACAGAGTGGAGGACATAGAAAGACAAGAGATTTGGGAAAGCTTAGAGAATAAAAAATCACTAGGGTTCTATAGATCAGTAAAAAGGAAATGGGGAATAGAAGGGTATGTGGATTATTGTAATAGAACACAAAAAGAAGCGTTTGCATGGATGAGAACAGGATCAATGTATCTGAGAGGGCTAAGAGGCAGAAAAAAAAAACGGAATTTGTGAATTATGCGGAGGTAGTGAAAGCACAGAGCATTATATGACAGAATGCAAAGAATTAGCAGAATGGAGACAAGAAGTATGGGGGGAAAAATAGTAGCAATTAAAATGTTAACAAGAAAAGAAGAAAAGCAAAATAAGAATATTGGGGTGGGGGGTTCCTTAAAGAAAGTAAAAGAGAAATGGATTAGAAAAGTAAGAGAGATAAGAAAGGTAGAAAGGCAAATGGAGGAAGGAGAGGATGGGCAATAGGGATTAAGGGTAGCAAGCGATGCTCAGATGAGCCAGAAGGCCAGGGTGCCAGGCAAAAAGAACAGCATAGCTGGCAAGGAAATTTGTACATAGGTTAAGTTAGTCTATAAGTAGAGTATTGTAAAAAGAATTGTGTATAAAAATGTACAAATAAAGTTATCTATCTTGAAAAATGGTTTGAAAGGATGAGATGATGTAAGAATGCAATGGAGAATACTTTGAAAAGATGTGATGATCAAATGTATATTTGAACAATTTTATTGTATTCATTACCAGAACTTTCAGAGTGACCTATGTACTATGGTAAGAAGTACAGTAAAAATGTCTGTTTTTATAGCTGAGATCACTAACAAACTTCAAACGGGATAGCTTTGAAGAACACGAGGTGAAAGCTGCTGAGTTGCACTGAGTATGAAACAAGCATTTGGTACCTCTTGACTGCGCCCAAGCACCAAAAGCTGAGCTGACCCCTCAGAGTTTCCTTCCTTCCAAGGATAAATTTAAATCTTCATTGAGGCATACAAACTAGTTCACACTTTTTGGGTTTCTCAACATGTTGTATACCTTGCTGATGAAGAGATAATTGAAGCAGCTCAAAACATACAGGCAGAGCCAAAAAACTATGAACCGGCTGCATGGTATTTTTCCTGTCCGTGTCCTCGGTGCTCGTTGCCGCCTGCTGCTATTATAGAAAGGCGTGGATGAAACCATACAACATTTTTAAAACTACTTTTAAAGGTTTTACTTAAGAACTTTATGAAAGTATGTTTGATGACAGAATTATTAGTAGATATTTGTGGCCCACTCAGTCCCCCAACCTAACCCCCTGCGATTTCTATCTCTGGGGTAACTTAAAACAAAGTGTACAAGACAAACCCACACACCCTAGAAAAATATCTGCCAGGAAATGGGCAGCATTTCTCAACGTGAACTATGGCAAGTGATAGATAGTTTCCTAAAGAGGTGCCAAAAATGTATGGATAACGAAGGGTGGCCAGATTCAGCATCTCCTTTCATAAAGTTGGTAAGTAAAGCCTTTAAAAGTAGTTTTAAAAATGTATGGTTTCATCCGCACCTTTCTATGATAGTGACAGACAGCTAGTGCCGAGGATGTGGACAGGAAAAACACAGCAGAGCTGGTTCGTAGGTTTTTGGCTCTCTCTGTATAACTATGTCTTAGGTCAGGGATTGCCTAACTTTTCACTACGGCGACCACATTAACCGTTAGAGAATGATCACGGGCAAAGTCAACCCATAAGTTTAAGATAGGAACAGGCATACACATGAGATTACTTTTCAAACACAGTATTAATAACTAAGAATGAGGAGTTTGTGCTGGCACGACAAAGGTGGACATACAGGTAAACAACTAAGGACAGTGTACCCAAAAGAAGTGCAACAAGAAGTAGCAAATAATAGAAGAGGTGTCAGGCAAAATCAAGAAAGGAGTTCCACTTGCACACAGAGGATAAAGAATAAATGGCAAAACATTCTACAGAAAAATAAAAGTTATTCAACAATTTGTAATGTAATGAAGAATACGATAGAATGGTATACTTGACACATGCACCGTTAACATCCTGTGATGTTGAAAGAAGCTTCTTGCAGTTCAAAAACTGTTTAAGTGATTGACACCAATGTTAGACGTAGATAATTTAAGAACGTCTATAGTAGTGCAGTAAAATTCAGCTTGGCTCTGATGCAATGAATGAATCATAAAGGCAAGTTTCATCTTCTAACTTTACCAATGTTTCCCTCATGTTTGTACACTGTCATCTGCTAGACCTTAACGGAGTGTTGCATTTCTCACTTTCAGACTGCTTTGTGTACATCGGAAGTCAACAGACACTAAGCCTAGAGTTATAACGTCTTGTGCACACAACCTGATGACAAACTGCAGAAACCCTCATCTTTATTAATAACTGATGTAATTAAATACTTGACAAATGACCAGTCTCATGACAATATAACTCACAGGCAACATATATTAACACCTGGAGTGTTTCTACATTATTATTAGCAACAGGTACACATTCAAGAGAAGCATGAAACCAACTTCTCTCTGCTACAATTACAGAAATTTCTGCTTCTAATTCTGAGAGCCTATCATCAAAATGGACTCTAAATGTTCATTAGTTATAGCAATCCTATATTTTGATTTGACGTATTTCATTTTTTAAAACATCTTTTCACAGATATATGTTGATGAGAACACTGATATCAGTCCTCATGCAAAGTCTTTCAAAAGAGGAAATGTGCCACTCCGCAATAAAATTAACTTTCTTGTATTTGTTCTTCAGTAACTCGTTACACTGTATACCAATTAAAAATTTAAAAACTTGTTTTTATTAATAATTTAAAATTTGCGAATAAATTAACACAGGTGTACTGTTTCTTTTAACTGTTTTTTTTTAAGTTTGTAGACAGGCCAAATAAAATCAGCTCGCAGGCCGTAATTTGTCAAACCCTGCCTTAAGTGATCAATTAGGAATCAAAATTATTCAAATCAAGGCTTTCTACAAGTTTTTAAAAGATGAGGAAAATGAAGAGATCATTAGTCAGGGAATGTGGATGTATAAACTCCAAAAACTACTCCTAGAAAAAAAATCTGATGTGTTACACTCACATGACTTTCTCTACTCTTGTACAAACTATTTTTACAAACACTTATTCTCCATCTACTTCATGTTAATCGAGATAAACATTTGCAGACTCTATCTTATTGCTAATTTTCTTGTAGATGTAAGGGGAATATATATTTACAAGGGCAGTATCGAAATACAGTAGCCTTTAAGCACATACATATCTCTTAATAGCTGGTTGCTAGGTGCAGCACCATTCTCTTTGCCACAGATTAATACTCTTTGCATATACAAGATAAAAAAAGAATAACGAATTCCCATTTGAGAAAATAAGTATTGAAAAATTTAAGGGAATAACAAGCAATATCTCGAAAATGGTTCACTCAACAAAAAAAATTTATATGACATAAATTTTGTATTTTAATGCGATTTACATTTTTTGTGTAGTAAAATTTTGTCTATCTCTTATGGTTTACCAGTTATGCAAAAGTCGTTCACTATGAAGAATACTTTTGGAGACATTCCCAGAAAATTCAAGATATACATTTTATTTGTTATGAAAATATCTTAAACATATGATATTTTAATCAAAATTGTTAGAGCCATTTTTGAGAAAATTAAAATTTTCGAAAAATGTTCCATGTAAAGGGTAATCTGGGGTGGGAGAATTTTCTTGAAAACCTTCGTGTCGCATCTCTGGAAGATACTGAACCTAAATACCAAGTTTGGTGTTTATCCGACTGTTGTTTCTGAGTTATGCTGTTCACAGACAGACACACACACGGAAATGTTTCCAAAAAATGCTTTTTTTGGATTCAGGGGGTCTCAAAACATGTATTTCCGGTGAAATCTCGGTATCAAATTTTTGGGTGGAATACAATACTTCCCCTACTTACTACTACATAGTAGAGAAAGTAAAAAAAAAAAAAAAAAATTGAGAAAATGCACTTACTCTACCCACCAACGAAATGCTTTTTCATAAGATTCCCCCTATTTCAGTAGCTCTGAATTGATCTGTGTAATCCATTTCTTTCAAATATCACTCCTTCCTATCGTGAAATGGCTTCAAAATACATTGTTTGGTTCAGAAAGTGCTTAGTTTGAGACAAATGGAACAAAATGAATTGTTTTACAAAAGCAAGAAATTGCTTACACGACACTGTGTACATACATGCTTTTGACTGCTGTATTTGCAGGACTAGAAATGCACGTGTTGCTCCTAACAATATCAGATATCACTTCCTCAGGTTTTGTTAGCAATATTTATGTCACTCTAAATGGATGAATAAAACGAATGAAAACCAATCATTTTATTTAAGGTCTCAGACAGGGAGCTGTGTCAAGGAAGCACTTATAGTACATTTGCTAAAGTATTAGCACAGCATGGAAAAGGAAATAGTTGCAGCAAGCCACAGTAATGGTAATGATTTTCTGTTTCTAGATAATGAAAAGAAGTAAAACTGAGGTAAATAGTTTGTGTCACATCATTAAAATGTATTTTTACTTTCTCTGCTATGTATAGTAAGTAGGGGAAGTATTGCATTCCACCCAAAAATTCGATACCGAAATTTCACCGGAAATACATGTTTTGAGACCCCCTGAATCAAAAAAAGCATTTTTGGAAACATGTCCGTGTGTGTGTGTCTGTCTGTGAACAGCATAACTCAGAAACGAACAGTCGGATAAACACCAAACTTGGTAATTAGGTTCAGTATCTTCCAAGGATGCAACACGAAGGTTTTCAAGAAAATCCCCCCACCCCAGATTACCCTTTACATGGAAGATTTTTCGAAAATTTTAATTTTCTCAAAAATGGCTCTAATGATTTTGATTAAAATATTATATGTTTAAGATATTTGTATGACAAATAAAATGTATATCTTGAATTTTCTGGGAATGTCTCCAAAAGTATTCTTCATTGGAACGACTTTTGCATAACTGGTAAACCATAAGAGATACACAAAATTTTACTACACAAAAAATGTAGATTGCGTTAAAATACACAATTTATGTCATATACATCTTTTTTGTTGAGTGAACCATTTTTGAGATATTGCTTGTTATTCCCTTAAATTTTTCATACTTATTTTCTCAAATGGGAATTCGTTATTCATTTTTTTGTCTTGGATATTCAAAGAGTATTAATCTGTGGGAAAGGGAATGGTGCTGCACCTAGCAACCAGCTATTAAGAAATATGTATGTGCTTAAAGGCTACTGTATTTCTATATTGCCCTTGTAAATATATATTCCCCTTACATCTACAAGAAAATTAGCAATAAGATAGACTCTGCAAATGTTTATCTCGATTAACATGAAGTAGATGGAGAATAAGCGTTTGTAAAAATAGTTTGTACAAGAGTAGAGAAAGTCATGTGAGTGTAACACATCAGATTTTTTACTTTCTCTACCATGTGTCTAGTAGATAGAGAAGGTATTGCATTCCACCCAAAAATTTGATATAGAGATTTCACCAGAAATACATGTTTTGAGGCCCCCTGAATAAATAAATAAATAAATAAAAAAAAACATTTTTAGAAAAACTTCCATGTGTGTGTGTGTGTGTGTGTGTGTGTGTGTGTGTGTGTGTGTGTGTGTGTGTGAGTCTATGAACAGCATAACTCAAAAACGAAAAGTCAGATCAGCACTAAACTTGATAATTAAGTTCAGTGCCTTCCAAAGATGCATTATGAAGATTTTGAAGAAATCCTCCTATTCCAAACTACCCTTTACACTGAACATTTTTTGAAATTTTTGATTTTGTAAAAACATGCCTAACAATTTTTACTTTCTCTACTCCGTATAGTAAGTAGGGGAAGTATTGTATTCCACCCAAAAATTCGACACCGAGATTTCACCGAAAATATATCTTTTGAGACCCCCTGAATCCAAAAGAAGCATTTTTGGAAACATGTCCATATGTGTGTCTGTGAACAGCATAACTCAGAAACGAACAGTCGGATAGCTATTTCTGCAACAGTTTATGTTGATTAAAATGAACGAAACAGAGCAATAAGCTTTCATAAGATAAGCTTTTATATCCACCAATAAATTATAGAATAGAGAAAGTCATAGGAATGTAACGCGTCAGATTTTTTTCATCTTGTATTTGTCTAACATGTTTACTTTAAATTACAATATACTGGTTTTGAAAAACCGATTTTTGCATATTTAAGAACATATATATGAATCTCAAACTTGTGTTAATTTAATGAATTGTTCATAGCAATGTTAATAAGTTGTCTAGAACACCTGCATGATTTTCAATTGTTTTCATTTTTATCTCATGATTTCATTAACTTTTAAATATTGTATTAGTAAACTTTTCTACAATCTATGTATATTAATATTATAAAGAGAGAAAGTTTGTAATCTCATAAACCACTTGGCTGATTTTGATAACTCTTTCACCATTGAAACGACCAAATCTTTCTGACAAACATGGGGTTATGAAACACCACCTATAATGGGACATCCTAAGTTGGTGATTGACGTTTCAAAGCCATGTGGTAATGAGATGCGGAAACACATAGCCTAGCAACCAGTAATCCACCACTCAAAAGCAAATTGTTGTCATAGCAATCAGGTACACTATACCTAGGTTGCCAGGCTCTGTCACATTATACCATGTGCTTTGTGCTGATACGTCTGATATCTGCAGGCTGAATTTTGGTGTAAACAGATACTCCTCCTACTCTTGTTTATGATTTTGTGTTAGTGGAATGTCATCTGTTTCTTCTTTTCTGTAATGTATAGTAGTGAATGATATAAAGCTTATGCAGTTTATTGCCAATCATTATGTCTCACTTAAAAATATTTACAATACTTCAAAATAACAAAATGCATTTGTTTCAGAGCGTTCATATGTGTGTGTGTGTGTGTTTATGATGTGTCACTTTTATATTTAACAAATTGTTTTATCACTCATGGCTGCAATAAACACTCGTGTTACAGCAGCAGACAAAAAGAAACTATCTGTGGTGGCCACAAAAAATGTTTTTGGGCATGGAATACCAATTAAGGGACAAGGAAGAGATATTATGATATGCTTTGATTATATCCATTAACATGAACTTCAAGGTGGCAATCCTAGTAGGGTGGCGCAGAGACTCCCAGAGGTTCATAACAGTAAACAGGCATTCCCACGCATTTAACAATGTTCCTTAGGTTTCTCTGCAAATGTAAAATGAAACTATAATCTCCAAGTAAAACTGATATCCTTGGAGATCACTATGTGATCAAAAGTATCCGGACACCCCACAAACATACGTTTTTCATTTTAGGTGCATTGTGCTGCCACCTATTCCCTGGTACTCATTACCCGCGACCTCAGTAGTCATTAGACATCGTGAAACAGCCGAATGGGACGCTCTGTGGAACTCACGACCTTCGAACGTGGTTAGGTGATTGGGTGTCACTTGTGTCAGAAGTCTGTACGCGAGATTTCCACACTCCTAAACATCCTAGGTCCACTGTTTCTGATGTGATAGTGAAGTGTAAACATGAAGGGACACGTACAACACAAAAGCGTACAGGCCGACCTTGTCTGTTGACTGACAGAGAGCGCCAAGGATCGTAAAGAGTAATAGGCAGACATCTATCCAGACCATCACACAGGAATTCCAAACTGCATCAGGATCCACTCCAAGTACTATGACCATGAGGTGAGAAACCTTGTGGTCATAAACCACACATCATGCAGGAAAATGCCAAACGATGCCTCGCTTGGTGTAAGGAGCGTCAACATTATACAATTGAACAGTGGCAAAACATTGTGTGGAGTGACGAATCACGGTACACAATGTGGCGATCCAATGGCAGGGTGTGGCGAATGCCCGGTGAACATCATCTGCCAGCATGTGTAGTGCCATCAGTGAAATTCGGAGGTGGTGGTGTTATGGCGTGGTCGTGTTTTTCCTTAAGGGGCTTGCACCCCTTGTTGTTTTGTGTGGCACGATCACAGCGCAGACTTACATTGATATTTTAAGCACCTTCTTGCTTCCCACTGCTGAAGAGCAATTCAGGGATGGCAATTGCATCTTTCAACATGATCGAGCACCTGTTCATACTGCATGGGCTGTGGCGGAGTGGTTACACAACAATAACATCCCTGTAATGGACTGGCCTGCACAGAGTACTGATTTGAATCCTATAGAACACCTTTGGGATGTTTTGGAACACCGACTTCATGCCAGGCCTCACCGACCTACATCGATACCTCTCCTCAGTTCCGCACTCCGTGAAGAATGGGCTGCCATTCTCCAAGAAACCTTCCAGCACCTGATTGAAAGTATGCCTGCAAGAGTGAACGCTATCATCAAGGCTAAGGGTGGGCCAACACCATATTGACTTCCAGCATTACTAATGGGGGGCACCATGAACTTGTACATCATTTTCAGCCAGGTGTCCGGATACTTTTGATCACATAGTGTATAATAACAAATTTTTGTACTATTGTCGCTCTCTCTGACATAAGATGCGGATGTTACAACATTGATAATTAAACCAACAACAATGTTCGGATCACAACACACACCTACAAATATTCTCCCCACTGCCTGCTATCTTTGCTGCATGGCATGTGGACCAGGTTGCTAAAGTGGCATTGCAAACCCTGCTCCAACTTAGGATGCACCCATTATAACTTCATTTCATACATTACTAAAAGACAAAAATGATTTACAAAGCCGTTGTACTTTAACACACACACACATTGGAGTTATAAAAGAAAATGCTTGCAAAAAATGTTTTGACTTTTAGTTGACAATGCTATGGAGTAGGAAACAGTTTTCACTCCACATAAGATAAGACAAATGCTGCACATATTTCATTCAAGCATTATATACGAGGGCAAGTTAATAAGTCCATAACTTTGAAGAGAGATACCGTTCTAATCACAGGTTTCTTCTTTGCACCCAAGTCTTACATCTATTCTGGGTATAATCACAGAAATTCATCATTCATTTCTTAGAATATTGTTGAGAGCATCTAAAATAAGCAGATATGTGTTGCTTTGTGGAAAATGGAGAAAAGTGAATTCCATGTTCTGTTAAAGCACTACTCTTTGCATGGTAAGGTGGTGAAGGAAATGGAAGACAAGCTGAACAAGTATTATGGGGACTGTGCTGCATCATATGGCATGGCTCACAAAAAATTTCAATGTGGCCATTCGAGCACAAGAGATGCTGTGCGCACAGGATGGCCAGTTGAGGTCACAACAGAAGAAATGGTGAACAAAGTTCACAATATTGTGTTGGAAGACTGCCAAGTAAAAATCCGTAAGATAGCCAAGACCATAAACATCTCAAGTGAACGGGTGTATACCATTTTGCACAAATTTTTGGGTATGAGAAAGCTGTCAGCAAGATGGGTGCCGCGACTGCTCACAGTTGAGAACAAGCAGAATCTGTGACCATTTCACAGTGCAACCCAAATGAGGTTTTGCGGTGTTATGTCGCGGTTGGCGAAACTTGGATTCATTACTATCAACTTGAAGCCAAACAACATCAAAGCAGTGGATTTCCTTCAGCAAACCTGCTCCAAAGAAAGCGAAAATCATTCCATCGGCAGGAACAATCATGGCAGCTGTCTTTTGGGATTCATAAGAGGTGATAGACATCCACTACCTGGAAAAGGGTAAAACAATCATAGGTTCATATTATGCTGCAATGCTGGATCAGTTTCACAAGGAATTGTCAAAGAAACGACCATATTTGGTAAAGAAAAAGGTTCTCTTTCAACAGGACAATGCACCCATACACAAGTCAGCCATCGCCATCGCAAAATTTATGGAATAGGGCTACGAACTGCTACTTCACCCACCATATTCTCCAGATTTGGCTCTAAGCGACTTCTTCTTCTTTGCAAACCTGAAAAATTGGCTTGCTGGGAAGAAATTCACGTCCAGTAAACACATCATGGCAGAAACCTCATATTTTGCGGACTTGAAAAATCATACTTTTTTGGAAGGGTTAAAAATATTGGAGAAACATTGGATGTGTATTGAATTGAAAGGAGAATATGTTGAGAAATAAAATCGAGTTTTTGGAAAAAATTGCTTTTTCTTTAAAAAGTTGCTGACTTATCAATCTGCCCTCGTATGTCATGAGTTGGCAACTATGATACAGCAAAACAAGTCAACTGCTTATAATACTAGCATATGAATGCAATTCCAATGCCAACATATTTTAATAACCCTGAAGTAAAAACATTTCAAATTATTTCCTTTGTATGTTATAATCAACATCGTTAGTAGGACATGTTAAGTAATTGTATAAACAAGGAATGGTGTTCAGTTAACATAGAGATCAGTCAACTGATATTTCTAAACTAACAACTCAGAATATTATTTTTCTCATTGGTTGCTGACTATGCGCCTTTTCCAAAGCAGCTAACTTTGAAAACGGAATGGGGAATTTTCATATTCATCATCAGCTTCACTTCTATTTTATTGTTTAAGTTAACGCTATGCATTGTGTGAAAACTGTGCAGCTTTTATGTCATTAAATAACTAAAGGATCAAACACAAGGTTGAAGGATTTAAAATATCACCTGCTATGATTTTCTAAAAATTCTGATGTGTTACATTCATAAGACTTTCTCTAACCTCTATCGCTTATTAGTGCATGAACAAATTATTTTTACACAAGTTTATTTTCCTATCTACTTCATTTTAATCAAGATAAAACTTTTCAGAAATAGCTATTTTGTTATAGATACAAAGGGAACAGCAACAGTAAAATGTTTAAGAACTGGATGCTATATGCTGACCTTAAAATTCCATACTTTTTCATACAATCACAAGAAACAGCTGAAAATCAACAGGACTTGAAAAGAATTTACCAATTGAAAATTCAAACCATAAATAATGGATATCTTGGAAATGGTTGATGCCACAAGAAACTTGTTGTTTGAAATAAATTGTGTATTTTAAAGAGATCTACATTTTTGTGTGGTATGTTTTCGTCTATCGCTTAATGTTCACCAGTTCTCAAAACATGTATTTCCAGTGAAATCTTGGTATCAAATTTTCGGATGGAATCCAAAACCTTCTCTATCTACTATGTATTTGGTAGAGCAAGTAGAAATTACTTGACCATTCCAAGCAATAATTGAGGATTGGAATTCTCAAAGATGTTAAGTGACAAAACCTTGCCTTTTAGTTATAAATAATATATGTTTTAATTAAGTATTTTCTAGGGATGGGACCTCCATACTCTTAGCACTTGTGGTCTCAAAGTATGTCTAATACTTTGAGATAAACCTTTAATACGTTAAAGATTTTAAGTTTTGCGTTACTGAAAGTGTTGCATTTAACTTTATGCTAGATAAGGAATGAAAGGGGTCGAGACTTCACATTTATTGCCTCGCAAGTGTCCCCAAACAGTTGCTGCACTATAGTTCTTGATAGACCTTGACTGTGTTTCCTGTAGGTGAATGAATGCAGCATTCTATAGACTCTTGTCTAAATGAAAACATGTATAACAATGGGGTAAGGAGTAGAGGTACTTATGTAACATGCAGTGTTAACTGAGTTGTGAATGAAGTTGATTTAGCTGACGCACTAAATCACGTTTCTGCAATAGCCTGGCTTGATGACCCACTCTCAGCCATTACATTTACCTATTCTATAAATCCAACAGAAATAAATCATAATTTAAGACCTGAAATAATATAACACATGGAAATATTGTCGAAACCTCCTTTATTTGACTCCATTACGGGAGGTAGAGCACAGGAGCGGGATCTAAAGTAACACGTTTTCCTAACACAAGGTCCGACGGGGGCAAGATAACAAAGTACCTAAAATTACCTGAAAACTACCAAAATATTAATAAATCATCATGGGCTAGGAAGGAAGGGACTGCCTACATAAATAATTCACATAGTATAAAGTTAGATGCCAAATATATTATGCCCAACAAAAGCGATACAGTTTACCTTCTTGTTCGGCAAAGCGTCATCCTAACACACGTCTTGCCCTGTTCACTGGCAACGCTCAAAGAGAATGCGAACTACGCTAACACAAGATAAAACCAGTTTTACTCCTCCCCTTCTGCTACGTCACTACTTGCTCTCATTGCCAACCTAAGCGTTAACCATACAATGTTATCTACCTCACATGCCACATCCCCCCCTGGCTACCTAAGTCGACGTCCTCGTCAAAGCAAGAAGGCTTTAAAAACAATTTTTACATAAAACCAAATAAATGTCATACTGCACATGATAATTTACAAGGAAATTGTTACAAAACGTAGTATCTTGATGTTTGAAATAATATAATGGAGCAGAAATGTCTATCAGAAAAAAAGTTGAGTGTCTTGTTGCCTGTTAACATGTTTGTGAAAGCTATAAAACATAATGGAGTCTTGAGTGCCACCAACGATATTTGTTAAAATGTATCTTGCCAGTTTAGTTTTACTCCTCCCCTTCTGCTACGTCACTACCAGCTCTCATTGCCAACCTAAGCGTTAACCATACAATGTTACCAATCTCACATATTACAGTGTTACCAACCTCACATGCCACAATATTTGTTCTTTCCTTCCATCTGTTAGTTTGCAAGTCAAACTCAGGTCATGAGCGTAGCTTACAAGTATACCGTAAGACTAATTTCCATAATACGGATAAAAAATCATTTAAAAGAAAGTTTCCAATACAAAATATAGTTACATAAAAAGCGAAGCAAAGAAATTATTATTATTATTATTATTATTATTATTATTATTATTATTATTATTATTATTATTATTAGCCTTGCCTAACAATAGGTGATATATAACTTGTAGCATTATCAAGATAAAATTGCTGCCAATTGGAGAATGTCAAACAGAAACAATTTCAGAATTAGCATACAATACAAAATTGATTACATGTGTTTACACACATAAAACTACCAATAAGAACATAATTATGTGAACAAGCTATCACCTTCACAGTTGTTTTATAAAGTATCAAGTATTGATGCTCAAATATCAGTATTGGCATTGAGTATTGAGAAATAGGGCATCATCCCACCACTAGTATTTCATTGGTTCTTATACAAGAAACTATGTCAAACTACACTATTCTTAATGGACTATTTACCATATTAAGCATATGTAAATAACGTTGAGCTAAAAAGCATATTAATTAATATTTATATCTGAAATATGGTAACCTTATATTTGGCTTTCCTCTGAAAGTGTCACTGCACCAAAATTAACAATGTTAATTTCCATCTCATCAGTAATATTATCAATGTGGTGGGTAATACTTTTCAGGAAACTATGACTGCTGGAGTTAACACCAGTGCCATCTATTGCCACCAGTTTCATCTCGAAGGTGACAAACAGGAGCATAGCACTTTTGAGAGGAAAATGGTGTTGGCTTAAAGTACCTTTCTGAATAAATATCTCAATTTTGTAACTTTTGGAACTTAACAACTTTGAGAATTCCAGACCCCAATTATTCCAACGCCAAATGATACTTATAGGCTACGTAGCATTTTGAACTTGGAAGACTGTCAGGTAAGTTAAGGAACCCGGACATTCTGCCAATGTTTCACATCCTTTTGTGTGAATATCACAGGATTTGTGATCCATTATTAGGAACAGGGAAGGTAAGCAAAATGAATTAAATCACTTTGACTTTAAAAAGCTAGCCGTGCAGCCACCAAGTTTAGTAATAACCTAAATTTACTTAAGGTGTGCCATAATTAGTTACACTAACATCACTTATGTTTCGGGAAACGGTTTATTCCCATCATCATCAGATGTCTGACTGGTCTGCATTGTTGGTGCTTCCGTTGTGTTTGATTGTCTATTGTGGTGGTGGGGATTGCCTGATAAAGAGGCCTCTGAGCAAAATTACCGATCTTTCACGCCCAATATAGAATGGGACGCTAAGGACCATAGTAGTTAAAGAGCATCCATAAATAAAACTCAACTTAATTTTATTGTGGTGGTGAAATGTACTTCCAGAGGGGACTTGGCAGCAAATCAAAATTCATTAGTTGTAGGCTGTGTTTCAAAATGAAGATCATCTCCCATGTGTCTAGTTCTGTTGTATATTTGGTCAGTTTGATTAGTGTAATGTCTGGTTTAATGCTGTGGTTGGTCGCCTAGAAATGCTGTGAGACTGCGGATTTGTCCACTTGTTTGTATTTTATGCATCAAACCGAACATTACACTTATCAAATTGGCCAAATATGCAACAGAATTAGACACATGGGAGCAGATATTCATTTTGAAACACAGCCCAGCACTAGGATTTGCCGCCACCAAGTCCCCTCTGAAGTACATGTCACCACCACAATAGACAATCAACACAACAGAAACACCAGCAAAACAGACCAGTTGGACACCTTCTGATGATGGGAACAACTGTTTCCTGAAACACGTCGAGTAACGTAAGTGTAGCTAATTCCGACTCACTTTAAGTAAATTCAAAAACACATCACTGTTTGTACCTTCTTTTTCATATATTAATATAATAAACTTTAAATGTTTCTTTTTTGGTTTTAGTTAAAAAATTTGCTCTAAAATGTGATTAGTACAAGTTGATTTTAAAAAATCTCCGGGAGGTATTCCATATCCAGACCCTCCAGTAGGAGCCAAGACACAGCGGTCTACAGATCCTAATTATGGGCCTGCTTCCCAGAGAGTCTACAAGGTCTGCATTTTGTTGGTATCTTACATGGACCTGCAGTGCCCAAAACCTTCTTTCTTTTAAAATTTAGATCCTACATATTAAATACTCAAGAACCTTGTTTATCTGGACTAGTTGGGAAAGGAGGTAATCCAGCTAATCCAAAATGAACTATTAAATGAATACAACCTCTGATGTATGGTATGAAATTTGGATCTTGTAAAAGCATAAGAGAAAAGAACTGAAATCCATCTATGATCAGTCATGAAAACTAATGAAACATAATTTAGTTTCGTTGTTCTGTGATAGACACCATGGTAACTGTATTTAATGTAGCCTGAAGCATGTGACTGACGTTCATCTCTACTCCACCGCGGGTCAACATTACAACCGTATACGTATTTATCAAAGCATGCACATATTTTCTGGTGTAACAGTAAGCAAAGGTCAACCGACATAAACCAGAAATCCAGATTTATGAAAGCTAGATAAACTAGGTTCCTGTGTAGCAGGTTTTAGTACTTGCCCTCCTCACAGGTGCTGCAAGTTTTGCCCATTTTTCCTGAAACACAATCCACATTATCTTATGAAACTCTCACTCCCATTTGATGGTTCCACCACACTTATGGAATAAGTGTGTGCCTAAGATAAAAAACAGTGAAGTATTTCAGCACTGCAAATTCATTAGAAAAACATAATATTTGACTAGATGAAAGGTGCTTCAAGGGGGCATGTTATTTGTAGATGGTATAGTTCCACTGTGTGCAGATTCAAAATTGTAGGATAAGGCTATGTATCGATTGTAGACAATGAAAACCTTGTAACTCTATTACTACAGAGTGAGCCAAAAGACTCTGAACTGGCTGCGCAGTGTTTTTCCTGTCCGCATCCTCGGCACTCGTTGCCATCTACCGCTATCATAGAAAGGTGCGGATGAAACTATACAACATTTTTAAAACTACTTTTAAAGGCTTTACTTGCCAACTTTACGAAAAGGAGATGCTGAAACTGGCCACCGCCGTTGTCCATACATTTTTGAATCCTCTTTAGGAAACTATCCATCACTCGCCATAGTTCACATTGAGAAATTTCCTGGCAGATATTTTGTTTTAATTCTCCCAGGGTGTGTGGGTTTGTCTTATACACTTTATGTTTTAAGTTACTGCGGAGGGGTATTTTATGAACAATATTACCAGCTGCACGGTGTTTTTCCACTGGGTGTGTGGAAATATGATAAAAACATAACACACTACTGCTATAAACAAAGTCACGCTGTTGTGGTTTTGCTGTGCAGTTTTGAGTTGACGGTGATGTGATGTAGTTCAGTTATTACGAGTTATTTATTATTTTGTCATGTACTTAGTCACAAAGTATATTATGGCTCAGTATATGTTTTCTACTGCACAGCGTGTATTTATTTATGATTCGTATATGTTAACTCGGTCAGCTCGCCAAGTGAAAGTACGGTTTGCAGAAAGATTTCCAGGTGTAAAAGTTCCAGGCCGTAAAACAATCCATGAACTTTACAGTAAATTTCAGACCACAGGAAGTGTTCAGGCTAAGAAATCTAAACGACGGCGTTCAGTTCTTACCGAAGAAACATTAGATGACATTGGTCATCGCTTGAAAAATTTCCCCCAAAAATTCCATGATGGATAGTTTTCTAAAGAGGTGCCAAAAATGTATGGACGACGGTGGCCAGTTTCAGCATTTCTTTTCATAAAGTTGGCAAGTAAAGCCTTTAAAAGCAGTTTTAAAAATGTTGTATGCTTTCATCCGCGCCTTTCTATGATAGCGACAGATGGCAATGAGAGCTGAGGATGTGGAGGCGGTTTGGAGTCTTTTGGCTCACCCTGTACATATGGACCAAAATCATCAAGTATGCATATGGATGCTGACAATTTGCAAATTATTTAACCACACATCAAAGCATCTACACAGCTTATTACCGCACAAAATGTTGTTTTTCTTCTTTAGTCCTTATATTCAGTAATTCAGCAACTGATTTTCATGATTTTATTGTAATTACCCTTTTAAGAGAGAGCTAAGTAAATGTTAAATTCATTCCACGGATATATTTCAGATGCCCACCTAATATTCCAGAGGTTCCAACTTCAAATTTTGATTAGGGCAAGTTACATATACCTTTTTGTAACAGTTCCTTAAATAACCGGTAATTGAAATCCAGGAAAAAGATGATTAGAGAATGAAAATGCATATATTACACAATTTAAGAAAATATGTGAACAGTTAGAAAGCTTGTGACCCACCCACCAGTCCTTTTTAAGACACTTCCTTATATTCAACATAAATGTCAACAAAATACTCCATTTTGTTATTAGTGTGGCAGAAAATGCCAACCCATGAGTAAAGTCTGTTTAGTAAACACAAGTGCAGTTGCTTCACAAAGGAAAAGCGCCCTAACCATAATTTAATGATGATCATAACTCCATTTTCACAGCTGAGAAAAGGGGACCTTTCGATCCTTGTCTTGAGCACCAATAGTAACCCTGATTTTAATAAAGTGACAATACATGTTGACTCCACATGGAATCTCAGTTGCCAAAGTTTCGAATTCCAGTTCTGTTTCGTTAGGTGCAAAATTTTGTTGAGTGTGTCACAATGTGGAACCCGTGGGAGGAAAATTTAGGGTTAAATGCAAATGAAACAGTAGATAACATTCAGTCAGGTAAAAACAATGACCATGATAGCAAAGACAATAGCTTCAGTAGTATGAATGATGGTGCAAACAAATTGGAAAATGTTGCTGGTCCAACTGGTGCTTGTGGAGAAGCCTCAAAAAATAAAGTTATAATGGGAACTCTTTCTAAACAAAGTCATAAGCTTGTTTTGAATGCACCCAAATCTGTGATAGAAAACAGACTTGGTAAGAGGTCATGTAGTGAAACTGCAAAAATTCTGGGTATTCACAGAAATACAATGAGAAAAGTTTTGACGAGGAAAACACCGAAGACATAGATAAAGCGTGGAAATAAAAGAAAACGTTTCTTTAAAGTGGATAACTTCACGTCTGATTTAATCCACCGAGAAATTTATAATTTCTATAGCAAAGGGAGAGCACCCACCTTGGATGATTTGCTTGCACATTTGTGATTTTCCCTATGGGCATTGCACCCTGTGCAGCCTCCTAAAGGAATTGGGTTTCAAATACCTAAATTTTGTAAGCATTTTATATATGCATTGTATTATTACACACCATAAAGATAAGTACACAGTGTAATAAATAATAATAATAGACATAATAGTATTAATGATAAAAATAATTAGTTTTCTATTGAATGTGATATTTTTCTAATTGCTTTATTTTGATTCTTAAACAAAAACCTAATCTCTTGCAGAATGTTGCTCACTTCATGCATTGTTCTGAGAGAGAAAGTCAATCTAGAAAGAGATGGTGATGTTAAGAGGTTGCAACTCTACAGAAGGGACCAAGAAGGGAAGGTTCTGTATTGTAAAACAATTATAAGGGTTTCTTAAAGAAGGATGCCAAACTGCACACGCGTTAACTAGACAGACTCTACTAGCAAAATCCACCGAAACATGATATTTTTAGTTCTTCTTCCAAACACACACTCGCTACTTACCATAACTATCCCACCAAATAAAGTTTCATAATTCTTCATTCGGGTTTAGCCTCACAAATCCTATAATATTTAAATTGAGTTTTATTTATGGACACTCTTAAACTACAACGGTTCTTAATGTCCCATTCTATATTGGGCGTGAAAGACCGGTAATTTTGCTCAGAGGCCTCTTTATCAGGCTTGAGGTTCTTTTACGTGCCGTAAATCTACGACAGGACCACTAGCTTTACTTCCCTTCCCAAGGAAGCCATGTTAAGAATTTTTACGCCTGAAAAAATCCATCGCCCTCCGCCGGGTTTGAACCCGCGACCTTGGGAACTAGAGGCTAGCACGGTACCACTAGTCCACGGAGGATGGCCCACACAGATCCTATGGCTACGCCCTGTCGTCGGTCTGCAGTTGCACTCTTCTTATAAAGAACATCCCTTGGCTAAGCTTTGTGGCACAAAGTACTCAACTTTGGGCTATGCTTTGCAGCTTAGGTTCTAAAGCTGTCATTCACATAAGGCTCGCTGTATTTTTCTTTCAGATGTTGACAGCTCTCCCATATGAACAGCATGATACAAAGTGCCTACCACCGGCCAAAGCATGAAGTAAATTTTAGTGGTTAGATGCGGAACAAAGTTAATAATTTTTTTTCCTATCTTAGCTGATGAGACAAGCTCTATGGACCCTGGGCTCATTTGATGAGCATCATTAATTCATTCATTGTCCAATATGATACTCCCAGTCAAAGTGTACGAGATTTAATTTTCAAACAGAAAAAATCTTATGTGTTACACTCACATGACTTTCTCTACTCTTGTACAAACTATTTTTACAAACGCTTATTCTCCATATGCTTCATGTTAATCTTATTGCTAATTTTCTTGTCGATGCAAGGGGAATATGGTAGGTTTTAAGCGATAGTCAAATGTTTTAAGCGCTGGTTGCTATGTGGTGCATTCCATTCTCTTTGCATGTCCAGGACATAAACAAAATGAATAACGAATTTGAGAAAAAGTATAAGTATTGAAAACTTTAAGGGAATAACAAGCAATATCTCGAAAATGGTTCACTCAACAAAAAAAATGTATATGACATAAATTGTGTATTTTAACGCGATCTACATTTTTGTGCAGTAAAATTTTGTCTAATTTTGTCTATCTCTTATGGTTTACCAGTTATACAAAAGTCGTTCACATTGAAGAATACTTTTGGAGATATTCCCAGAAAATTTGAGATATACATTTCATTTGTCATGAAAATATCTTAAACATATATTTTAATCAAAATCATTAGAGCCATTTTTGAGAAAATTAAAATTTTCGAAAAATGTTCCATGTAAAGGGTAATCTGGGGTGGGGGGATTTTCTTGAAAACCTTCGTGTCGCATCTCTGGAAGATACTGAACCTAAATACCAAGTTTGGTGTTCATCCGACTGTTCGTTTCTGAGTTATGCTGTTCACAGACACACACATGGACGTGTGTCCAAAAATGCTGTTTTTGGATTCAGGGGGTCTCAAAACATGTATTTCCAGTGAAATCTCGGTATCGAATTTTTGGGTGGAATACAATACTTCCCCTACTTACTATATGTAGTAGAGAAAGTAAAAAGTATTCACATGTGTAAATAAATTTTCTGTTTTTAAGAGTTCTTACAAAAATATATCACATTCAATACATTAAGTGGTTTTTTTTCTCTCTCTCTCTCTGTATGAATCATAACAGATAAAGGCTTTGTTCTAAGTCTACGTTCCATAATTAGTTCACATTTTGGCTGTAGCAGGCACTTTGTGGCTGTGTTGCTCATACAGAAGAGCTGCTCACATATGAGTGAAAAGTACCGTAAGGGAAAAAATTAGTATGAGGCAAACGGAGGCTGTCAGCTCGTAGCAAGCAGTAGTAAATGCTCAGAGTCCTCTGGTTTCGAGATTTGTGCGAGATTAATTTAAGGTCAGTGTGTGCGTAAATTCATTTCAAATATTGCTGTTTTTGCACATTACGCTAATGTACTTAGATTGCCACCTTCTGCACTAGCCTCTAGTTCCTGAGATCACGGCTTTAAACCCGGTGGAGGATGATGGATTTTTTGGGTGTAAAAATCCTTAGCATGGCTTCCAGAAGGGAAGTAAAGTCTGTGGTCCCGTGTCATAGATTTACGGCATGTAAAAGAACCTCAAGCCTAATAGAGGCCCCTGGCTATTCTGCACTTAGACGGTCGTCATTGAGAATGCTTATAAAAGCAAAAGGAAAGTGAATAAATTACCTTAATAGTGAGTTTAGAAGTAGATGTGATCTCTTCAACAGCTGGTGCACACCTGCCCACCCCTTTTTAGGTGTTTTACTTTTATAGGAAAATCGCGTTGTGAACACAACAAATGTAGCAATTTTTTCGCTAAAGCACATGCAAAATGGAAGCTGCCAACCTAAATAAAAAGTGAAATCCGCTAAATATGCGATGTGGTGTTGTTTCTGAGAACATGAATCATTCGAGTTTTAGACGCGCAGATCCCTTGGCTACGCCCTGTGGTCGCTGGCCGCAACTGCTACACTCCTCTCCTTCTAAAAAACATCCCTCGGCTACGCTTTGAGGTTGAGGGCCCTCAATCTCTTGGATACGCCTTGAGGCTGAGTATCTTACCAGCTTTGGCGGCATTAGTTATTCATATGTTACCAACATTGCGTTAGAGCTAGCGTATGACTTAGAGTGACATCTGTAGGACATATAAGACATCATCCATCACTGTGGAAGATGCACTAAGAGCAGAAAGTCTGAGGCCCCTGAGCAAATTTCCAGTCCTTCACATCCAATATACAATGGGTTGCTAAAGACCTAAGTAGTTAAAGAGCCTCCATAAATAAAATTAAAAACAAATTCTTCTGTTCATGCACAGTATTAACAACATGCAGTACTTTGACATTCAGCAATGAATTTTGTATGTGAGAAAGTGTCTTAAAAAGGCAGGGTTGGTGGATTATAAGCTTTCAAAGTGTTCACAACCTGCCTTTTACTCTGTGATATATGTGATTTCATTAAATCTTCATTCATCATTTAATTAGGAAGGTAAACATGGAACCGTTACCCAGGTAAATTATAAAAATCAACAACTAAAGGTACTCGTCCACGATGCAACTTAAATGGCTTGCAACTTTGAACCGCGCAACAAAAGTGGAGTTGCATCGTGTAAACTGCCAAGCAAGTAGGAAAATTGCACGCGCAACTCAAATTCAGCGCAACTTCTAAGTGGCATGCAAGTTAGAAAGTTGCTTTGTGTATGCAGCGAAAAAAAGAAAGTTGCGCCATCTGAAAGTGGCTTAAACAGTTTAGAAAACTTTTGTGGCGTATTCCGTGCAACTTTGTTATGTCGTCTGCTGTGCTAGTAAATAGCTGTTTGAGAGGTAGGTACAAGGATTATAATTTCGTTACACTAAATACAGAATTGAGATAGATACGTGCATTTTATTTCCTTAACAATACGAACAATTTATTGTAGTACGGTGACAATTTGTTTCTTCATAGCTAATAATGTAAATGGATGAGGGAAATGACAAAAAAGTTTATTGAACTGATTGAGACCAAAGATTACTTGTGGGGAGTAGACACTGCGGATTACAGAAATAAACAAAGGCAACAAAATGCGTTACATGATATAGAAATAGAGTTCTACATGTCAGCAGAGGAAATTAAAGTAAAAATCCACAGGTTGAGAACCCAGTTCACCAACGAAAAGAACAAAATGAAGGCAGGGAAATCTGGAAGTGGTGTATAAGACAAGTATAAAACAAAATGGGAATTTTACGAAGCACTGCAGTTTATGTTTTACCACACCAGCACCAACAGTGATCAGTAGATGAGTAGATTCTTTGGTAAGTACCAACATTCTTTAAATGTAGCAATACTGCCATGGAACCTCTCCTTCACGGCAAAAAAATACTTCTTGAATTCCTAACTTTTTTGCTGCAGTATGAGGATTCATACTTACAGTTCTTTGCAATGGCACAAAGTCTTAGTTCTTGTTGTGCCAAATATAAGAAATAAATACCTTGTTGTGCCAAATATAAGAAATAAATACATCTTTGACTGATAGCTGCTGCCTAAAAAAAAATATCACATTGATTATATAGATGACAGCCAAACGTGTTATATATTAAACTCGGTAATGTTGACGCTCCATCATTTTAAGCCGAATTACCTGTGCCTAGAAATCTCAGTGTCAACACAAGATGTTCTGTTGCTGATATTGGCCTTCTCATTATTGTATCTTGCTTTTGTATTACATGGGCTATTCTTCTAAGCAGATAATTAAAATCAACTGCTGACATGCGTAGGAAATTCTAAATTTTTATCTCCGTCGTAGAGCTCTTGCAGCAAGTTGTTTACTGGCCGTCCTTTTACGGTTTTCTCTACGTCGACGAAGTAAAATAAATACAGATAAAACTTCATTATCAGACGACATATTCGCCATACCAAGCACACAGCTGACTAGAAAGTGGCATGCAGAAAAATTGCTGCCACAAATATAGCATCGTGTAAACGCTCGGTGCAACATTTCTGTGGACGTGCCACTTTTATAGTGGCGCAACTCGAAATTGTGCAACTTTGCAAGCTGTGTGTAAACAGAACGTGCCACATTTGTGGCCCGCAAGAAAAGTGGCATGCCATAAAACTGGCATCATGGACGAGTACCTTTATATATATATATTTTGAAGCACTCTTATTTACTAGTAAAACTGCAAATGAAGGTAGCCAATGCCCAACAACATAAAATTGATGGGCTTTTAAGTAATTTCTGCTGTGTTAACCAGGTAAATAATTGTCAATTAACTCTTTCAACAGGCAAGCTAACTATATAACTAATGAGTATAGTCCAAAAATCTGCTAAAACCCAGTTTTAAAACATACCACTGCACCTGGCAGATGGCCAAGTGTCACAAATTTGGCTCAGCTCATAATGTCCTTATAATACAGCTCTACTATGTCTAATGTTTCTGAAACGTGTCTATAGGCTAAGCTTTGGAGTTATGCTTTTCAAATGATCTACAATAAAGAGTATTTCTACAATTCTAAGGTGATTTTTCGGCATTTTAAGTTTTATGCAGTTCCAAGAAAACTTCCCTGCAAATTCTGCATTAAAAGAATTGCAACATTAACAATTAAACTCACAACATTGATTAAATGCATACTATGAATGCTGTGAGCTCATCTGTTCTTTGCCTTAATGTATACTACATTCCAGCTTCCCTGCATATTTCTAAATCAACAGAAAATCTAAACATATAAAAGCTCAACAATAACTTAAAAACTGAAGTTACCTGTCCAGAAGCAGACTGAATAACATTTGAGAGTATTACATTACGAACTTGCTTTGATGATAAAGTGGCAGCAATTGCTTTTCTCTTAGCAATGTCAGCTTTCAAGAACAGTGCATTTATTAGCGCAATTGCATTTTGCTGTATCACAGGATTTTGACACTGGAGATGCATCACAAGATTTGGAAATGTAACTTCTTTTTCAACCTGGCCATATTTTCCAGAGCTATTAAGCACTATATTTTCCAAAATGGACAGTGAAGCGTGCACAATTTTTGCATCCTGTGGTACAGACTGATTATTTACATAACTGGCAACTTTATTAATAAATGGAGTTTCCAATATATCCCACGAAACAATGCCATGATCCATCAGTTCCACAAAAGAAATCAAGCAGTATGCTAACATATTTCCTTTACATTTTCCTCCTTCTATCATACTTATAATCAACGCTAATCCTTGTTTATTTATAAATTCTAAGGCAAATGTCATATCTGTGCTCAACTTCGAAAGCTTTAATAAAGCAGGTGTCTTTTCTTCGTTTGTCCCGGAGTTTAGCTTTTGCAAAATATCCTGAGCTGTCGTTGATGGAGAATGAGTTAACCTCAAAACTGAACCATTTTTTATTTCGTTTCTGTTTTTCTCTGTTATATAGTTTTGGTTATTGTTTTCAGAAAATTGCAGTGCATACTGATCGGGATCTGACAGGCCCCAACCGTTGCAAAGTTCCTGAATAATAGCCGCCAATGGTTGCTTTTGGTTAAATTCGATCAACTGGGGAACTTGTTGAGCCATTTCAACGGCGATTTTCACAATGTTGGAATCTTTAATGGCAGGCATTTTGAAAATCTTTGTATTCATCTACAACAGAACAATCAACCTTCTAACCCGGCACTTCACTCTGATTTCCTGTGCAATAAAAACCAAAATATAAACACCTCTCTCATTAACTGTCAAAAGTTGCCAATTACTACACAGTACACACCCGACAGCCGTCATAAACTACAATGACTACAATTGTCTGCGCACAGAACATAATCTGTGGTACAGAATCACAAAATTTCCCTAAGATGCACGAAGGTCACCAAAGACAAATGACTTGAACAAGATCGTCTCTGTATGCAAAATTCGGAATACTTAGCAATAGTGCTGATTTTCCTCGCACAACAGGGTAGTTGTTGTATTAACCGCAAGTAAACAACGTTAAAGATATGTCACAAACAGTACTCTCATTTGGAGGCGTTGTAATCGTGTTTACATTCAAGTCAACTTTAACAAAACAGGGATACTTGCTATGTTGGTCGCAAGTATATTATTATTATTATTATTATTATTATTATTATTATTATTATTATTATTATTATTATTATTACTACTACTACTACTACTACTACTACTACTACTACTACTACTACTACTACTACTACTACTACTACTACTACTACTACTACTACTCCTACTACTATATAATGTCAAGCTATATCCAGTTTGTTATACCATATGGTATATTTCGCAACCACGTTTTTATCTTTTCCTGTCATTCCAATCATTTTCTGTTATTAGTCTGTCTTCCATAGCTTGTTTCGCACAATCACTCCACAACAATCGTGGTCTTCCCCAGTTCTTACGTCGAGGAGGCTGCCAATTAGATAATTGTACTAATCTCAGGCGAACATTCTTCTAAGGTAAGTGAACAATGCTTAAACTACTAAAGATGTGTGTGTGTGTGTGTGTGTGTGTGTGTGTGTGTGTGTGTGTGTGTGTGTGTGTGTGTGTGTCTTTATCCACCGAGAAAATTTTCTTACAAATTCATGGCTTCGTCAAGATTCAAGTAATATAGTGAGGAGTACGATAGATATATACAGGAAATATGCATTTTACAGAAGTATTCAAAAAACTTTTGCATACTATAAAAAGTTTTCTTAATTAAACATTTTTAACATTGTTTCTAAACTTAATTTGATTACAAACATTTACTTATTTGTAATGAGTTTGTACAATTTGTATGCCTTTATGCAGTATTGAGTTGGCCTTTTTCGTTGTTCTGGCTGTCTGTAAGTGTATTTTATTACTGTTTCTAGTGGAATGTTCAAGTACAGTGTTATTCATGTTGAATAGATGAATGTTGTTCCTTATAAAGCATATAGTTTCTAATATATACAGATTTGGTAGAGTGAGAATACTATGTTGACGGAAGTGTGGTTTACATGATCTCCTACTTAGGTTTAGCATTAGCCTGATTATTTTCTTCTGTAGTATGGAAAGAGTACTTATTTCACTGCCAGATCCCCAAATAAATATACCATAGGCAAGTGCAGAGAGTACATAAGAGAAGTATATCATTTTTAGTTTTTTTTATTACAAACAATTTTTAAAGCAGATATTACATAGTGTGCTCTATTTATTCTTGTTGTAACATTCTTAATATGGCTTTTCCAATTTAAGAGTTTATCAATTGTGATTCCCAAGAATTTTGTTTCAGAGACAAACTATATGTATGCAATTTTTGGTCCTACTGATGTTAATTTATTTGTAGTTGGCCATTTTGCCATAATAGTCATTACATTATCAGCTTGACTTTGCAGGTTGGTGCATGTATTACCCTGGAGAATAAGATTGGTATCATCCGCATATAATATAGTCTAAGCGTGTGGTATATTGACAGGCAGATCATTAATGTATACTAGAAAGAGTAAAGGTCCGAGATTAGAGCCTTGGGGAACTCCACTTTGTCTCAGAGTTTACATGTGGCATTTATTACTGTAACCTGCCGTCTGTTAGTTAAGTAAGATTCGAACCACTTATAAGCTACCCCAAATATCCATAGGTTTCTAATTTTGACAGTAATATAGCATGATCAAATAAGTCAAATGCTTTGCTCAAGTCCATAAATATACCATCTGTGGTGTTTTTAGCACCAATTCCTTTCAATGTCCCCTTTATGAATGCAAAGAAGTCATTTAGTATGGATTTGTTTTTTCTGAAGCCATTTTGTTTATCACTAAATGCACATTTTTTCAAGAAGGGAGCAATTCTGTTGTCCTGTGTAGTACGCACACACCTGAATGCAGGATTCGTGACATCACAACGCGAGGCCCACGTTCCAAGGAATTCGAAGTCAATGGCATTTAGTGCCTTTAGCATTTTTGCGCTGAAATAGTGCGCAATTATTTCTATTCTTTACATGTTCATACTAAATGTTAATGTGGAAAAAAATGCTTTCCGTATTTTGTAGCAGACCATCTTCTTACCTTCTCAATATGAATAAGTCTGTAACTTTCGTTCTTATTTTGCCTGCAGTTCAAACTGCCTTTCTTAATAATACAGTAGTTTTTAAAAGTTAGATATTACAAGTTGGGTATTACATGTATTATTTTTATCGCCAAAGCAGCATTCAGCAATTCACAAATTAGCGTTGAAGTCAGCACCAATACTATAAATGTCACACGTCTAGGCACCTCAATGTAGAATTACGTTACTCTGCTCTTCCTAAAACGGAACTACTGAAACTATTAAACGCAGTTTTTGAAAGAAGGAGTGATAAATTAGACCTTAATATAGTATATAAACATTTTATATTTTGTTAAGGAAGAATTGTTTTTTATATAAATCAACGATGGCCCAATTGCTACGCTCAAATTTGGCACGATGGAGTAAATCATCCTAAAAAAACTCCCTTAAATGTGAGTCCATGAAACCCATTTTCCCATCAATGCCTTGTCAATATGCCAACACACCTTTTAAATACAAAAAGCCCATCGTAAAACAAAACACCTACAACACCTAATATGAGCCAGTATTTTAATGCCTAATTAATATTAATTGTATTTTTATTATAATTAATTCAATAAAAGCCCACCTTGAAAACAATATGTATATAATTATTATTTAAATTGTATGTAAGTCATTGCAAATACTCATTTGTTATTGTAAACGTATTTATTAATGTCATGTGAATGTTTATATACTCTAATAGTGCAAAAACTGTGAGAATAATATGTTTTAGGTTGTTAATAATAAGGTAATAATGTAATTTTTGTGACAATAATGTGTCTGGAAATTTGAAAAAATACTGGTTATGAAAAGATCGGTAATGATGTAATTTCGCTTACAGTTTGGAATTAACCAACCAACAGTAAAGAAAAGTTTTAGTTTGATTACTTAAATTCTATTGGACTAGAATTAGCCAATAAGAGACTGGCATTACCGAAGCTTTAAGGTTTTTACCGTTAAGGTTAGTCAGTCGCGGGTATGATGTTATATAGTGCAGTTGTAAAAGTCGCGGACATGATGTGATAGCGAATAGATGCCAAAAATTTGTGTTCTCCGCTAGTAAATACATTAAGAATATGTAAAGTGCTCACAGTTTTCTTTTATAAAGTGTTGTGTTTTATAAATGTGCAAGTATAAAGAAATAACGAAATTTAAAAGTAAATTCTGTGACGTTAATTTTTATCATATCACGACCTGAACAAGAACTTTTGATTCTATAGTTCGACTGAAGCAGCCGTGGCAGATTTAAGTAATATTACGTAAAACAAGTATCATCTTTACTACTACAAACTTTGTTATCCCAAGCATCAACCTACTTCAAAGTGGCGTCTTCTACGTGGAGCTAAATAATTACATTTCAGCACACTTTTTCAAATACCTATACGTAATAATATTACGTAACCTAAATGCTTCTTCAAAGTGACGCACATACGTGGGGGCTTTCTCACATCCAGCATCCAGCTAAATAACATCTTCAAATTGGCGTACAACTGTGGGGCAAACTCCACCAAACAACTACCATCATCACAAAGTGGCGTCCCTCAACGTGGAGCCATCATAAACAATACCATCGCAAATCATAACTATAGAGCAAATCCTTTCAGTATTTTTATTAAGCAGTTAGGTAGTAATACTAAAACCAAATATAAACCTAACAAACATTACCCACCACTTCCAAATTGAAAATGCCAAGGCCAAGGAACATTTCCACCACCAGGCTTTTTAGAGTTCATAAACTAACTAGAGATGTAACCGATCAGGAATTTAAGAAAGGTACCAAACTTCATTTTTTGCAAACTCTGGGTACATTTTACTTAGAAGACAACATGGTAGATTTCGACGAGTATAGGGTTATTAAAATTGGACAATTAAATGCCCGGAGAAGTAAGCAAGTGATGTCTGAACTTAGGAAAACTGCAGAGAAATTACATTTAGATTTATTATGTATAGCGGAACCTTATACGTATAAAGGAAAAGTAACAGATGTTCCAGTTAGAGCTAGAATGATAAGTTACGGCGAGAATTCAATAGCATCTAGTATCATTTATAAACCACATTTGCAAATAGTTAAGATCACACAACTAGATGACTCACATACGAATTGTATTGAAATTACACACGATAATGGCAAATTTATTTTAACAAATCAATATTTTCAACACAGCCATCGCCTTTATCCATATATAAACAAAATAAAAGAAATTAGTAATATTTTTAAAAACTACGAGCAAATTTTTATCTGCGATGCCAATGCCAAATCTGATTTGTGGTATAATAATATTAAGGATGAAAGAGAATAAAAATTGGAAAAACTTATTTCTGAACAACATCTGTTTATTAAAAATGAGCCAAATAATCCTCCTACATGTGAAAACACAGTCGGTGCTACAGCAAATATCGATATTACTCTATGTAATATACATTCAAAAAATAAAATCCTAAACTGGAAATGAACATAGACCATAGATTAATTTGTTTCGATTACCACATTGGGAAACCTAAATACAAAGAAGAGGGGATAAAATTTATAATTAGAAACAAGTAAATTGGTATCTTTTGAGACAAGAGTTTGATAACTTACAACTGGAATCTGAAGGGGAATATGTCGACAAGCACGTTAAAAATTTAGTTCAATCAATACGAAAGGCGATAGAAAAATCAGTTCCAATGATTAAATCTAAAAAGTACCATGACAATATTTGGACAGGTGCATTACAGAAGACACGTAGAAATGTTAGGAAACTTAGAAGAATTTATCAAAGATCAATAATTGCAATCGAACAATCTAAATAAATATAGAGGGCCGAAAATAAAATATAAGGACAGCTTAGAAGAAACTAGAAAACGTTCCATGAAAATTTTTGTTCAAAAAGAATTAGAAACAAATATATGGGGTATGCCCTATAAAATAATAATGGAGAAAATTAAAGGACCCGAGATTTTAAACACTTTGAAAGAATACGTCATATAGAAATAATAGATTAATATTTCCCTTTGATATTTCCGAAATCAGACCAATTCTAAACAAACTAAAAATGAAGAAGGCAGCAGGGCCAGATGGCATAACAAACGAAGTTATAGTAGCCTAGGAAGCTAAAATTACACCGCTTTTATTAAATTGTTTAAGGACTGTATATGGAAAGGGCGTTCTCCTTATTGCTGGAAAGAGACAAAAGTAATTATTTTGAAGAAAAGTGCTGAAAAGGACCCAAAATCCTACAGACCAATATGTTTATTGAATACTTTAGGTAAGATTTTAGAACAACTGCTTTATAAAAGATTAAAAGAATTTAGATTAATGATAGGTATGAATGGAAACCAATTTGGTTTGAGGAAAGGATAATCTACAGAAGACGCGATATATTGTGTAATGGAAACTGTTAATACAACGCATTCTAAATATTTAATTGGAATTTTAATTGTCATTTCTGGCGCATTTGACAATTTATGATGGCCAGTATTATTTGAAAGATTACGGGAGAAAGGTTCCCAAAATGCCTGTATGCCATTTTAAAAGGTTACTGTAAAGATAGAAGGGCCCATATAAAAGGAATAAACATACAGTGCATAGAGATATTACCAAAGATAGTCCCCAAGCCTCGATTTTGGGACCAACCTTTTGGGATATTGTATTGGAAATATTGTTGGATGAGTTAATTATTGATGCAAATGTTAAAAATACCGTAGCATATGCCGACGATGTGTTATTTTTATAGAAGGAAACACTAGAAGTGAAATAGAAAACAGAGCAAATAACTTAACTAATAAACTAAGCAATTGTGCAGCAATACCAAACTCCAAGTAGCTGAAAATAAATCAGGATATATGGTTCAAAGCCAACCTAAATATTTGGGTATTTATTTAGATATATGTGTTAATTTTAGAAAACACACGGAATATGTTCGGAAAAAATCTGAAAAAGTAATGATGATATTAGCTAGATTAGTTCAATCAAAGTTTAATATTCCATTAAATACCATATCAACCTATCACACAAGCATCTTTGTCTCAATAATAACGTATGGAGCAGGGATCTGAGCAATGAGGATGAATGACGTACAGATAAAAGGCTTGTTACGAAGATTTCATAGAAATGTGTTTGTTGTTAAGATTTACTGGAGCATTAAGTACCTCACCTACTCTGGCCCTATTAGTAGCCACAAGCATATGGCCAATTGATTTAATAATAAAATTAAAAGCCGCGTTTATTTTTGTTTAAGAAAGGAAACGTGGAGAAAGCATATGCAATAACTGGTAGACAACGTAACAATATACGTGATATAAAATTTAGTTTAAAAACTCAATGGCAGCGGGAATGGGAAAACACTGGGGCTGGAAGAACTTTTAATTTTTTAAATAATATCTCGGAAATATTGATGTTAAATCATATTCAACCTACCTTACAGGTCATGGACCATACAAAACCTACTTTAAAAAATTAACAGAACACATGACGATATGTGTAGCCTGTGTAAAAGACAAGCCAACACAGAACACGTTTTGTTTGAATGTGTACAATTTTCAGAACAAGTTAGAGAAGAAAGAATAGCGTTGAGTGGTCATCAAGTGAATAATATATTGAGAAATAAAGAATTATATATGCATCTAGAGCAATTAGTCCTAAAAATAAGCAATTTAGCGGGGTATGTAGTGATACCACAAGAAGACATTTTAGGAAACAATGAAGAGGAAGTAATAGTAAGAAGATCAGAACATATACGATTAAAATATCAATTTATCTCACAGGGAGAAGAAAGAAGAGATGAAGAGGTGAGAGAAGAAAAAGGGAGCGAAGAACAGGAGGAGGATAATGACAATATAAGAAGATAGTTGTGGATTATAATAGGAAGAAGAAATGTGGAGATATATGCTTTTATTTCAAAACAGTGAAAATTAAATGTACGTAAAAAGATATGAAGCGGTAAAGTGGGGAGAAGAGAGAAGGATGTATACATGAAGTAAATTACGAGGCGGTTAAGAAGAGAGATAAGATTAAGGGAGAAAAATAATATAAAAAATAAAACTAAAAATAAAAAAAGGAAACAGTTGGGTGAATAGAGGAGAGAAGAATTTATATAAGGAGATTTAATAGTGATGGAGAAGTAAATTATAAGGAAGAGGAGAAGTAACTGAAAAAAGAGGAGGTCAGGAGAAGAAAGCAGAGAGATGGGGAAAAAGTTGGAAGAATAAGTAAACGAGAAGAAGAAGAAAGAAGATAAGGGTTAGAAAAAAGAGGGAGGGAAGGAGAGGAAGAAAGAAGAAGGGAGAGATATAAAAGAGAAGAAATTAAGATTTAGCACATATTAATACATGTTAAAATAATGACCCTATGGATTACATGACAAGACTATAAACTATTACAGAGACGATTACTAATAACATAACCATAGGAACAATAACAAACTAAACAATATTACTAATAAGTAATGGATAATACAATGACACTTAAAAACAACTTTCCCAGTTATATGATGACAATATAAAAACAAAATTCAACCTATTGACTACTAGACGTAAATAAGGAAAGCAGTATATTATGGAAGGGGCAGAAGTATGATCTATATTATGGAAGGAGGATAAGCGGGATGGATGACTAATAGCAAAGGTGGCGGTAGCTAGTGAATGGTGCGAGGAGAAGTGGAGTGCACTGAAGAAGAAAGTGAGCAGATCGGTGCAGTTAAAAGGGAGGAGTATAAGTGGGAGTTATTGCAGGCATGAACAATAGTTTTGGTGGATATTAAATAATATATGTGAAAGTGAAGTGTATTTTGAAATAGTTAATATGATATCAATATAAATTACTATTAGATTACTGAAGTGACACTAAAGTGAAGTGTAAATTTAATAATTGTGAATTCAGTATATATTTTAGTGCTGAGAAGTTAGGGTAAAAGAGTGAATTTATTATAAATCAATTATAATTAGGGTATATAATTATATAAACACCTCAAAAGAAATAAAATTAAATAAATTTAAATATCCCATAAACAATTGAAGCAGACAAGGGCAAAAAAATTAGCCACAAATGAATTATTATGAATTACGTGTTTATTATAGGTTAGTTTTGTATTGGAGGTGCTGGATACCAGTACCTAAGTTGTCGGTTTCCGGGGCATATATAGTTATTTAGTTAGAATTTATTTAGATGGCTTAGTTAGATAGCTGGCTACCAGTAGAAATGTAATTGTTGTCTGTTTATTTTGAGTTAGTGGGTGGAAGTTTAAAAAATGTTATTTTAGTTACTTATTTACTATTACTTTTTTGTATTTTCTTTCCTTTTATTAGTTGTAGTTAATTATCTGTACAATGATAATGTAAGTGTATTGTATTAATAAACTGAAAATTTGTTAATACGCGTCCCGGTTTAGGTAACAAGGTGCCGTGATGGAGTATTACAGATTTTATTTATTTATTTATTTATGTACTTTGTTCTACTTCTTCTTTAACGGACTACCCTCCTCTTTGTCGGACTTACACCCCAAGGACTTGTAAGCCTTGGGTCAGTAACCTGTCTAGGAGTAAGCAAACTCTCGATCATAGCATTCCAAATGGGTGATCGCCCAATGCCTGGCATGATACGGTGAAGAAGAAGGAAATGAAATGTAGTCTTGAAAGAGACGATGGGGAAATTCGCGGAATAAATTGTCCAATTCAGCATTCGCCTAGCGACAGAGGAAAACCGCGAAGAAACCTTTGTTCATGTTGGTCGGTCCTGGGTGTTGAACTCGGAACTTCCCGAATGCGAGTCGTACACTTTACCGCTGCGGCACCTCGCTCGGTTTCTCTGATTTTCTACTATAAAGAATTCTTATTCATATGCTTCAGAAATTAAACACTGAAGTATACTGAAATGCATGCCAAATTGCAGTTAATTTACAATGGTTCTACAACTTTTGAAATTTCTGAATGTATATTTTCAGAAAATTCACATCGTTGGATTTTATGAAGATATTGATACCCTCTATTTTCACGCAGTTAACTCTATGAAATTAATTTAAATGTTATTTATGAACGCTGTTTAACTGCTGCGGTTCTTAGCGTCCCATTCTATATTAGGCGTAAAAGACCTCTTTATTAAGCTTGAGCTTGTTTTACGTGCCGCAAATCTACTACATGGGACTACCTGCTTTACTTCCCTTCCGAAGCAAACCACACTAAGGATTTTTATATCCGAAAAAAAATCCATCTTCATCCGCCAGATTTGAATCCGCGACCTACGTAAGTACCTATTGTAAGAATAAGTAGAGGATAAGTACGTGCTTACTACGTAGTAGAGAAGGTTAAAATATACGAGTTAGGAATATAGGCACTTATTCGCTTGCCTTCCTATTATTGCCAGTACAGCCCATTATAATATTAATTTGGGCTAAGGCAGAGGGGAAGCCGCTAAAGGGAATAATATTTTTCATCTTGCGAAAATGTTGTTATGCTTGAGAGCATGTCCGTAGCCAGAAAAAAATTTCGGGTACGGTTTTCCATAACTAGATCTAAAACTTAACAGTACCCTACACAGTTATCATGTATCTGTTCTGTAGTATATAAACGTCATGTGGACAAGAAAACTGCTTGGAGACATATAGACAGGAAAAACGCACCAGAATGGAGTTATTCCACCTTACAGCACAAAACATGGAGACTGCTTCGAAAACTAAGTTTCCCTTAATCTTGTAAATGTGCCACTAGCAGTAATCTACTGTTATCTAACGAAACTTTCCCAATATTGGTTTGACATGAATTTAAATAAATACAACTCCGAAGTTTCGGGGGGTTGAACCTTAAACTCTCCCCCTCTATATACGGCCCTGCTTGACAGTGACAAAACAAGACAGGGCTTGCTGCACACTGCGAAGAACGCAGGAAGAATATTTTAATAAAGAAATGGCTTGAGATGACACTACAAAATTTAGTTAAAAAGCCGCGGGAAACTTATTCCCAATAATTGCGGAGGTTGAAGAGGAGTAGAAGACGAGGGGGATGGTAAGTTTAAAACTTTTCTATAAGTCACACTTAGAAATTCAAGATTTTTCAGTAAATAAACACATTAATGTATGATATTACAAGTTGTAATTGCTATGCAGAAGCATTCAGCCTAGGCTTTGCTGCGTAGTTCAGTTCTCTGTCGTCCTCCGTGGTCTAGTGGTACCATGCTAGTCTCTAGTTCCCTACGGGTTCAAATTTGGCGGAGGGCGATAGATTTTTCGAGCGTAAAAATCCGCAGCATGGCTTCCTTCGGAAGGAAGATAAAACCGATGGTTCCGTATCATATAGTGAACTTGTCGGGACCCTGCGCTTACTGGCCATATCCAGGCATTTTCCGATTACCTTCCAAACAAGAAGGTTCACCACGTGACCGTACCCATGATACCTAACTATGCGACCATGCGATTGCCTCAATCACTATTTAATTTCTTCACTGTATTGCTTTCACATGCAAACTATCCTTCCCTTGTCCCAGTCCTTTAAAATAAAACTAACTGTATTCCTTTCACATGCCAATTATCCTTCACGTTTCCTATTACTTTGAAATAAAATAAGCTGTATTCCTTCCATGTGCAAACTATCCTTCCCTTCTCCATTGCTTTAAAATAAATAATTTACAATATATTCCTTCCACTTGCAAGCTTTTCTTTCCTTTAAAACAATACCTTGTTTAACAAAAGGGAAATGCCAAACTATGTGAGCAATGATAAATCCATTACATTAGTGCAAATTTTGTTTCCAAAGTTATCTCCCTGCACTATGCACAAAATTTCCAGTCTTTCACTCCCAATACAAAATGGGACGCTAAGATCCATAGAGGTTAAAGAGCGTCCATAAATAAAACTCAATTTTAGTTTTTGTAGTTCACGTCCTGACAATAATGTGTGACGTGTGGAATTTGCTCATCTAGCGCATCACTTAGGAACAGGTGATGTAGTGGTTACCATGCTAGCATCTAGTTCCGAGGTCACGGGTTCACACCCGGCGGAGGACAATGGATTTTTTCGGGCATAAAAGTCCTTAGCATGGCTTTTTTCGGAAGCGAAGTAAAGCCGGTGATCCCGTGTCGTAGATTTACGGCACCTAAAAAAAGCTCAAGCCTGATAAAGTGGCCTCTTAGGCAAAATTTTCGGTCTTTTACGCCCAATGTAGAATTGGACGCTAAGGACCACAGCAGTTAAAGAACGTCCATAAATAAAACTCAATTTAATTTAATTTTAACTTAGGAGCAGTTCGGAAGCATTCATTGACTGAACTCCTACTTCTGAATCCGTGCCCCGGATGTCGAAGATTCACGCTGAAATCACAGGTTACGGTAGCGGTGACCCTATAGTCGCACTATAGTTCATGATGAGCAAAATGATGTGGGTGGCAAAATCTAGTTGGGATAAGAATAAAACATTGCGCTCTTATCTTTGTTTATACAAGAATCGTAACAATACCGCAAAACTAGTTTATTGTTTTGTAACACAAATTTCAAACGGCGAATAAGGACGAAATTTTTTTAAATAAGGTGTGCACATTGACGAAGCTGATGTAACCAGTTCCGGACAAATCAGCTGTTTGCTTTAGCTGTTTTACGGTGGCAAGCCTGTTTGCACGAATTATAAGCAGAAGACAACAAATAGTGTCAAAGGTGACAACGGGAAATTTGAAAGGTATTAATTTGGAAAATAAGACGTGTTAAACTGAAATTAAAAAAATTGCATGTATTTCTGCTTATAGTGCCATACTGCAAGTAGAGAAATAGTGCTTTCGCTTGTAAACACCGATTTGAGCAGCTTATTGTAGCAACCGATAATAAACAGATTGGGCGAAATTACTGCTAAAGGCAGCAAGAACGTAACGCATGCATAGCTTGCAACTTTTAATTGCATTTCGTTTGTTTGACGACTTGTGATAGTCCTTTCCCCTCCAGTGTGCTATTAGCCTTGCAAAATGCGGATTCCGGTGTTTATTGGAAATAAAAGGAGGGTTCCAGCTGCAGTCAGAAGGGCTCAATATTTTACGTAATAGCCACGGTCGCTTTGGTTAGCATAATAATTGGAACTGAAAAACATTAGTGCAAAACTTGCCTCACCAGTTTTCTTTTGGGTCTATGTAATATATGAACTTGTGAATCTTCGATCCGAAACCGGCTGTGATTCTATTCCTGATCTGTATTAGTTACGTTGGTAAGGGTTGCCTTCTCCCTTACATCTCACGTGCTATTTCCCAGTGTACTGAATATAAGTTACACGAAGGGTTAGAATCAGGTGTTATTTAAAAAGTTTTTATATTTATGCAAATAAGATGCATATTGATTAATGTCCTCCGTGGTGTAATGGTTACCATGCTAGCCTCTAGTTCAAATCCGGCGGAGGGCGATGGATTTTTTCAGGCGTAAAAATCCTTAGCATCCTTCGGTGGTCCCGTGTCGTAGATTTACGGCACGTAAAAGAACCTCAAGCCTGATAAAGAGGTCTCTGACCAAAATTACTGGTCTTTCACGCCCAATATGGAATGGGACGCTAAGTTAAAGAGTGTCCATAAATAAAGCTCACTTTAATTAATTTAATTGATTAAATTCCTGGGTCTTGAGCCATGTGGCGTGAATGTTATCTGGGTATCTTATCCCGCTTTAGCTTTGTGTATTATTATTCATATAATAAAATTAACAATTGCAGGAATTGTTAGAAAGCAGCCATATCTCAATAGAATATCAAACCGACATGGGTAGCCGAGGTCATTAAGGAACGGACTCATGAAGGGAGGGTCACGTTTCAAATCCCTTTCGCCTCAGTCCTCATAACTGGCAAATGTCACGGAAGTACCCTAAGAATGTTCTTGTGCCAAATTTCCTTTCCCAATTATTTCATTTCATGTATCATCAGTTTCATCAGAACAAGATACAATGTCCTGAAGGTAATCTAATCTGGTATACAGATGGGACTAAAATGGCCAATGAATCTGGAATACATATGGAATCACCAAAGTGTGATATTTATGTTGCTCTTGGTTGCAATACCACTGTATTTCAAGCTGAAGTTTATGCAATTGAAACCCGTGTCAGGGAGAAACTAAAAAAGGGGTTACAAAGGAAGCAACATTTGGATTTTCTCTGACAGTCAGCTACGCTAAAAGGAATTCCAAGTTATCAGATAACATCTAAGTTAGTCTGGAACGGCCTAATAAATCTTATGCAAATTGACAAAACACAACAAGGTTAATTTTGGGTGTGTGCCTGGACAGAAGGGAATTTTAGGCAATGAAAAAGCAGATATCCTGGCAAGAAAAGATCAGCGAACTGGACCTGAACCAGCTTTTGGCATACCCTTAAATTGTTTTCGAAGAACCATTACTGAGTGGATTAATCCTAATCACCAGTTGTGATTGGTTCAAACAGAGGGATGCAAGTGCACGAGCAGTAATTCCTCCTTGCTCAATCTCAATAGATCTGAAATAAACCCGATAACCTGGACATTGTAGATTACAGAAACACCTACACACAATGGGAATCTTTAGAGAGGAACCAGTATGCAGGCTATGTAACAAAGAGGAAGAAACTGCCTTTCACACAATCTTCAAATGTGAAGCACTGGGTAGGAAAAGATATGAACTTTTGGGGCTGATAAATCCAGATGATGATTTTCCTAAAGAAAACTTAGTTAATAAACAGTTTTAAATTTAACTAAAACAATAGTGATAGGAGATAGTACAACAAACCCTTAGGTTTCAGTGTTAAGGGCAATTACAACCCAACTCCGTCACCATGATAGTCAAGTCATCAGTATCCACTGCCTGTGTATGAATGGGTGTTAAAATTCTGATGTGTTACATTCACATGGCTTTCTCTACCCTCTATCGTATATTAGTGGGTATGGAAACTATTCTTACTAAAGCTTATTTTCCTATTTACTTCATTTTAATCTAAATAAACCTTTACAGAAATATCTACATTACACATTTCGTTATAGATACAAAGAGAACAGCGATAGTCAAATGTTTAACAACTGGACGCTATATGCTGGTCTTAAAATTCCATACTGTTTCCTGACATCGCGAGAAACACCTGAATGTTGACAGGGCTAAGAGAGTGCCTAAGAAATGAACAATTCCAAGCTTTAATAATGCATATCTTAGAAATGGCTTTTGACCAACTTTGGTATTTATCCAAATTTTTGTTTTTAAGTTATGTGCGCACGCACACACACACCTTTTTCTAAAAAATGCTGCTTTTGAATTCAGGGGTCCTCAAAACATGTATTTCTGGTGAAATCTCGGTATTAAATTTTTGAGTGGAATGTAATACCTTCTCTAGCTACTATGTATGTGACAGAGTAAGTAAACAGAACCCAAATGGAAAAAGAAATAAATTATTAAACCACCGAAATGCCTAAAACAGCACTTTTAGAAAAAGGTGAGTTTGATTTTATATAAAAAATGGAGTAGACAGACAAGGGTGCTACAAAAGAGATGTAGAACTCATTCAAATTGTAATTTGTGTCCAAATAACATTTTTGTAATTAACCACTTCAGAATTATTCATTGTGTGTTTTAAGCTTGCGGTTGAAGCCCTCATCTATGAGTATTGGAATTATATATTTTATTTGGATGTATAATAAATAAATTTGAATTGTATTTGATTTCATTTTTAGGTATATATTCAATCAACACATCTTCTTAATTGGAATATAATTCAACTTTATCCGATCTTAGTTTCAATGATTCGGACTCATGGAAATGATTATTTTAATTCATTTGACTTTAAAATAAAGAGAGTTGAAGGCTGTTACACTACATTACTAAAATATTCTTACTTGAAGACAAACTTCTTACAAACTTCAACTCTCTTTATTTTAAATTATGACACATCACTGTTACTAGCTTCTAAATCTTCAAAATTGGTCAATCATTTGACTTGTTGCAATGCTCTTCTATGAGCATTTGAAAATGAATGATTATTTTCACATGAGTTTAAACAAACATCAAGAAGTTTGTGGTATAAGCAGAGTAACTTTTCTTTCTACATTTTTTTTTTTTTTTTTTTTTTTTTTTTTTTTTTTTTTTTTTTTTTTACTTTCTCTACTACGTATAGTAAGTAGGGGAAGTATTGTATTCCACCAAAAAATTCGATACCAAGATTTCACCGGAAATATATGTTTTGAGACCCCTGAATCCAAAAAAGCATTTTTGGAAATATGTCCGTGTATGTGTCTGTGAACAACATAACTCAGAAACGAACAGTTGCATAAACACCAAGCTTGGTATTTAGGTTTAGATCTTCCAAAGATGCGACACAAAGGTTTTCAAGAAATCCCCCACCCCAGATTACCCTTTACATGGAACATCTTTCGAAAGTTTTAATTTTCTCAAAAACGCCTCTAACGATTTTGATTAAAATATCATAAGTTTAAGATATTTTCATGACAAATGAAATGTATATCTCGAATTTTCTGAGTATTTCTCCAAAAGTATTCTTCAATGTGAAAGACTTTTCCATAACTGGTAAACAATAAGAGATAGACAAAATTTTACTACACAAAAAAATGTAGATCGTGTTAAAATACATAATTTATGTCATATACATTTTTGTTGTTAAGTGAACCATTTTCGAGATATTGCTTGTTAAACCCTTAAATTTTCCAATACTTATACTTTTTCTCAAATGGGAATTCGTTATTCATTTTTGTTATGTACTGGACATGCAAAGACAATGGAATGCCCCACATGGCAACCAGCTCTTAAAACATTTGACTATCGCTTAAAGCCTACCATATTCCCCTTGCATGTACAAGAAAATTAGCAATAAGATTAACATCTCCATTAACATGAAGCATATGGAGAATAAGCGTTTGTAAAAATAGTTTGTACAAGAGTAGAGAAAGTCATGTGAGTGTAACACATCAGATTTTTCTTCTTTTTTTTTTCGGTCATCCTCCATGGTGTACTGGTTCAAACCCGGCGGAGGGCAATGAATTTTATGGGCTTAAATAACCTTAGTGTGGCTTCCTTTGGAAGGGAAGTAAAGCCCGTGGTCCCGTGTTATAGATTTATGGCACATAAAAGAACTTCAAGTCTGTTAAAGAGGCCTCTAAGCAAAAGTTGCGGTCTTTCACGCCCAGTATAGAATGGGACGCTAAGGATCATAACAATTAAAGAGCGTCCATAAATAAAACTAAATTTAATTTTTTTCTACATTTTGCTTATAATTAAGTCTGCAATTTGAAACAATTTTCTGTGCAAACAGTTTTATCCTGATTAATGTAAAGTGGAAAGAAGAGCCAGTTTTTACTTTCTCCACTACATATAGTAAGTACGGTAAGACCTACATTCCAACCATAACTTTGATACTGAGAAATACATGTTTTGAGGCCCCTGAATCCAAATAAAGCATTTTTGGAAACTTGTCCATGTGCTTGTCTGTGAACACCATAACTCAAAAACAAAAAGTCAGATAAATACCAAACTTGGTATTTACATTCAATATCTTCCCAAGAATTTGACATAAAGATTTCCAACAAAATTCTCCACCCCAAACTACCCTTTACATGGAACATTTTTCAAAATTTTTGAATTTTTGAAAAATGGCTTTAGCAATTTTGTTTAAAATATCATATATTAAAAATATTTACATGACAAATAAAATGTATATCTTGAATTTTTGGGGAGTAGCCTGTGAACTCTTCATTTGGAAGGAATTTGTATTATCTTGCATAATTTGTAAACGTTAAGCGACAGACAAAAATGTACTACAGAAAAAATATACATCTGTTTAAAAAACACAGTTTATTTCAGTAAGTTTTTTGTGACATTAGCCATTTCTGAGATATTCATTATTAAAGGTTTGAATTGTTCATTTCTTGGTCATTCTCTTTAAGTGCTGTCAGTAGTCAGTTGTTTCTCGCTATGACATGGAAACAGTATGGCATTTTAAGGCTAGCATATAGCGTCCAGTTGTTAAACATTTGACTATCACTATTCCCTTTGTATCTATAACCAAATGTGCAATGTAGCTATTTGTGCAAAGGTTTATTTGCATTAAAATGTAGTACATAGAAAAATAAACTTGAGTAACAATAATTTGTGTACCACTAATAGACGACATTAGGAACCATAGAGTGTCCATAAATAAAATTGAATTTAAATTTTTTACATGGAAGATTTTTCGAAATATTCTATTTTCACAAAAATGGCTTTAACAATTTTAATTAAAATACCATATGTTTAAGGTATTTACTTGACAAATAAAATGCATAACTTGTATTTTCTGGGAATAGCCTCTGAAGTCCTTTTCATTCCGATTGACTTTTGTATTGCTGGTAAACCGTAAGGGATAGGCAAAATCTTACTACACAATAAACGTATATCTTGTTAAAGCGCACAGCTTATGCCAAATAAAACTCTTTTGGGGCATCAATCATTTTCAAGATATTCTTTGCTATTGGTTTGAATTTTTACTTTTTATACTACGTAAGGAAAGCATTGTATTCCACCCAAAAATACGATATCGAGATTTCACCGGAAATATATGTTTTGAGATCCCCTGAATCCAAAAAAAGCATTTTTGGAAACATGTCCGTGTGTGTGTGTCTGTGAACAGCATAACTCAGAAACGAACAGTCAGATAAACACCAAACTTGGTATTTAGGTTCAGCATCTTCCAGAGATGCGGCACGAAAGTTTTCAAGAAAATCCCCCCACCCCAGATTACCCTTTATATGAAAGATTTTTCGAAAATTTTAATTTTCTCAAAAATGGCTCTAATGATTTTGATTAAAATATCATATGTTTAAGATATTTTCATGACAAATAAAATGTATATCTTGAATTTTCTGGGAATGTCTCCAAAAGTATTCTTCATTGTGAATGACTTTTGCATAACTGGTAAACCATAAGAGATAGACAACATTTTACTACACAAAAAATGTAGATCACGTTAAAATATACTATTTATGTAATACACATTTTTTTGTTGAGTGAACCATTTTCGAGATATTGCTTGTTATTCCCTTAAATTTTCAATACTTAATTTCTCAAATGAGAATTCGTTATTCATTTTTACTTTCTCTACTATGTATAGTAAGTAGGGGAAGTATTGTATTCCACCCAAAAATTCGATACTGAGATTTCACCAGAAATATATGTTTTGAGACCCCCTAAATCCAAAAAAAGCATTTTTGGAAACATGTCTGTGTGTGTGTCTGTGAACAGCATAACTCAGGAATGAACAGTTGGATAAACACCAAACTTGGTATTTAGGTTCAGTATCTTCCAGAAATGCGACACAAAGGTTTTCAAGAAAATCCCCCCGCCCCAGATTACCCTTTACATGGAACATTTTTCAAAAATGGCTCTTAACGATTTTGATTAAAATATCATATATTTAAGATATTTTCTTGACAAATGAAATGTATATCTTGAATTTTCTGGGAATGTCTCCAAAAGTATTCTTCATTGTGCACGACTTTTGCATAACTGGTAAACCATAAGTAATAGACAAAATTTTACTACACAAAAAATGTAGATCGTGTTAAAATACACAATTTGTCATATACATTTTTTTGTTGAGTGAACCATTTTCAAGATATTGCTTGTCAATTCCCTTAAATTTTCCAATATTTATAGTTTTTCTCAAATGGGAATTCATTATTAATTTTTTTGTCTTGGATATGCAAAGAGTATTAATCTGTAGCAAAGAGAATGGTGCTGCACCTAGCAACCAGCTATTAAGAGATATGTATGTGCTTAAAGGCTACTGTATTTCTATATTGCCCTTGCAAATACAAAACAAGGGGAACATAGTAGCAATAGTCAAATATTTTTTATACTGAGAAATAAACGAACTGCTATGATTTTGTGAATCTTCTATTGGCTTTTGCTTCAAAGGAATGCTGATTTGAACCAATTTAGTAAGATCGTTTCATTTTATTAATTATCTTATTGTTCATTGTAGTAACATTTTAAATGTTCTTATTTTAGTTTATATTTTTTGTTTCCACGGTTTAAGGGCTGTTTCATTTTATTCATTCATATATTATTTGTTATAGTACCATTTTCAGGTGTTTCTGTCCTTTGTTTACTGGTTTTCGTTCTAAGACTTTTCATAATGCCTAGTAAGAAACGAAGCAGTTTTAATTTTAATGTTAAGAAGTTGTTTTCCATGAAAGTAGCCAAAGTGATTGCTGGCATCTTGAGCGAAAATAATGACATATTTGGTGAGGTTAAAAACACACAGTGCACAAGCAACTCGGTGGTGGCGTTATGTTTTTCAACTGTAATAAATGTTGATGCTTGGAGTTCTGAAGTAATTGATAAAATTCTTCATTTAGGCAATGATTTGCACTTAAAATCAATTTCAAATTATGATGGTGTTATACCATATCCGCCTTACTTGTGCGCTGATGAGGTTTGGCTGCAGGATATTGTAATTGATGATGTAAAAGTAATATGCAATGCAGTGACGAATAATTTTGCATTACAAGGGATCATACCAGCTCTTAAAATATTTGACTATCACTTAAAGCCTATCATATTCCCCTTGCATCTACAAGAAAATTAGCAATAAGATTAACATCTCGATTAACATGAAGCATATGGAGAATAAGCGTTTGTAACACTAGTTTGTACAAGAGTAGAGAAAGTCATGTGAGTGTAACACATCAGATTTTTTAATACTTTTCTCAATAGGTAAATTGCTATTCATGTTTTTCTCTTGTTCATGCAAAGAGAATGGAATTTCAAAGGCATCACACAGCATCCCGGTCTTATAAGATTTGACTGTTACTTAAGTCTACTGTATTCCTGTTGTACCTACAAGGAAATTTGCAATAAATCCATTTGTACAAATGTTTATCTTAACATGAAGTAGATGGATGAATGAACTTTTGTAATAATAATTAGTTGAAGAATGGGCAGAGAAAGTTATGTGTCTTTGTTAAAGGAAGAAGTTGAGTTGAGTTGTTTTATTTATGGACGCTCTTTAACTGCTATAGTCCTTAGCGTCCCATTCTATATTGGGCATTAAAGACCGGTAATTTTGCTCAGAGGCCTCTTTATCAGGCTTGAGGTTCTTTTACGTGCCGTAAATCTACTTCCCTTCCAAAGGAAGCCATGCTAAGGATTTTTACGCCCAAAAAAATCCATCGCCCTCATCCGGGTTTGAACCCACGACCTCGGGAACTAGAGGCTAGCATGGTAATCACTACACCACGGAGATACATAGAACATTCACAGCATATTAATAAAAGAAATAATAATCTAATGTTTTATTTGTTCTACTCTTTGTGAAACACCCTATCCTCTAAGTGATAAGTGAATGTTATGCTACATCAGTGACTGTATAATCTAACTTTTATTTAAAGGTAATGTAGACAGGACGTGAGAAACATAATCTCTGCAATTAAAATAAATTTTGGAACATACTGTCATGCAATACATTTTTACTTTCTCTACTATGTATAGTAAGTAGGGGAAGTATTGCATTCCACCCAAAAATTTGATACCGAGATTTCACCGCAAATACATGTTTTGAGATCCCTGAATCCAAAAAAAGTATTTCTGGAAACATGTCTGTTTGTCTGTCTGTCTGTGAACCGCATAACTCAGAAATGAACAGTCAGAATAACGCCAAACTTGGTATTTAGGTTCAGTATCTTCCAGAGATGCGACACAAAGTATTTCAAGAAAATCCCCCCACCCCAGATTACCCTTTACATGGAACATTTTTCGAAAATTTTAATTTTCTCAAAAGTGGCTCTAATGATTTTGATTAAAATATCGTATATTTAAGATACTTTCATGACAAATAAAATGCATATCTTGAAGTTTCTGGGAATGTCTCCAAAAGTATTCTTCATTGTGAGCGACTTTTACGTAACTGGTAAACCATAAGAGATAGACAAAATTTTACTACACAAAAAAATGTAGAGCCCGTTAAAGTACACAATTTATGTCATATACATTTTTTGTTGAGTGAACCATTTTCGAGATATTGCTTGTTATTCCTTAAATTTGTCAATACTTATAGATTTTCTCAAATGGGAATTCGTTATTGATTTTTTTTATGTCCTGTACATACAAAGAGAATGGAATACTCCACATAGCAACCAGCTCTTAAAAGATTTGACTATCGCTTAAAGCCTACCAATTCCCCTTGCATCTACAAGAAAATTAGCAATAAGATTAACATCTCGATTAACATGAAGCATATGGAGAATAAGCGTTTGTAAAAATAGTTTGTACAAGAGTAGAGAAAGTCATGTGAGTGTAACACATCAGATTTTTTCTGAAAATATCCTCATAGCATGAGACTCACACATGTGTTATTTATTAATTCACAGCGTTAGAGAAGACAATATAGCAAGGTGTGGACAGTACAATGTGTTTTTGGTGAGATTTCGATCTCCTTTGGGATTTATAAGAAATCCAGTAGTTGCTGCAGTTTTATAACACTTGACATGCTTAAAATGCGGACAGCTTCTGGGTAAATATAGGAAAAATTTGCTGCTTTCTTAGCAAGGGCATCAGGTATTTTGTTCTCCACAGTTCCTATATAACCTGGTACCAGTGTGTGTGTGTACGGGAACAAGAGAATCAATAGTTGTTGATAACATTCCCAGACCAGCTTGAGCTCAAGGTTTGGGAATTCAGTGCATTAAGTGCAGCCTGGTTGTTTGATAATATAAGGATATGTTTCTTTGTAAACCCTTCTTCACAGCATTGACATGCACATACAGAGGCAGACAAAAGAATTCATGTTCATTTAAAACACTCACATGACTTTCTCTACTCTTATACAAACTATTTTTACAAACACTTATTCTCCATCTACTTCATGTTAATCGAGATAAACATTTGCAGACTCTATCTTATTGCTAATTTTCTTGTAGATGTAAGGTGAATATATATTTACAAGGGCAATATAGAAATACAGTAGCCTTTAAGCACATACATATCTCTTAATAGCTGGTTGCTAGGTGCAGCACCATTCCCTTTGGCAAAGATTAATACTCTTTGCATATCCAAGACAAAAAAATGAATAACGAATTCCCATTTGAGAAAATAGGTATTGAAAAATTTAAGGGAAGGAAGCAATATCTCGAAAATGGTTCACTCAACAAAAAAAATGTGCATGACATAAATTGTGTATTTTAACGCGATCTACATTTTTTGTGTAGTAAAATTTTGTCTATCTCTTATGGTTTACCAGTTATGCAAAAGTCGTTCACAATGAAGAATACTTTTGGAGACATTCCCAGAAAATTCAAGATATACATTTTATTTGTCATGAAAATATCTTAAACATGATTTTTTAATCAAAATCGTTAGAGCCATTTTTGAGAAAATTACAATTTTTGTAAAATCTTCCATGTAAAGGGTAATCTGGGGTGGGGGGATTTTCTTGAAAACCTTCGTGTCGCATCTCTGGAAGATACTGAACCTAAATACCAAGTTTGGTGTTTATCCAACTGTTAGTTTCTGAGTTATGCTGTTCGCAAACAGACACACACACGGACATGTTTCCAAAAATCCTTTTTTTGGATTCAGGGGGTCTCAAAACATATATTTCCGGTGAAATCTTGGTATCAAATTTTTGGTTGGAATACAATACTTCCCCTACTTACTATACATAGTAGAGAAAGTAAAAATTCTAGCAGCCAAATTAATGGAGATGAAATTATTTTTTTAATACACAGAAAGAACAAATGGTATTATATTTTACATGTGTTTTTAAAAATATTTCATTTTATTAGTTTTATAACATTTTGAAAATTGCATCAATTTTTCAACATTTTCATTTGTAGTGTTTACAAAATTATTTTGCATGCACTCAGTAGTGCAATTTTTTGTGTACACTACCTGATATTTTCATTGACATGTGATTTAAACTGGTGAGAAATAAATTTCTATTTAATGCATGAAAATAATTCTGTAAACACCACGTGCAATAAAGTTGAAAAATCAGTATATTTTTTCAAACAATTCTAAAACTAAATACTATGCAAGATATTGAAAGCTGTCGAAACAAGTAAACTGTAATACTATTTGTTTTTTCTGTCTATTAAAAATGAGAATTTTATCTCCAATAATTTGCCTACTAGAATTTTTATTTGAACACTTTTGTCTGCCCCTTTATGAGGATAGCAAATACAGACCATTTGTTTGGACACGTGGCAGGCGGTCATAAATTTTCTTGCCACTGGGAAGCATGCTGTTTGCCAGTAGAGTCAGACATTCATAGCCCCTTACATGCATTATAAGTACAATAACCTTTATTATAGAAAAAGTTGGAAATTATGTCCTTGTGCCATCACATACCTTTTAACAAAATTTGCATTAATATTCATTAATTCTTCATGGTCATATAAAACCATGTTTCATCAAGAAAAAAAAAATTAAATGTTTGTCATTAGAGTGATCATCGATATTATTCAACACCCAATACAGAAATAAACTACTCACATTATTGCTTGGTTACAATTCCTGAACTACAGTTATCTTAGAGGACTTTTAACTTTTAAAGTTTAGTGACAACCGAGGTTTACAAAATGACCAATTCCTGTCATATCATAACTATATAAATTAATTGCTGTAGGAATTTCTAAAGCTACAAATAGTGGTTTATAGTGATCAATTTTCTTCAAGTTTGTCAAGATTCTTATTATCTTATTTTGAATCCTTAATACCTCTGCTATCTCTGAATTACTGCACTGTAATACTAGTTCATACCTAAAGATGCTTCTGAAAGAATGAAAAAAAATCTGATGTGTTACACTCACATGGCTTTCTCTACTCTTGTACAAACTATTTTTACAAACGCTTATTCTCCATATGCTTCATGTTAATTGAGATATCGAAATGTTAATCTTATTGCTAATTTTCTTGTAGATGCAAGGGGAATTGGTAGGTTTTAAGCGATAGTCAAATGTTTTAAGAGCTGGTTGCTATGTGGTGTATTCCATTCTCTTTGCATTACCAGGACAAACGAAAAAAATTAATAACGAATTTGAGAAAAAGTATAAGTATTGGAAAATTTAAGTGAATAATAAGCAATATCTCGAAAATGGTTCACCCAACAAAAAAAAATGTATATGACATAAATTGTGCATTTTAACTTGATCTACATTTTTTGTGTAGTAAAACTTTGTCTATCTCTTATGGTTTACCAGTTATGTAAAAGTCGTTCACAATGAATAATACTTTTGGAGACATTCCCAGAAAATTCGAGATATACATTTTATTTTTCATGAAAATATCTTAAACATATGATATTTTAATCAAAATCGTTAGCCATTTTTGAGAAAATTAAAATTTTCGAAAATGTTCCATGTAAAGGGTAGTCTGGGGTGGGGGGATTTTCTTGAAAACCTTTGTGTCGCATCTCTGGAAGATACTGAACCTAAATACCAAGTTTGGTGTTTATCCGACTGTTCGTTTCTGAGTTATGCTGTTAACGGACACACACACGGACATGTTTCCAAAAATGCTTTTTTTTGGATTCAGGGGGTCTCAAAACATGTATTTTTGGTGAAATCTCGGTATCGAATTTTTAGGTGGAATACAATACTTCCCCTACGTAGTAGAGAAAGTAAAAATGGATTGCTGCACATCCACACTTCACTTTTTTTAGTGACAGATATGCTGCTTGCATGTTGAAGGCTGGGCGGGGGTTCTACAATCCTTCCACCTGACCATGATACATGTTATGTGCTTGGCCCACGGCCTGCACCATCTTGCGGAGGAGATTAGAAGCCACTTCGATGACGTGAACAGCCTGATATCTTCAGTCAAGAAGGTTTTCTTAAAACATCCAACAAGTATAGAGTTTGTTCAAAGAGAAAGCACCAGCAACCCCTGTTCCACTTGAGCCGATACTTATGCGCTGGGGAAGTTGGCTGTCTGCTGAGCACTTAAAAGACATTAAAATTGTCGTCAATGAATTGGATGCAACAGAAGCTTCCTGCATTGCCAAGGCTAAGAAATCACTCGAGTGCCCCACTCCTGCTACTTCCCTTACATATATTAAGACACATTTTTGTTTTATACCACAAGCTACTCTCCAGTTGGAAAGTACAACTTTGCCACTGAAAGATGCTCTAGATATCATTGGCAATGTTTCTAGTAAAGAAATACCTGGACCGGTGGGAGTTGCATGTTCTTCAAAGTTGCAGAAGATTCTTCTACAAAATCCTGGTTTTGAAGATATAAAAATGATCGATTCAGTATTGCAGGGAGAAAAGTATACAGGAGAACTGTCCCTAGAACCTGCTGCACTGGCATCTATGTTCTACGCTCCAATGACGTTATGTTCCGTTGAAAGAACCGTTTCTTGATACAAGAATGTGTTATGTGATAATAAGAAATCGTTTATGCCAAAAAATTTGAGAATGTATATCTACTGCAAGCCAAAAAATAAATCTTACAACTAAGTAACAGAAAAGCAAAATTATTGATACCTGCATTGATCCACGAAGCAAAACATAAAAAAAAAACTATTTTAAGCATATAAGAAACCTAAAATGAAGGTTTACTCCACCTAAAAATCTGGGCCCTAATTAAAACACAATAACCGCCTCTAAAAAGTGCGGCACTCTAAGTAGTTTTCTAATTACTGTTCAGCCCAAATTAGTTTTTGGTAGAGAAAAATATACAAATGTTTAGATTCTTACTCTATATCCTGCACTTACACCACAAATATGTTCTGGCATAGTAAATTCTGAAAGGAATGGTTACAATGAACAAATACAGAGGCAGACAAAAGTATTCTTATACAGTTTTAAAAATTCCAGTAGCTAAACTAATGGAGATAAATTCTCATTTTTAATACACACAAAGAATTTTATTTATTTTTTTATTTATGGATGCTCTTTAACTGCTATGGCCCTTAGCGTCCCATTCTATACTAGGTGTGAAAGACCAGAAATTTTGCTCAGAGACCTCTTTATCAGGCTTGGGTTATTTTATGTGCTGTAAATCTACAACAAGGGACCACTGGCTTTACTTCCCTTCCAAAGGAAGCCAGTGATTGTTACACTCACAAAAATCCATTGCCCTCAGCCAGGTTTGAACCCATGACCTTGGGATCTAGAGGCTAGCACAGTACCACTAGATCACGGAGGATGTCAGAGCAAATATTATTACAGTTCACTTGTTTTGAGCATATTAATAGTTTTAAAAAATATACTGATTTCTCAACTTTTTTGTAAAATAATTCTGTAAACGTGGTGTTTACAGAATTATTTTTCATGCATTAAATAGAGCAACATTTTTTTGTGCAATACGTGCTTTTGTAGTGAAAATAGTTCATTCGTAGGAAGAATAAAAAGCCAAAGTCAGAGATTTTTAAATGTTTTTCTTGAAATTCCTCATTAAGCCTGAAATTTTACAACTTCACAAATTTATTTATCTGCCAGGTAAATCTCACATCAATGAAAACATCAGGTAGTATACACAAAAAATCTGATGTGTAACACTCGCATGACTTTCTCTACTCTTGTACAAACTATTTTTACAAACGTTTATTCCCCATATGCTTCATGTTAATCGAGATGTTAATCTTATTGCTAATTTTCTTGTAGGTGCAAGGGGAATATGGTAGGCTTTAAGCGAAGTAAAATATTTTAAGAGTTGGTTGCTATGTGGAGTATTCCATTCTCTTTGCATTACCAGGACGAAAAAAGAAATTAATAACGAATTTCCATTTGAGAAAATGTATAAGTATTGGAATATTTAAGGGAATAACAAGCAATATCTTGAAAATGGTTCACTCAACAAAAAAAATGTATATAACATAAATTGTGTATTTTAACGTGATCTACTTGGTTTGTGTAGTAAAATTTTGTCTATACTTTTGGAGACATTCCCAGAAAATTCGAGATATACATTTTATTTGTCATGAAAATATCTTAAACATATGATATTTTAATCAAAATTGTTAGAGCCATTTTTGAGAAAATTAAAATTTTCGAATGTTCCATGTAAAGGGTAATCTGGGGTGGGGGAATTTTTTTGAAAGCCTTTGAGTCGCATCTCTGGAAGATACTGAACCTAAATACCAAGTTTGGTGTTTATCTGACTTCGTTTCTGAGTTATGCTGTTCACAGTGACACACACACGGACATGTTTCCAAAAATGGTTTTTACTTTCTCTACTACGTATAGTAAGTAGGGGAAGTATTGTATTCCACCCAAAAATTCGATACCGAGATTTCACCGGAAATACATGTTTTGAGACCCCCTGAATCCAAAAAAAGCATTTTTGGAAACATGTCTTTGTGTGTGTCCGTCTGTGAACAGCATAACTCAGAAACAAACAGTCGAATAAACACCAAACTTGGTATATAGGTTCAGTATCTTCCAAGGATGCGACACGAAGGTTTTCAAAAAAATCTCCTCACCCCAGATTACCTTTACATGGAACATTTTTTGTAAATTTTAATTTTCTCAAAAATGGCTCTAACCATTTTGATTAAAATATCATATGTTTAAGATATTTTTATGACAAATAAAATGTATATTTTGAATTTCCTGGGAAGTCTCCAAAAGTATTCTTCATTGTGAACGACTTTTGCATAACTGGTAAACCATAAACAAAATTTTACTACACAAAAAATGTAGATCGCGTTAAAATACACAATTTATGTCATACACATTTCGTTTGTTGAGTGAACCATTTTCGAGATATTACTTGTTATTCATTTTTTTGTCTTGGATATGCAAAGAGTATTAATCTATGGGAAAGGGAATGGTGCTGCACCTAGCAACCAGCTATTAAGAGATATGTATGTGCTTAAAGGCTACTGTATTTCCAAATTGCCCTTGTAAATATATATTCCTCTTACATCTACAAGAAAATTAGCAATAAGATAGAGTCTGCAAATGTTTATCTCGATTAACATGAAGTAGATGGAGAATAAGCGTTTGTATAAATAGTTTGTACAAGAGTAGAGAAAGTCATGTGAGTATAACACATCAGATTTTTTTTATTCAGGGGGTCTCAAAACATGTATTTCCGGTGAAATCTCGGTATTGAATTTTTGGGTGGAATACAATACTTCCCCTACTTACTATACGTAGTAGAGGAAGTAAAAATGTTGTAAACATCACAGATGAGAAGCTTGAAAACTCGGTGCAATTTTCAAAACATAAAACTAACAAAATGAAAGATTTTGAAAAAATGCAACAACACATAAAATGTAATACCATTTGTTCTTTCTGTGTATTAAAAAAGAGAATTTTATCTCCATTAATTTGGCTGTTAGAATTGTTTAAAGTGAAGACGAATACTTCTGTCCGCCTCTGTACATAAGCATCTAGAGGTACAGATTAAGCAGAAGACATGCACAATTATACACTTGTAGCTTATTATTGTTAAATAATAGCAGCCGAGCTTGGTATCACTAACGAAACAGATGTATTGCTATACCATACAGCCCTCTCGGAACAAAGTATGTCTCAAAGTGAATGCCGATGCAGATGTTATTGTTTAGTGTGCAGAGTTGCTTCTCACGTTTAAGACCATATTTGCTACACCTTATTTTGCATACTTCATAAGTCTAGAAATTTTGTATGCAATTTAAAAGCACTCAGCTTATCTTGGAGCAGGCCTGTCCTCCTGTCGAAATAAAGCACAACTGAGGCAAACCTTAAGAAGTGGCAAGAGGCAAATGATTGCACATTGTTTCGAAGGATAACCATTATGCTATACATGATGATATTAATAATGTAACATTTAGATTTAATATGTTAATGGTAAAGTTTTACTAAACTTGTGTTATTGTCCAGAAGTTAATGGTGTAACAGTAGTGCTGTAAAACTTATGTGCAAACAAGTGGCAGGTCGAGTCAGCTCCACCTCGTTTACGACAATAGGATCGTGCTTGGACAGAGATAAAGTGTACATACAAAATCACTCTGGATTCCAGGATAGACGTTTATCTTGTTTGTTTGTTTGTGTTTGTTCATTTTGCCCCTCTGTGAGCAACACATTAAACACATCATTTATAAAATATGCAGCGTAACTAATAAACATACCCATCACCAAGAATAACCACGTGGTAAATCACCATCATATGCAATATGCCCTATTTATCGAGTATTTACTATTGGGTATACAAATTATTCTGACAAAGGTTTATTTTTGATCTACTTTAATCAAGATAAACCTTTCAGGAAATAGCAGCTGCTGCTTTTTGTTTTGGAGGACTTAGGCCTGTCAGCAAAAGCTCCGGTTGCGCTGTAGCCCAAGCTTATTGTGCTGGCCCTGTAATAATTGCTAGCCCTTCACACTAGTCCTATGTCCCTCACCAGATTACACAGGCCCAGTAGTGTGTTGGGGGTAGTAGTCCTCTGGATCCATAAAAAGTTTCCCAAAGATTTTGTATCTCCTTGATGCTAACGCTTCACAGGAACATAATATATGACAGGCTGTTCCAGTCTCAGACCTGCACAATCTAAAGTCTGCCCTTAAACCTTTCTATTATGTGTAGGTAAGTAATTTTATTGCTAACCCAGTTTCTAAAAACAACAATAAAATAAAATATAAAGAAAACTAACCTCTTAACTACTGGTATCCAACAGTATGGAATACTGGTAGCCAGCATTCCTCCTAATTTAAAAGTACAATTATAAATTTATTTAATCTCTAATACTAACTATAACTCTACCTTGAGTTGCTTTACCTTGGACCCCAACAAACTCAAACCTTGAGGTTGTCGAGTTGTTGGGTCCTACTTCCAACATATCAAATAAAAACTACTGTAATTTAATACTCATTTACCTCTTCCTTGCTAATTTTCCTCATCCATTTTGCTCTTACTCTGCCCAAAAGTTTCCTACTTCTATTATATTTTTCCTATATTTACTAACTTTTTAGCTTGAATTTCTATTGGTAAATTTAACCATTCTCTCTTCTCTATCCTCTTTCTAAGCAACTTCGTTTCTTCACACTCTAAAACTATATGCCACTCTTATAAACTTTCCAGTGGCATAGTGGGCATTTCTCCAAATCAATCTCTTTTCTCAAACCTTTCAAATTCACCACCCCTGTCCTAGCCCATGCAAATCCTGCTCTTGCTGTTTTATCACATATATCAACATACTGTTCCCTGCTCCATACTACTTTCATTTTTCTGTATAATCTCAGTGAGCTCTTAAAAGTAAAACTCGCTAATAAATCTTGTTTTTCCATATCCTCTATTCTTGTCCTAATTTCTTTCCAGAAAGCTAGTTGTAGTAATTCTTTAGTTCTCCAAATCTCCCCAAAACCTATCTTCATCAAGGTTTCCTTTATTTTACCTAGCCAAGACTCTTTATGATTAAGTCCTTCCTGCACTATCAAACCTTTCTATTATGTGTAGGTGCTTTCTCACTGGTGCATGCCCAGTGACAAATGCTACCATTGTTTCTAACTGAGACTCTACATTTAAGCTGTCAGTTAAAGGTTTGCATGGTTCTTTGATAAACGATTTCCCATGCCAAATTCCTGCAGTCCTCTTCCAGGTCAAAGAGTGTTGATTTTTTATACCATTTTGTTATAGCCACTCTAAAAGCACTTAGGTGTGCTAGAGGTGGCTCCGGTTATGATTTCAGCTGTGTCGATCCTTGCTTTGCAGCTTTGTCAGCTTTCTCATTGCCTTCAATTCCTTTGTGCCCTGGGACCCATGACAAACAAACTTTCTTATGTTCTGCCAGGTTGGATAATGCAATAACACATTCATGTACCAGTCTAGATGATACTAAAGGACCGTTTAAAGCCTTCAGTGCTGCCTGGCTGTCAGAAAAAAATGATCTGTTTATTTTTATACTCTCTTCTAAGATTTTCTTTTGCACCTTGTAGAATGACAAATACTTTGGCTTGAAATACCGTGGTTACCAGGCCCAGTGAATTACTAAAGCTACACCTGGGTCTTAGAATAGCTGCAGGAATAGCAATTGTAAAATGTTTTAGAACTGATGCTACACGCTGGCCTTAAAATTCCATAATCTTTCCACGACATCGCAAGAAACAGTTGAAAATTGACAGGACTTTAAAAAAGTGGCTAAGTACTGAACAATTCAACTATTAATAACGGATAACTCAGAAATGGCTGATGCCACAAAAAAAGTTATTGGAAATAAATTGTGTGTTTTAAAGCGATCTACATTTCTTGTGTGGTATGTTTTCGTCTATTGCTTAACATTTACCAGTTATACAAGAATACAAAATTCCTTCCAAATGAAGAGGACTTCAAAGGCTATTCTCAGGAAATTCATGATATACATTTTATTTATTTTTCATGTAAATATTTGTAATATTCCCTATTTTATTCAAAATCGTTAGCCAGTTTTTAGAAATATCAACATTTTCAAAAATTTTCTTCCATGTAAACAGTAGTTTCGGGTGGGGGGGATTTTCTTGAAAATCTTTGCATTGCAACTTTAGAAGGTATTGAACATAAATACGAAGTTTGATGTTTATCCGACTTTTTGTTTTTGAGTTATGCTGTTCATAGACACACGCACACACACATATGGACCTTTTTCTAAAAATTCTTGTTTTTATGGATCCAGGAGGCCTCAAAACATATATTTGTGGTGAAAACTTGGTATCAGATTTTTGGGTAGAATGCAATACCTTCTCTACCTAGGTACGTGGTAGAGAAAGTAAAAATCCTTCCATATTATTTGGGGATTGAGTATTTAAGAAAGACTTGGAATCATTCTTGAAGATTTTGTGTTGATTAGGGCTGCCTAATAGTGTCAGGTAACCTGGAAGATTATTATAACTTTTTATTGCATAATAGTAACATCCAAACAGGTTTAACCTACACTGCGTGATCAAAAGTATTCGGACACCTGGTTGAAAATGACGTACTAGTTTGTGGCGCCCTCCATCAGTAATGCTGGAAGTCAATATGGTGTCAGCCCACCCTTAGCCTTGATGACAGCGTTCACTCTCACAGGCATACTTTCAATCAGGTGCTGGAAGGTTTCTTGGGGAATGGCAGCCCATTCTTCATGGAGTGCGGAACTGAGGAGAGGTATCGATGTAGATTGGTGAGGCCTGGCACAAAGTCGACATTCCAAAACATCCCAAAGATGTTCTATAGGATTCAAGTCAAGGCTATGTGCAGGCCAGTCCATTACAGGGATGTTATTGTCGTGTAACCACTCCCCCACAGCCCGTGCAGTATGAACAGGTGCTCGATCGTGTTGAAAGATGCAATTGCCATCCCCGAATTGCTCTTCAACAGTGGGAAGCAAGAAGGTGCTTAAAATATCAATGTAAGTCTGCGCCTTGATCGTGCCACGCAAAACAACATGGGGTGCAAGCCACCTCCAGGAAAAACACGACCACACCATAACACCACCAACTCTGAATTTCACTGTTGGCACTACACACACTGGCAGATGATGTTCACCAGGCTTTCACCATACCCACACCCTGCCATCGGATCGCCACATTGTGTACCGTGATTCATCACTGCATACGTTTTGCCACTGTTCAATTGTGTAATGTTGATGCTCCTTACACCAAGCGAGGTGTCGTTTGGCATTTTCCTGCGTGATGTGTGGCTTATGAGCAGCCGCTCGATCATGGAATCCAAGGTTTCTCACCTCACGCCTAACTGTCATAGTACTTGGAGTGAATCCTGAAGCAGTTTGGAATTCCTGTGTGATGGTCTGAATATGTCTGCCTATTACTCTTTACGACCCTCTTCAAATGTCGGCAGTCTCTGCCAGTCAACAGACAAGGTCGGCCTGTACGCTTTTGTGCTGTACATGTCCCTTCACGTTTCCACTTCACTATCACATCAGAAACAGTGGACCTAGGGATGTTTAGGAGTGTGGAAATCTTGCGTACAGACTTCTGACACAAGTGACACCCAATCACCTGACCACGTTCAAAGTCCGTGAGTTCCACGTAGCATCCCATTCTGCTGTTACACAATGTCTAATGACTACTGAGGTCGCGGATAATGAGTACTAGGCAGTAGGTGGCAGCACAATGTACCTAAGATGAAAAACGTATGTTTGTGGGGGTGTCCGGATACTTTTGATCGCATAGTGTATTTGCTGGTCCTGCAAATTGTCTGCATGTCGTATTGTGGTCATGCATAGCAAGGTTTGTTTTGAAGAGTAATTATCTCTAAGATAGCTCAAAGAGAATATATGTATTTACCGTTAAGAGTAAGAATTTTTTGAGCTTTTAAACAAGGGCCTACAGGAATGTTTTAAAAATATTGTTCAGTATATGGGCATGTCTTCTTGTGGGACAATGAACCCTTACTAGTATATCACACAGATGCTAGATGGCAGTTATGAACAGAGTGTATAGTGGAAGAACGGCGCTTGTTTTTTGTTAAGCGTAGAAAGCCATGGACAAGATGGAAGGTGACTATCATGACCAAATTTGGACTACATGGCTTTTGTGGGAGGAAGGAGTCAAAACAGCAGATATTCATAAATGTTTAACTGCAGTATGTGGTCAAGAAGCTCCTGCAAAAAAGACTGCTTACAACTTGTAAAAGCTTCAGCAATAACGGGTGCAGGCAGCTGTCCAGGAGTGGGTGCGTAGTACCCCCAAAAATGGTTCTGTGACAATAATGAAGTTTCCAGGAAGGTGGCAATCGTGTATTGACATCGGTGGGGCATATATCGAGAGATCCCATGTACATTGAATCAATAAATAAGGTACAAAAAACTACTATTGTAAATCATTTCCAAATGCCCCTTTTAGTTTGTTATTGTAAAGTATTGTCATACTGACACTTTGACATGGTAGTCCACTTGGTTGCAGCAACCATATAGAAAGCGGAAGATCCATCGTTCAAATTCTGACTTGGCATTAAATTTTTCAGTTCTGATTCCAACCTTAGCCTACATACAGTTTGTGTGAAAGAACAGTTAATTATCATTGATTGACCTAATAGTTGGTATAAAGTACTTATGAGATTGTAAGTTACCATTGGGTATGTTATCCCAAAAATGAATTTGAGAGCACCTTGTGAATTACTGGAAAAAATACGAGTTAGTTTGGGGAATTTAATGTTGTATTGGTATGTTGCCATGGTAGCTCAGTTAGTACTTTTTTTTATCATACTTTTATTGTTAACCCAGTTAATTGTACAACTTTACAACAATTTTACAAATTTATTCTTAACCCAGTTACTAAAAATAACAAAATAAAATATAAAAAAACTAACCTCTTAACTACTGGTAGCCAGCATTCCTCCTAATCTAAAAGTACAATTATCAATTTATATAATCTCCAATACTAACTGTAACTCTACCTTGGACTCCAACAAACTCAAACCTTGAGGTTGTCGAGTTGTTGGGTCCTACTTCCAACATATCAAATAAAAACTACTGTAATTTAATACTCATTTACCTCTTCCTTGCTAATTTTCCTCATCCATTTTGCTCTTACTCTGCCCAAAAAGTTTCCTACTTCTATTATATTTTTCCTAGATTTTACATTTACTAACTTTTTAGCTTGAATTTCTATTGGTAAATTTAACCATTCTCTCTTCTCTATCCTCTTTCTAAGCAACTTCATTTCTTCACACTCTAAAACTAAATGCCACTCTTTAACTTTCCGGTGGCATAGTGGGCATTTCTCCAAATCAATCTCTTTTCTGAAACCTTTCAAATTCACCACCCCTGTCCCAGCCCACGCAAATCCTGCTCTTGCTGTTTTATCACATATATCAACATACTGTTCCCTGCTCCATACTACTTTCATTTCTCTATATAATCTCAGTGAGCTCTTAAAAGTAAAACTCGCTAATAAATCTTGTTTTTCCATCTCCTCTATTCTTGTCCTAATTTCATTCCAGAAACCTATTTGTAATAATTCTTTAGTTCTCCAAATCTCCCCAAAATCTATCTTCATCAAGGTTTCCTTTATCTTACCTAGCCAAGACTCTTTATGATTAAGTATTTCCTGCACTATCAAACATTGATGTAAAATGTTCTGATCATCAAAATTTGTTGATTCTAATCCAATATTTTAACACTCTTTTCACAATTTTTCCTTTAATTCCCATTCTCCCTAATTCAGCTTGAGCTACTCCGTTGGGTGATCTTGGTAAGCCCAATATTTGTTTACAAAAGCTCCAATGGATCATGTCTGTATTTACCCACACTTCTTCCAGGCCCCAAATCTCTGCTCCATATAACATTTTTACTGCTACTACAGTAGTATAAATTCTCTCTAACCATTTGAATTGCATTTTTAGCAACTTATCTATACAAGTTTGCTCAGTTAGTATAGCAACTGCTCAAAAAGCAGAAGATCTGTGGTTCAAATCCTGGCTGTGGCATTGAATTTTTCAGTCTGATTCTACCTTTCCAAAGTAATTTGTGCCAACATTATTCTGTATGTGGGTAGGGAGCACTTTCATTGTCAACATGTAAGGCACACTTGCATCTTGGGAGTGTTGCTGTCATTGGCATTCTGCTGCCAACATTGCAACATTAATGACCCTAAGCCACAACTGCAGAGTGATGACAGGGTGTAGTCATAGGATCTGCAGGACTAAACTCAAATGATCCACTTTAGTACATTTTCTTTACTTTGTGTTCCATTATTCACATTTTTTTTTCATCACATTGGCAATAACTCCTGACAAGATGTCTGCCATCAATAAGTGGTTGCCAAGAAGGGCCCAATATTTTCAATAAAGAAAGAACTGGGGCATAATTTAAGAAGCTGGCATACTAGACAATCAACTCTATATATCCAAAGACACTGATTCCGTAAGCTTTTAAAATTCTGTAGCTCCTATCCACATACAAAATGTCCATTAGTGCTATATAGTTCAATTTAGTTTATCAACCAGACCCTGAAGTAGATTGGTTGTTACATAATATATTTTTACGTAATTTATTAAGCTTCATGCATTGGAAGCTAGCTTGAAGTATTGTTCTTGGAGTTACTTTGTTTAAGAAGTTTGCAACATGCTTTGGGCGTCGGTTTGAAGTTGTTGATTACGTAATAGTTACTGTTGTTACGCATTGTGCTGCTACGTACGAGAAGCTGATTTTAATATGTAATTTTGTTGTTACACTCCAAGTTTTACACTATAATATTTAATTTTTGTTATTAAACTGCTTCTATAGATAGTATTTATGTTTATGTTTGCCTCGGCTGCGTCAGTATTGTTTTTAGAGTCATGTATTTCTTAGGCAAGGTGCGGTACGACAATAATGGTAGACATACACAGAATTTAAGTTTTTAAATTCACTTCTTTTATTAATCCTTGCACATTTTAATAAAGCACTACACTTTTTAAGAGCTGTGAGATTCTTTAATACTTTCACTTAGTTAACGCGTAGACATATTTTTATGATTCACACGTAATATTTCTGTAGAGAGCACATCTTCCATCTGGTCACTACCAAGGTTTGCCAGCAACTGAACATGTTTCAACCATTAAACCCATGTAAGCTTCGGTATTTCAAGTCTCTGATTGGCTAATTCTAGTCCAATAGAATATGTGCATTTTACTTAAAACTTTTCTTTGCTATTGATTGGCTAATTTTAAACTGTTACTGAATTTTACATTATCATGACTAGTAACTTTCAAACTCTCAAACTCATTATTGCTACAAGGTTACCTCATTATTACCTCATTGTTAGCAACTTAAAACTTATTCTCACAGCTCTTGCATTATTAAAGTATGTAATGTATTCACATAACATTATTAAACATGTTTACAATAATAATAAGCATATGCAATGACTGTTACATACTTTTAAACAATAATTATTACATACATATTGTTTCAAGGCGGGCTGTTATTGAATTTACTTTTATAAAAATACAATTGAAATTATTCAGCTATTAAAATACTGCCTCAGCCCACTTCTTGTTAACTATAAACAGGAACTTTGTACTAAATGTTGAGATTGATTTTCTATTATTAAGTTTGAATGTAATGAAACAAATGCAGTGTTTTTGTTGTACCAGGTTCAGGCCATGGAGGTTTGTGTTGATAGCATCGAGTCAGCCATCAATGCAACAACTGGAGGGGCAACTCGTTTGGAACTATGTGCAGCTCTAAGTGAAGGAGGTCTTACACCCACTCCAGGAATGCTGACTGCTGTCAAGTCCGTGGTCGAGATACCTGTGTTTGTGATGTTACGTCCAAGGTGTGGAGACTTTGTTTATTCCCAATACGAAGTAGATGCAATGAAAACGGATGCCTCCATACTGAAAGAACATGGTGCAGATGGTTTTGTATTTGGTGCTTTAACGCCTTGCGGTCAGGTAGACAGAATTATATGTACCCATATATTAAAGTCAGTGTCTCCTCTTCCAGCAACGTTTCATAGAGCATTTGATGTGTGCCGTGACGTGCACAAGGCCTTGAGTGAAATAATTGATCTTGGCTTCTCCCGTATCCTAACCAGTGGTCAGGAATCAACAGCTGAAAAGGGAATACCCTTGATTCGTGAGCTCGTAATAAGTGCTGGAAATAAAATTACTATCGTGCCAGGTGCTGGAATTACAAAAGATAATTTGGAAAATATATTAAGTCAGACAGGCGCAGTGGAGTTCCATGCTTCCGCCAAAGTCTTGAAAAAGCCACTTATTTCACCAAATAAATGCCAGATGGGGTATAATGAAGAGAATGTATACGTTGCTTCAGCAGAAACTGTCCGGGAAATGGTGCGCATAGCTGGAGAAATGGGTGATAGCGAGAGCATCCCGTAAAGAAGAACAAAATAGAAAGAAAAAGCAATGCTAATTAAACTGCTCTCCATCTTTTTTTATGATTAAAACAAGCTAGAAATACTTACGTAGCAATAACAGTGAGGCTTTTTCAAATATAGCACAAATCTTGTTTTCATGTAGCTAAAAGTCCACTTTCTGGGACTTGTTGACAAAGACTAAGATTTGGGTAACAGTTCCACATCCACTTAATATAAAGACACTAAGAAAATGGATTTAAGGAACGAAAATGCATATACAGGGTGTCTACTGATACTTGAATTAGATATAGTATTGATTGCTTCTTGGAAAAGCTCGTTATTTAATGCTATTGTTTGCATTACATTTATTGTTTCACAATTTTTCATCTTAAGTAAAAATGACTCAAACATTTGATAACCTTTCACCCCTAACATTCTTTTACAGACTAGAATGTTGAAGATTATTGTGGGGGAGGCTAAGTTAAGAAATACAGAATCTGCTGATATTTCATTCCCGTTTCTGTGAATATGACTAGCATGGGAGTTTTATGAAATTACAGTTCTAAGAGGTAATGGGGAGAAATCAGCATAAAAATTTTTTTAGATCATTGTGTGGTAATTTCATAAAGAGTAAATTTAATTAAATCATCACTCGAGATTTGAAAAGTCACCTGTTTAACATCAGGTATGGCAGCCAGTAATAAACACAGCTTTATATTATGGCTGTGGAAACAAACAGTAAAGTCGTTAAGCTAGCTATAACAGACATATGAATAATGCTGCTGCATTTTTACTGCAGTATGACTCAATGCAGTACTGGCATTTTATCAAACCTTACACTGAAATTTTAAACATTCATGGCAGTAGACACCCTGGTATAAGAGTGACTTTAAAAGGAGATATGAAGATTTAAATGTCTGCAGCGATAGGTTTTTCTTATATAGTAAATACCAACAATGTACTCCGTCGTGTTGATACTCGCATGTGCAGAGGGAATTGATATCTTGACTGTATTAGCATAATCTGTAATAATAGCGATGTATTTCATCTTCTCCTCCTCCTCCTTTTAACACTCGTTATGAATTCAAATGTATACATCATTATTAAGCTGAAGATTTAGGCGATTGGTTAAGCTTTCTATAGCACTCTTTTTGATATCATACCCGTTATTTGAAACCAATTCAAGTGCACACATATTAACCTAAACTTAACCTCGGGTAAGTCTCAAAACCAGATGACCCTGTTGATTCACTGCAGCTTGCTATGACCTGACAGCCTCTACTTTCCTGTTTGTCTTTCTATTTTTTTAAGAGTCGTATGAGTTAGAATATTCACTTTGATCTTGCAGTGTTTTTGCTCAAACGTTGGCATCTCTTCAGGGTCAACTGCATAGTCACAAAGTGCACAAACTAATTAGTTAAGTGGAAATGGAACAAAGCCCATATTTTCAAGTTCAATTTGCCTTGCCTGTTGTTTGGCATGTGTATTGCATTTATCTTCTTCTTATGGCTTTCTGCAGCTAACATTTAAATGAGAAAATGTGTCTTAAATTATGCTCATGATATGTGATCTATGCTTTTAACAAACTCCTAGGTTACATTCCATAGTTTTAAGGCTGGTTCACAGTGACGAGAATGCAAAGCAATGCAGGGTACAAGATTTTGACTCACAATAGCCCGGTAACAAGAACGGAAATTCATATCGATGATCATATAGATCACAAAGTGGAAAATCGATTTTGCGCATTGGGATTTCATTTGTTTTCAAACTGATCAATGATATTTTTTCACCCGTTTCCAATTCAGCCAACATAATGCTGATTAGCTAATGTCAAAATTTGATAAAGTAAATATTATCTAAATGCAGATCCATTACATTTCCAATTCCTCTAGTTGTACCAACTTTCATTCCTTTATTTAATGGCATACGTTAATTTCTACTGGTTGTTGCTGTTCTTTTTAGTTTTTGCTATTGTTTTTGAGGCATTAGCCAATTTTGAGTTGCATATAAACAAACTACAAATAATCCTTTCACTAGAAGAACCAGCACTCAATGGATCTGCAGATGTCAGGATCTGACTTTAGGACACACATATGCTAGAATTTCTTCTGTTTCATGTTTTCAGCTTGCAGCTAGAGAGAGCACTAGTGGCTGTTTCATGTCTCAACTACTTAGAATAATGTCGTCCTCTTGTGTTTTAATGGTAGTTCCTGAGGTCGCAGGTTCAAACCCAGTGGAGGGTGATGGACTTTTTTTGGCCATAAAAATCGTTAGCATGGCTTCCTTCAAGGAAAGTAAAGCCAGTGGTCCCATGTCATAGATTTATGGCATGTAAAAGAACCTCAAGCCTGATAAAGAGACCTCTGAGCAAAATTTCCGGTCTTTCATGCTCAATATAAAATGGGACACTAAGGACCACAGCAGTTAAAGAGCGTTCATAAATAAAACTGAATTTGAATTACAGTTACTTAGAATAATCTGTACAGTGAAGAGTTTAATATGCTGTGTTCAGGAACGAGAACAAGGAAGTTAAAATTTGACCAAGTCTTCTTTCCCATCCCCAGGGCCTGGGAAAGTTCCCTGTCTATTGTGAAGGCTCCCATTAAAATACACGTATTTCAACTTTGTTTTGGTTACCATTTCTCAGTTGTGAACCAGCCTTTAGTGAATAATGTTTGGGGAGTAGATCATTGTTAGTTGTAAAGGATTGTAACTAATGGTTTTATGATTTATTTTTGAAGTTGCATATGGCTGTGGATTCATTTTTTTGTTTGTTTAATCATGTACAGATGGTGAGTAATAGTTCTTCTTTGTCTGGTGCTTACAGTTAAAGAATTTTTGACTACACTAAGTTTGAGATAAGTGAGGAAATTTTAGAATAGATAAATAGTAGGATAGAATAGATTACAGAAAAGGATAGGTTAGGCACAGTACAAAGCCTTTTTAACAAATTTCAGAAGAATATAATGTTTATTCCTTAAATAGGGGTTTTTCCTTAAACATGCATTTATATGAACAGAAGCTAGAGATTGTATTACAATTGCTTTTTTTAGTTGTAATAATGCCAATATTATCAGCAATTTTAATGTGTATGTTATACTTAACAAATTAAATTTAAAAGAATTAAATGCAGAAACTTAGTAAATGAATACATAAACAGAATTCAATTTATATAAATTCAGTCTGTTGTTAACATTTAGCAAATGAATTTATCATAAGAGCAAAATACAAAGTATAGTTCATACAAGAAGAATTAATAGCTAACTACACTAAGTGATATCATTTTGTAAACTATATCCACAGTTAAACTGATATTGCAATGTAAAAATAGTTTTAAAAAAGTGCAGCCCCCTCCAAAAAAATGGATAAACAATAGTATTATGAGGTTGATATTAATCTGCAACAGAATAAAGTTATAAGTGAAGTTACATTTACAGTGGAATCTTGTTAGTACATTTTTTGCAGGGACTCAAGGAAATGGACATCATAGATGAAGAACATGAATTTTCAACATATGAACTTCAGAATGATATGGATCTATGGCACATACAAAATTTAATGGTAGTTGCAGGAGGAGCTGGTGATTACAAAATCAAATAAAAGGCTTGCACCACCTGCAGTATTGTATAGTTAAGACACTGTGATATCAAGCTGTAAATTCGGTGATACAAATATCATTTGTGCCCATAAAATTTACTTGCACTCCAGGAAAGAGGATAACCTGTTCATGAAGAGCATTTTAGTTTGAAGCTTGCAGTCTGAAATCATATGTTAACTGGTTGCAGAGATATGGATGTGCATTGAAATCTTTTAATGAGGGATTCCTAAGAAGCTCTAAAGTTCTCTGTCCAACTCCCCTCATGCCTCTTTTGTTTATTGTGTCAGCATGTGAATCAAAACAGATAGCAGAACCAGCATGAGGTAAGTGATAAGGAAGGGAAAAATCCTCTTAAGTTGCTGATGTTATAGCTACAGTAGAGTTTTATCTCGCGTGAGCAGTGGTAATTAGTTCCTGTATTTCAGTTATACTGATTGTGTTGTGTTATTACTTTCTCTACTACGTATAGTAAGTAGGGGAAGTATTTTTATTGGTGTTCAGTCAAAATATCACATAATGAAAACAAGGTATGATTAGTGAAAGTCAATGAATAATACATAAATAGTAAGTGTTGCATTACCAAAGGAATACAATTTACAGTGTGATTCATTCTTCTTTTTTCAATTCAATTCTTTATTCACCGTAGTAATTCTTTACAGAAATTATGGTTTCGTCAAATATAATATAAATACAACATATTATTAAAGCATATATACAGAATAATATTTTACCTAAAATACACTACATTACAGCACATGATTTATGGTTTAGGTACTGAGTTACTGAGTAAAAGGCATGTCTTAGCAGAAAGGATTTAATCTTTTTCTTAAACAATGGCAAACTTTTCACATTTTTTATGTCAGGTGAATTTATTGAATATTTTAATACCCCTATGAACACCATTGGTTTTCAGGATATTTGTTCTGCAAAATGACATGTGTAGGTTGTTTTTTTGTCGTGTGTTATAGTGATGCACATCTGCATTTACTTCCAAGCACTGGTGAGATTGTTTGATATAACAAGCTATTTCCATTATAAATATGCAGACTAATGGAAGGATTTTAACTCTTTAAATAAATGTCTACATGATGTTCTTCTATTTGCCCCATACATTAATCTTATAGTCTTTTTCTGTATCTTAAATATTTCCTTGTTTTCTGGACTTCCCCCCAAAACATTACACCATAGCTTAGCAAGCTCTGAAAGTATGAAAAATACACTCCTTTTAGAGCATGCAAATTTATTTTATTCTTCCAGCATTTTAACACATAATAGGCAGAACTAAGCTTAGAAGCTAATAATTTCACATGGGTATCCCATTTCATGTTCTCATTTATGTACACCCCCAAAAATTTTGTTTCTTTACCATACATTACAGTTTTGTCATTATATTCTATCATAGGTTTGTCTTCATTTTTAATTTGCCATGTGTGAAATGATATGGCTATAGTTTTTTCTTTATTAATGAACAGCTTGTTAGCTTTAAACCACATGTACAAATCATGATGTATTGATTTTGTCTTGTAAGCCACTTTGATCCAAACCTTGTACTAAAACATTAGTGTCATCAGCATATAGTATTACTTCTGCTTCCTGAATATACAAGGGTAAATCGTTTATATACAGCAAAATCAATAATGGGCCTATACCCCCACTGCTGTATCTTTGCACTTGACAGTTCGTGTGGCTTTGCGTAAGGTTGGCTACATTGTGGTTGCGACGTTGCCAGAGTGGCTAGTAAACAACAACAGCTGATTGTTCTCCTTTTTATCGTGTCTAAGCCGCATACAAAAAGTGTACGTAAGTAATGAACGTCAATGAATAACTATTTTGTATTATTATTGTTAATTGAAAATAACTCTGCATAAACACTGCAGCATATGTAGAATAAATTACGCGCTTTTGACAATATAGAAACAAAATACAAACTTCCTGCTACAATGAGGAGAAATAAAACAAATTATAAGCATGCCATAACAAAGTTATTTTCACTCACGCCTTTAAAACTGCAATGGCTCAATTCCATCCAAATCCCCGTTGTCATCATCCTCGGAAGCATCATTGTCATCATCATCATCATCTTCATCATCTTCACCAAGGCATATCATCAATGGTTCACAGTCTATTCGTTGTCTATTTCTTGTGCTTTTCGTATTAGCTTATTCACATGATCTACTCTTTTCTTCCACGAAGCCGTGTCCACCGTAGCCTTGTGAATAACAGTTCTCGTGCTTAGTCCAAGAGCTGCTGCAGTTCGTTGTACGGCTTTATCAGCAGGAATAGAGGGATGGCCATGAAGCTTCACGTACTCCTTTTCCTGTTTAAAGAATTCCCGGGTTCTCCTTAATAGTTTCAATGCCTGACTATTAAGTGGCACACCTATAGGCGCAAAGGATTTTCATTTCGTGAAACATCACTCGGCGATCGGCGTCGTTTTTCAGACATTGTCGCACTTAAGTTTTGTTTAAATAAATAATATGAATGAAATATATGTAAAATAGATAAATATATATGTATAAACGAGCAATAATAAAACTATCAAACAATAACCATAAATATAAATAACAATGAAAAATATGTAGCTTGCAAAGAACAACTCGACGCTCGTGCTAGAGATTCACAAACTGAAGCACGTGGTTGGGAATAGTTACATCCGGCAACAGAGCCGATTCTAGTTCCGGTTCCGCTTTGTCATCGGCCATCCGGAATGCTGCCTTGTGATTGGCTTAGGAAGTCAAACGGTTGAAGCTTTTCATCTGTTTTTTTGCGAGTGTACCAACTTAAACGCTAGCTGTCAAGTGCAATGTTACAGCGGCAGGGGTATAGTACTGAACCTTGCGGTACTCCTCGTTTTAATTTCTTTCGCATAGATACATACTTCGTCTGTGCAAGATTTTTATTACTGTTATTAAGGTATTACTTTCAGATGATTTCCTTCTGGTTAGCACTGCACACCAAGTTTGTTTGCTTGAGTACTACAGTAATACCCTATAAATTGTTTTTATTTCATCTTATTACTGCCTGTAATCTTGCTCCACCCTTTAACATGTGGCAACGTTGTGCTTCTACCATAGTGGTCAACTACCAGCCACCATTAAATTTTGCATTTGCCATAGTAATACATTTTGTCTCACACTGAAAAATACAAAATACAATATTTACTTTGGCGTGTGGTGGGTCTGATTAGGGTGTGTGACACTGAGCGCTAAGTACTCCCTTCTTTTAAACCTAGTATTGTCTCATGGAAGATCTCTGAAAGTCTGATACTGCTTTATTTTAGAAATAAATAAATTTCACCATTTTGCAGCACAAACATTTTCTGTTTATTCAAACTGTTTTGAATTACAATGCTTTTTCACCTTTCTTGTTGTGAAAGAAAATGTTATATCTCACAAATATGTTGAATATTGATATTCTCTAATCGGAGCACAAATAATTCGTCCTCACTACATTCCAGATGCTAAGAACAGCTTGGGATGTTTTTCAAGTACCCTCTAGGCAGCTATTGACCTTTGTTTGAAAAAATCTAAGCTCCATGGCAACATCCATTCTTTTTATGTCTTTTATTCATGTAATCAGTAACATCTGTTGATTCCATGGCTACATACATTTACGGAGGGTTGCCCCACTTAAGCTCAGACATTTTTACTTATGTTTTTTCATGGCAAGATTCCCTTTTGCCACCACGTATTGTGTTCAGTGTGATTTAATTATGGCTCTGTAGCGCAATTTACATTGAAGAAGGCTGCGTCTAAGAACAGGAAGGGGGGGGATGTTAGCCCACTCCTCCTGGCAGGCTTTCCAGAGTCCTTCAATTGTGGTGGGATGCCAAGAAGCAACGCACTGTTTCAGCAGACCAAATCTGCAAAAATCCATTGGCAATGCATCGGTGACTTCACAGAGATCCTTTTAAATGGTATCATATTGATACCCATTTGCATAGCTTTCTAGTGGTAGGGAAGACCGAGAGGTGTGACTGGATGCCTTATCCATATGGATACAAACATTTGGGGCATCCTCACCATACAACCGAGGAATCTCTTCATCAAAAATTGGGTCTATAACATTCCTTTGATAGTAGACTGCATTCATTTTTACATTGTTGGCAACAGTTAAAAATTAAATTGAGTTTTATTTATGGACACTCTTTAACTACTATGGTTCTTAGCTCCCATTGTATATTGGGCGTGAAAGACTGGTAATTTTGCTCAGAGTCCTCTTTATCAGGCTTGAGGTTCTTTTACGTGCCATAAATGTACGACACGGGACCACCGGCTTTACTTCCCTTCCAAAGGAAGCCATGCTAAGGATTTTTATGCCCAAAAAAATCCATCGCCCTCCACCGGGTTTGAACCCACGACCTTGGGAACTAGAGGCTAGCACGGTACCACTAGTCCATGGAGGACGAAGTTGGCAACAGTGCATATGCCTAGTTTCCACTGAGAACAACAACCTGCAACCACCATGAATCCCTTGGAAAACTTTTCCTTATTCTCCCAAATAAAGTTGGAGCCCCCTTTTGGCCCACTTGATGGTAATAAATGACTGGTTTTTTTGTGTCACCTAGATAAACCCATGCTTCATCTAAAGAAACCACCCATTGCCACTTTTCACTTGCCAGGTGGTGTTATATAGTTTTCTTGCGTTGGTGAAGCGTTTTCTGTTGTGCCGCTCTTTCAAGGTGTGTCCACGTGCTTTATGGCACCATTCTAGACCCAAATTGTTGTGTATTATCCAATAGATGGTCCCTTTGGATATTCCAATGTGCCTGGAAATGCTTCTTTAGGTTGGTGGGTTTCTTGAGTCACTGTTGCACTCACCTTGGCTACTACTGCTTTAGGTTCATGTTGGTTGTGGCCTTCTTCTTGCTAGTTTTTTTGCACACTGAGCCTCAGGTGGGAATCCATTTTTATGCAGCTGTGTTATACGCCCCACACACGACTTACTTATGGTAACACCTTTTGTTTGCGCCTTTCCACTATCTTTGAAAGGTTGTAACCGGCATCAGAAAGCCCAACAATGTACCCCTGCCACAAGCCAGCAATTGTTGAAGCCATTACAAGTAAACTTTGCCTCAGACTGGCCCAGCAGAGAGCTGGCACTTGCAGTGAGCTGATGCAATAATAAGCATAAGCAGTTTGACCAATGACAGGAGTGGGAGGGTGATTCAAAATCGTCCGAGCTTAAGTGGGGCAACCCTCCATATTCTTGCCTATATTTTTCTATTACGTCAATCTTTGTGATGTCTGCCATGTTTAACCTTTCACATGAATTAATCAAATCCGTCCTAACACAAATATAAGTTATGTTAATCTAATACCTAATTTCATTATAAACATACATTAATAATTATGATAATTACATGGAAAATAATAAACATTGCAACAAATATATAGACGTAACCTCAAAATGTAAATCAACATGTGTTCTCATTCGTGCATATAATCAGGTAAGTGTGTTTAGTAGACTTGATTTCTTTCATTTGCCTCTTGTAGTTTTATTTAAATTCTTTATATGGGCATTTTCAATAAAATTGCAACCCCTTTGTGTAATAGTATCAATTTGTTTGTGCCTTGTACTCTCTGTGTTTCATTGAAGAGGTTGAATTTTACTTACATGTTGCAGATAAAGCTTTACTTGCATTGCAATGGTGAAATTAAGCTTTCAAATGTTTAAGTGTTCTCCTCTAATTTTCCAATGCATAATCATAAATAATTTTAGTAGGTACTTGCATAGTTAAATATACTTATTCTGTCTCAAATAACTTTGTGCACTTATTACCATAGGCATACTACATTTTACTTTGTTGCAGTTATAGTTCACGTCATTTGTTTGCTGGGCTGTTATATTAAGGTTCCAATCCTTTCACGAGATGGTCAATTTTCCATCTTTTGCTGCTTACTATATATTTGCCACTCAAAGTATTGTATGTTCTTACTGTCATTCATTTCACTGTACATAAATTAACCTATATCATCGCAGTAATCTTCCATATGTATTGTCATAGTAATAATTCTGTACAGGTGTAAAACATTATCTATTGATGATTGCTTTATTGGTTTTAGTTTCAAAACTGCATTGTCTTTGTTGAGTAAAGTATTGCTATGCCTCTATCACTTTTTACAATTGATGCATGTCAAGGGTTTTTAACCTCTAGAGGATCAAATTGTATATTTGTGTGCTTAATGAGTTTCTCTGGACTGATATACAGTGAAAACTCTCTTAATGACTGCCCCTGTTAAGAAACCTCCCTTAAGGACCAATTTTTGCTGGAAGCTATTTAATATAATCAATGTACAGTGTGGTCATATTATGGTGAGGCCACGGATTGTGTGCTGTATGTGTGCTCTGCACACTGTCTATTACTCTGTTTTTTTGTTTCCATAACTCCCCTTTACTTATTCAGGAGTGATAATGAGTACTAACTTTGTTATAAATGGTGTCCATCTTCAAATGAAATTTCCATTCACACGCATAAGTTCTTCTTGCATAATGTTCATAGTTTCTCTTTTTATATTGTTCTTAAGTTCCTCTATGTTGTGGGGATTGTTCTTATAAAGTTTATTTTATATGGTTCCCCACAAGTACATGCACCAATTTCATCAATTTTTTCCTGTGTTAAGACATGTCGTTTTTACTTCTTAGGTTTAGTATTTGGCAATTCTGTTGTCCTAAACTTATTAACCAGACATCCAACAGTTTCTCTACTAGAACTAGATTACCAGGAAATTTTAACTAAAATTGTTCAAGCATGAATTTGTCGGTAGACATTGCAGTGGACTAATAAAAAGACATTAACACTCGTAAGCAAATCACACACAACACACATGTCTTGCGTGAGTTTTCACCTTTGAGATGTCGTCCTCCATGGTGTAGTGGTTACCATGCTAGCCTCTAGTTCCCGAGGTTGCAGATTCAAACCCGGCAGAGGGCGATGGGTTTTCTCGGGTGTAAAATCCTTAGCATGGTTTCCTTCGGAAGGGAAGTAAAGCCGGTGGTCCCGTGTTATAGATTTACGGCACGTAAAAGAACCTCAAGCCTGATAAAGAGGTCTCTGAGCAAAATTACTGGTCTTTCACGCCCAATATAGAATGGGACACTAAGGACCACAGCAGTTAAGGAGCATCCATAAATAAAACTCAATTTATTTATTTACCTTTGAGATGTACAACTCTCTTTACAGCATGAGCACAAAGCAACGACTGAAGCACAAATGATAAAGATAACCTTGAACATGTCATGTGCCACCAGTTGCACATTGGAAAAGTACCAAAGGTTTGCAGTACAGCGTGCTACGTATGTATATAGCCGGTCCGTGACTCTACCTTAAAATGACCACACTGTATAGTTTACCTCTAATTAGAGACCACCATTCTCTCCAACCCGCAACCAGCCTTTGGTGACCTATTTGCATTTACATCCCTTTTCAAAGACTACCTTTTTATTTAATTGAAAGTTTCAGGCTTTCTAAGCTGCTTTTTGAGGTGACAATACAGTCTTCAGCATGCACATGTAAATGTGCAGGAACCTTTTCTTTTTCTCACCCTTTCCATGTCTACAAATTGCCTTTGAATCTATTGTCGCCTGCGGAGGTCTACAGTTTGACTACATGACTCATCTCTCTTTACCACACAAATCTCAAGAGTTCGTTTTCTTTCCCATGTCCAACAGAGTTAAGACGGGACAGTACCTGGTATGAAGCCATAGCTTTGTTGGGATAAGGATTGACGTTTGACAAAAGATATGGCCATGAAGCATCTTGAATCTGTTTATTTACCCGACACCCTCTCTCTCTTTAAGAATACATTTTTCTAAGAATTGAAAGTGTTATTTTCCTAAAACCAGACTTCACAATGTCTGGCAACGTTGTTAACTGTACTTATTGAAACATGGGTAATCCTCAAGGAAATGTGAGCAGGAAGGATGCTATTGTTTAAGAGATCCGACCACTTGCATTCCACACCAAGGGTTCGAATTTCCTGTATGTACATTTCAGGTCCTTTATATTGCATGCCTAATTAGTTTAATATAGTATATGTATAAAAAAAAACTTCACTCCTATTAAGCAACCACCCTTCTAAAAGACAAACTTTCAATGGAACCATTGGTGGCTTAATACATGTTTTATTGTATAACAAATTTACGAAAAATAAGAAAACATTTTTATAGCATTTCAGGCAAGGAGCTTTATGACACAACTTTTTATGTCCATCAATGTATGTTATGAAGGATCAAAATAACAAGATCAAATTTTGTTTTAATTTTGAGGGAATTTTGTCATATAGGATAGATCAGGTCTATCATGTTTTTAGGGTTTCTTCAATTCTACCAATACAGAGCAGATAGAGATAGAAAAAATTTGAGCATGAGGTGCTGAATGTTTCAGATATGATTGAAGTGCTACCCAAAAGTTACACCAATAAATAAAATTACACCTTATCCACTACCTTCAAAGTAGTCCCCTTGTGAGTGTATACGTCGCTCCCAGCGATGTTTCCATGAACTGAAAATTCCCTAGAATGCTTTTTCTTGTTTGTTTAGTACCACTTGCGATTCTGCTTGAACGTCAATTGTGTGAAAACTTTGGCCTTTTAACTTGAGTTTCATTCTGGGGGCTAAGAAAAGGTCACTTGGTGCAGATCGTGTGAATACCATGGATGAGGAACAACACAGTGTGTGACCTTGCATTGTCATGATGGAGGAACCAACTGTCCGTGCGCCACATTTCCGAGTGTTTCCTTCTAGCGTTTTCCCTCAACCGCCACAGAACATCAGGTACTGACAGACTGACGAGGAGGGACGAGCTTCTTATGGACAATTCCTTCCATGTTGAAGAAATAGATGAGCATGGATTTCACATTCCTCTTCACTCTCCGGGCTTTCTTGGGACGGGATGACGATGGACTGTTCCATTGTAACAACTGCTGCTAGGTTTCGGGATTGCTCCCATAAACCCAGTCCTCATCACCATAGTAACCTTGGAAAGAAAGTCTGGTTCATTTTCAAGCCTTTCTTAAAGTTCTCTGCAGACTTGCACGCGATGCTGTTTCTGATCGTTGCTGTGGCAGTTTGTCAGACAAAACCCTCTGACACGTCCCATAAGATAGCCCCACGATATTATATCGTCGCTAAAAAGATGTAAGCGACATGTGTAATTTTACAGGAGAGCAGTTTAAAGAAAAGCAAGTTTACTTAGGGACCTACGGCTCAAAAGCATAAAGTGACACATAAAATATAATACAGTGATTCAATTCTTTTATAGTTGTTCTTAATAAGGACTAATGTTAGACTGTAGAATTTGGATATCATATAGGCCAAAAAGGCCTAAATTGGAGATACGTCGGTTTGAAAGATTTCACCCATGCTTACACTATACACATGATCAATACATTATGCTGATTTTTGCTATCATTTTGGGCTGTATCATTATTTATTTCTTTTTATGTATATCATTCACGTATATATTTCTATTTTAAGTACATAGTACAATGTAAAGCGTTGGAAGTCAATAAAATAAATAAGAGGTATCCACCTATTTAACAACAGTAATATCAAGTATTTAAGTGTATTTTATTTATTTTTAATTTCCTGCAATAATTTAGTAAATAATATGTTTGTTTGTTTACACATCTTTATAGAAACACAACTTCTGAACTTATTTTAACAATAGCAAAATCAAGCATATAGGTGTACTATTTTGAATGACAATAGTTTGATGAATAATGTACAATAATATGTTTACAAATGCTTTCAGGAAACAAACAGGAAATTCTCTTTAACCATAGCAATATCAAGTATTAATATGTATGCAATTGCTTTTTTTTTTTTTTTCTTTATTCAAATTACATACAATAATGTTTTGTTTTGTTTACAAATGCTTTTAGGAAACTCAAACAAGTATTGAAAATGTCCATGGGTTAATGCAACTTAGAAGTGTGGCAGTTCTTTGTAGAACATTTTGTAAACAGCATCTCTTATTACTAGTGTTGGCTCTTTGCATAACTTCATAACTCCTGTAGATTGCTGTACTTCTCAACCAAAAGCTTTGGAGAGGTGGCATTAAGTCGAGGCAGAGGAAGCTTCAAAACCCGTGAAATGTTCCTGGATTTCAGAGACGCAAGCGGCATCACTGTGGTCTCTGATTGCAGTCCAATCCACTTTGTTTCCAGATTGAAATCCTCGGGGATCGGATCTGTAGGCTCTCTGAAATTCTTTTGTCGTCCAAGAAATCATCTACCCTCATGGAATGTGTTTCATACGGAGCACCACTCAAAGAAGCCTCGCAATAGGTACCAGCTGGCAAGGTATGAAGATATTCCATGCCTGAGTCAGGGTTCTTGAAATAGTGCTGTAGGCAGAATCACCTTTGTTTTGACCATGGTTAGGTTCGAAGAAGCACAAGCACAGTGAATTCTTTTGAGTTACTTAGAATGTAGAAAAACATGGTCACTGCGGTGGTATTCTGGCTACTGCAGGCATCAGCAAACAGCCTGACATCCTTTACACCGTAGACATCAAGATGTTGAAGGTAGATTCCCTCAGAGGTTGCACTCTCAGATGATCCTGTTTTGGTGATAGTCTTGCTGACTATTATGTGCTGACAAACGCATTCGATAGAATACAGCACTTTCTTTGGAAAGGGGCAGCTAATTGTTTTTCTTATTTCTTACAGCATTCTTTTCTTCAGTGTGCTTGTCGTACATATCTCGCAACTCCATTTTCTTCGCAGCATCACATGAGCTAAGTTGCACACAAGCTGCACTAGTCCTCCTTAGGATACTGGAATGATAGACTCATTGAGTTGTATACTGTGGACTAAGTTTTTGATAACTGGCTTTGGGCTGTGAGATGTTATCTTCATTGTGCATAGAATGCATTTTAGACAGTGTCAGGGCTGGATGTAAATATTCTTAGGAATACTCTTTTAGACGGTAAGTGCATTCGTTATTGTTATTGGAATTCTTTGTACATAGCAAACAAAAGTGGGCAAATGCCAGAACCTTCATTTTTGCAATTGAGAAATTGATAGTTTTCACTATATGGTGGATCATATTTACTATTATTACAGTCATTAAATGGTTACTCCAGTTGGCTTATTTCCTTTTCTTGATGACAACACTGTTCCCTTATATTAGTACTGTCTGCAGATGTAGCATTTACATTTTCAAAACTGTCTTGTGTGTAGATCTTTAAAATGCTGAGAGCATCCATAGACTCCATTCCTGATTTTTCGTTCCGATTTTCCTTTGAACGATCCATCCTAATCACCTTCCCATAATAATACTTCTCGCCTGATAACCACTATACTTAATTTCAGCACCTACCTTTAACGCATCACTTTCAATGCATTAAATTTTGTTGCATTATACCACATTTGTAAATCCATCTCTTCGCTTTACTAATAAGTCCTTGTTCATAACAAACTGCTGCGTTAACTGAGACAGCATTAGTTTGTTGTAGGTGTATTCAGACCAATCAATATTGTTTAAGCAGATTTTTCTTGTCCAAATTTATAAACACACGTTAATTGTTGGCATCAGGTGACAAAAACTGGTCTAGAGTGGCTAGCATTAAACTGAGCACATAGACGTATCGACCAATTTTAATAATGGTAGTATCTAACAAAGAGACGTAAGCGACTTGCGAGTCTCATACGCCTGTTCGTCTGAAAAAGGATGAGTGAGCAAGGTGTTTATGATGATAACATGATGTTTACTGCAAAGTAACCATTAGAGATGGAGGTACGCCAGTTTGTCAGAATATAAATATGGCCAAATGGAGTGTACAGGCGAAATATATAATTTTTTTCGATTTTGGCACTTACGCCACTTCGTCAGATGAGCCCTGGATAGTCTGCCTACGATCTTCCAGCACCGTATTCCGAACGGCAGCAACATGTGAGGTTATTTCTAGACGCTACTGTTCGCCCGAAGGTTGGCTACTGCGTCTCGGTAACTGGTGAGAGAGATGCTTGCCACAGTGCACAGATAAAACGAGGGTTATGGCTAACTCTGTACTACAGTTTCAGTGTGCGAGTATTGAAGCCCTACATAGGAGGTCCGCAATTGATATGCACCCATAGCATAAAGCCGATGTAAGTCTTGTAAGAAAACGTGCGTGGCTGCTCAAGGAAGGGGGAGAAAAAGGTGATTTATATCACCCCGGTGTGCACCTCTTCGGCGATCAGTCTCTTGATATCTGAGGTAAATAACACCATCAGAGCCACTGTAACATAATACGAGAAGGCCATTCTTGGTAGGCGGCGTGATTATGACAGAAAGGACCAGATTTGCTAGCAGGGTCGTCCAGTGTGCGCATAAGTGTCAGCAACACTGCATACGACATTCGCGGTAATATCCGACGGCGGTGTACAGAGCTCCAACACTACATTTATCTCCACACGTGCCGCTGCATCATTGCCTCGTATCCCAACGTGGCTGGGTATCCAGGTCAAGTACAACCAACGGACTGCGGCAAACAATGTAAGACGTTGCGGATAAGGATTTCTTATATAGAACTACTCGGCCATCGCACCGGATGTTGGAGCACCGTTAATAAGCTACGGCAGTCAAAAAGATAACACATGTATCCACCGGATGGAATTGAAGATATTTTAAGGCTCGATAGATCACTATCGTTTCCGCTGTATAAATGGAAGTCGTGTATAGTCGCCATGTGAATGTCTCTGGTTGACCAGACATAGATGGCCGCACTTGTACCGCTGGGAGTTTTTGATCCGTCAATAAAGAATATCAACATGCGTTGGTCTGTCCAGCCCATCGCGAGGTCTGCAAGGTATGCTGTTCAGGTCTGTTTATAGTTTACACACGGAGTCCGGAAGGTGCCGGTGTCAATATAACGTTAGGGGGGAATAGAGCTCGCTGCGAAATCCAGCATATACCAAGGTCGTACCGGGGTACGATATGTGTTGGCGTAACCACGGAAAACTACTAAACATCGTAATAATGGCAAAGGTTTCGCCCTCTGCGCTTTTCACTCAATGTCATAAGCGGGTTAGTTTCGGTAATAGGGGGTTATGGAAGTGTGTCTGGAGATCGACCATGAAACGAAAACCTAGGGTCAACAGTCGTCTGTCCAGGTCATATATAGGAAAATAGCATTGAGATAAATGCTTAGCCGGTGTGCCGGGGATACCAAAAATGATATTATAGAGTTGATAAAAGTAAGTCTCCAGAGCCATGCGCAGCCTGCCAGATTGTGTCGCTAGCAGTTGACCAGATTCTAGTCGTGAATGTAGGAGAGGTGGAATACCCCAATGTCGCGCTGTCAAGGCCCGGAATAAAGGCTGGGTTCTATTCAAAGCAATCAGAAGGTGTTTATAATGTACAGTCGTGGAAAGATGTGTAACGGTACCTAAAGATTTAAGGGACGATTTTGGGCCAAGATCGTCATCCTGTAGGCGTAGGGTGAAAGGTGATGGTCTAGTGGATTTTCGGAAGTGTACAGAGTGTGTTTTCCGTACGTTCACACACATAACCACATCTTGCAGGTGCGTGATAACGCGTTGACAGTCCCTTTCGGAATTCTACCTGGCGTTCGGTGGGATCGTCGTGTAGATTAAGATATCACCCGCATATTGCAATACTCGCGCGGTCATAGGGACGTTCGAGTTAATATCACAACATACAAAGCAGACAACAGTGGGTTAAGCGCAGAGCCTTGGATAAGATCTAGGAAAATGTGTCGGTACTACGAATTGTTAAAAAAACGGACTAATCGGCATCTGTGGTCATGAAAGAGGGCATATATGGGAGGGATACCGCAGCTACGAAGTCGGTCAACACGTAACGGAAGGACAACATGCTCGTACACTACAGATAAGTCCAAAAACAGCGAGGACGTCTCAACGAGTCAGAAACGCGATGTGAACGTCAGTTAACAGGACGTACAGAGGAAGGTTGTTCCGTAGACTCTACGGAAGCTATATTGTGTTTTAGGCCGTAGATTATGGCATTCCAAATAGCAGCTCAAGCGGTCTTGTACTATTTTTTTCGAACAATCTACGTAGTGTTAATAGCATGCTGATCGTCTATAGCCGGCAGCCGCATGTCCAGCGCAGCCCGGTTTAAGTATTGGGTAAATGACTACCTCGCGCCAAGAATGTGGAGGAGTACTGTGCGTACGAGTCGAGTAAATGTCATAGCAAGGAACATATACCATATATCTGGTAGCTGCTTTAGATGATGCTGATTTAACATCATCCGCACCTGGAGTCGAGCTATTGCGTTTATTGGCGAGGGTACGGCGTCTTCTGTAACGGGTTGCACAGTGGGTTTGTTAAATCAATGCTCAGAGGAATTGTTGGGGGCGTCTGGTGCAATAGGACATAAAAGGTCTGCTTGTAGATGGGATAACGTGTTTCGTGCGTGAGTGAACCACGAGAGGCGTTTCCATATGTGTGCGCTTGGCGTCCGTGAGGATACAGAATTACAGTAGGATGCTCAAGCCGCCCTCTTAACGCGAAGTATGCGACGAAGTACGTGCCTCCACTGCACTCGCCAGTAAGTAGGTCTCCTTCGTACATACCTTAAGGTAACGCATAGATCAAGCGTTTCTCAATTTAGAACATTTGGTCGTCCTCCGTGGTTATTATGCTAGGCTCTAGTTCCCGAGGTTGCGGGTTCAAACCCGGCGGAGGACGATGAATTTTTTCGGGCGTAAAAATCCTTAGCACGGCTTCCTTCGGAAGGGAAATAAAACCGGTGGTCACATGTCGTAGATTTACGGCACGTAAAATAACCTCAAGCCGGATAAAGAGGCCTCTGAGCAAAATTTCCGATCTTTCACGCCCAGGACCACAGCAGTTAAAGAGCGTCCACAAATAAAATTCAATTTAGTCCACTAGGGTGATCGCGGTATTCTCGGCTGACGTTTCGCCACCTTTGGATGGAATTCCTCCAGATTACCATTGAGGGTCGCTTCTAAAATCTCTCATGTGATCTCTTCTCGTAGATGGCGGTTCGATTGAGTGAGATGTCCTTGACGTGCCCCGGTTGTAAGACGCTCGTCTGCACCGATAGACGTCAATCTTGATGTTTGGGCGCGAGGGTCGGGTACGTAACAGGGAGAGGAAGTGTTCACTGCCCATGGTATAGTCGAGTCTGGTCAGCGTCAATCTGTGCGTCACGTATGAGGTCCGGTGAAGAATCAAACTGACCCAGCGATCCGTGTCGTGTACGTGTAAGTAGCTGCCAACCATATGTCTCCATAATTTGTCCAAGAGGAGATTGGCGTTGACGACAAATGGGATTCCCATTCCGTTTTTGAGAAAGCTTACCGCAGGTGATACACCAACTGTAGTGATATCCCCAAGGACAACCTTAACCACCTCTAATTGTGGGGAACATCTGATACTGGTTTTTCTAATTATATACCGCTAAATGCTCAGCGGTGTATATGTTAAACCAGTGATAAGTTTTACTGTGACCTATAGCGTCTTCCGCAAATGCTTGCTTTAGCATGTTATATGTTTCTGCAGCGGTTTTTCCAAGTCTGAAAAAAAAGTTTATGCACACACGTTCTCTTGGACACCTGCCTTTAGCAACACACGACAATAGGGGAATGTACATAAAAACTAAACGCGATCACCTAGCACAAAGCCGCTTGAGGCACTGACTCACAAACGATGTATGAGGTACCATCTTGTGCCGTTTCGTCGTATTAGACTTCACGAGCTACACAAATATTCCAGGAATTTTTGGGTAGCACCTCGTACAACTTGCCGTCATGGCTTTGATTAGTTCACAGAGCCATAGAGAAACGAACGAAATCCAACGTATCATATGATACTCGGGGACGCTAGAGGTAAATATATAGGGTCCATCAACAAGTGTCCTATCTTTGAACTTAAATAAAACACGTTCTTTAAATGATAGAGATTTATTAGTTTTTATTTTGGAACATAATTAATTTAATTACATGTGGAAGAGAATATCAGTTAAGTGACCGCCACGACTTCGTTGGGTTGCGCGTATACGGTTGACCCAATTTTAAATGGCAGAAGAACGTAAATTAGGTCCAACTTCACGAATAACACGCGTGATGTTATTCATTAGATCATTTATTGTTTCTGGCTTGTTGACATGAACTCGAGATTTAACATAACCCCACAAGAAGTAATCCAACAGCATTAAATCACATGACCTCGGGGGCCAGTTGACATCACCACTATGGGAAATGATGAAACCTCTGAACTTCTCCTTCAAAAGATCGATTGTTTCGAGAGCAGTATGGCATGTGGCACCATCTTGCTGGAACCAGGTGTTTCCGAGATCCATACCATCCAATTCAGGCCAAAAATAGTTCCTTATAAGAGCCCAGTATCTTTCTCCATTGACAATTAGAGCTTCTCCATCTTCATCTTGGAAAAAATATGGACCAATGATTCCACCATACCAAAATCCACACCACACAGTAACCTTTTCGGGATGAAGTGGTCGTTCTTGAATTTGCATTAGATTGTGATTGTTCCAATAGCAGAAATTTTGTTTGCTAACACAACATCCATCCAAAAGTGGGCTTCGTCGCTGGGATGATTTTTCAACAAAAATCCGGTTCAGCTTCCAATTGTTCCATAGCCCAGTCAGCGAATATACGGCGCAACCTACGGTCGTTGGGCTTTAGTTCTTGAGTTAACACCATTTTATAAGCGTGAAACTTCCAAGTCCAGATGCAGAATTCGCCACGTTGTGGTCGACAAAAGCCCCAATTCTTGCGCTCGACTAGCAATTGATTTGTCAATAACAACTGTAACCACATGAAAAAAATGACTGCTTAACTCAATAACAACGGCAGCTATCACATGTTAAAGATAGGATACTCTTGTTGAAAGTCCCTTTACACACACACGCACATTTCTTTATCTGCGGCTCAACAACCTTGGTAAACCACTTGCTACCTTTCCCGCTTCGGCAAGCTAACACATACTCTGCTACCCTAGTACTACTATCGCTCCATTTGACGTATGCTACATCAATCTTTAAGCTGCGAAAAACAATTACACTCCAGTACCTTGCACCTCATTCAGTTTATCATACGTTCCTATCATTTGTGCTTTCTTCCTCTTGTGTTACTGGTAAAACTGCTATAAGGATGTTAACCTTTTGTTGCCGGAATTACTTTGCTACTTATCCTGCATTTCCTCTAATTCCTAAACCGACTTTTATATAACTTTCACTGGCACCACAACCAAAGTGATTGGAATAGCTGTGATCGTTAGAACGATACACTGACCATCCATCAAAGCCAAACATCGCGACTGCAGTCAAATGTGCCTGTTATAAAGGATGGGGAGGTCCAAGTAAAATAACCGGTGTAATGGAACACTTGGATGTTGATGGGGTTACATTTGACTGTAGTCACATATATTTCGCTTCTTTATATTAAAAAAACACAGCTTTACTGAAAAATTAATATCTTTACAATATGAATAGCTTAATTTTATGAAATTAAAAAAAACGCATTTTAACGAATATGGTACACCAAGCTATAAAAGGTTAATTTATTAACCCTAGGTTAAAGTTATGAGATACCCCTACCTGATTTGTGTTTAGGGTATTCAGTAACCATGGGTATCTTCCATAAACGTTATTGACCAAACAGTTTTACATAGTACAGTATCCTATGGTTACTATAACTTCTTTTAACTTTTGGAACGAACAAAGGAATCCTATATTACATAGTGCGTCAATATAAAATGTAACACTGGTTAGAAAATACATAACACATTTACGTACAAAAAGACTAAACTCTAATTTTAATGGCAAATAACAAGCCAGTGCTGTTTACATTTCTTTCTGTCCACATACACCAAAAGAAACCCCCTTTAACTGTGAGAACAGTAAAATTTATTCTCATCAATTCAAACTATCCATTGTGTATTTACTGCTTGCTCTGATTTTTGTACCCAAAATATTAAGTTTGAGTTACACACTCAACTTAAAGCTTGACACAATTTATGTAATCACTTCTGTGAACTGCTATATACAAATGAAAAATCTGATGTGTTAGATTCTCGTGACTTTCCCTACTCTGTCGCTTATCACTGGGTATGCAAATTATTCTTATGAAAGTTAATTTTTGTATCTACTTCATTTTAATCCAGATAAATCTTTCCGTAAATAGCTGCATTACACATTTCGTTATAGATACAAGGGGATAGCATTAGTCAAATGTTTAAGAACTGGACGCTGTTTGTTGGTGTTAAAGCAACTGAAAATTGACTAGACTTTAAAGGAATGGCTCATATTGAACTGTTAATGACGGAAATCTTAGAAATGCCCGATGGCACAAAAAAAGTTATTTGAAATAAAATTGTGTGTTTAAAAGAGCTCTGCTTTGTTGTGTGTGCAATACATTTTCGTCTATCACTTAACCTTTACCAGTTATACAAAATTCCTTCCGAATGAACAGGACTTCACATGCTATTCCCAGAAAATTCAAGATATACATTTTATTTGTCATTATATATCTTTAATATAGGATATTTTAATCGAAATCGTTAACAGCTATTTTTAGAAAATAAAAAAATTCCAAAAATGTTCCATGTAAAGGCTAGTTTGGCTTGGGGAGATTTTCTTGAAGATCTTCGTGTCGCATCTTTGGAATGTGCTGAACCTAAATATAAAGTTTTGTATTTATCCTATTTTGAGTTATGCACACGCACACACACGCTCCTTTTTCTAAGAATGCTTTTGGGGGTCTCAAAACACATTTGCTGCGAAATCTTGACATCAAATTTGTGAGTGGAATACAATACTTCCCCTACTTACTATGCGTAGTAGAGAAAGTAAACATCAAAATGTTATCTGAATACTTGTATCTAGGAATGTTACAAACCCAGGATTTGCAGAAGTCATCATACCAATTTGCCAAATGGAATTTAGAAGGCTAGACTGAAGCCTTTTCTCGGAGTCATGTTCTCGCAACCAAGACCCAAGTGTCTGTCACGTTAGCACTTCCAATCTCCGATCTTTCTTTTGTTGGATGAGCCAGTATGGGACAGAGTAGAGGAGGTAATGATATAGACTACTACTGGAATCGAGCACTATACTAGACAAATTTCATGTAGTAGAAGTTCTAATGCCGCACACTATATTATGCTGGTTTCATTATAGCTATGAAGTAATATATCACTTCGCTGCGCACGCGGCGAGCATATGCTGGAGTTTGTGCCAACGTTACATTATAATAGTAAGGCAGCAGTCTAACAATGCATTGTCCTCTTTCCGCCAAAATCATCCACAACGTACCTTTCACACGCACTTTTTAAGGCTTTACCAGTTCTAGTAATTCAGTCTTCACTAAGTCGTCGTATTCGATGCCTTTGTTTTGCAGCCAATTTATAAAAATCACTTTCTCCATGATTTATTTCGGACACGATCTGATTGTACGCTATAGCAATTTGCATTGTCTAAAATGACACTGTTTGGCTCCAATTTAGGAAGAATTGTTTTAGAATCGGCATCTAAAACCATCGTCATTCATTTCTTCATGGTGGTCCCACGATTTTGGATTGAAAAACTTAAATCCCCATCCCCAAAATACCTATATGGAGACTCAACCCCTTGCGTTTCCCACTTGGATTTTTAGTACCTGTGGTTAGTCCGACAAAAAATGTCCGTTTCTTTGTTTTGACAGTATTATTAAATCGAGCTTTTGTAGTTGTATGGCCTTCATTGGCCTAGGTCTCATCTAAGTAATATATGTTATTCCTCTTTTGCGTTAGTTCTCTTATTCTACTCAAATAACTTTTGCGCTACATCATCATATGGACCCTGAGGCAGTATTTTAATGCCTAAATGATATTAATTGTATTTTCTATTAATTAAATTTAATAACAGCCCACCTAGAAAACAATATCTATATAATTATTATATAAATTGTATGTAAAGTCATTGTAAATACTTATTTTTATTGTAAACATATTTATTAGTGATATGTAAATGTTTATATACTTTAATAGTGCAAAAACTGTGAGAATACTATGTTTTAGGATGTTAATAAAGAGGCAATAATGTAACTTTGGTGACAATAATGTGTTTGGAATTTTAAAAATACTGGCTATGAAAAAGATCGGTAATAACGTAATTTCGCTTACAGTTTGGAGTTAGCAAATCAAAAGTAAAGAAAGCTTTTTAGTTTGAATACTTAAATTCTATAGGACTAGAATTAGCCAATAAGAGAATGGCATTACCCAAGCTAAAGGTTTTTACCGTTGAATCTAGTCAGTCGCGGACATGAAGTTGGGAGAGCAGACGTGAAAGTCGTGGGTAAAAATGTTGTAAAGTATAAATGATAAAATTTGTATTCTCCACCAGAAATTTATTAAGTGCTCACAGTTTTATTTTATAAAGTGTTATGTTTATAAAAATGTGCATATATAAAGTGAAATAAAAAGAAGTAAAAATTAAAAAGTGAATTGTGTGGCGTCTTATAATTTGAGTCTTATCACAACCCTGCAAGAATTCGTGTTTCTATAGTGCGACTGAAACCAGCCGAGGCAAATAACTTGAATAATATTACGTAAAAACAAGCATCATCTTCACTATAAAGTTTGGCGCCCTAAATATCAAACATCAAAGTGTATCTTCATTACGTAACCTTAGTAATATTTACGTAACCAAAAACCTACCGCAAATTGACGCAAAACGTGGTCTTACAAGAAACATCTCACACAAAAAAACACCGCTAAATTAACTTCTTCAAAAATTGACGTGGGGCAAACTCCTCAAAATATTACGTAACCTACAAACTGCAAGTTGAAGAACAATACTACCGCAACCCTAGCAACAATCACATTTTTATAATTTCTGCGTAAAATTTCAAATCCAGTTTCTTTTAATGGATTATAAAGGGAAAATGTGTTAACGTCTGGTAAATCAGGAATACTGCTTATAACTAATCAGCACCTCTTTTAAAGTTAGTCATTCTTTGCGTAAAGTGCGCGCACCTTGTAACGTACTGTACATCTGAGAAATTCATAGCAAGTCACATCCAGAGCCTTTCTGACATGTTTCCTTTTCTTGTCCGGGTGCAGATCTTGCCTGTAACAAGTCGCTCTTTCCTCGCACTGTAAATGTTCCGCTTTAGACACCGGTAAATTCCGGGGTTAATGTAACTATTTTCATCTACGGAATAGGTTGGACACTTTTTTCATAAGTTCGAGACAGTGAAGTGAAACAATAATTTCATTGAATCTTGAGTTGGTAGGTACACTAAAACTTCACTTTCTAATAGTTAGTCGTCCTCTGTGGTGTAGTGGTTACCATGCTAGCCTCTAGTTCCCGGGGTCACGGGTTCAAACCCGGCGGAGGGTGATGGATTTTTTCGGGCGTAAAAATACTTAACATGGCTTCCTTCGAAAGGGAAGTAAAGCCGGTGATCCCGTCTCGTATATTTACGGCGCGTAAAAGAAACTCAAGCCTGATAAAAAGGCCTCAGCAAAATTACGAGTCTTTCAGCCCAATATAGAATGTGACGCTAAGAACCACAACAGGTAAAGAGCGTCCATAATTAAATCTCAATTTCAATTTTCTAATAGTGCACACCTGAAATAGAGAAAGACGGGTTCTTCCCATAATTGGATTTAAAGATCTTCAGGAAACAAAGCCACCTCTCATTTGGGATTTTCGGAAAACCCACGCATATAGGCAATTTCATACATGTGACAGTTTCAATCCGAAATCTCAACACTCCATTTTCAACAGCCTTGCTTAGAGAGTCCACCTTCCCCTCAACAAATAGGAATATGAACATAAATACAACCACATCCTCCGCATAGCAGAAGCAAATATCTACAACACCAATACAGTCCACAGCAAAATAAAAAAGTTCCAGAAACAAAAAAAGCATTAGAGAAAACACAACCCCTGCACACAGGAACCAAAACACAAATTCATACAATTCACATACCACTCTCAGCTTAATCGCAAATTTAGTAAAATCTTCAAAAAATACAACATATCATTGGCACCACAAAATAAACGCCCACTAGCTTCCCCTGTCAAAAATAAAACTCCACAAAAACAAAAATCTGGCATCTATTTAATTAACTGCGAAAATTGTGACGATGTATGTTGGCAAAACAAAAATAAATGTTGAAACCAGAAGGAAAGAACACTTCAGATGTGTATCAGACAAACAGATGGACAGATCTAGCATAGCAAACCATTTCTGGACCACAAACCAAATCAACCCCAAAGACTCCTAAAATGTACCACCAATCCAACAGAATTAAAAATTTGGGAAAACATACACAATCAAACGCATGAAAACGGTAATGAACTTTGAAAACCCGCCACTCAACAGTCTAAGCAGCTTCATCGTGGATACACCAGATGACACCACTTCCACACAACCTACATCTATGGACCCGAATCCCGGCATGCTGTCGGAAAAACGCTGAAGATTAAAGTAAACGCAGCTTTTGAAACATGTTTAATTAATTTCAAGAAAGTGAAGCTTTAGCGTATCCCATGACTCAAGATTCAATTAAATTAACTTATTGAACACGTTTAGAACAATTGTTTTCTCACAATGTTTAAAGGTTGTCCTTTTCTATGATTTGCACCGGCCCGTTGTCACACATGTTAACACTCGCTAGACTCCGGTTCATCTAAGAAGTGCGGCGGTAAACTTATAAGGTTTGTGTATGTGTGTTTACTTCACGTGGTGAAGCCATTTTGTGATGTGATTCTTTGTTAGGTTTGTAGCTCCATCTGGTGTTAGCAATTTGCGTTTGAAAGAATGCTACTGTTATTTTATTTAATTTTTGTTTACTGTCCTCCGGCTAGCTATGATCTTTTTGGTCGAGCACATCTCTTTATACAGGTTGTGTAAACGGAAAGGAGTCTTTTATCCAAAGATAACACTGGTGAAGGAATTTGTTTTACACTTTTATTGTCGAACACATTCACTATCACATTTACACATTGATCTAGACACTCGCCAAACTGAAACTGTTATAACAACTTCTTACTGATCACTTTTAATTCACGTACTTCAACCTTTTGTATAATTAACTTTACAACACTTGAGAATTTTCCTAACTCTGCTACGCGTAACTTCGAATCTATAGCCGACGTATACTTTACAAATATTTCTGCTGGACTGAGGGCGACGTGTAGCATACAAATATTTTCGACGAACTGACGGACGGAAGGCGACGAGTAGCATACAAGTAATTTCGGTGAACTGACGGACTGAAGGACTTTACCTCTAACCTAGCCCTTTTTATACTCCTACACCCCGATATGCCTAATGATTATAACTGAGCTGCAATTGGCTAATAAAACGCGCCAACATTAGCGTCTATTTTTATATCCAATGAAAATTATGAATACATATGCTCAAGGTATAATGTTCCAGCAAATTCTAAAGAAAAACGCGCCAACATTACGTAACTTCCTCGTCTCTAATAATGATAAACAGCTCACCCCCTCGCTGCATTATTGCACGCTATTATTGTCAGTTTCAGTAAGGCAGTATAGACCCACTTCTCAACAATAATTACAATCAACAAACATCTCAAATCAATGTCACACAAAAAATGCATATTCATAATATAATCATTCTTTACATTTAAATAATTTATGATACAAATTACTGCATCAGAAGGTGACCAGAATTTAAGGTTTTGCGCATACAACGAGATAAATATATTGCAGTCGGCGTTTCCATATTCCGCTTGCAGAGGTGCGATCAGGTAAGATCCTGGCATTACGTTCGTTCGTGCATAATTACTGTAGAAATAAATCGTCCTATCATCACATAGATTAAATAGCGACCAGGTAAAAGGAACTAAAACAAAATAAATGAGAAAAACGGTCGCGCATTAGTAATAAGCACATAAATAAGTTTATGGATAACTTACAATCCTCCGCGTAATTCTTCATACTCACTGCCATCACTGCGATAGGACTCGAAACATGGTGCTCGCAGATTGATCATAAAGGGCTTTATCAACTCATCTCTTCCCAGTTCCTTTCGAAAGTCCTGCTCCTGTAGTTCTGCATGTCATACACAATTCGCCCAGGTGGAAACGTCGATCGTCTCATGAGTGAGCTCTTCACGTCAGCAATTTCAATACACTATTTTTACGGTAATCTTGCTGCCAGCCTCTGCTACGTCGCGCCGTTAAACTATACCAACGTTGTTATTGTTGTTCACCAATGGCACTGGGATTAATTGATCTGCATCAGTTTCCCTCTGGCTTCCCAATATAAAGTCTGTAAGTCATCACTTTTAAGGCTTTTGCATTTGGCGAGATGCTGTTTGTTCAGGACGATATCTTCTTCACAGAGAGTGCACTTGGGTGTAGGTAGGCATCGTATCTTGTAGAGGTGTTCTGCGAGGCAATCGTGGCCAGTTGCCATCCGAAATAAGGCAACTGCAGTTTTCCTTAGCATTTTTTTGTATGTCAACTCTATCCTTAATATTTTATAATCTTTATCTTTTAATTTATCTTCTTCATCAAGTCTCTGCTGTCTTTTGAAATAAACCATACCAACGTTACAGATGAAATTCGCGAGGAAGACATATGGGTTGGCAAGAAGGAATGTAAATCCTAGTTCCATAGAGGAACGGGAATGACGTATGAAGGGAACGTGTTTGCAGAAAGAACCGGAACTGAAGCGGGTCGTAGGGTGGTGAAGTCACGTGATTAAGCAGCCAATTAAAACGAAGACGTAAAATGCGTACGATTTTGATTTTACACAAACTAGAACGCATTAATAGATATGGATACATTTGCAATTCACTTTAAATCCTCAATAATTTGCTGAAATCAATTTCAGTAATATGGGATATTTAAATCATACCGTTTCTCATTCACACTAGCACATGAAACTGTATCATGGTTGAATAAGCATACATTACACAATGTATTCACTTATTAATGTTCTTTATTGCGGAATTGCGTGACATTATGGTTTCATAGTGTGTGCTACATGCATTTGCCTAAGTTTATTTCATTAGAAATGACGTATGCCCGTCAAGAAATGTATTCACATGTTAAGGTCATTTACCTATCGCGGAATTGTGCGAGGTTATGAGTTAATAGTTTTGTGGTACATGCATTATAACCCTCGCCGCTGTATCTTTGCACTTGACAGTTCGTGTGGCTTCGCGTAAGGTTGGCTACATTGTGGTTGCGACGTTGCCAGAGTGGCTAGTAAACAACAACAGCTGATTGTTCTCCTTTCTATCGTGTCTAAGCCGCATACAAAAAGTGTACGTATGTAGCGAACGTCAATGTATAATAACTATTTCGTATTATTGTTAATTGAAAAAACTCTGCATAAACATTGCAGCGTATGTAGAATAAATTACGCACTTTTGACAATATAGAAACAAAATAATACAAACTTCCTGCTAGAATGAGGAGAAATAAAACAATTTATAAGCATGCCATAACAAAGTTATTTTCACTCACCCATTTAAAACTGCAATGGCTCAATTCCATCCAAATCCCCGTTGTCGTCATCATCATCCTTGGAAGCATCAGTCATCATAATCATCATCTTCACCAAGGCATATCATCAATGGTTCACAGTCACCAATAATTCCGTCTATTTCTTGTGCTTTTCGTATTAGTTTATTCACATGATCTACTTTCTTCTTCCACGAAGCCGCGTCCACCGTAGCCACACATTCCCACAAAAGCCTTTCCACCTCGGTAATGGTAAATTACTTCGCGCCACTACAATGTGTGTCTTTTCCAGCAGCACTTTCCTTCCATTCACTTTTTTGTACCGAAAGCCAATATCCTTCAGCACCGTTTTCAGTGATGTTTTGCCCCAGTGAACAGCTCTGCTTCTCTAAGCGATATAAGCAGCTTTGGTATGGTCGGATACTGCTTTCTATGATAATAGGCATAAATGTGTCTACGTATGGCGTCTAATTGGTAAGCATAAAGATTTGTGACTGAACGAGGCTGTTTTCTTTTCTTCCCTGGAGTTGATAGAAACACCTGTTAGGTTCCAGATGGTTCAGGAATTTTGTCCTCTTTCTCTTGGAGTTTCACTCCCTTGTGAATAACAGTTCTCGTGCTTAGCCCAAGAGCTGTTGCAGTTCGTCGTACGGCTTTATCAGCAAGAATAGAGGACGTAGTACTTTTCCTGTTCAAAGAATTCCCGGGTCCCCCTTAATAGTTCCAATGCCTGACTCTTAAGTAGCACACCTCGGCGCAAAGGATTTTCACTTCCTGAATCGGCGATCGGCGTCGTTATTCAGACATTGTCGCACCTAAGTTTTGTTTAAATAAATAATATGAATGAAAAATATATATTATATATATAAAATAGACAAATATATGTGTATAACCGAACAATAACAAAACTATCAAACAATAACCACAAATATAAATAACAATGAACAATATGTAGCTTGCAAAGAACAACTCGACGCTCGTGCTAGAGATTCACAAACTGAAGCACGTGGTTGAGAATAATTACATCAGGCAACAGAGGCGACTCTAGTTCCGGTTCCGCTTTGTCATCGACCATCCGGAATGCTGCCTTGTGATTGGCTTAGGAAGTCAAACGGTTGAAGCTTTTCATCTGTTTTTTTGCGAGTGTACCAACTTAAATGCTAGCTGTCAAGTGCAACCAGCTCTATGGGGTTGTAGTGGCAATGATATAGAACACTACGCGATGTCCATGGAGCATAGGAGTTTCATCTATTTTATACACACGTTGTGCAGGTTTGTGTGCCTGAACCAAAAGTAACAGCTCCCCTGGTTTGTGTGTTTATGTGCGGTATACCTCTAGAAGGGAGCAAAATTGTGTGCAATTTTCTTGTGTTTGTGCACGGAGCTTTATTTAATTGCAGTGAATAAATACTGGCACTATCCATTACTATAACCGAATTTTGTGCAATATACGGCAAGAACTGATTCTCGAACCATTGTTTGAATACTTGATATGTCATTTCTGAGCGATAATCTTCGCTGCGCTTGATTTGGACTACCAGTTTGCTCTCAGGAACAAAGCCCGTATCTGCTGAACCAGCGTGCAACACAATTAGCCGGCTGCCTTTGCCAAAACCATCGGACGTCTTCCAATAGCTTGATTTGGCATGGTTCTGGTTGACCCATATCTCGTCTATAAATATATAGCAGAGTCCCTCTTTTATTATCTAGTGCATGGAGCGTAGAACTATCACTCTTTCTGCAACAATGTCGCTCCGTCCCGTTTAAAAGTTCCTGCCATCATTAATACGTTTATATTTAAATCCCGTGATATACTTAGCATCGAGGCTTTTCCACCCCACAAATTTTCAGCCTCTCCCATTTTTACAATCAGATTATCTGCTGTCGGTTATTTTCCTCTCTCATACATATAAAAAATTATGTGACGAAGAACAGTTTAGCTGAAGCCATCTAAACGAGTAATTTCCTTATTGCGATTGCGTCGCTTGCCTGGTGATTTGAATATTGCGGTCCCATTACTTTTAACTGAATCGTTGGCTATTTTTACAAATTTGTTTCACTGTTCGTAGCTCAACTCAATATACACTTGCTGTCTTTTCCTGAGCTGTGCAAGGCAGGAGGCAGAACCACGTAGTACTTCACGTGTTACCTCCGACTGTTTTCTGAAATATTTGCACACACAAAACAACTTCTCTTGGTTGTTAATGCAATACCTGGCATACTGTTTTATCTTCAAATTATGGTTCACCTCACTTGGCACAAAACGAAAGAAAACTTTGTTTCGAATAATGAACATATAACTGAAGCACATTGGTTGCGGAAGTCACGTGACGCTTCAGGTTTACTGCGCAACTAGCAGGCGACCGCCTTCTTAACTGAATCCTAGTCTAGTACCAGACTGATTAGAATGTAATATTGGCCATGCTGCAGCAGAACAACTGGCTTGAGCAGGGAATTGGCAACTGTAATTCTTTTACTGTTAATGTCCCTTTTCTTCAATCGTAATATGTATTCTTACGTATAATGTTAGTATTGCGTAATATTTAAGATGTATTATCTATTTTATTTGCTATAAATTGCCTATTTGCGCGCGAACTACTTCTAGTCGCCTGATACGGTGGATGCAACTATTGCTGCAGGACCATGGTCGTCGCGTCCAGGATATCATCAGGTTTCTCCAGGCTTCCGATCCAACCAGCAAGGCGATGATCCTCTTTATGGCCCTCGCCTTTTTGCTCTCCCTTGCACCATAGCTCCAAAATTGCGGACGGAACTAGGTCTCGTACCTCCTTCCGATTCACGTTTGCAATGCTAATGGGGTAAGGGACCATATGGATGAGCTTCATCACTTTGCCAATCTTTATGCATTGGACCTCATTTTAGTATCGGAGGCACATTTGCGTCCTGACATCCCATTCCGCATACCCGGCTATGTTTGTCATCGCAGCGATCGGGTGCCCGGCCTGCGGTCCTTGTGAGGCAAAACGTGGTCCATAAACCCATTCCTCTTCCACCCCTACAAACCCTTGAGACGACGGCAGTGTGTTGAATTAGGAGGGACGGAGGTTATTATAGCCCCTATTTACCACCCATCTGTTCGTTTGTACCTGCTGATTACCAATTCACACTACCCTTCATCCTTGCGTGATTTTGGCGGGGGACTCTAATGCCAAACATCAGCGTTGGCATTCTTGTCCCCGTGCAAATGCAAGAGGCAACGGATTAATTCGCATAGTAGCCATCTCAGAGTACTTGGTCCCTGGCAACCTACATATCATCCGCAAGGTCGAAGACTACCATTTGTCATCGACTTTGCGATTATCAAACACTACCCTTATCATCTCACGCTCACATCACTCAGGGCGCTCCATTCTGACCACAACACCGTGTTGGCGAAGATCAACACACCTGTTGCCAGCAACGATCTTTCTTCACACCAGAGAAATTCATTGGGACTGCGCAAAGGGTTGCCTCAACGCACCAATCCCACCAAACCCCAGGATAACAGATATTCCCTCCCTGGAGACAGCAGTCAAATACTTCACAACCACAGTGGTGCGAACAGTCCACAACCTCACCTTCCTGCCGTTTCCTTCTCATCCCGAAGTCCTACCGCTGTACCTTGAACTCCTCATCCGCCGCTCCTGGGAAGCCCAAAGGCTATACCAGCGCCACTGGACGGCCCACAACGGAGAGCTTCTGAGGCATCTTCGCCGAGAGGTCCGTGACCGACTGCGTGTGCACAGGATGCAAGCGTGGGAGGCCACGATGACCCATCAGAACTTCGAGGAAGGTGGCATCTGGAGGATAGCTAAAAACCTCCGCTTCAAGATAACCTAGGCCTTGTCTACGAACCCCTAGCCAAAGCAAATGTGCTGCTAACTATCTTGAGGATACCTGCAGGCCCAGAGACGACCCTCAGGACGCTGACTTTACTGCCCGTGTCCACCAGAAGATAGATCGCTATTTGCGATTGCCCCCCGATGGAACGGAGAATCCCCGTCCAATCATCCGCCCAAGGCGCACTCCAGCGTCTCGACACTAAAAAGGCTTGCGGGCAGGACGGGCTGAACCCCACTATGCTCCGCAACGCTCCTTTCAAAGCCGTACTTTTCCTTACCAAGGTATTCAACATGTGTATCACCCTGGGACAATTTCCGCGCGAGTGGAAGGTGGCCCGGGTGGCGTGCATTCCGAAACCTGTTAAGCACCCGGCTCTTCCCTCTAGCTACCGTTGCATAAACCTCCTACCCACCATCTCGAAAGTTTTCGAGAGCCTTATAATGCATCGCTTGTCACCGCTACTGGCCGACATTCAAGTCATCCCAACCCATCAATTTGGTTATCGCCCTGGGCACTCGACCGCCCAGCAGCTGCTGCCCTAGGTTTCCAGGACATGGCCTTCACTCCTGCGGTATCTCTGGAAGTGGAGAAGGCCTTCTCAACAACCTGGCGTGAGGGGCTTCTCTATAAACTGATCCAGCTTGGCCTACATAGGTAATTCACATTGTATAGTTTCCTACACCAACACTCTTTCACAGTACTAGTTGCAGGGAAAACATCAACACAAAAACTCATACGAGGCGGAGTCCCCGAAGGCTCTGTACTATCTCCCACACTGTTTAATCTGTACATAGCAGACTTCTCAGTGGTGCTGGGCGTCAATATGGCCCATTTTACTGATGACGTCCTGCTGTACACTACCAACAGACACATACTCAGAGCCTTCAACCCTATACAAAGACACCTCCCCCTCGTCCAGCAATGGTGCAGGTAGTAGCGGATGTCCGTGAACCCGGGCAAAAGCCAAGCTGTCCTGTTACCAAGAGACGAATCCCCGCAGCGGAGCTGCCAACATTCACCTATCAGGGCCACAGGATAGAGTGGGGAACGTCTGTTCGCTACTTAGGTGCCACTCTCGATAAGGGCCTAACTATTCGTGAACACGTACGTGGGACAATGAACAGAGCTAAGGGGACGGTAGCCGCTTTATACCCGCTGTTCGCTTCCACTATGCCGGTTCACTTAAAGTTATGCCTTTACAAAGCTCTTATTCTACCTCTGATGCTCTATGCCTGCGAGGCGTGGGGCACGGCAGCAGATTCCTGGCTTCTCTGGTTGCAGCGGATACAGAATAGGGGTCGTGGGTCCATCTATTCTGCCTGCAGTCGCTTTCCTGTCAGGCTATTGCACGAAACCTCGAACCTCCCATATGTGGAGGATGTGATTAGCCGCCGGGCTGAAAATTTTTATGCCAGATTGGCCCATCATGAGAACGCCCTGGGGGGACTACTTACCTTAAAAACGCGCTACCGACACTACAGGGTTCCCCGTATGGCTTGTGGGCAGCCCCAGTAGCGAAGGCATTAAACCTGCCAGCAGCATAATGCTGTCACTAAGCACTCTCCCCTCCCCATGGGAGTGGTCACTCAAAATTATAATCCATTTAAGGAATGACGACACCAGCGGTGCAGAGGCTGGCGCTGCTCCTGAAATGGCAGCTACTGAGGAGCCTATGCAAACATAGCGCTACCTCCTATCATACCAAACAACCTCAAAACCAAACCCATCACCCTACAATAGTCCTATCATCCATGTGGTAAAACCCTTCCACGGGTAAGTACATAGCAACATAACTTAGCCTACCAGATTGGAGTTGAGTAACTACTTCTATGCGCTGACTAGAGCCCTGACGGCTAACGTGCGTGCCTAGTCTTGGGTTGGTTCGCTTTAATCTTAGGATAAAACAAGTATAGGAATGGGCACATGATCTGATCGTCACTTTCATCCTGCTTTGATGCTGCTTCTACCTTCCGTTTCATTGTTCCATATACCCTAAGATCCCCCCCCATACACACACCAAAAAAAGAGGAGCCCCAGGTACTGATGATGCGCAGACCCGTTAGAAGCAGGGACGTAGCAATGAGGCCTACCGAGGTTCGCATCCCGAGCATTTATTTTTTTGTGCAGAAAAATAAATGTTTAATACGCATATTATAATTTCCAATAGCTAAGGCTTATTTCATTTCACCGCATTTATACTCGCACATAAAAACTGGAACTTTATTCCGTTTTCGGGTAGCGGGTATGAAATGTTACGAAACCGTAAAATACGGTTCTACGAAGTAACTTATCCTTTAGGAATGTCAGATACACATAGCATTTCCGACAGCTGGATTTGTACTTAGTGTTAATAGGAAATAGAAATAAGAAAAGGCACCTTACACAATTGTTGAAACCATATAGTATGCTTTAGCTAAAATGTATGTAACAGGTATTTGCAATGCTTCCTTTCTTAAGTGTGTATGTACCGCAGCTGTTATCCTGGGAAGTTAATACCCGTCCCTGCTATACCACTGGGAAGTTATAAATCGAGAGCAAAGACTTACACTTTAGATTATCACTGCATAACGCTTGCGGACCTTTCGTCGGTACTCTACAAGGACTTACGTTTTTGAAGTTTTACTAATAACCTTCTATCACTTTAACTTGTGCTTTATTTGCTAAGCTGTCTTGTTCTCGAGTTTAGCTCGGGGCTTACTTCAATCCCGAAAAACTTAAATCTACAGTCGTGTTAACAAATTAATCGTGATTAACTGTCTTGACAACACAAATAAGTTTTCATAAAACGTTAACAAAAGAAGAAGGAATTGTCACTTAACAAAGCTGTGTAAGTGTTGTAAGGAGGCTAACGCTGTTTGCAATTTAATTCATAAATTTGAAACTGAAGGTTCTGTTTTGGATGCAACTCGCAGTGGGTGACCTAGGACAGCACGAACTGACAATGAACCCAATATGTTTGGCTGTTACGATTAATCCAAACAAGTTCACAAGACGATTAGCGGAAGAATTCCCAGATCTATCAGATCAGTAAGTCCAAAGGAAATTACATCAGAATTTCAAAGTGTACATTCCACACCTGTTACGTGGGTTGCTAGAAAATGATGCAGACAAGCGGCTACAATTTTGTGAGTTTATCCTCGACCAGCATCAAGTTGACCAGAATTTCTTTCTTGACATTTTGTGTTCTGATGTGGTCACATTCAAATTGTCGGGCCGTGTAAACCGACATAACTGTACTTATCGGTACACGGTAAACCACCACGTTGTTTTGGAGCAACCTCTAAATTAACCCAGAGTAAATGTGTAGGCTGCAATATCGGCACGTGGCGTAATTGGGCCGTACTTCATTGACGGATATCTCACTGGAGACAAGTACTTGCGTCTACTTCAAGAGGTTACACCAGAAATCATCATGCATATGACAATCATGGTAAACTCTACTTCCAGCATTACGGAGCTCCTGCACATTATGCATTAGCTTGCAGGACGTACCTTAGTAACGTTTTCAAAGGAAGGGTGCTTGGACGTCATGCTGCAATTTTCCCACCATGATCTCTCGATATTACCCAATGGATTTGTGCTTTGGGTATGGTTAAAGATGAAGTCTAGAGAAGGAAACCACAAACTCTTCAAGTGCTGACTGGTTACATTGAGGATGCCTTCCACAATCTGGACAACATTCAGCTGTCTTCATATGTCACAGTGTTCCAGTTAGACTTCAATGGTGTATTGATGAAGAAGGGAGACAGTTTGAGCATAAAAAGAAGTAATGTTTACTGCAATTTGTTAGGCCGTATCACGTTCAAATTATTCAAAATTAAAGTTAAATAAGTGTGTAGTGACTTTTGCACCATCCTATATATATCCCCCCAGTATATTTTCAGTATCAGCAGATACCCTGTTATGATCATGAATATTACCAACAACTACTAAAATAATATGAACTTTTTGAAGCTAATATACACATCATTTTTGTTTTTTAATGCCTGCTCTTGCTCCATAAGGCACCACAGGCAGTGACACTGGTGATGCAATGATAATTGGAGAAGGAAATTTGAGACAGAGATGATCCATGCCTAAGTTTAGGGTACCTCCGCTGTCAGTTTTGTCAGAGGAAAACCTGAAAAATACCTCCAGTAGGAAGGACTCTCCTGTCAGGATTTGAACTGCAGACCTGCTGTTCATACCTTAACTACCCATGTCGGCATTAAATTACAAAGGGATCTAATACACAAGTTGGTAGTTGGCATCCAGGTTTGGATGTTGCAATACTAGTGAAAATTATGTTAGTTGCAGTTGAAGGCTTGACAAAGCACATATATTCACTATGTCAATAGTGTACTCTATATTTGTATGAGTAAGGCACGTGTGTTGGGTACTGTGAATGTTAAAGATCAGAGGTCACACTTTAAGATCGATACTTTATGGGGAAAAAATCCCACAGAAATCCATGGTGCTTTGAGTGAAGTTTGTGGTGACTTCACAGTGGACCGTAATACAGTTTCTCATTTTTTGTGGTTGTGTGAGCATAAACAATGATCTAAGACCAGGAAGGCTGAGAACATCAACAGATGAAAGAAGTATATGGCAGATGCTCTTGAAGATCGTGCAACATGTGAAGGACTTTCTAGAGCCACGGGAGCTACAGCAACATCAGTATTCCACATTTTGACTAATGGTTTAAAGAAGAGAAAATTTTCTGTATGATGGGTTCCTCGCTGCTTAACAGAAGCAGAAATGCCTGGACATTGCAACCTTGCTGAAAGAAAGATTTGACATTGAAGATGAAGTATTCTTGCATCAAATTGTTGCTATGATGAAACATGGATTAGGAACTTTGAGCCAGAGTTGAAATCACAGTACTACGAGTGGAGAGCTAGAGGTACCCCTCGATCAAAGATCATGCAAATGATATTTGCTTGTGATCAGTAAGCAGTCGTCATGACAGAGTTCCATATAGAAGAAATGTCACCAGAGTGTATTATTATAGGAAAGTGCACAATAACTGACCTCAATTGCTCATAACAATGCTCGCCCACACATCACACAGGCTGTAACCAAAAACCTTTGCTATTATGGGTGGGAAGTGTGAACTCATGTACCCTACAGTCCAGACATGAGTCCACCTACTTCGACTCATTCCCAAAGTTAAAAGAACCTATGTGTGGGCGACATTTTTCTTCTCTGGAAGAGCTTTCTACCAACATCACCCGAGCTATTTGACAGATGAATAGAAGTGGTGCCTTGAATGGAATAATAATGCTTTGTCATTGAGAAGCTGGGAGACTACACTGAAGGATTGTAAACAGATAATCCCAAAGAAATAAGGGTGTAAGTATAAAATAAAAATCATGTACATTACTTACGAAATTCCCCTCGTAGAGGAAAGGTGCCTAATAAGAGACAGTGGTTTTTAAATTTATATATAGCATATGCAATTTCATATTTTTTTTTTTTTTAAACTGATGCATAATTGTTACAGTTTACATTACATTTATTTAATAAGCACTACTGAACAGTTAAGACGCGTAACTTTTAAATAAGGATGAAGAAGTCAATACGAATAGAAAAAGAAATGGTGTCCTAGTATATGAGCCAGAAAATTATTTAATATCGATCCTTATGAGAAAAATTAGGCATTGTAATAATCATGCTGTCTTCTTTTCTGCACTATCATTTTGTGTGTTTAAGGCACAATGCAGTACATTCAGGGCATACAAAAGCCTCTTCTTCAGTGCCACAATCCTTGTGAGCCCAGCAATAACAGTTCATACACTGCACCCATTTCTCTCCATGTTTGTCTTCGAAGAAGCGACCAGTGCAGATTATACATTTAGTGTCTTCTTCAGATTGCTCATCTGAATCATCGTCCTGAATGAAATCTATTTCCGAGTCCGAGGCACTGGAAGACTGCTTTTGTGTTTTTCTCTTTTTCATGAATAACATCTTCACTTCTGTCTTCTTGGATTCCGCTGCAACTTTCTTTTCCTTGGATTGCTTCAGCTGCTTCATGTAAGGAGATGATGTTAACAGCTCAGCAAGGCCTGAACGTAATGCTTTACCTTGAACCGGTGGTTTGCTGATTTGGGGAATTGGCCAGATATCTTTTGGACACCCAGTTTGTCTATTACTTACATTATCAAGTTCATTAGAGTCTTGAGGAGAACAGGGCTCAGTTCTTGTTGCAGTCGCATTCCTGATGTATTGCAGATTCATTCTTTCCCTAAATATATTCCTGTTACAAGGGAGGAATCCTGTTTTTCGGAAGCCGTTTATGGAATTTTCCATTGTTACTGCTCTCGTGTAGGCTGCTCCAAATAACCTTGATATCAACAATGAGGTTACAACATGTACTGGATTGTTTGCCAACCATGTTTCTACTTCTTGGTCATAGCATGTTCTAAATGGCTCCAAAATTCCACGTCAAGAAGCTGCATTTTATGGGTGGAATGTGGTGATAAACAGATGATATGGTCATGGTTTTCTCTTGCTTTATCTATCACATCCATGTTTCTTTTTTGTGTGTGATGCCCATCAAGTATTAACACAACAGGATCGTCAGCTGATGGCCTCACGAAATGGTCGAACTATTTGGTAAAGATGTGGGTCTGTATCCAGCCACTTGAGTGACAAGCTGCAATAAATCTCACTGGAGCAGCATCCACTAGCTCTTCTTTCATATTTTGTTTGGAAATACCATTACCGGTGGAACATATATGCCAGTTGTGTTCATGCATGTTACACTTGTTATTAGATTTCCTCTTTCTCATGATGTTAAGGTAGCAACTTGTCTTTTTCCTTTCATTGCAATAACCTTACTGTGTTTGTGTTCCATCACCCCAGTTTCATCAACAGTGCTTTGTGATTCACTTTAGGTAATACTGTTTCATAAATATCAAAGAACTTTGCCATGCTTTCCAGAGTAAAACTTTTCACTCTTGCTGCTGAGATACCCTGTGGTGTCCTTAGGGATAAAATTGGATGTCTTTTACAGAAAGCACACAGCCATTTCTGATAGCCAATTGAAACACCGTACTTCTTATGTCTTAACATCTCAAGGTGTAAAATCATTCTTCCATGGCCAAACAATACTGTACAAGTTCATCTTCAAGTTTAGATGACAAAACTGGTTTTCTTCCAAGATGGACTTCTACTAGCTCCTCTGTTGTGCGAGTTTTCTCTTTCACGTATCTTTCTGTTCTTTTTGGCACTTCAAAATATATTGATGCTTTTAAATATCCCATCTTGCCATTCCTCACCCATCTCACTGCACGAACCATAGCGCCATAGGCTCATGGTTTTCTTTTAGCAGCGCACAGAATCTGAATGGAGGAAAGTTATTAAGTTTTAGAAATAGTACATTACATTTTTATGTCAATGAACTTATTTATATTTTAACTGAAAAGTTTTTTCCTAAATTGCATTTGCTAATTTCATTGCAAGGTTTTGTGATCAGTAATATCTATAAACGTTTCCAAGTTTTATTCAATATGATATAAAATGTATATTTTCAAATACATGGAAATGGATTATCTTAATTTCAAGGACACATCAGGAATCATGAAATAGTTATGCTTATTGTTAGACACACCCTCCAATAATTTCATTTAAGCCGATCTGTTCGTAATATGAGATAGTGTGACCTAATATGTGACATTGTCGCATATTGGGAAACACATAGTATAGCATAATAGGAAACAGCCATTTTGCACATAAAATCTAACCCCTCGGCTACGCTGCTCAGTTGGAAGGAAAACCAATTATTGTGAACAAAGGAGCATGTTGTAACAAATATTATTACACAAATATTATTGCAAATCTACTCACCTTAAAGTATTAAAATCCACTAAGCACATTCACCAAAAAAACTTGGAATTGAACAATTTTCCATTCACAGCTCCTGTACGCCTTTAAACTCAGTAATGATGCTGTTGTCGCCGTGCTAATGCTAAGATGATGCAAGGACATATTTCTGGTTTTTTCCAACAGAGTTCACTACTTACCAATGTCAGAATGTGGGTGTCGCAAATTACGGAACTTAACATATTAGGCATCTTTACTCCATATTAAAATTAAATACAGAAGTATTATTAGATTTCCAGTATTGAAAATTAAATACTACATATTATTCCAGATTTTATTTAGATTCCCAAGGATAGCTTATCCAAAATTTGTACAGGACACACACACATAAAAATGCTATTAGCATTCATGTTTATAATATTTACTTTGTAAATATATACAAAACAAATGCACACTAATTGTTGTTAAATCAATGATTTAAATTAGACAGAGGAACAGATGTGGTCGGCTGCAAGCTTGAAAACGTGGGCAGCGTAATACCATCAGAATTGGAACTCGGATCTTGCATTTCATGTGGGTCATCAATGAAAAGCAAACTGTCTTGGCTGAAATGAGAATAAAGCTCATTGGGGTTTTTATGAGCAATGTCCTTGGTGGCACTGTTTGCAGCAGAAGCAATATACTGCGGTGAAGTCATTTGATTAGCTGGCGAACTGAAATCTGTGCCAAGGGTTACAAAAGAACTATGGTCAGGAACTTTATTTGCTGAATTAAGGAGTACAGAGTCAATAGAAGATAATGCACTTCCTGGATCTGATAGGTCGCCACATGGTACAACAGGGTGCTGCAAAATAGTATCGAGGAATTTCGGATCATGAGCACCAACTAAAACACCATCTGCTTCGGGAATGTACTGATTTGCTGAAGAGTGATTATTATGTTGCTGTGTCTGCGATAGCATGGAAATATTGAACTGCTCCGAGGTCTGCTTCGCTAACATTACGTTAGTGGTAATGTGATGGTTTTTGGGTACAATTGTGTTACCAAAATCCACAACACCAGCAGCATCTTCCTCTTCGTGTTTCTTGCGATGATTGTTGAGATTACCCGTTTGCGAGAAAAGTTTACCACAACGGGTACATTCGTAAGGTCTTTCTCCAGTATGACTTCGATAATGTCGTCTGAGTTTATATGACGTGGCAAAGTGTTTCCCACATCTGTCACAGCTGTAGTTGTTCTTTCTGGAGGGGACCCCATGCAAGCTGAGGATATGAGAGCGTAGTGAAACCCTGAAATCAAAATTAACTTACTACAGTCCTTTTGTCATACACAGCAATGCAATAATTAAAATGGGGAGTCTGGTACTGCCAGCAGGAGGAGGAGGGCCTGTGAGAGACAAGATGGGAGTAGAATTATGCATGTACAGATTAAGATTCAGTATTGTAAAAATAAGGCAAAACAGAGTGATAAAGATACGGCTAGGGTCCACTGGAAGTAATTTACTGCTCTTAAGAGAAGTTATTGCCTAAAAATGACAAGCACACCTTTACCTGGATGAGGCTACATAGGCAGTGACAGGTTCAAGGCTACTGTCAAGAATAGAACAGGTTCCATTTTCTTGCAGTAACTTATGGCGGGTTCATAATAGCCTGAGAATAGTAACCAAAATGGAAACAGGAAGCAATGTGGTATACAAGATTTTAGTTCACAACATCCCAGTAACGAGAATGGGAATGCATATTGTGACATTTGGCTAGGGTAATGTTTGTTTGTTGGTTGGGAAATGTATGTACTAGTGTGTGGGTTGGTAACAGAGATTGCATGATGTCAGAATAGTGGGGGAAACCGGTTTGTTAGAAGGTAGCGTCAGTTGCTGCTCCCTCTTGCAAGGGAGCACCCGTGTAGGATGGCCACAACATGATCGACACGTAGGCGATGGCAAAACAGGTAACATTTTGTATCCATTTATATCCAATACATCTTTATCAATCTAGAATTCTGGCATGTGATTTTCAGTAGCTATTTGATCCTTCTTCCTTCCCATACAATGTTTTAGGAATCTTTAGGTGTATTTAGAATTTGTTGAGCTCGCCCCGTCGGACCTCGTGTAGTTTATGATGCCTTAAATACCGGTACCTATCGCTCTATCCCCCATTGAGCTAAAATATGTTAAGAGGTTACGACAACACCAATCACAAAGTGGAAAGTTGATTTTGTGCATTGGGATTTCTTTTGTTTTTAACTGACCAATGATATTTTTTCACCTCTTACAATTCAGTTAATATAATGCAAGTTAGCCAATGTCAAAATTCGACAGAGTAAACATTATGTAAATGTAGATTATTACATTTCCAATTTCTCTAGTCGTACCAAGCTTTCATTCCTTTATTTAATGGCATACATTGAAGTTGTTTATTGTTCTTTGTTAATTTCTACCAGATTTTGCTGTTCTTTGTAGTTTTTGAGTTGCATATATACAAACTACAGATGACCCTTTCACTAGAAGAACCAATGCTCAATAGAACCACGGGTTAGGATGCACATATGTTAGAATTTATTCCACTTTCATGTTTTGGGCTCACGACTAGAGATAGCACTAGCAACTGTTTCATGTCATGGCTACCTAGAATATGTCTACAGTGAAGAGTCTAATATGCTGTACCCGGGAACGAGGAGAAAGTTAAAACTTGGCCAAGTCTTCTTTCCCATTCCCGGGGCCCAGGAAAGTTTCCATCAATTGTGACTGCTCCCATTAAAATACATGTATTTCAACTTTATTATTCTTGTTTGTTTACTGTTCTCGGTTGTTGTGAACCAGACTTTACTGGCTCCACTGGGCATAAAAATCCTTAACATTGCTTCCTTTGAAAGGGAAGTAAAGCCAGTGGTCCTGTGTAATAGATTTATGGCACATAAAAGAATTTCAAGCCTGATAGAGAGGTTTCTGAGCAAAGTTTCCAGTCTTTCATGCCCAATATAGAACGGGACATTAAGGAACATAGTAGTTAAAGAATGTCCATAAATAAAGCTCAATTTTATTTTTTTTTTCCACTGGCTGTCTGTCGTTCACTGCAACCATCTTGAATACCACACACAATGTCCTTTTCATTGTACTCTTCAATCTGTGTTTGTTAAAATGGAACTTGATAGTGAATTAATAATAACTGAAGTTGAGGAATATCAGTTCTCTATAATCCTGACAAAACTTTTAAGAATAGGAATGTGAAATTTGGAAGAAAATAAACGAGGTTGCTGAAATAACTTACAAAAAAGGATAGTCTTGTCATTTTTGTTTATACGAGGGCTGATCAATAAAGACTGAGACTGATTTTTTCCTGTAGCTTTCTTGAGAGTTTCCTGTCTCTACCATGAATATTTGAAAAGAGCGAGGTTTCGTGTATAATGTCCATAGACGGCAGCACTCTTGTATTGGTAGGTTGGTAGTAATGCTGTATATTGTTGACCCTACTTGAATTTTGCATACCACTCGACACGACAGCAATAAAATTTTGTTTTCGTTTAAATCATACAGCCTCTGAAACTTTGGAAAAGCTGAAGCAAGCATACAGTGAAGATGCACTACCTCGTGCAACAGTGAGTTGCAGAGCGAGTCCTCTGTGCTAAGCAAGCTGGGCCTGGTGCTTCGGCTTCTGCTATGACTGAAGTCAACATCAACACAGCTGCTGTGATTGTTGTTCTTCCTCACACTACTGTTACAGCAGCATACTACATGCCAGTATTGGCTACACTGAGGGAGCACATTGCAAGGAAACATCCAGAACTTCATCAGAATGGGTGGCGACTTCATCACAACGCATGGCCTCACGTCGCAAATCAAGTCCAGGAATTCAACATCACCTGCGTACTGCATCCGCCTTATAACCCCAATCTTGCCCCCTGTGATTTCTTTTTTATTCCCATCACTAAAGGAAAAGCTCCGGGGCATTCGATTTGAGAGCACTGAAGCGTGCTGAGGAAAAGTGAGGCGATTCTCAAAGACCTGACAAAGAATGGCCTGCACCATGTGTTCGAGGACTGGCAGAGACGGTATAAAAAGTGCATTCAAGTAGGAGGGGACTGCTTTGAAAAAGATCATGTCAACATTGAAATGGAGTAATAAATACTGTGAAAAAAAAAATCAGTCTCAGTCTTTATTGATCAGCCCTCGTAGAATGACAAACAGCAATTCAAAGTGACTATTGTCTTGCAATGCAGATACACTTCACATTGTACATTGCTGGTACTGCAGTGTAGCCAGGACCCCAGTAAAGCAGTGGTTTTAAAAAGCAGTAAATGTTTTACTGCGTACTGCTCATTAGGCAGTAAATTACTGCCAGTAGAACCCAAACCTAACAGTGCAAGTATGCACAGCTCTGATACTAATTATTGGAGAAGTAGAACAGAACCCAGGAATAGAAATGTGATCAGGTGCTGAAATCGCTGGAGGGAATGGAAAAATAGCTAGGTGAAGCAATGGACAGAAACAAGGAACAATTAAAAGAAGCAAAGAAGGTATAAAGAGAAGAGATAGAACTTGATGAATGTAGAAGAAGTGACACACACACGCACGCACGCACACACACACAAATAGAATACAAAATAGAGAGAGGTGTAAGAGAAGTCCAAAACAGAAGACCTGGAAGAGATCTAAAAATTAGGTATTAAATTATACAGATGAGAAATTGAGGACACAATAGGGAGAAGAGACAGAAAGATGAGACCAATATTAGTAGAACTGACAACAATGGACATAAAATGCGAAATACTACGGAATACAAGAAAGCTCAAAGGAACAAAACTTACTACTGAGTGAGATTATGTAAAAACAGAACAAGAACTTAAGACAAACTAATTATAAGATGAAACAGAACAGAAAAGAAGGAAAAAAAGGCTTTCTTAAAAGGATAAGAGTTATTTGTTGAAGGTGGGAACTGGAACGCAAGCATTAGAAGGAGGGAACGGAAAAATGGACAGAATCAACAATTGCATGGAAAAGTAAAGGAAACACAGGTCAACAATCCAGCAGAAAGGAAACATATCTAATACAATGGACGAGGACAGAGGAAGTGATAGAAGGAGCAGCACACAGAGAAACAAGAAGGGAGTCAAAATATAGAACAAATAAGAGAAGGGCCAGAAGGAGCAGTAGCAGCCGAGGAGGGAGGAAGGAGAAGCAACACTAATTAGAATTAAGATGAGCGAGACAGCAGGGCAAGGAGGAGGCAAGGTGATGGTGGTAAGAGCTATAACTACGCCGCTGTATCTCCGGCCCTGACGTTTCATGAGGGTAAAGAAAGAGATAGGCATATATCAGAATGGCCACCTTTAGCAATACTAGCACTGTGAATTTCCACAGTAAAGGAAGCTATTCTGATTTGTTTCAACAGATAAATCGGGACTGTAATTTTATTTCTTGTAAGTCTGTAATAAAAATAGTCTACTATTTATTTAAAGGTGAGTCGGAATTGTTACACTAACATCACTTAAGTTTACTCACTTAACATGTTTCGGAAAACGGTTGTTCCCATCCTCAGAAGCTAATCCAACTGGCCCGTGTTGTTGGTCTTTCCGTTTTGTGGACTGGATACTGTGGTGGCATCATGTGGTGGTGAAATGTACTTCCAGAGAGGATTTGGTGGCGGCAGTACATTTCACCACCACAGTATCCAGTCCACAAAACAGAAACACCAACAACATGGGCCATTCGGATTAGCTTCTGAGGATGGGAACAACCGTTTCCCAAAACATGTTAAGTGAGTAAACTTAAGTGATGTTAGTGTAACAATTCCGACTCACCTTTAAATAAATTCAATACACATCACTGTTTCTAGCTTCTTTTCAAATATCAACGTAGTCTACTGTTGTTACTTAGAACTTTGCTGCATGTAAAACACAACACGAAAGAAAATGATAAAAAATCCAGCAAGGTTTGTAGTGTTGGGTTGACCCATACAGCAAATACAGGCTCCCTCTCCGTGTGCATTCACTGCAGTTTGCGCTGTGTTGCAGATTCTCTTATAAGTGAAGCACGTGTCATCAATAGTTGTTTGCTTTATTCCAGGTGAAGTTTGTTTTCTATGCAATTTACTCCGTTACCCTTGTTTAAGTTTCCTGTAAATGCTATCTCTATACTTTAAATACTCTAATATAGGCAACTATTTCATCGTTTGCATTTTACAAAGACATGGCACAGGTATACACACGTGTTCACAGTAGGGGTAAGAATTGGCAACACTACCTCTCTCGGCCGCGTTAAATGTCAGAGCTGGACATAAAACGGCGGTAGTGTAGTACTGGGAGGGGAAAAGTGGAAAACCTAAGCAGGGATAATGATGATGGAAAATTGAGTGGCCTCAAAGAAGCATGCACAGGCTCTTAGAAACATTTATGCCTCTCAGACTGGGCATTTAATCAAAACCAATGGTCATAATAAAATGGACCATTCTTTGATATTTGCCCTTCTTATATCCTCAGGTTCCAGGAAAAAAAAGAGCTTAAGGATAAATATCTATCCATGAAGGACTCGCATTTTATGCTGGGGGGTTTCATATTCCCTTCCACATTTCCTGCATAAAGGATCTTATGTAAGTTCCATTATGTGTACATCTCTGTGCAGTATGTTGTGTCCTATAAGAGGTCAACAACCTCTCTGAGCTTAGGCCACGTTATGGTGGGTCTCCACTGCCTCTAGTCAACACACAACACTCAATGCTAAACATAAACAACTTGGTATTCCCATCAACATTCTGTCTGCACTGCATTAACAAGTGAGGCAAAGTGTAAACACGTTGCGTTTGTTAATATCAATGATCACATTCATTCTGATTATGAAGATTTAGTCTTTCCGTCACAATGTGTGCTTGGTGGAAGAGACACAAGAATAAAGTTATGGGTGCACCCTTTTCTAAGCAACAGAAACAATATAAGCAGCATCTTTTCTGAACTGAGGTTAGATTCAGCTTCAAGAATTTTTTAAGAATGTTGGAGGAAGATTTCAGTTTAGCCAACTATAAATTCACCAGCAATTTCAAAATAGGCGACGAATTTCAGAGTAGCCATATTAGCTGAATTGAGGTTAGCCTTAACCCCCCCTCTCTCTCTCCTAAAAAATACTGCCAAGCTCACATAAACACTTCACTTTCATGATTTTATTTGCATAGTCTTTTAGCGACATATCCCAGATAATGGGTCTTGCATGAATCTCATAATTAACTGTATTGTCTTTTCTTTCATCCACTCCATTTTTCCCGCTAGTAAGCAATGAGTAATATGCACGTGCCAGTTCTCTGTATCATGTCCAACTAAAGTTAGTTCGGTCTGCATGAAGTGAGCCAAATTCATATTTTCACACTCACAATTTTGTTTAGTCAAAAAACATGTTGAATCAGCATGCACACAAGATTTGCTGGTCAGTGGAGATACTCGTTTACTGCAGAGATGTTGAATCAACATATGTTGTCGATTGTTGATGCAGTGGAGATGCGTCTTTAGATTCGAAAGAATCTCACTCTGCTTACTACCTGGACCAGAAATTAATTCATGGACTTGACTGGCAGAAGCTTGTTTATTTCAATATTCAAGACGAGTCCTACAAGTTAACTGGGTTATCTCATACCTGACTTCTGGGAGACATGCCACAAAAGGGCTTGAGTCCAATAAAGTTAAGCTCTGACCCCTTTTTGCAAGCATGTTCACCATCTCTAATACCCTCATGTCCAGGAACCCAAACAAGAGCAACCCTGTTGGTTGACACAGTCTGTCCAACATCTTTGACATTACCATGTCAATTTGGATGTGATTTAAAATCACTTTAAGGTCATTCAAAGCTGCCTGACTATCCGAAAACATACTTCGGCCCATTTGCCTGACATATTTAAAATATGCACAAGGGCTTAAGATTGCATATACGCAGCCTGGAAAACAGTGGCATATCTTCCCAGGGAAACGGTGATCATGGTACTAGGGCCCCAATTCCCTGAACCAGGAGCCATTGGGAGCAGGAAAGTAATACATTGGAAAGATTGGAAAGGTAGAATCCGACAACAGAAAAAATTCAATGCCATAGCCAGGATTTGAACCACAGATCTCCTGGTCTCTGTCCAGTTGCTGTAACCACTGAGCTACTTACAATGTTATAAGTACTTTAGGTCCCGGGCTTCATAGTTTCAACCACTATTAGGTTTAATGGAATCAATTGTTCTTCCACACAAGCTGTGTGTTGGACAAGGCTGGAAAGGTACAATCAGACGACTGAAAAATTCAATTTAATTCGTCATTGGGGTATGTCATCTCAATACAATTTGAGATCTCCTTGTGGTTTACCGGGAAAAATACAAATTGGTTGGAAAATTTAATGTCGTACCAGCATGTTGCCATGATAACACAGTGGTTGGAGCAACCGGAGGGAGACTGGGAGATCCGTGGTTCAAATCCCGGCTAAGGCATTGAATTTTTCAGTCGTCTGATTCTACCTTTCCAACCTTGTCCAACACACGGCTTGTGTGGAAGAACAATTAATTCCAATACATTGGAAAGCCTAAAGGAGGCAAAAGAAATACCAAGAGGGAGGAGGGTGAAAACAGTGTCGGCAGAAGAGTGCAGTATCATTCAAATTAATGGAGGGGAAAAAGAAAGTGAAATTGACTACAATGTAGTACAGAAAAATGGTAAAGGAATTAAAATTTTCTTGTTGCGTTCTATGGATATAGGAGGAGTAGGAGAGGCATGGTTAGAGAGAAAATAAACAGTAAAGATGAAGGAAGGTTCTAAAGAAAAATGCAAGTAAAGGGCATGACAGAAGGACTAGGCATTTTTATTGGAAATTAGCATTGATACGGAAATACTAGACAGCAAAGAAAGTAAAGTATCATGGTTAATAATTAAGCAAATAAACAAGATAAATATAATAATAGGGATAATCACCAGAAATGTCTTTTTATGATAACAGATTGTACAAGAACTTAGAAGATATGGAAGAACTTAGATAAAAAGATCCCAAACATTGGGTTTATTGTGATGGGGGTTTTAATGCTAGAATAAGGGAAGAAAAAGAATATATAGGGGAGGGGAGGTAGATTAGCTAAGCTCAAGAAAAAGCAGGGATAAAATAACAGCTGGTTCAAAGCTTTCCCGTGCCCAGGGAATGGAAAAGAAGATTTGGCCAAGTTTTAACTCTCTCGTTCTCATTTTTGGCATATTACATCCATATTGTGTATATTATACTCCTCACTCTATAGATTATTCTAGCACTTGTGACATGACACAGACATTAGTCCTCCTATAATTGCAACCTGGAAACATGGAACTGGAAGAAATGCATTCTAACCTTAGATCCATTGAGTGTTGTTTCTTCTAGTGAAAGGGTAGTAGCTTATTTATATGCAACTCAAAACTGGCCATTGCCTCAAAAACTGGTATAAACTAACAAACAATAAACAACTTTAATGTACACCATTAAATAAAGGAATGAAAGGCACGAATAGAGGAATCACAAATGTAATGGATCTGCATTTGGATAATGTTTATCAAATTTTGTTGTTGGCTGAATTGGAAGCAGGTGACAAAATCTGATGTGTTACACCCACATGACTTTCTCTACTCTTGTACAAACTATTTTTACGAACGCTTATTCTCCATATGCTTCAAGTTAATCGAGATATCAATATGTTAATCTTATTGCTAATTTTCTTGTAGATGCAAGGGGAATTGCTAGGCTTTAAGCGATAGTCAAATGTTTTAAGAGCTGGTTGCTATGTGCAGTATTCCATTCTCTTTGTATGTCCAGGACATAAAAAAAATCTGATGTGTTACACTCACATGACTTTCTCTACTCTTGTACAAACTATTTTTACAAACTCTTATTCTCAATCTACTTCATGTTAATCGAGATAAACATTTGCAGACACTGTCTAATTGCTAGTTTTCTTGTAGATGTAAGGGGAATATATATTTACAAGGGCAATATAGAAATACAGTAGCCTTTAAGCACATACATATCTCTTAATAGCTGGTTGCTAGGTGCAGCACCATTTCCTTTGCCACAGATTAATACTCTTTGCATATCCACGACAAAAAAATGAATAACGAATTCCCATTTGAGAAAATAAGTATTGAAAAATTTAAGGGAATAACAAGTAATATCTTGAAAATGGTTCACTCAACAACAAAAATGTATACAACATAAATTGTGTACTTTAACGCGATCTACAGTTTTTGTGTAGTAAAAGTTTGTCTATCTCTTATGGTTTACGAGTTATGCAAAAGTCGTTCACAATAAAGAATACTTTTGGAGACATTCCCACGAAATTCATGATATACATTTTATTTGTCATAAAAATATCTTAAACATATGATATTTTAATCAAAATCGTTAGAGCCATTCTTGAGAAAATTAAAATTTTCGAAAAATCTTCCACGTAAAGGGTACTCTGGGGTGAGGGGATTTTGTTGAAAACCTTCGTATCGCATCTCTGGAAGATGCTGAACCTAAATACCAAGTTTGGTGTTTTTCCGACTGTTCGTTTCTGAGTTATGCTGTTGACAGACAGACAGACAGACAGACAGACACACACACACACACACACACACACACACACACACACACACACACACACGGACATGTTTCCAAAAATGCTTCTTTTGGATTCAGGGGGTCTCAAAACATGTATTTCCGGTGAAATCTTGGTATCGAATTTTTGGGTGGAATACAATACTTCCCCTACTTACTATACTTAGTAGAGAAAGTAAAAAGAAAAATGGTATTTGGCTGAGCAATAATGCAGAATAGGAGGCTTATGGCAGGAAAATGGAAGCAAATGGAAGGGCTGCAATGTCAGGAATAATTATATGCAAATACAAACTAGAAATGTCAACCAAGCGGCTAGAGAGAATGTATAAGACATTAATTAGTAGATACAAGAATGATATATGCACTGGAAATATGGGGGGCTCCAGATTAAAGGTGCTTCTCAATAGCCCGAGAGCGGGAAGCAATGCAGCATACAAGATTTTTGTTCACAATAACCCGGTAACAAGAATGAGGACCCATATCAATAATCTTATTGATCACAAAGTGGAAAGTTGATTTTGCGCATTAGGATTTCATTTGGTTTTAACTGACCAATGATATTTTTACACCTGCTTCCAATTCAGCCAACATAATGCGTGTTAGCCACCATAAAATTTCATACAGTAAAATTATCTAAATGCAGATTATTGCATTTCCAATTCCTCTAGTAGTACCAAGCTTTCATTCCTTTATTTAATGGCATACTTCCACATTGTTTATTGCTATTTGTTAAGTTCTACCTGTTTTTTGTAGCTTCTGAGGCAATAGCCAGTTTTGAGTTGCATATAAACAAACTACTGATGACCCTTTCACTAGAAGAACCAACACTCAATGGATCTCTGGGTGTCAGGATCTAAGGTTAGGATGCACATGTGTTAGAATTTCTTCCACTTTCATGTTTCCAAATAGTTTCCCCTTCCCAGGAAAGCTTCTGCCAATTGTGAACGCTCCCATTAAAATACATTTATTTCAACTTTGTCATTCTTGTTACTGTTTTGATGGCTGTTTTGAACCAGCCATTAAGCAAAACATTTGATGTGTTATATTCACGTGTCTTTCTCTACCCATTATCGCATATTATTGGGTTTACAAATCATTCTTACGAAAGTTTATTTTTTCCTATGTACTTCATTTTAATTGAGATAAACCTTTCTGGAAATTGCTCCATTACACATTTCATTATAGATACAAAGGGAATAGCGATAGTCAAATGTTTAACAACTGGATGCTATATGCTAACCTTAAAATTCCATACTGTTTCCATGACATCGCGAGAAACAACTGAAAATCAACAGGACTTAAAGAATGACTAGTATTGAACAATTCGAACCATTAATAATGTATATCTCAAAAATGGCTGATCTTACAAGAAAGGTTATTGAAATAAATTGTGTTGTTTAAAGAGATCCACACATTTCCTTCTGCATGAAGAGGACTTCACCACTTATTCCCAGAAAATTCACGATATACAATTTATTTGTCACGTAAATATCTTTAATAATATGATATTTTAAGCAAAATCATTAGAGCCATTTTTCAGAAAATCAAAACATTAAAAAAATGTTCCATGTAAAGGGTAGTTTGGGGTGGTGGGGATATTGTTGAAAATCTTTGTGTCCCATCTTTGTAAGGTACTTAATTTAAATACTAAGTTTATATCTATCCAACAATTCATTTTTGAGTTATGCTGTTCGCACGCACATGCTCACAGACACACACGTTTTTCTAAAAATGCCTTTTTTTTGGATTCAGGGGGCCTCAAAACATTATTTGTGGTGAAATACAATACCTTCTCTACCTAATTCGTAGGTAGTGAAAGTAAAAATTAACAACCATATATGAGTCATTCTACTCCAAACCGGACAAACTTTTGATGTCAGGTTTTCACATATTTTGAAGCTTTTTGTATACCTGTTATGGGTAAATTAAAGATATCCCTGTATTTTTGTTTTGGCCAAACTTCATCTTGGGATTGTCGGGACATCAAAATTGTGGAAAGAGAACACACACTGATATTACAAACTTTGTTTCTGCAACTTATTTGACGTAGGAAGTTAAAAAATTGTGCTTTCAGGCTATGTATTCGCATTTTGTTAAAACATCTATTTACTACCCTTAACATTACAGTCATTGATGAAACAATGATTTTCATAAAGTTTGCAGTAATTCAATTATAATTTTAAAATACTGGCATGATCTCCATTTAATCCTCTTTATGGGTGTAGAATTTCAGGGTGGGACTTTAATAAATGATGCAGGAAAAAAAATACCTAAATAAATGCATGCATAGGTATCCCGCGAGTTCAGCCAAACTTAGGGTACAGCAGACAGCATGTATTCAAGGCCAGCTGACACACACCTCCGTTACACCGATATCTTCCTGGAAAATGCATTGAATGCTATCCCTCTTATTCTATTAATAGAATGCTTCTTTATTTATGTGTCTCTCAGGAAGAATGCATAATAAAATAGTTATCAGTTTGCAGTTTTACAATCTTTCGCAAGATATCAATAGGTGTCATTAAAATGAAAATATTGCCACACTGTGTGTGTGAAATATTTTACTTTTGGCTTCTGCAGTTAGTGTCCAGAACCAATTAAAATGAATGACATAATATAATCCAGACATGATCAGTGCTTCAACCCCTTTAATGTGAGTAACCACGGGTTCAGGTATAAGAAACAACAATTAAAGCATGTTACATCAACAATGCTAAATAAACTAAATATGGAGGAAGTTCAGGTGTCATAGAATTGTAGAGTCTGTGACAAGTTTCCAAAGAAAATTACATTATTACCAGATGTTGAATCCAGTGCCTTCCAAGTTAACAGTATTGATTAATTCCCGTTTGTTCTAGTGATCAGAATTTTTTTGAAGAACCAAGTTCGGCCAATTCAGAAACTGATGATTCAATATCGGATATGGACTTAGAAAAGCTGAACAAAAGTTTGGGATCATAGGGTGAAATGTCAAATGAGAAGAAAAAATTATTGCAGAAAGGTATCACCAGCGGAAATTTCAGAAGATAAAACGGATCTTAGAGAAAGGATTTTTCGTGTTGAAGAAAAAGTAGCAAAAGCATTCCCCAATGAGATGACTAAATGCGCCAGTATAATCAATAAACTAGAGGAGTGTTTCTGGAACACCAGTGACAGGAATGTTAAAATTTAACTACATTTGAAGATTATCCGTATGGAAAATTAGGAGATACTTTGAAGCATGAAATCACATGGTAAGCATTGCAAAGGGGGAATTCTCTCCAGGCCAAAAGCAAACCTGTTAAGGTTACAAAGATCATTCAACATGTCTTTACTCACATTTGTGTGTAGTAAGGCAAGCACGAATGACACCAATTGTGTTTTGGTGACTTTGTTTTTCCAGCCAGTTTGAACAAAATACAGCCCAAGTATTTAATGAGCTTCTCTACATATTAGCTACCTAAGTTTTTGAAAAAATCCAAATAAAACATGTTTTTCCGATATCAAATACAGCCACAATTGATGCTTACCTTTAATAGGTTTATCCTTATTGGTTACAGTAAATAGGTATTTTTCTGTTTTTTCATTCAAATATCTTAAAAAATAATGGAATAATTTACACTTTAACCAGCTCGTGTGGAGATAAATTGCCGGCTGGAATTTAAACCAATACTGGCTGACGTACAGCATTCCTCTGCAGTTGCACCAAAACAGAAAAAGAAAAACCATCATAGAGCCCTAAATATGTAGCAATGATCCTCTTCTGTGTTGGCAGCACTCCATACCTTCAGCTATGTTTGGATTGCCAATGTTGGCAAGAGGACAGCCAAAGCAGCAATTTGTGCTGCTATCTGCATACAGGAGTATTTCCAGTATCTCAAACCATTTTGTGTAAATTTATTGAAAATTTTGTGGCAGTATTTGTGGTAAGACTAGGTACATGTAAGCGATGCTGCAAGCAAAAAGCTAGTATGTTATGCATTAAGAGAGAATTTATCAGAGTGGCACATGAACTAAAGAAAAGAAAAAATCTGATGTGTTACACTCAAATGACTTTCTCTACTCTTGTACAAACTATTTCTACAAACTCTTATTCTCCATCTATTTCATATTAATCGAGATAAACATTTGCAGAAACGATCCTTTGACATGCAAAGAGAATTACATTTTACACATAGCGACCAGTTCTAAAAATATTTGACTATCGCTTAAGGCGTACTATGTTCCCCTTGTTTTGTATTTGCAAGGGCAATATAGAAATGCAGTAGCCTTTAAGCATCTTAATAGCTGGTTGCTATGTGCAGCACCATTCTCTTTGCCACAGATTAATGCTCTTTGCATATCCAAGACAAAAAAATGAATAATGAATTCCCATTTGAGAAAATAAGTATTGAAAAATTTAAGGGAATAACAAGCAATATCTCGAAAATGGTTCACTCAACAAAAAAAAATGTATATGACATAAATTGTGTATTTTAACAGGATCTAAATTTTTTGTGAAGTAAAATTTTGTCTATCTCTTATGGTTTACCAGTTATGCAAAAGTCGTTCACAATGAATACTTTTGGAGACATTCCCAGAAAATTCAAGATATACATTTTATTTGTCATCAAAATATCTTAAGGATATGATATTTTAATCAAAATCGTTAGAGCCACTTTTGAGAAATTTAAAATTTTTGAAAAATGTTCCATGTAAAGGGTAATCTGGAGCGGGGGGATTTTCTGAATACCTTTGTGTCGCATCTCTGGAAGATACTGAACCTAAATACCAAGTTTGGTGTTTATCCGACTGTTCGTTTCTGAGTTATGCTGTTCTCTCTCTCTCTCTCTCTCTCTCTCTCACACACACACACGAACACGCGCACACACACACACACAGCCACACAGACATGTTTCCAAAAATGCTTTTTTTGGATTCAGGGGGTCTCAAAACATATATTTCCAGTGAAATCTCTGTATCGAATTTTTAGGTGGAATACAATACTTCCCCTACTTACTATACGTAGTAGAGAAAGTAAAAAATAACATTAATCACACAAAAAGAGCTTTATTTCTGAATGCTCTTTCTTTAACTACTATGGTTCTTAGCATCCCATTCTATACTGGGCGTGAAAGACTGTAAATTTTGCTCAGAGGCCACTTTATCAGGTTTGAGGTTCTTTTACATGCTGTAAATCTACAACACGGGACCACCAGCTTTACTTTCCTTCCTAAGGAAGCCATGCTAAGGATTTTTACACCCGAAGAAATCCATTATCCTCTGCTGGGTTTGAACCCGCAGCTTTGGGAACCAAAGGCTAGCATGGTACCCCTAGACCATGGAAACAATATTCATGGTTGACTACATTCAGTATATTAAAATAAAACAATGTTAAATAAGTTCATATATTTACCTGAATCTAAAAGTTTGACCACAGTGCGGGCATTTATGGGGATTCAATCCAGTATGGCTAATCACATGTAATTTGAGAGTTGATCTTTGGCTGAATCCTGTTCCACACACCTCACACAGAAATGGCTTTGCTCCGCTGTGTATGAGACGGTGTCTTACTAAATGAGCTTGCGACCTGAAGCCCTTGGAACAAATTTCACAAATATGCTGTCTCTTAGTACCAGATAGTGCATTCTTCATCTGCGACGCACTCTTTAGTTTCTTTGTTTGCATGAATTCGCAACTGCTGCACCAAACAGTAGTGCCAACCTCTACTGATCCACTGTTTCTCAAGAAATACGCCAATTCCCCTTGCTGGCCACAGACACGGCACTGACATATGACCGTTCCGATGCCATGTGTAACCATGTGCAATGTAGTGTGAGACGCTGCTTCGAGATACGTCTGACAGAGCATACACTCAACTTTTCCTTCTGGACCAATGCTAACAGTTGCCACCTGACCTTCGCTACGGCTGTTCACTTGTGCAACGGCACCTATGGACTTGTCGGATTTAAATGGTGATCCCGAAATATTCAACTCTATTTCATTTTTGTCCAATGATTCCTGAAAATTAAACAAATACTTTGAAAACATATGAATAGCCTGGAAGTTTAGGTATTTATAACATTAAAAATAGGCATATTTCAAAATGGCTAGAAGGGAAAACACAGAAACATGTGAAACCAAATATTTAGGTATAGTTTTTGATACAAAATTAACATGGAGAATATATGCATAATATATGGTGACAAAAAAAAGAAAAACAACCACTATTAAAAAGACTAGCAGTAAACCAAATGAAGTATCAGGGGTGTTTCTCAGGTGAACCTAGTGAAGCACTGCTTCAGCTGTTTTCTAACTAGATGCAATTGAATATAATTTAGCGAATCACTAGTTTATGTACGAGTGAAAATCGCCCACTCTGAAGGTTACTGAGGCACTAGCAAGGGAAAAGGAAAATGGGTTGTAAGTAAGCAAAATAGGAAAGCTGCAATGTTCATGAGCAGTATAGAAGATTGGTGAAGGTACTCTTGGCTCTGAAATGTTCAGCTGTACTGTTTGCCATGACAATTAACTCAAGCTTGGATTTGTGTACCTCGCAGAAACTACCTGTTTCGAGGCTATGGTGAAGCTAAAATCCTGAATTATTTGGAGTAGAAAGATCCTTTGTAGAGGCTATTTGGTGCTCGTTGACACTTGTGAAATTTTTATAGACTTGCAAGCATCCCTTCCCTCAGGTAATGGACTGTTTTTCCCTCTCAAATCACTTTTCAAAGTTCTCGGACTGGTCCTTCAGTGTCAGTACGAAAACAACCTAGTACGTAGTGATTACTGTTATTGTGTGTATGATCTTGGAAGTTCGCTAGTGTATATTAAAGTATCAACAGTAAGCTTATGTCTTAAAAACATTTAAACCCTTGGCAATTTGCAATAAATCTGCAAAATGACAGTGTGTTACATGTTACAAAAATCTTATTTGTGGTAGACTGAGGAAGAGACATGATATTTACGGGTAGACCTGAGTCAATTCTTAGCATGCTGGCGTATACTATGGAAAGGAAAGGCATGAAGTATTAGATCAGACATTTTAAAAGCTTGCAGTACAGTACGAGCGGTTGTGCATTAGTAATCTTTTGCTGGGCTTGTCCATTACTTGGAATAAAGAAAATTGTGTGCAATTCTGATGGTGTTTGTGACATTCCGAATATCATTGGTCATTGCATTAACAATGCACGCCACAATTAAAACAGCTCTAAAAAAAAATCAGAATGCAATAATTGATGACATTGTGAAAGAAAATTCATGTTTTTATGTAGCACAATATAATGATAATGTTTAGGTGAACAGATTATTCTTTAAGACAGTAATTGAAAAAGCTGAGCTTTATTTATGGACATTCTTTAACTGCTGTGGTCCTTAGTGCCCCATTCTATATTGGGCGTCAAAGACCGGAAATTTTGCTCAGAGGCCTCTTTATTAGTCTTGAGGTTCTTTCACGTGCTGTAAATCACGTCTGACCACCGGCTTTACTTCCCTTCCTAAGGAAACCATGGTAAGGAGTTTTACGCCTGAAAAAATTCATTGCCCTCCACCGGCTTTAAACCAACGACCTCGGGAACTAAAGGCTAACATGGTATCCCTAGAACATGGAGGACAACAGTAATTGAAGAGTGTCATCCTACGTGGTCTAGTGGTTACCATGCTAGCCTCTAGTTCCCAAGGTCATGGGTGCAAACCCAGCAGAGGGCGATGGATTTTTTCGGGCATAAAAATCCTTAGCATGGTTTCCTTCGGAAGGGAAGTAAAGCCAGTGGTCCTGTGTCATAGATTTACGGCACGTGAAAGAACCTCAAGCCTGATAAAGAGGCCTCTGGCAAAATTTCTGGTCTTTTACACCCAATATACTAGAATGGGATGCTAAGAACGACAACAGTTAATAGGTGTCCATAAATAAAGCTCAATTTAATTTTGTAATTGAAGAAGTCCTGCACAAATGGTGTGGTAGCTGTTTTATAATATTATCAAGAAGTACGCCAACCGAAAGGATAGGAGGGTCAACTTAATATATAAAAAATAGATATGTTACATATCTTGTTGCGTGAGAGAGCTTCACTAGCCACGAGTTGCCACCGGGAAGTACTGCATACACTTTGAACACTGTTTACAAGATGTATATTAAACAACTTTCAAATATTGTGAAGAGATATTAATACCTTTAAATGTAGAAAAACTTAATATCCTACAAAACCAAATTCTTTGTTTAGTAACTAGAGCTGTTAAAACTACCCCAGTATTTCCTCTGCAAATTCTAACAAATAATCTTGACATTGAAAAACCAGTATCATACAATATGAAAAATTAATCAGACTATCCTATAGCAACTGGGTAAAAAGAAAAAAGTCACAGGTGAACTTATAAACTCAACAAAACTTTCTTAATAAAGTCCAAGAAATCAAACAGAAATTAAAACTCCCATATTTAAAAGAATACTTGCAAACGAAAATCAAACCTTTAGACCTATTTCAAATTGAACACTATCTACATTTATAATAATAATAATAATAATAATAATAATAATAATAATAATAATAATAATAATAATAATAATAATATGCATTTCATCCAGTCTATCAGTACATTGATTTTGGATTACAAATTTATGTACATAATTATAGTTACAATTATTTACAATTCATCTAGATTGTACCAACATTTATTTAATAAAAATATCTTCAATTTTATTTGAAATTGTCGCTTTGACATGTCTGCAAGAGCTTTAATTTCTGGAGGTAATTTATTAAAATGCTTAATCCCTTGATACAGAACATCCTTCACTGAGACATTTTTATTTACAACACATTTGTAATAATGCAAAGGCCTTAAAAGTGATAACTTACAGACTTTAGATTGGGAAGCCAGAGGGAAAATGATGCAGATCAATTAATCCCCAGTACCGTTGGTGAACAACAATATTTGTAATAATTCATGTTGCTTCTTGTATTATACTCATACGTTTGTTTAGTTTTTATAGGTTGATACTTTACTATTAAAAACATCACTACTCTATAGACATACAGAGAGTAGATGGTAAATATCCTTATGCTAATAAATGTCTCCCTACACAATTCTCTAACTTTTAAGTTGAACATTATTCTAATACTTTTCTTTTGATATATAAGTAGCCTGTCCATGTGCGTCTTTGCTGCAACCCCCCATATTTCAACTCCATAGAGTAAATGAGGATAACTACATGCATAATAAACGAGCTTTAAGACATTGGGGTTCTTATAATAGCTAAAATATCTCAACAGCTAGAATGTCTACATTTCATTTATAAGGGTCCATGCTGTTTTGCTGACATTTTTAGAGTTACCCATTTTCTCTCTGTATGCACTAATTTTAATACTTTGTAAACTATTTAAGTATTGAATTTCGGGAAACATGTTAAGGGAGTAAACTTAAGTGATGTTAGTGTAACAATTCCAACTCACCTTAAATCAATTCAATACACATCACTGTTTCTAGCTTCTTTTCAAATATCAATGTATTTAAATATTCCTTTCTTACATTCCTGCATTTGTTTTTATAATGTTCCAGTGAAGTGCTTTTGTACAAAGCATACATGTCTCTCATTTGTTCTTTTAGTTTGATTGTTTCTATAGGTAATTTAGCAGAATTTAAAAAATCTGAAACCTTTCCATGTACTTGAAACAAATGTCACTACTGTCCATTCCAAACCAGAGTGCCTCTCACTGTCAACAAACTCTTTGTATTATCTGTGCGAAAGTAGTTCGCAATTGCCGCCCCTAATGGCCGCTTCTTCCTCTCGCATGTGCTTGCTGAATATCACATACAGCTGAGCATTGTTTCAATCTACAAAAATCTCATGTGCTACACTCACATGACTTTCTCTACTCTTGACAAACTATTTTTACAAACGCTTATTCTCCATATGCTTCGTGTTAATCGAGATGTTAATCTTATTGCTAATTTTCTTGTAAATGCAAGGGGAATATGGTAGGTTTTAAGCTATAGTCAAATATTTTAAGAGCTGGTTGCTATGTGGAGTATTCCATTCTCTTTGCATGTCCAGGACATAAAATAATCTGTGTTACACTCACATGATTTTCTCTACTCTTGTACAAACTATTTTTACAAACTCTTATTCTCCATCTATTTCATATTAATCGAGATAAACATTTGCAGAAACGATCTTTTGACATGCAAAGAGAATTACATTTTACACATAGCAACCAGTTCTAAAAATATTTTACTATCGCTTAAGGCGTACTATGTTCCCCTTGTCTTGTATTTGCAAGGGCAATATAGAAATACAGTAGCCTTTAAACATTGACATATATCTTAATAGCTGGTTGCTAGGTGCAGCACTATTCCCTTTGCCACAGATTAATACTCTTTGCATATGTAAGACAAAAAAAATGAATAACGAATTCCCATTTGAGAAAAAGTATAAGTTAGAAAATTTAAGGGAATAACAAGCAATATCTCCAAAATGGTTCACTCAACAAAAAAAATGTATATGACATAAATTGTGTATTTTAACGCGATCTACATTTTTTGTGCAGTAACATTTTGTCTATCTCTTATGGTTTACCAGTTATGCAAAAGTCGTTCACAATGAAGAATACTTTTGGAGACATTCCCAGAAAATTCGAGATATACATTTTATTTGTCATGAAAATATCTTAAACTTATATTTTAATCAAAATCGTTAGTCATTTTTGAGAAAATTAAAATTTTCGAAAAATGTTCCATGTAAAGGGTAGTCTGGGGTGGGAGGATTTTCTTGAAAACCTTCGTGTCGCATCACTGGAAGATACTGAACCTAAATACCAAGTTTGGTGTTTACCCGACTGTTCGTTTCTGAGTTATGCTGTTCACAGACAGACACACACACGGACATGTTTCCAAAAATGCTTTTTTTTTTTTTGGATTCAGGGGGTGTCAAACCATGTATTTCCGGTGAAATCTCGGTATCGAATTTTTGGGTGGAATACAATACTTCCCCTACTTACTATACGTAGTAGAGAAAGTAAAAAGGCTCTTGCGTGAAAATCATAGTTCAAAATGGAACCGAAATAGCAATTGGTGTTATAAGCATGCGGAAATGTACATTTTACTTATGTTAATCACAATCCTCAGGCAAAGGTGCAACACGCAAATCCGAATCCTCCGAAGATGACTCAGCTACCATACAGGAATCAGAACTATCCTCCAGGTTAATTACAAGCTTATCCACAACACTGTCACATACAAAATCGAGTTCCCACATTTTATTCTCCTCTTCTATTATGTGCCTGCCACATTTCGGGTGTCACTTTCACAATTGCAGTGCTCTTTCACTTCAGCAAGTTTGAATGTTTTATTGTTTCTAGCGACATAGCCTTTTAAAACTGCCCAAACCAGTTTGATTGGATTTAAATTGCTATGATAGGGAGGTAATCTTTGCACTCCATGTCCAGCTTTAGATGCAAGATCACCTATCACATATTTTCCTTCATCCTTGTCAGAAATTTCCTGTGCTATGTGCACTAATTCAACGTTTACACTATTTTCGTCAAAGGACACTTCTCTTTCCTGCAACCACTCTATCACATCTTGCTTACGCCAAGCTGTACGCTATGGTAGGGTACACTGTCCATCACTATTAAGCTATTGGGTTTGAGTTTCGGCAATACACATTCAAACCAGTTACGGAAAACATCGCCATTCGTCTCCTCATGGTAATCACCTGGTCTCTTAGACTCGAAAATGAGTAATCCACTGTCCATGAAACCACTGTTGCTACCAATATGGGTGACAATTACTGTAGTGTCTATCCAAAGTTTAGAAGTTGTGTGCTCCTCATTAACCCAAGTTTCATCTAAATAATAAAATTTGCCACCTTCTGCCCGATACTGACGCACACATCTAAGATACCTTCTCTAAAACATGATATTGTCTCTATCAATGATCACGTTATTCTCTGATCTTTTTGAAAACGTGAAACCTATTTCTAACAATAATCTATAAAGTGTAGTTCTTATAAAATTTGGAAGATCATTGTTGACAACAGAAAGCACTTTAACCAATGTCGGCGGCTAGTTTTTAAAGAAAAATTCGGTGAACTTTATTTCTAATAGCACCCTTTACAAAATCATCTATCTGTTCTATAACACGACGTGGTTTGATGCCTTTCTTCTTTGGGGTTTTTACGACACCAGTCCGTTTATATTCCCTGCACGCTTTGATTACACTTTTAGCTGAAACGCTTGTAAACTTGGATGTTAGTTTTGTAATATCTACTACTGCAAGTGTCGGGTATTTTTCTAAGAGTGAGTTGAACACATTAAGTATTATTTGTTTTTTGCCACTTTTTAATGGTTTCCCACTTTTGTGTTTGAATGCTTTATTCGCACTATAAGCACCTTCCTCTGCCATGAAAACTCAAATACCAACTGACTAATCATAAGATTTGACCTGAGCTGAGCACATGTGTGCTAGCATATTATGAATGACTAATCGCTTATCACATTTCTTGTGTTTATTCCGTACTCAGATAGCACCTCTGGTAATTCATTGTTGCATTTCTGTATATGCAAGCCAATGATAGTCAAGCATACTCTTAGTAATTAACAAGCACGATACTCTCAGCGTTAGCTCAATAGCAGACGCCATCAAGAAAATCATATTTTGTAATATCTTAACAGTTAGTATTTTTCCATTACCTTTAGCAATGAGCTCTTATGATAACCGCAATAAAATGTGCAGTTCTATACCTTCCCTACCCCAATATTTCATGATAAAACACATTTATTAAGGAACCATTTACGTTGGCGTAAGCATATGTGCTTAGGTTCGTGACAAGCAGAAGCACGTGTTTTTGTTTACATCAGAGGGAACTCTGGTTTGGAATGGACAGTAGGAATAATACATTTAAAAATACCCTGCTAATGAATGGCTACATGTTTACACTGATGGATCCAGCTTACCAAATAATGGTAGTACTGGTGCAGTATGCCCAATCTTTTCATTTCATAGAAGATTAAGTTCAAGTTCTACAAATTTTGATGGTGAAATTTTAGCAATTCCTCTCAGCTTACAAAATATTCCATATCAAACATATTTAAGAGAGCTGTAATATATCTGATTCTAAAGCAGCTATATGAATGAATGGATTTGTTGTACAATTTGTTCTACATATTTACAATACATACAATGTATATTCGTTTATACCCCTACATCTATTGTACAATGTGTCTGGTGCTTGTTTTCTTATTGGGCCACTCAGATTGCTTGGCTCTCTGGCCTTTTCGCTCACTGAGCGGCCTTTGCTTCTCTTACTTTTCTATACCATTTTCTTCCCTTTACCTTCCTTATTATTCTCTCAAGTTCTTAGTTTTGTTTCTTAGAGCCTTTATTGAGTCAGTCATCTTTAAGATTTTTACCCCATTTTTCACACTTTCTTGAATTTCATTTATTGCTTTTGTAACCCTATCAACAATATGCTGCCTACCATAAAATCGTCTGCGTATAATGAACCTGAACCTGGAATCTCCTTATCTCCTATTACTGAATAATACTAATTTCTTATTTTTACTCTTAATATATCATCTATGAACAGGTTACTAATATGAACTCAGTTTACATCCCTGTCTTACTCTATTTTCTTTTTTTTGTGAATCAATTTAGTTCCTTTCCCTATTTGTTCTTTGTTTTATCCTGATACGTAAATTTCTCCATTGCTTTTCTGAGTCTATACCCCCGCCGCTGTAGCTTTGAACTTGAGAGTTCGTGTGGCTTCGCATAAGGTTGGCTACATTGTGGTTGTGACGTTGCCAGAGTGGCTAGTAAACAACAACAGCTGATTCTTCTCCTTTCTATCGTGTCTAAGCTGCATACAAAAAGTGTACGTAAGTAGCGAACATCAATGAATAATAGCTATTTCGTATTATTATTGTTAATTGAAAATAAGCGATATAAGCAGCTTTGGTATGGTCGGATACTCCTTTCTATAATAGGCATAAATGTGTCTACGTATGGCGTCTAATTGGAAAGCATCAAGATTTGTGACTGGACGAGGCTGCTTTCTTTTCTTCCCTGGAGTTGATAGAAATACCTGTTGCGTTCCAGATGGTTCAGGAATTTTGTCCTCTTTCACTCCCTTGTGAATAACAGTTCTCGTGCTTAGTCCAAGAGCTGCTGCAGTTCGTTGTACGGCTTTATCAGCAGGAATAGAGGGATTGCCATGAAGCTTCACGTACTCCTTTTCCTGTTCAAAGAATTCCCGGGTTCTCCGTAATAGTTCCAATGCCTGACTATTAAGTGGCACACCTCAGCGCAAAGGATTTTCACTTTGTGAATCATCACTCGGCGATCGGCGTCGTTTTTCAGACATTGTCGCACTTAACTTTTGTTTAAATAAATAATATGAATGAAATATAAATAAAATAGATAAATATAAATAAATATATATGTATAAACGAACAATAACAAAACTATCAAACAATAACCACAAATATAAATAACAATGTAGCTTGCAAAGAACAACTTGACGCTCGTGCTAGAGATTCACAAACTGAAGCATGTGGTTGGGAATAGTTACATTCGGCAACAGAGCCGATTCTAGTTCCGGTTCCGCTTTGTCATCGACCATCCGGAATGCTGTCTTGTGATTGGCTTAGGAAGTCAAACGGTTGAAGCTTTTCATCTGTTTTTTTGCGATTGTACCAACTTAAGCGCTAGCTGTCAAGTGCAACGTTACAGTGGCGGGGGTATAGTACGTCTGGATACCAGGTCGACACTTTCCTCCCCTTGTAGCATTACCCTCCCTTCTCTCAAATCTATTATTTTATACCCTCCCTCTCTTCTTGCAATTTCTTCTGCTTCACTGACCGTTCTGACTCTTATTACTTCCCCACTTCTCACTCTTGTCACTCCCTCCTCTGCAAACGTATTTCTTGCTGCACTGTTAATCATGTGTTCTCTCGGCTTCTCCGCACTTCTTCTCGCCCCGCCGCTGCAACCAGTGTTAGCTCCTCCCCCTCCCTAGCTGCTGCTAAAGCAGTTATAATAACCATAACATTTGCTACAACAACCAAAGGCTAAATACTGCAAAGTTGTAAAACAATTAATTTAAACAAAAGAGTTCTAGTTCGAAAAGGGGTGGGTTTTATGCCCAAGCACTGCGACTTTAAGATCTATTGCGCATTCCCTCTTTCATCACTTAAGTAGTCTGTTGCTCATTATGAACTTAACCAGACTGCTAACTGAGGCTTTCGATAGTTCATCTATCTTTGGAAAGTGATTGCCAAAAATACTTGCTCTTTAATTCGCAAGAGCAGGGCAATCACATAGCATATGAGTAACAGTCTCATCTCCTTCTAGACATCTACTACAGATAGGGTTGTTAAACAATCCCATTCCGTATGGATTAAACTTTAGAGCACAGTGTCCTGTAATGAATCCTGTTGCCCATGCAAGTCTTCTTCTACTAAGACCGCGCAAGTATTTTGCCCGGCTGTTATCCAGGTCTGTAATAAACAACTTGGAATGTCTGCAACCCTCAATGGAGTTCCAGTAGTTCTTGTGTTCTGCTTGAGCCCAGCACTTAATGGCCTGTTTCACTGGTCTGTAGGACATTCCCAGTAAAACAAAAGAGTAGTATTTGAATGAAATCAGCACAATATGGAATACAAGGTAATGAAACAGCTGATTTTTTTGGCCAAGAAAGGTAGTAAAACTGCATAAAAAATCATCTGGTCCACTGCCTTATCACTCTATCAAAAGAATAACTACGTCAACATACAACAGAAAAACTAATTACAATATGTATCACAAACAATAACAAAATCTACATAACAACAGGACTAGATATACTACAAACACCTGCTGGCATAGCGGAATCTCCTATATGCCCTTTCTGTGAAGCCAAAGAGGATAGGAGAGAAAATCAATCAACATACCAACCTCTCATCAAAATACTGGAGGGTTAATGGCTTCATTGCCAACTGTGCAACATTAGATGCCAACTAACATTCAAAATAGGCAGGCAAAAAGGCAATGAAACTGTAAAAAATTCTGATGTGTTACACTCACATGACTTTCTCTACTCTTGTACAAAATATTTTTACAAATGCTTATTCTCCATATGCTTCATGTTAATCGAGATGTTAATCTTATTGCTAATTTTCTTGTAGATGCAAGGGGAATATGGTAGGCTTTAAGCGATAGTCAAATATTTTAAGAGTTGGTTGCTATGTGGAGTATTCCATTCTCTTTGCATTACCAGGACGAAAAAAGAAATTAATAACGAATTTCCATTTGAGAAAATGTATAAGTATTGGAATATTTAAGGGAATAACAAACAATATCTCGAAAATGGTTCACTCAACAAAAAAAAATGTATATGACATACCTTGTGTATTTTAATGCGATCTACATTTTTTGTGTAGTAAAATTTTGTCTATCTCTTATGGTTTACCAGTTATCCAAATGTCGTTCACAATGAAGAATACTTTTGGAGACATTCCCAGAAAATTCAAGATATACATTTCGTTTGTCATGAAAATATCTTAAACATATGATATTTTAATCAAAACTGTTAGAGATATTTTTGAGAAAATTAAAATTTTCGAAAAATGTTCTATGTAAAGGGTAATCTGGGGTGGGGGGATTTTCTTGAAAACCTTCGTGTCACATCTCTGGAAGATACTGAACCTAAATACCAAGTTTGGTGTTTATCCGACTGTTCGTTTCTGAGTTATGCTGTTCACAGACACACACACACACGGACATGTTTCCAAAACTGGCTTTTTTGGATTCAGGGGCTCTCAAAGCATATATTTCCGGCGAAATCTCAAAACATATATTTCCGGTGAAATCTCGGTATCGAATTTTTGGATGGTATACAATACTTCCCCTACTTATATACGTAGTAGAGAAAGTAATAAGCATGAAAAATATGAACAACTCTTATATGTTGCACTCACATGACTTTCCCTACTCACTCTTCTACAAACTATTCTTACAAAAACTTATCCTTCTGCCCACTTTTTGTTGATACAGATAAACTCTCACATTTTTTTGTATGATATACTAGATAAAACAATACATTTTTAAAAGGTGTGTCACTATGTGATTGCTTTGAAATTCCGTGATCTTTGAATGATCACAAGAAAAAAACGAATAGCAGTTTTCCTCGAGAAAAGTATAAGTATCTGAAAACTCCAACCAATAATGTCTCGAAAATTTTAATGCCACAAAAAATTTTATTTGACATAAATTGTGCACTTTAATGAGATCCACATGTTTTATGAATAAAGATTTTTCTCTTGCGGTTTAACAATTATGCAAAAGTCATTCAAAATGAAGGGCACTTTAAAGCTATTCCTAGAAAATTCAAGATATATTTTTCAATTGTCATAAAAATATCTTTAACATATGGTATTTTGATCAAAATTGTTAGACCGCATTTTTGAGAAACATTTTCCATCTAAAGGTTGGTTCACCACAGCCCGAGAACCGAAATTAAAATGGGGAACAATGCATCACACAAGATTTTGGTTCACAACAACTCTCTAATGAGAATGGGAATACATATGATGATCATATCAATCACAAAGTGGAAAGTTTGATTTTACACTTTGGATTTCATTTGTTTTTAAGTGACCAATGATACTTTTACTTTTTCTACTATGTGTAGTAAGTAGGGAAGTATTGCATTCCACCCAAAAATTTGATACCGAGATTTCACCGGAAATATATGTTTTGAGACCCCCTGAATCCAAAAAAAAAAAAGTTTTTGAAACATGTCCGTGTGTGTCTGCGAACAGCGTAACTCAGAAACGAAAAATCGGATAAACACCAAACTTGGTATTTATGTTCAGTATCTTCCAGAGATGTGACACAAAGGTTTTCAATAAATCCCCCACCCCAGATTACCCTTTACATGGAACATTTTTCGAAAATTTGAAATTTTCTCAAAAACGGCCCTAACGATTTTCATTAAAATATCATATGTTTAATATATTTTCATGACATTATCTCGAATTTTCTGGGAATGTCCCCAAAAATATTCTTCATTGTGAATGACTTTTGCATAATTGGTAAACCATAAGAGATAGACAAAATTTTACTACAGAAAAAATGTAGATCACGTTAAAATACACAATTTATGTCATATACATTTTTTTTTTTTGAGTGAACCATTTTCGAGATATTGCTTGTTATTCCCTTAAATTTTCCAATACTTTTTCTCATATGGGAATTTGTTATTCAACGTTTTATGTCCTGGACATACAAAGAGAATGGAATGCGCCACATAGCAACCAGCTCTTAAAACATTTGACTATCGCTTAAAGCCTACCAATTACCCTTGCATCTACAAGAAAATTAGCAATAAGATTAACATCTCGATTAACATGAAGCATATGGAGAATAAGCGTTTGTAAAAATAGTTTGTACAAGAGTAGGGAAAGTCATGTGAGTGTAACACATCAATTTTTGTTTTGTGGCATAAGCCATTTCTGAGATTTCCCATTATTAATGGTTTGACTTGTTATTACTTGGCCATTCTTTCAAAGCCCTGCCAACATTCAGTTGTTTCTCGTGATGTCATGGAAACAGTATGGAATCTTAAGACCAGCATATAGCAGCCAGTTGTTAAACATTTGATTCGCTATTCCCTTTGTATCTAAATCAAAGTGTGCAGTGTAGCTTTTTCTGGAAAGGTTTATTAGGATTAAAATGTAGATAGAAAAATAATCTTTAATAAGATTAGTTTGTATAGCCACTAATAAACGATAGGGGGTAGAGAAAGTCATGTGAGTATCACATCAGATGTTTTGGTTTTACAGCAGAATTTCTTTATTCTGTGCTTTAGCCTGTATCCATTCTATTTTACTTTGTGTTGTTTTAACTTATATTACCTTAAACTGCACAATTTACTTTATGCATTTTTATTTCACTATTAATGCTTTACAGATGTGATTTTAATTTAACATTAACATTTTGTGAAAAGAATTACCTTGTTTTCTTCAAAATGCCATAAGATGCTAAATTGCAAATGTAATACTAATACAGTAGAATCTTGTTTAACCGAATTCCAAGGGACCGAAAAATAGCCAATTCGGTGTAACAAGGTTTTGTAAAAATTGTCCCATATGTTTTGAAATGGTAAAATACGACGTTGAGTTCACTTTCTCTCCTGTTATGCGTACCAATGAATGAGGGTGTTCCACTTTCATGACCTCTAAGAAAAAGTAAAAATAACTGATGTATGTGGTATATCTGGCATTTGTTTAATCGAGAAAGTATGCTGTCAAATGCTTGTTCTAATTTTTTTAAAACAGTAGTATTTGGAACAATATTGTTCTCATTGAATTAGTGAGTCGTATAATACAACAAACAATAACCTTAAGAAACATTTTAAATATACCATTCTTTTAACACTAAGTTTCAATCGGAACACATGTTTTAGTTACAACTCTTATCCATTACACATTTCAGTTCTATAATTTGAAAAAATCATTAATTGTTATTTGGCGGACCATTGGTCGTAATATTATGGCACTCTCTGAAGATACCACATCCAGGGCAGCCTGAAATGCCATGGAGACATCAGAAGTGGCAGCAAATCTCTCGAACAAAAATTGCAGCGGCAACTTCAGCGCTGGTGTCATATCTTATGTTCCTCCTCAGAAGATGATAGTATAGAATTATCATTCTCCTCTGCATCATCAGCAGATGACTGGTTCTTCAGCAGCACAGATGTTGTCTACTTACATCCATTCTTCCATAAGGACGGTACAAGAGGGCACCAACCAGGTGTAAGCGTGTAGAAGAGCATTATTAGAACCCCAATTGTATCCACATTATAAGTTAGATGTGGATCATTGATTTCCTGTTCAGTTTCAGCGGAGTTATCAGTTGCTGTCCAGGCCTTCTTAAAAGAGTTAGTTATGGTGTCTGTTATAACTTCATCCCAAGCAGTGGATATGTTGCACATAGCTTGCAGTACATTCCAATGTGGAACTGTTTCTTGTATCTCTGTTGCACTGATGGCAGCCTTAACCTTATTGTTATTCTCGTACTGACTTGGCCGATTGAGTAGGTTGACATTTTTAAAACAATATGGATTTTTGTATTTTCCAATCCTAATGGTTTGAGCTTCTCAGAACCATCTGAATTACAACACAAGACCACCGTCATGTGCATTTTTCTCCATTGCATTTTCCGCCCTTAGGCATGTAGTGTTTTTTCAGGCATCAAGTTATAGAAAACGCCTGCTTCACCCATATTAAACACATTTCTTGGGTGATGATGAGAGAGTTTACACTGAAACTCCTGCGCCCACTCATTGTCATCTTTCTTGTTTACTCTATGTGCCTCCCCACAGGCACTGATTTTATGCCTTTCTGAAAAACGCCATAGCTATCCTTCAGAAGACACATACCCAGAAATTCCTTCTTTCTTGGGGATTTCCCAAGCCTTTTTCTGAAGCATGGGGCCGGACAGTGGAATTTGCTGAGAACGCATGTGTTGGAACCATTCTAACAGCGAATCCTCCAACTCTTCACATTTTGCTGGTCTCATGCACTTGCTATTGTCACTAAATGAATAGCTTATCAGACTTGCCTCTATTTTCTGTTTTGAACTTATAATCCATGAGAGACTACACCTGAATCTGAAAGTGTTCTGCAACCTTGTTTTGGTCTTCTCTCCACTATCGACCATATATAAAGTTTGCTGTTTTTGTTTCAGCGTGAGAGCATTATGAACATGTTCACATTCACTGTTCACAGAGACAAACAGCTCTCTGGATTGTTGCGAGTCGCGCGCTGTGTGCAGTCTGCTAGCCAACACCCCTCTTTCCCCGCCCTTGCATCATATACTGTGGAAGTGATACATAAGCAGTAAGTAAGCAATCGGACCATTGTTGAGAAATTACAGTACAAGTTGAGAAAAATTATGTGAAACTGAGGCAGTATTTTAATGCCTGAATAAATTTATTTTTATTTTTATATAATTAAATTCAATAACAGCCCACCTTGAAAACAATATGTATATAATTATTATTTAAATTGTATGTAAGTGCTTCCAAATACTTATTTTATTGTAAAACATATTTTATTAATGTTATATAAATGTTTATATACTCTAATAGTGCAAAAACTGTGAGAATAATATGTTTTAGGTTGTTAACAATGAGGTAATAATGTAATTTTGTGACAATAAAGTGTCTGGAATTTTGAAAAATACTGGTCATAAAGATCGGTAGTGACATAGTTTCGCTTTAGTTTTGAATTAGCCAATCAAAAGTAAAGAAAAGTTTTAGTTTGAATGCTTAAATTCTATTGGACTAGAATTAGCCAATAAGAGACTGGCAATACCGAAGCTTTAAGGTTTTTACCATTGGAATTAGTCAGTCGCGGACATGATGTGATAGAGTGCAGATGGAAAAGTCATGAGCAAGATATTATAGTAAATACATTAAGAATGTGTAAAGTTTCTCACAGTTTCTTTTATAAATTGCAGTGTTTTATATGTGCAAGTATAAAGAAATAAAAAGAAGTGAAATTTAAAAGTAATTCTGTGACGTATTTAATTTTTGTCATACCATGACCTGAACAAGACCTTATGTCTCTATAGTTCGACTGAAGCACCCAAGGAAGATTTAAATAATATTACATAAGCTTAATTAATTGAAACCTACGTACAAAGCAATAAATTAAATATAAAATCTGCAAAAATTCTGCATAAAAATTACATTATGCAACACTGTGTAACATTACGTAATACAAGCATCATCATCTTTACTACTACAAATCGTGGCGTCCCAAGCATCTAAAACCAACTCCAAAGTAACATTCATACATGGGGCAAACGCACTAAAATAACCTTCTTCAAAGTGCATCTCCAAGCGTGGGACATCTTCATAAGTTTGAAGAACATAACTTCTTCAAAGTGACACACATACGTGGGGCTTCTCGCATCACTCCAACTTCTTCAAAGTGGCATCCCATACGTGGGGCAAACTCCTCCAAACAACTACCCACACATAATAACTTCTTCAAAATGCATAACGGAAAATACGGCAACAACATACATATTCAGTTTAAATGAAGAGTAACATATGGAATATGTAATGAGTGGACCAAATTTTAGTTCGTAGTACGAATTATCCAAAATTAGGTTTAAGCGGTAGATTTTTTCATGTAACTCGGCAGGGACTGAGCAGCTACTACGGATTAACCAAGTTTTCGGTTTATCTGATTTTGAATTAGCGAGGATCGACTGTACTACTACTATTACTGATATAAAAATTTTGCCTTGAACATATAAAGTTACAAATCTTAAATCTTACCTCACTAAATCTCAGTTTTTCTTCTTCGAGTCTTTTCTGCACTTCTTGAACCATATCACAGAATTCTGTGAAGTTATTTATTACTGTCTCACATTCAATGCACACAAATTTAGGGAGGCCATCTCCTATTGAAATGTGAACAATCTGAAAAAGTTTTCAAGCATTCAGTACCACCAATAAGAGATATAACAGGATACAACACTACACTTACAAAAATGTACCACTTACCTCCTTGGAGAGATTTTTGTTAATTTTCAGGATAAGTTCATCATGCTTTCCTCCTGCACTATACACATCAATTCCTTGAGATTTGTTCAGGCCACAGAGGCGGCACTTGTTTGGCGGAAAACATTTCTGTATCATCATTATTCCAAAAGTTAATTTAGAGCATAAACATACTAATCCTCAGTGACCTGCAAAACAAATTAACTTTTTCACATAAGTTATAAAAACAGGCATGCAAATAATACCAAGCGGTCGTTTTGTGGCTCAGCCATGATCGCATGTATGCATGATTCGCTTGCACTGCAGTGATCTCAGTATGTTCTGCTAGCTTAGTAGCGGTGAATGTCAACCTTCTGTTTGTGCCTTAAAGACTAGAGTTTGTTCATTGTGCATCTCAGAAGTGAAAGTTTTTTCAAACGTTTGTGTTGTGTGTGAATTACTTTAGAGTATTCTTATTACTGTTGTTATTCTTGTCTTGCTATTAGTCCCCAGAAATGCCTACCAAAAAATTCATGCTTGAACAAAGAATTTTTATGCACAATACATACATAAAAACCGAACATGTAGAAAAGTGTGTAGACAATTTCAAGAGAGAGTTCCTGGTATTCCAGTTCCAAATAAAATGTTGTCACATGTCTGATTAATAACTTTAGGACAATGGGATCGCTAAATGCTAAACCTTAGAAGCAAAAAACGCAGGCTATTGTGCTTTTAGTTGGTCTTCATTGAAAATGTTGAAAAAAGCAAGAAATTACCTTAAGGTAAAGTACCTTAAGAGTGAATTTATAAGTAGATGTGATGTAATCAATAGCTGTGCCCAGGTGTTTTAGTTTTATAGGAAAATTGCGATATGAATACAACAAATGTAACCATCTTTCTGCTAATACAGATGTTCAATGGAAAGTGCCAACCTAAATAAGAAGTGAAATCCACAAAATAAGGAATTTCTGCCAACGTGAATCAATCGAGTTTTAGACGCGCAGATCCCTTGGCTACGCCCTGTCGGCGCTTCGCTCCTCTCCTTCTAAAAAAAAAAAAGAATCCCTCGGCTACGCTTTGAGGCTGAGGGCCCTCAAATCCCTCGGCTACGCCTTGAGGCTGAGTATCTTACCGGCCTTGGCAGCGTTACTTATTCATAATATAAGATGCTTTATTGTCACATAAGCCTACATACAGTGAGTAAAAACTCTGTAAACAGGTGACTCGTCAAGTGTACAAGAATTAAGTTAGCAATAATTATACTAAATATCAATAATAATAATAATAATAATAATAATAATAATAATAATAATAATAATAATAATAATAATATAATTACAAATTTACATATGTGATATAGTATATACAAGTATTGATATAATTATGGTAGTGCCTTTGTAATGTCAGTTTTGGTTTATAGTTTAACTAATTACAGAATGACAAAACGTTATTATAATTCAATTTCATCATTCATATATTCAGTAACTGAGTAATAGGCTTTGTCCATTAATAGATTTTTTATTGCTTTATTAAAGTATTTGAGGGTTTTCATTTCACAGAGTTTTATAGGGAGTTTGTTATAGATTTTTATTCCTGCATATAATGGACTTTTTTCATACAGTGCTAACCTGTGCATAGGTGCTTTCAGATTATTTTTATTTCTCGTTCCATGATTATGTTGCATTTGTGAATTATAGATTGTATCCAAGTTTGAGTGGATGTGTTTATTTATTTCATACAGGAATTGGGATGGTAAAGTTAATATTTTCAGGTTTTTGAACAAATTTCTGCTTTAATCTTTTGGTCAGGAGTGAGTCATCATACGTAATACTTTTTTTTGACTTTTAAAAATTGTTTCCCATCCAGTATAGTTCCCCATAGTATTATTCCATAAGTCATCAAAGAATGAAAGTAACTGAAGTTAACTATTTTCCTTGTTTCAAGGTTTGTTATTTTAGAAATGCAGCTCATATTGAAACATGCACTATTTAATCTTTTAGCCAAGTAGCGGATGCGATCGTCCCATATGTTGCCAGCATTGAGTTAGAGCTAGCGAATGACAGAATGACATCTGTAGGATATATAAGACATCACTTCCATCGCTGTTGAAGACCAACTAAAAGCACCTTACCCAATGGAGAAAAAAATGGTTGAAATTGATGCATCTTTCAAACCTGCTTCATAGAAGTCTCTAAGATGTATTGCACAGCAAGTGGGTGTTTCAAAAACCTCTCTTAATATACAGCTGCCAAACTTTTAAATTTGAAACCCTACAGAGTGACTATTGTTCATGAATTACAAGCTCGTGATGACGAGGAATGTCTCAGTGCAGATGGATACAACTTATAACAAAGTTAGTACTTATTACAGGGCTTGTTACTATTACTCACGAGTGTTCAATGCGGGAGATTTAGAATTGAAAACCTTTCAGTGTAGTAAACTGCACATGGAGCACACATACACACCATCCAAACCGGGCCATAAAATGACTTCTCTGTACAATTCTCCTTTTCATTTAGTAATTGACTGTAATGTTAGTGCCTATTATTATAAAATAGTAAATACAAAAACAATTCCTTTGACAGTAAGAAAATATGTAGTAAAACAATTTTTACAAATGGTATCTTGAATGCATGAAGTAAAAGAAGAATAAGTTTTGTAAGAATAGTAAGTTGAAAAATTGTGGTTCTTTCCCCGTTTTTTGTGTTCATGCAAAGAGAACAGAATTTCAAAACCATTGCATAGCAACCGGCTTTGAATTGATTTGACTAACGCTTTAGCTTATTGCAAGAAAGTCATGTGAATGCAGAGCTACATTGTTGTCATTTTTATTTTATTTCCAACAAATTTTGTCACTGAGCTTCAGCATTGCATATTGTGGCACACTCTAAAGTGCCTGCTCTTCTTCTTAAATACCTTATAAGGAAATCATTACTGTGAAAAATCACTCACTTAAGTGTAAAACGTGGAAATTTTCAGGAGGGACAGACAGCTTAAACCTTATGTACACGCGTATAATTTTGTAACGTAGCTACATGCATGGGGTCTTTTTTACCCCAATTTGGAAAAAAAAAATTGTTTTTCCATAAACTATTAAGGAAATTGGAATGTAGTTATGTATATCGCAACATTAGTGTGATTTGAACAACATTTAATACTTTTGTTCTTATCTGACAGTAACTCGATGAAAATTACTATGATTCAATACATTTTCAAGGACAACTTAAGTGAACATATATATCTTTCAAATAAGCCCTCTGCCATATATACATGTAATTACATTTTAAATAGTATTGTAATGCTTTAAAAATAAGTATTTTAGAAAAATTAACACTGCATTGTTCTTTTCTTATATGACAGAATCCACGTTCACAAGGAATGTCTATTCCAAAAAGTTGACTTTTTTGTCTCTAATTATTAGAATCACTGCCAACACATTCTTCACAAACTGAATACGAATATTCCTTATAAATCAGTTTGTAGCACTTCTTACATATAGTTTTGGTTTTACACTCTTTTTTCCTTTGAAATATACCCGAGTCGATGAAGGCACATCCTCTTTGTTTTCATCACTCTCTGCCTCCTGCTCTGTATCTGTCACGTGATCACTTTCTGAAATGTGGTCATTTTCGTCCTCAGACTCACTATTTATCTCATTTTCACTTGCACTATCATCTAGATAGGTTCTCGTGTCCTTGTTTTGCTGGAATCTGTAATCTATTTTTCCACTCAGGAATTATTTTAGCACACGTGCGGGGTATTTTTTACCCAGACATCAAAGAACACGTGTTTACTGACTAAGATAATGCGCGAAACTGCTCCACTAACACATTGTTACAAGGAGAACTGTTGATTAAAAGGTATGTGGAAGGCCATTGTTACAGAATGTATGTTACAATGCTACCGGCATATGAAAGCTATCGTGGGGTATAATTCACCCCACACGTGTGCTTTCGGGCTAAGAGAGATACTAGAGCTAATTCTGTCCTAGATTTTACTTTATTATTATATAATTGTTAATAATACAATGTGTTTCATTCACATGGATTTCTGTATTCATTCTTCTACAAACTGCACTTACAAAAGCTTGTTCTATCTACTCCTTGTTAATCGAGATAGACTTCCTCTATACATCTACATATTTCATTGTAGGTGCGAAAAGGGGTTACAGAAGGCTAAAACAATAGTTCACATTTTAAAACGCTGGTCGCCTTAAAATTTGATGCTCTTTGCATGACCGCAAGAAAAAACAATTTTGCTCTAGTTGTGGCCCGTCGAAGTAGCTGAACGTGAATGATTCGAGTTTTAGACGCGCAGATCCCTCGGCTACGCCCTGTCGTCGACTTGCTACACTCCTCTCCTTCTAAAAAACATCCCTCGGCTACGCTTTGAGGCTGAGGGCCCTCAATCTCTCGGCTACGCCTTGAGGCTGATACTTCGACGGGCCACAACTGGAGTAGATGTGCGGGCCACAACTAGAGCAAAATGTCGAAAACAAATAGCAACTTCCCATTTGATAAACATATAAGTATTGAAAATTGCAACCAATAGCCAAAATGGTTAATGCCACAAATAATTTTATTTGACATAAATTGTGTCTGAATCAGGTCTACATTTTTGTGAAGTAAGATGGTTACCAATTATGGTAATTATGGTTTACCAATTACACAAGTCATTCAGAATGAAGAGGACTTCAGAGGTTATTCCCAGAAAATTCCAGATATACGTTTCATTTTCCATAAAAATAGCTTAAACCTATAGTATTTCAGTTAAAATCATTTGCTATTTACCGAGTTTTCATATTTGAGTTATGCTGTTCACAGAAACACGCACTCACGCACACTTTCTTAAAATGTGTATTTCCGGTGAAATTATGCAAAATTGTATACCAATTTTTGGGTGGAATACCGTAGGTAAGTAGTGCCAAACATTCTAAAGCACATACCAAAGGCAAATGATACCTAAACACGTAGAGTCAATGTCAATAAGAATTACACATTAACCTCCAACCTCAATAATGTAAAACTATTTAATGAGGGGGGAGGGGAACCCATTTGTAGACTAATCTGCCGAATCTGCCAAACTGCGCTACATTTAACTATCAAGACACTGTACGAATGTTGCCAATATTACAAGGAGAATAAGAGTCAAAGCCATACCAGTGAAACCCTGCTAACCTGTTTCTCAGATCTTATGCAATTTATTGAGGTAAAAGTATCACTCAGAGAAGGAAAACAATGCAGATTCGTATGAAATAGAGGTTATAAACGCACCTCATAAATCAACAAAGCAAAGGATAAAATAAACAGTTTCATAATATTCTCAATTCTGCGTAGGGTTAAACAGCATTCCCTCCATGGAATAATCAAAGTACTGGAGTAGGGAAGGTAGTCCGGCACATTTTGCTCCCATTGGCTATCATCAAATATGTCATGTGAAAGGTATACTTTGGTGTTCTGTGGTGGAAGGTTTGCCACGCAATTGGCTGGCAATTGAAAGTGAATATGCAAAGCCATGCATTTCAAAGCAGGAATTTGTGGATACATGGCGTAAACGGGTGCTTAAAAAGTAGGTAACTTTAACATAAACAATAGCATGCACAGAAAAAGCCATTTGCGTAAAAATGCTTGGATTATGTTTTTCAACTTCTATGCTGATTACAAGCAACTTAGCTACCACAATAAAATTTTAGGTAATGCTAAGATAAAGTAAAATATGCTATTTTGTAACAAAAAATTTACTTATATTTAGAAGTGATCATTTATGCTGTCATAGAAGAGCTGGGTATATCCCACTGGCGATTTTTCCTGGGTCTTCTTTGTTTCTCCATAGCGGCAATTTTCATTTTTGTTTGTTTATTGGGATGACGAATTTTAATGAAGGTGTGCATCCTTCATTAAACAAAAGCTCCTTCATCTAGTTCAGGAAATTTTGAATAAAATATGCTTAAGAGGGTTTTCATCACTTTTTGGCACTGCGATAAACCAAATCCTTGGAAACTGACAAATGTTACATCCATTTCCTTCACTTTTTGACACCTTTGTTCTGTTGGCCAAGTAAACCCGCGTTTGGAAATAGCCGTGGTCTAGCCTTGGATCACAGACAAAAAAGTCAACCACTTTTTCGAGTATATCATAGCTGCCGTCTTTGTTGCACAAAGTACTATCAATAGCACGGCACTTGAATGCAGTATAACCAACGTGGTACTTCACAGCATCCATATTAAAGTCTTCATTCTGAATATTTTCACTAACATCTGCGTCTTCTAGGAGTATAGCCTCCTCGCATTCAGTGGGTGCTGGTAGGTCTTCGGCAACATCAAGACATAAACCGGTGGAAATGAAATTTGCTGTTGGACAACGAGAAGAAGGTGAGCGGGGCCTGAGGGGCGAGCAAGATTCTGTAACTGTTTGTCTGCTCACGTACTGTCGATTGTTTACTGCGAAATGTGTTTATGTGTGCAAATGAACCACCCATGCTGCCAGATCTGATACTAGTAGAATAGCAACCGCCGTAATAGGTGTTAACGCATTGATTCTTGCCATAGGTGAGTACTTGACAACACTGTGTAGTACTTTATAACCTCCTTAACGTGCTTATCGTATCCACACGGCGAGCGTAAATATGATACGGACGCAGGAAAGTGTTGATGTTACACATTCCTCTCACTTGCCTTCTTCTCGTGGTCTATCAATAGGAATTCCGTGTCACAAGATGAGTTTTGAAGCAGTTTACTGTCATAACATTGGTTTTTGGAAACCGCTTCTACTGACGCTCCGCTTGAAATCGGGATTTTGTTTGCGTCTGTAAGTAACAAGAAGGAATTCCGTTCCGCACTTCAAATGGTGATGGGTTACTATAGAAACTGCCCAAAGCTCGAATACGGGAGAAAGTGTTTTCTAAACCGTCTTGGTTTAATTCTTGATGTTAGTATATACAGCATGCTTAACTTTTTCATTTCCCCATTGAGTCCTAACAGCGACTTAATAGATGTAATGAAGCCCTTCTGAAAGTGTATTAATCGTTTATGTTTTCTACTCTCATTTCTTCAATGGCATCCGTGGTTCTTCTAGTTGTAAAAGAAAATTCAACCCATATATTTGGTACAGACTCATCATCATATATTATATAAAACATAATCTGTAAAGGCAATTAATGTTTCATTCTTTGGCAAAAGCGACATCAAGTCATCTGTAAAAGCAGCATTAACATCTGCAGGATCCAAAAAAGGAAGCCCCCACAAAAAATAATTTAAACAAATCACAACTTTCGTTTTCTTGCTTATATATTGCGCTCAATATCAATTTCTGAATTTTTCTGTACCGACTTCGATCAAGGTTTAACCTACATGCTTCAATAACTGCATTTGACCAATTTAATTTCACAACGTTGTGAATAACACTTCGAAGTCAATATATTATATTCGGGAAATATTTAAACACACATCTAAATGCCTATCGTTTTAAAGCAAATGTTTTAGTGCTACAGGGTATGTTTCTATGGATTTTCCTGGCAATAGTATGGAGACTAGTGGAACGTACATTTGATTTGTTATGCTATGAACAGTTAATAAAATTTCTGTTAAACACTCCTGAATGTTCCATTCATGTATATGGTATCCACATTGTTTAAGTCAATGAGGTGAGTTTTTTTAAGAAAATCCTATTTTTGTATTTATTGTTAAATAATACAAAGTCTTCGCCTACCTACGTTTGTTTTCACATTCAATTGTTCAACGACAAGCTTTGAGTGATCTAGGAAGAGATGAGCGAATAGATGCCCTAGCATTTTGAATATTTCTTTTTATTAGTGCAATTTTGGCTCTTTTCATGGTGTCTACAACGTAGTTCCTTCTTAATTTATTACACAATAATGCGACTGGTCCGGTACAAACGTCATTTACTGCTCTTATTTGAAATTAATTACTGAATTTTTGACGATTTTAGTGTTTATCGCATAGCCTATGAAACGGCAACTCTAGGCCGGGCCCGAAAACAGTAATTCTAGACAATTTATTAATTAACTTTTATTGATGTTAAATCGTACTATGTAAATATCTTTTTCTCAATACTGCTTGTATATTTTAAGAAGGGTGATTTAACATTATGTATCTATCTAGGTTACTAATATTAGTAGAGTTATAAATGGTTTAATGTAAATAATTTAAGCGCTATGTTAAAATACTGTCCACGATGGAATGTTTTAGCTACAGGAAGAGTGCTTTCGAAGGCAGAAAACCTAGTTTTATTACCTCTCTCCGGTCGCAGTGCTATTATTCCTACAGCGAGGGTGTAGAGCCTTTGTCCCATTATTTGATAATTCGCCGTGACCAAGTGAGTGAGAAGGACAATCTAACGGTACATGTAGGAAAAGCCGCGATTTATATTAAAATTGGACCAATAAGATCCCTGAAAATTTATTCGAAATAGTTAGACGCGTCGAGTCGCGCTAAAAATGGACCAATAGGAAAGGAAGCAGCCTCAGAAGCCTGAGACTATAAATGGATCTGTTTGGGGAAAATTCGGGGCAGTTTATGTCAGGTGTGGTTAGGGAGAGATGCTGCAGGATGGGTGAAATATCGCGCCAAAAAGGGAATCAAGTCAAATTTGTCATGTCAGCTTAGTATTGCATTTTATTCGAGAGTTTTCGTAATGTGTGGTCAGGGAGAGATGCTGCAGAATGTGTGAGATATCGCGCCAAAACAGGGAATCAAAATAGTTTTAGCAACACACCTAAGATCCGCTACTCTGAAAGCGACAATAAGAATAGTTATATTTCGTGCCATATCCACGCCATAGTTTAACAGCAGTGGACAGTATTTTACAGCGGCAATACCAGTTTTGTATACTACGAGTGTTAATTAAATAAAAAGAAACGGCAGTGTCATCTTTTCATAAACAAAGCAAGTCTATGTCTTCCTATATCACCACCCGAGATCTACGTTTTCCTTTACCGAGGATAAGTCCATGCTCCCATATAATTTAAGGAAAATTACTGCAGCTAGCCGAGGATAAATTGAAGAACCAACACGCTGAGAACTTCTGGAAGCAACGGGAGAAGCATCAAGGTAAGCTACAGCAACGGATGAGGAGGTGATCGCCGCAAACTGGCGCCATAACGTGGAGCTCGAAGGGAAGAACGACACGAACGGAGGACTAGGAAACAACGAACAGACGAAGAATCTTCAGAGGAAAGGGGCACAGCAGAACAAAATTACAACGCGAACTTCTAGTCTACCTACGTGGGACAACAAAACGGCTGAGAACATCGCTTCTAGAACTTCACCAGGATTCGAACCCGGAACGCATCAGTTAACATTGAAAAAAAATACAGGTTAGAACTTTTATTCAAAAACAAACAAAAAGGCATGCAGAGTAGTGACCCAGTTGTGTGAACACATGTTATTGAGAGGGGGTAAAGTCATTACTAGGGAGGTAGAACTTGCTAACGGAACCATGAGTAGGTCAAGGGAAGATTTGGAAGAACTGAATAGGGAGGCTATTGTCAGCATAACAACAGAGGGAGAAAATATGGGTGCAGCAGAAGTAGAAGTTAGGCTAGAAAGGCAATCACCGATTGAGCAGGTCATTGACGCAGGTCAAAACCAGCTGCTAATATTGCTTCAACATTTGAGCACAAAGATAGACGAGATGGGTAAGGACTTAAATGAGCAGAGGAAGGACTCAAAAAGAAATTTGAGTGAACAAAATAAAAATTTAGAAGGGAAATTAAATGAGCAGAGTATACAGATAGGTGAATATGTCAGAGAGGAAAACAGGAAGATGAGAGGGGAATTAGCTCAGGAGATGAGGGAATATTTAGGTGAACAGGTCACCCGATTACAAAGTCAATTGGACTCCAAATTCAGTCAGCAAGGGAAGGTAGTGCAAGAAATTCAGGCAGGACAACTATGTCTAAGAAACGATGTAGAAAAACTAAGGAAGGATGTAGAAACAGAATTAAGTGTTACCAGCTTAGCCATAAAGGAGCAATTGGATGATGACTTAAGAGCTGTAAATGTTTCTTTAGAAAAAAAACAAAGTACCTTAGAATCTAACATTCAAAGGGAATTCAAAGAAATTAGAATAGTGTTAGAAAAGGATCAGGGAAAGATGAATGAACTTTCGTCAAAAATGACTGAACAGCTCTCAAATCATCATGAAATTGTGAAGAGGGTGGAAGAGCATGAAAACTGTGTAAAGGAGTTAAAACGCTCTATGGGTAGACTAGGGATAAGTGTGAGACAGAGTGATGATAGCTCACCCAGTGAAACTAGCACTACTTTTAGGGAGGCAAATGGAGGCCAAAGTCCAGCTGCCGACCCATATAATTTCAATTCAGGGCACCAATGTACACCTAACCATGCAAGTAATGCAAACTACCATTTATTAAATGAGATAGGGGTACCTACTTTCGAGGAAAATTCGGCTGATAATCCTAAACAATACCTAAATGATCTTGAGGAGTATTTCCGTTTGAAGCAAATTCCGGACGAGCTAAAGATGTTAATCGTTCGTAAAGGTTTACGTCAAAGGGTTCTCCAATGGGTAAGATTGACTTTGGGAGAGAATAATAATTTTGAATATTTCAGAAGGGCATTTTTGAATAAGTATTGGAGTACTAATACTCAGAACCAAGTGAGATCTATCCTAGTTAATGGTAAATACGATGAACGCGGAAACCTAAGCATGGTAGATTATTTGCTAACTAAAGCACAGAGTAGTAGACTAATCGAGCCACCCATAAGCGAGAGGGATTTCATTAATATGATTGTACCACATTATCCAGAACGTATACACCATTACCTACTCATTGCGAAGCCAAATTCTATTCCCGAACTGATTGAGCTGGTATCATCATTCGAGACAAGTAGTAGGAACCACGGACAAAACTATACAGTTCGACCAATACCGGATAATGCAAGGAATGCGAACTGGAGAGGAAACGCGAGAGGGAACTATAACCCCAGAGAGAGATACTGGAACGACGTGCCTCAATCCGGGAACAGAAACTGTCAAAATAACCGTTTCAGGAGGGAAGGTGATAACCAATATCACCTAAATGTTATACAAACCAGACCAAGATATAGGGGCCGTTTTAACTATAGGAGAGGCAGAAACAATGAAAACAGATCCAGGGAACATTATTTTTCTGACCGAGGGGAAAGCGATATAGGAGAGAGGTATGACGAAAATTACCCAGAAAGAAACGAAAGGAGAGAGAGACCTTCCCGGGGACATTTTAGAGGAAGCAGAGGAAACTATAGGCAAATGCAGAGAGAGGGAAATGTGGAAGAGACTAGCGGAGCACCAAATAGTGTCGATAACCCGGAAAACTAAGACAGGATCCATTCAAGAGCTCGGAGCGGATTCTAAGCGCGCAAAATTCTCAAATAAACAGAAAATGTGAAACAGGGCTCAAAAATGACTTTATACTGGGAGAACTGATAACTACTATTCAAAATCACTCGGAAAAGGATCTGACAGATTCCCCTAGCATAAAAGTAGTATTGTTGGATGAAGAACATAACGCTTTAATAGACTCTGGAGCCAATGTGAGTGTATGCAGCCTGAGGTTATATCAGAACCTGGTAAATAAAGGAATTAAGCTAATGACATTACCCATAAGGAACACGGTATGCCGGGTAGCAGTTAACAAAGAGGTTACCCGAATAAAAATGCAAGTAATGTTGAACATGAAAATAGGAGAAGAAAAATTTGAGTTTATTTTTCTGGTAATCAATAATTTGATTTGTGACATTTTGATTGGGTGTGACGTTTTGTTTGAATTAAGAGCTAGGGTTGACTTTGCTGATAAAGTTTTGAAAATAGAGAAGAACAGAAATCTATTAGAAATCCCTTTTGTAGAGGGTATGAAGCAGGATACTTATAACAAAACCCAAGGAGAAGAAGATATAGCCGAAGAAAGATTTTTCGTACAATTAGTACAAACAGGTAGGAGTGAGAAATTAATTGCTATAGTACAAGGAGAAGAAACCGATGAGATGCATGCGTTCGCTGACAGGTTTTACAACGGGTATACGGAGCACAATGAGAAAGATTATGGTTACGCCCGAAATAAAGAATTCCAAGATACCGGCAGCCAGATAGAAGCAGTAGAGGAGAAAGTGACCCTTGCCGAGAACCTCACAGAGACACAAAGGCATCTATTAAGGCGAATGTTACAAGAAAACAAAGCGGTATTTTCGGACGTCCCAGGCAAGTGCAAAGCATACAAACACAGTTTTAAGGTACAAGATATTGCACCCTTCACACACAAGTATCGGGATATTCCGATTGCATTAAGGGAGAGAGCCAAACAAGTGATCGATAAAATGTTGAGAGAACGAATAATACAAAAGTCAACTTCTCCATACAGCAGGCCATTATGTTGGGTGACGAAACGCAATGGCGAACTTAGGATGACGATAGATGGTCGAAAGATAAATAAACATACTCAACCAGACAGATTTCGGAGCGAAAGTGTAGAAAAATTGCTGTCAAAAATAACCAAAGGCAAGTATTTCTCCACCATTGATTTAACTGCGTCATACTGGCAGATTGAGCTTCACGAGGATGTTAGAAAGTATACTTCTTTTTTATTTTTTGGGAAACAGTTCGAATTTTCGAGAATGCCTTTTGGTATGCTTACGTCATGTAGTGGACTATTAAGAGCCATCGATAAAATATTTGGCGACTCAGCCGACGAATTTTTGATCCAATATATCGACGATTTTCTAATAGTTGATGAAAATTTTGATGAGCATATTGAACATGTGGATTATGTGCTTAGAAAGCTGAGAGAAAACGGTATGACGGTGAACATTAATAAATCCAAATTTTGCATCCGTGAGGTGGAATTTCTAGGTTATGTAATTAATGATAGAGGAATAAAGCCAAACGAAGAAAGAGTAGCGGCTGTGAGAAGAATACCAGCGCCCAAGAGTGTTAAGCAGGTTAGGTCATTTCTTGGAGTGCTAAATTATCAAAGCAAATTCATCCTGAGGTACGCCGCAGAAATAGCACCTTTGCGCGAATTACTTAAAAAGAAAGTGCGATGGAAATGGGACGAGGTACACCAGAAAGCTTTTGAAAAGATAAAAGAACTATTTGCGAAATCAATTCTACTAGAGAGACCCAAGGACAACATACCATATGTAATTTACGTGGATGCTTCAGGTCACGGATATGGGTGTGTCCTAGCCCAATCAGATGAGGAAAATCAACTGCACGTGATAAGTACCGCTTCAAGAGGTTTAAGTCAAATAGAGAAAAATGCTTCGGTCACCGAATTAGAGATCTGTGCTGTGTATTACGCACTACAGAAATTTAGATCATATATATATCTACAGAAGGTTACTATATACACAGACCATGTGAGTCTTTCATTTATGAAACGTTGTCGGCTTACGAGTACTAAATTATCTAGGTACATCCATGAGATTCTTTCGTATGATGTTGAGGTGAAACACATTCCAGGAAAAACAAATGTCTTTAGCGATTTGCTGTCTAGGTTACATAACAACAGTGAAATACCGGAGAGAATAGAACGCCCTAAAAATGAAGTAACCTTGATGAGTATTGAAATACCCTTGAGTAAAAGTTTGATAAAGGAATTAAAAGGAATAGGGGACCAGCAGCGACGAGATGAGAAGTTAAATAAATTAATGAAAAGGGCCCCAGAAATAGATGAAAATATCAAGGGAAACATAGGGGTAAAAGGGGGCGTGTTGTATAAGCTACATGGCAGTGAAATACAGAAATGGAAGACGTATATACCTAAGAACATGGAGAATGAACTCATAAACACGTTCCATCAAGCTCTAGCACATTCTGGCTCAGAACGCACCGCTTTAATGATCCAAGAAAATATGTATATTCCAAAATTACACCATAAAGTAAGGAGAATAATTTCGACATGCTTACAATGTCAAAAAGCAAAGCCATTGAATATACAATACGAATACGAGACAAACTCCATACTAAGAGAAAAACCAGGCATGTTAGTGACCTTGGACTGTCATGGTGAGATGCCTCGTAGTAAATTTGGATTTAAGTATATAGTAGTGTTAATAGATGTATTTTCAAAATTTGTGAAAATTTACCCAGTCCGGAAGATTACAAGTGAAACATGCCTAAGGAAGATAATGAAGTCGTATGTTCCACAATTTGGAAAGATGAAGGCAATTTTACGTGATAATGCTTCAATATTTACCAGCAGAAAATTTGTAGACACCTTAAAAGAAAACGAAATCACGTTGTATCATTGCTCAAAATACCACCCACAAAGCAATCGCTGCGAAAGAATAATACGGGACATTTCGGTTTATTTGAGAATTTTGGCCAATAAAAAACACAGTGATTGGGCAAATCACTATCAGCGCATCGAAAGTATTTTAAATGAAAGTGTGAGCCCTACTACCGGTTATAAGCCCATCGAGCTGATGAAGGGGAAATTAATGGAAACACTTGAAGGGGAATTACCACAGACACTAGAAGCTAAAGATCCGAAAGCACTAACGGAAGAAGAGATGTTTAAGAAAGCTTTTGAAAGAATGGCCAATAAGGCGCAGAAAAGAAAAGAAAAGTTTAAGAAGAAGAAACGAAAACACTGGTTGATCAAATTGGGAGACTTAGTATTGGTACGGGACAAGAAAAAGTCTAGCATTCTGAACAAAAGGTATCATAGAATGGAAAATTTATTTAAAGGTCCATACCGGGTGATTAACATTTTTGGCTCGGATACATTTGAGTTACAAGAAATAAAGAATTCCAAGATCGTAGGGAGATATCATAAACAGTTGCTCAAACCATACAAATGTTTAGAGAATGAGAAGGGTGAAGAACGTAATGAAAAGAATCAGGTTAGTTTTACTCGAAATGAGGTAGCAACCCTATGAACAAATAGTAAAGGTAATACACCCGATAAATAAGGATGTAAAGAAATAAATAAAGGCATAATAATTATGTACCAATATATATGTAAATAGACTTAATTTTAGAACTTAATTTGGGTATTAGAGTATTTGTTTGCGTTACAAGTTATTCGTGTGCGCGAAATGTATTGTGTAAGAATGTCTCTCGGAAACCTGTTTTTAAATGGTGAGAGGGGATCAACCATAACAAATGTAGAGTGAATGACCCAAATATAAACACCACTGGTGTGGCAGAACCCTTGTAAAAGGAACAGGTATAGCGAAGGGTCTCTGTCAACAAAACAAACAAACAAACGCCATAATCAGAGGAATTATTCTGTAAAAGAAAATTGTATCAAGTGTTAAAAAATTTATTCTTTTCCAGAACAGGGCAATTTGAAACGGCAACTCTAGGCCGGGCCCGAAAACAGTAATTCTAGACAATTTATTAATTAACTTTTATTGATGTTAAATCGTACTATGTAAATATCTTTTTCTCAATACTGCTTGTATATTTTAAGAAGGGTGATTTAACATTATGTATCTATCTAGGTTACTAATATTAGTAGAGTTATAAATGGTTTAATGTAAATAATTTAAGCGCTATGTTAAAATACTGTCCACGATGGAATGTTTTAGCTACAGGAAGAGTGCTTTCGAAGGCAGAAAACCTAGTTTTATTACCTCTCTCCGGTCGCAGTGCTATTATTCCTACAGCGAGGGTGTAGAGCCTTTGTCCCATTATTTGATAATTCGCCGTGACCAAGTGAGTGAGAAGGACAATCTAACGGTACATGTAGGAAAAGCCGCGATTTATATTAAAATTGGACCAATAAGATCCCTGAAAATTTATTCGAAATAGTTAGACGCGTCGAGTCGCGCTAAAAATGGACCAATAGGAAAGGAAGCAGCCTCAGAAGCCTGAGACTATAAATGGATCTGTTTGGGGAAAATTCGGGGCAGTTTATGTCAGGTGTGGTTAGGGAGAGATGCTGCAGGATGGGTGAAATATCGCGCCAAAAAGGGAATCAAGTCAAATTTGTCATGTCAGCTTAGTATTGCATTTTATTCGAGAGTTTTCGTAATGTGTGGTCAGGGAGAGATGCTGCAGAATGTGTGAGATATCGCGCCAAAACAGGGAATCAAAATAGTTTTAGCAACACACCTAAGATCCGCTACTCTGAAAGCGACAATAAGAATAGTTATATTTCGTGCCATATCCACGCCATAGTTTAACAGCAGTGGACAGTATTTTACAGCGGCAATACCAGTTTTGTATACTACGAGTGTTAATTAAATAAAAAGAAACGGCAGTGTCATCTTTTCATAAACAAAGCAAGTCTATGTCTTCCTATATCACCACCCGAGATCTACGTTTTCCTTTACCGAGGATAAGTCCATGCTCCCATATAATTTAAGGAAAATTACTGCAGCTAGCCGAGGATAAATTGAAGAACCAACACGCTGAGAACTTCTGGAAGCAACGGGAGAAGCATCAAGGTAAGCTACAGCAACGGATGAGGAGGTGATCGCCGCACCTATCATGATTATGATTTAAAGCTTGCCCCTTTGGCAGGTTTCTTATGGTGCCGGAAGTGGCAGTCATCAGTAACGCGCAATGTGTGTGTCCCTTTTCACTGAGCATAGTCTCCATTTCATTACAGTCTTACAAGCACTACTAAACAACCTTGCTCAGCGTAAGGGAAAGTAAATGGTTTTGGTTTCTATGACGCAATATACTACGTATGAATGTGAATTCAGAAAACATGAGATTGCTGATTCGTTACTATGATGTAACATAGCACTCTATAACATTATTTTAGAAAATATCACGTTTACTTGTCTCGTTTACAGCAGTACACCTCTTGACGTATCTTTCTAAACGCTACTTCTAAATAGACAATAATCAACGAAATACCCTAAATGGTGTGCAACTTACCTGCATCCATCCCTGCAATTTTGTTTAAAAGTAGTATTTTCTCTTCTCAGATTTTCAACTGTTTCTTTAGCTGAAGAACTTCTTCGTCTTTGTCGGCATTACTTAATTCTGCATTTGTTGATTGTCCACGCTTTCTTCTTTTTTGGGAGGCGGCAGTGCTTCTAAGGTGCTCGTTTCCTTATTTCCCTGCATTCATCTCGTTGTTTCCTTTCACTGAGAGCGTGTTGGAAAATAACATTCTCAGCGGGTTTAACAAAACGTGGGAATCGCGAATATTCGTCAAACAAGGAAAGAAACATTATGAGAAAGATACTTTAACACTTTTCAACTAAAACACGAGCTCACTAAAAGGTAAACGCTTTGAGATGGTTGGCACTGCTCCTGTTGTTCACTGAACTCGAATCAGAAAGATAATCAACATACCAGTTGGGAGCTGATAAGCATGAAATTGCATCAGCACGCAACGTTATCCTCGGTGTTAACCGAATCACCTCATTTTTTAAAGTCACGTTCATAGTCTTCTGTACGTAAATGTACCCAGATCACTCGAGCATTATCGGGATTGAATTTACCACTCCGTTTACACCGAGAATTCTACACCCGTCTTAATTGTCTCTATGGAACCCTGGTACATAACTATAGACATTTTTGTTCTTATATTGGATCATTGTGCTACAGCAAATTAACTTTGTTTCTGGAAAAGTTAGTCGTTTTGAGCACGCAAACATACACACACAGCACTTTATAAGATACCACTAGATTCGCATTTCCAGCTCGCAACTAAAACTAATTGGCATACAATCAGTGTATTTTATAAGTATGTACAGTATTGTTTTGTGGTGGGTATATGTTTATGCACCTGCGTCAGATTAAATTCACATTGCTTTAGTTTTAACATTAATTTCTACGAAATAAAAACAGCGCAAGCATTTTATACGCTGAACATAGAAAGAGAGCATTGTTCTGCGGCGGGTGTAAGTTTATGCACCTGTGAAAAAAACATATTGCATGCACGTGTGTGAGAAACAATCAGCTGTCACAGCTAACTTTAATTTCAAATATTTTTGGGGGAAAAGGAAATTGCTATTTTTATTGGTTAAGCATGTAACACCAACTACTATTTGAAGATCTATTTGATGCCTTTTACAGTACTTGTAGAATTTAAAATAAGGTTTTCAGACGATAAACGTAAATAGGTATAAAAGGAAATTATTTAAATGCAAATGCAAGAATAAAATAGCATCTGTATATTTGCTCCATAACAATTATTAATGCACTGTGTTGATTGTAATATAATAATATGAGGTTTGCAGAATACCTAACCACAGTATGCTAATTTCTAAAGAAAGGATTTTAAGGTGCAGCACCTTTTCAAAAATATGGCTATTATCATGCAGACAGGTCAATATGTGCATTTGGGGACATGAAATGAAGCAAAATAAGCGCAGTTTGTTGCACCTTTTTGTGATATTATTGCATTTTTCATATTTTCCCTTATTTTCCATGCTTCAGCACCGTTCCCCCATTCTCATCTGCGTTTTTAATAGATTATACAGGATTTTGTTCTCTTCTTTAAACAGGATTTCACGATTTTGTTTAATCAGAAGTCAACAATGGTGAATAAATATTCAAATATAATTTATGGAAAGCACCAGTAATTATTCATATCTCCAGCAACAATGGTCAACCTCATCAACAATAGTCAAACCTTGTAACAATGTTCAACTTGCAACTGTGAAATCAAATCAAATTTAACAATGATGCTTCAATAGTTGAAAGCTAAATTCAGTTAGTGCTGGCTTGAATTTAAGGTGGTATTGATTGGATACTGTCTTGTTCGCCGTGTTAGTGTTTTATCAGAATTTATTTTTCACAACAAAATCATGCCGAAGATTAAGAAGGGGAAATTGTGTGCACTTTCAGAAGAATTCAAGACTCAGTTTATTGAAACTGATGGCATCATTCTTCGATGTACCGTCTGCGAAGTAAATATTGCAATCGATGACAAGCATCAAAGAAAAAGAATAAACCAGAACAACAAACATTTAAAGAACATTGAACTTCACAAGTCGCAACCTAAGCAAACTGCTCTGATACGCGCCTTCGGTTCACGATCTGAAAAGCAGCGGTCATTGAATGACTTTAGTGCGGATCTTTCCATAGCATTAATCCAGTCAGGAATTCTAATTCACAAGGTAAACAATCCTGCATTCAAATCATTTCTTGAGAAGTACACGCAAAGGTCAATACCAGATGAGAGCACTCTGAGGAAAAGTTACATACAGCCAATTTATGAGTACTTCTCAGAGAAAATAAAAGAGGCAAACATGAAGTGAGATTCGTTTTAGATGAAATTACTGATAAGTTACAAAGATTGTATTGGTTTTTCCATTATCTGGCGAATGGATAAAAAGCTATGCTTTTTAAAATGTATCAACTCGGGAAGACAAATGCCTTCAACGACTCATGTATGAACTGTGACTGGGGACATAAATACCAAAAGTTAGGCTTGTGCTGACTGATGAAGCACACTGCATGTTTTCCGCTTTCCAACAAATGAAGGACATGTACCGCAACCTGAACCATGTGGCGTGTATTGCACATGGTCTACACCATGTTTGCGAAAGTATCTGGGAGAATTACTGCAGGGTAAATGACTTCATTGCTGCTCTGAAGAAGATTCGGTAAAGGTTCTTAGTTGTCAAGTTTTGGCTCCACCTTACACAATTTCCTGTCATCACAAAGTGAGGTACTTGGATGAGATGCGCAGTTTTCTTGTGCGAAAACATTGATAAAATCAAACACATAAGGCAGGCTAAACAATTAGTCAACAACAAAGACCTAGAGTTGGAACTTTTTCCAGTGTATGGCTGCAAACATTTGCTTTATGTAATTCAGAATTTGGAAGAAGAAATTATTGGGAAGGAGGAACATTGGAAAACATTTATGAGTGTTAGGAACAATCTTGGTGGGTTTGCTAAAGATGAATGCGAATTAAATTTGAAGAACAATCCCGAAATCGAAACCTTTGCAACTTTGACTGAACTTTCTTCACCTGACAAGATATGCTCCATTGGTTTCTGTAGATGTCGAGCTGAGTTTCTCTGTATATAAGGAGCTCTTGAGCTCAAAGCACCAGCGACTTAGTATCAAAAAATTTAAATGCTGTGTAATCTAGAATAACAAGTTTATGAATTATTAGAACCCAGTAAATGGGACAAAGAAGGTTAATGTAGCTGGTTTAATCTAAATAAAGTAATTTCATAGCACTTTTTATGTATTTTCAGAACCTCTCCTCTTTTCTGACCATAATTTTCAGTTTAAAATCTTTTCAATATATAATTTCAAAGTAATACACAGAAACGTATCATCAAGGTAAATGCAGCCTAATTGAGGCCCGAAGATACATACGGGTCGCGATGAAGTAGTAGCGAGCTTTCCGTATAAGATGCATGAGGGTGAAAAAGCGCGGGGTCGGGAAGAGATTCCCCTGCGGAATGACAAACGCAGAACCTAGCAGCCACTGTACAAGACTCCACAGTCAGCGTCCACAACATCATTCATCTGAGTGATGCACATGTCTTTGCACCAGCAAACGACAGACAGCTCTTGCACATGCTCTTCTTAGGATCACCTACACTCTGTCCAGGGCACTAGATATTATCTGGTAGGCAATGATCCAGATTATAACCTACTGGATATAAATATCCATTCGTGCGAGTGTTTAGTGATTGGTTGTTCAAATACTACACCTCTGCGGCAACCAAACCAGCTGTTCCAAGCACGTATTCGAAACGCCATTCTTCATATACTGATAAGCTTAACGTCTTTCAGCTTTACAGCCTGGTAATTATTAATATAATCCTGTTCGAAAACAGGGACTTTTTGGAATTTATTAAAAACCTAGGACAAGCATGAATTCGGTAACTCTCCCCGGAAGCCGGGGACGTCTGATAATCTCATCTTATGATCTTGATAGCGAGGTTGTAACGCCTGTACTTACAGCAACAGGCACTAGATGGTCTCCAGTTTCGCAGACTTTAAAGGTTGAGAAGGTGATTTGTTTCACGTTTGGGAACCAATTTGAAGTAGTATTGTTCTTTACGTAATAAAAACTTGAAGAAGTTGTTGTTTGCCCCACGTATGGGAGCCAACTTGAGAAGGTGTTTTGTTTACGCGATTTATTAGCCTCACGCTTGGGAAGCCAACTTGAAGTAGATATTGTTCTTCCGCTTGTTTATTTATTTATTTCCACACTTGGGAAACCAATTTGAAGAAAGTGTTCTGTTGCTGAAGTTTTCACCACGCTTTGGACGTTAATTTCAAGTAGATTGTTTGTTACGTAATATGCTGCTACGTATGAGAAGCCGATTTTTGAAGATGTATTTTTGCTGTTACGCTCCAAGTTTTTATAAAAAATATTAACTTAACCTTGTTATTGAACTGCTTCTATAGATATTATTTATGTTTGTTTTTGCCCCGGCTGCGTCAGTATTGTTTTAGAGTCATGTATTTCTTACAGGGCATGGTGTGACAAGAATGTAGGCTTACATAGATGTTAAGTTTAAATTCACTTATTTTTTTATTAATCCTTGACACAAATTAAATAGCACTACACTGATATTAAGAGCTGTGAGATTCTTTAATTTAAAACTTTGTTAAGGCGTATATTTAATTTTTCGATTCACACGAATACGTAATATTTCTTTAGAGAACACATCTTCCATTCGGTCGAAACCAAGGTCTACAGGCAACTGAACATATTTCAACCGTCCATACCCATAAACCTTTGTATTTCAAGTCTCTGATTGGCTAATCCTAGTCCAATAGAATATTTGCATTTTACTAAAGCTTTTTCTAGCTGTTGATTGGCTATTTCTAAACTGTCACAGAATTTACATTATCGTTGCTCTAATCATGACTATTAGTATTTAAACTCTCAAACTCATTATTTCCTCAAGGTTACCTCATTGTTAGCAACGTTAATCTTATTATTCTCACAGCTCTTACATTATTAAATTACATAATGTATTCACATAACATTATTGAACATGTTTACAATAAAAATAAGCATATGCAATGACTGTTACATACATTTTTTTTTACAAATTATTACATACATATTGCTTCAAGGCGGGCTGTTATTGAATTTACATATTACATAATTCAATTGAAATGATTCAAGTGTTAAAAATACTGCCTCAAGGTAATGGTAGGAAAGTGGGACGGAATGATGCGCAGATTTGAACATGTAATGAAACATGCGATTCGTCACGTATTTCTTCTTCAGCCTCATAATTCGTTAGAGATTCATACATAAGTTTGATAACTTTTTATTTATTTCCCTGGCACTATTTTTTAAAGAAATGTATTATTGAATGTATTCCAAAAGAAATGTTTATTTGCATTGTGTAAAAGTTGTTTCATAATAGAATAGACGCCTTGAGCAGAAAGAGAAACGGCGTTATTTTCGATTGACTTATTGAATACACTAATTAAAAGTGAAAGCCCGTTCTGAATTGGGGAATCTGTCTATAGAACAGTACAATCAAAGCCTGAAATCCCTATTTTTGTGAAACATTGGATAAAGTAATGTACGAATGAGCGGTTTAATGATATGTAAAATTGAAAACTTGTAAAGCTTGCCTATGCTTGCAAATTTTGATAATATCTCATAGTATTCCTCTTCGATGATTTAATTATTTAAAGTTGTGTTTTCGAATACAGAACGATTGAGCAAAGAGCTTACTTTACGTAGATAGGGCTTACGAAGGCTAATTTCCAAGCACTGTTGGTCTTTATAAGATGATAACGTGGATGACGTCTTCACAGATGCATACAAACTGTTTAGCCTGGTACTTAGAATTCCGTCATCTAGTTCTGCAGAATTAAATTTCTCGTGTTTAAAGAGAATGGAAACTATCTCCGAAACGACTAGGCAGTAGCAGATTGACATCTTGGCTACTATTTCCATTCGCAAGGACGTGCTCAGTGAACTGATGAAAACATCTTAGATGCTTTTGCCAACTTCGAAAACGGAAAAATGGACTCAATATACAAGCAGTAAGGTGAACATATTAATCAACGAATGGATTAGTTAGCAATCATTAGCAAATGTTCTTTCAATTTTTAATCGTGATACAGTGAATAAATTTTGTCTATATGTATGTGTACTTCTCACCTGGTCCCCTCCTGGTCATAGTTCAACTGTCATAACATCGATGTCATTCTGCACTCTTAGGCGATCAGTAGCCGCTGACGTGTAGGTTAAAGTGGAATAATAATAATAATAATAATAATAATAATAATAATAATAATAATAATAATAATAATAATAATCTTTTGTGCAATGGGATTACTTGGCGATTCTTCGTCCAGAGCCGCGCCTGCGCTCTTACAAATTTTTTTCGAATAGTGGAAGGGTTAAGAATGGCTAACAAACTTCAGGCATTACACCCCAAATTCTTTGGCTTACCTTGTTTAACTGTTAGCGCTTGATAGTGTGATGTTTACGATGACGCGGTGGTTTCATTTTGGGGTGGCGTCGATGATGGTGTTTGTTCCAATGCTGTTGATGATGGTGATAATGAGACTGCTTCTTCTTCTGCTGCTGCCAGAAGTCTCAATTCAATTTCTGCTTCGGATAGTAGGATTGCCCGAAGCCGTTTCCCGAATTTTCATGTGAATTCCTAACGAGACATTTAACCTAAAAAAATATTCTTTTGTTTCTTAGATGTGAACTATTTTCTTTAAAAGTACAGCTGTCGTAATTTATCTTTTGGTAGAGCAAAATAATCAGTAGGTAGCCTAATTGTTTATCCTAACTTAGGGGGGTTAGGACCGTATTGGAGAGGTAACGCGGGTGGACGCCGTCTCCCACATTTTTGGAGGGGAACGCCGTTCCTTTACTAATTTATATGAGAATATTTTCTTACTAATTTACTGTTATTGTCTTGATCAATTAAAATAGTCTCAATGCTGCGTTATAACTCAAAGAATATATTACCTTTAAAGCATTGGTGAATAGCCCAGACAAACAGCATAATAAAAAGAAAACAATGAATATTAAATGGGGTCGGCATACGCCAAGCTAGTGTACATTGTTACTTTAGATTCTTACATTGTGTAACATGCTCCATTACCAATGCTACAAATTCAAGAAATGCCCTCGGCTCAAAGCAGGCGCACAGGATCATTGTTCAACTCTAACATAATATTGGAAACATACATTATTTTAAACGTCTGTAGGACGTACAGACGGCGTTGGATATCGGCCAAACATGCGATAATATTACTATCACGTTTGTCACAACAGCTATTTAATGATGCAACCAATCTTGACACCTATCTGAAACCTAAGCTGTAAGAATAAGATTTGAATAAAATGAAAACATTTCCAGCTTTGCTTATGCTGATATTGTATTCTCCAATGATGAAACAACACCGAATGCCGCCTCTAGACCCTCTGAAATGATGGGTTTATTTACTGTGCAGCAAACAATAGCTATTTTCGTTATTGCCGTGCCTTTCGTCGGAACGTTTACAGTCCGATTGTTTACAGCTTTTTAATCGTTAGTCATGGCACGGGTTACTGTGGTTAAATTTTCTTCCGCGTAACTTTATAATAGACGTTGTAGCGGACAATTGTGTTGACGTCTACGGTTCTACGTATTACTGTGCTGGTTCAGAGCATGGCCGTACCCAGAAAAAATTTCGGGGATGGTTTTCCACAAGTAGATCTAAACTTAACAGTACCCCACGCAGTTACCATGTTCCTGCTCCGTAGTATATAGACATTACATGTATAAGAAAACTGATTGGAGACATTGTATAGACAAGAAAAACTCACCAGAATGAGGATATCCCACCTTACAACACAAAAGATGGAGACTGCTTCGAAAACCGGAATGTATGGTCACCTTACCTATGTAAGGTGTGAAACGGCAACTCTAGGCCGAGCCCGAGAACTGTAATTATAGATAATTTATTAATTAATTTTTATTGATGTTAAATCATACTATGTACATATCTTTTTCTTATACTGCTTGTATAGTTTAAGAAGGGTGATTTAACGTTATGTATGTATCTAGGTTACTAATATTAGAAGAGTTATAAATGGTTTAATGTAAATAATTTAAGCGCTATGTTAAAATACTGTCCACGACGAAATGTTTTAGCTACAGGAATAGTGCCTTCGAAGGCAGAAAATCTAGTTTATGACGTCTCTCTGGTCGCAGGGCCATTATTCTTACAGCGAGGGTGTAGCGCTTTTGTCCCTTTATTTGATAATTCGCCGTGACCAAGTGAGAGAGACAGATAGCTTAACGGTAAATTTAGGAAAAGCCGCGATTTATATTAAACTTGGACCAATGAGATCCCTGGAAGTTTATACGAAATAGTGAGACGCGTCGATGGGCGCTACAAAATGGACAAATAGGAAAGGAAGCAGCCCCAGAAGCCTGCGACTATAAATGGATCTGTTTGGAGCAAATTTGAGGCATTTCATTTCAGTTTGGCATTTTGTCATGTGTGGTCAGGGAGAGATGCTGCAGGATGTGTGAGATATCGCGCCAAAAAGGGAATAAAGACAGTTTTAGAAACACACCTAAGAACCGCTACTCGTAAAGAGATAATAAGCATATTTAAACTTCGTGTCATATCCGCGCCGCGTTTTAACAGCGGTGGACAGTATTTTAACGGCGGCAATACCAGTGTTGTATACTACGTGGGTTAGTTAAATAAAAAGAAACGGCAGTGTCATCTTTTCATAACCAAAGCATGTCTATGTCTTTTTATATCACCACCCGAGATAGACGCTTCCTTTACCAAGGATAAGTCCATGCTCCCATATAGTTTAAAGAAAATTACTGCAGCTAGCCGAGGATAAAATTGCAGAGAACCAGCACACTGCGAACTTCTGGAACCAACATGGAAGATGCATCAAGGTAAGCCAACAGCAACGGACAGGAGGAGGTGACTGCCGCAGGTGACGATATTAAGTTTCCCTTTTTCTTGTAAATGTGCTACTAGCAATAGACCTACATTTTCCCATATTGGTTTGCTATGAATTTAAATAAATAAAACTGTCAGAAGTTTCGGGGGGGGGTTGAATCCTAAAACCCCCCTCTAAATACGGCCCGGGGTGGTGTATTGTATTGTTTGGTATTTCAATGAATTATATTGCATCTACTAAATAGACCAATATAGTAAGCGTAGTAACCCTATATTTTCTGAACAACTATATACCTACATATATTATAGCTCCTTTTTTACATTTCCAAAAATTATGATTTGATATTCCACATTACACTATCCAGTATGAATTGTGAAGTAGATGTATTTAGTTACGTATGGGAGCCAACTTGAAGTAGAATATTTCTGCCCACGTATGGGAGCCAACTTGAAGTAGTTGTTTTGATTACGTAATTTATTTTTACGTAAATTTTATTAACTTCTCGCTTGGGAAGCCAATTTGAAGTACTTTTGTTCTTGGAGTTACTTTGTTTAAGAAGTTTGCAACACGCTTTGGGCGTCGGTTTGAAGTTGTTGATTACATAATAGTTGTTACGCAATATGATGCTACGTATGAGAAGCTAATGTAAAGATGTACTTTAGTTGTTACACTCTAAGTTTTACACTATAATATTTAACTGTGTTATTAAAACTGCATATATATACATACATTATTTATGTTTGAATTTGCTTCGGCTGCTTCAATAATGTTTGTAGAGTCATGTATCTCTTAGGCAAGGTGCGGTACGACAATAATTTTAGAAATCACAGAATTTAAGTTTCTTTTAATTCCCTTTTTTTTTTATTAATCCTTGCACGTTTTAATAAAGCAATACACTTTTTAAGAGCTCTGAGATTCTTTAATACTTTCACTTAGCTAACGCGTAGACATATTTTACGATTCACACGTAATATTTCTGTAGAGAACACATCTTCCATCTGGTCACTACCAAGGTTTGCCAGCAACTGAACATTATTTCAACCATTAAACCCGTAAGCTTCGGTTTTTCAAGTCTCTGATTGGCTAATTCTAGTCCAATAGAATTTCTGCATTTTACTTAAAGCTTTTATTTGCTGTTGATTGGCTAATTTTAAACTGTTACTGAATTTACATTATCGTTGCTCTAATCATGACTAGTAACTTTCAAACTCTCAAACTCATTATTGCTACAAGGTTACCTCATTATTACCTCTTTGTTAGCAACTTAAAACTTATTATTCTCACAGCTCTTGCATTATTAAAGTATGTTATGTATTCACATAACATTATTAAACATCTTTACAACAACAACAACAATAATAATAATAATAATAATAATAATAATAATAATAATAATAATAATAATAATAATAATAATAATAATAATAATAATAATAATAATAATAATACGTATATGCAATGACTGTTACACACAATTTAAATAATTATTACATACATATTGTTTCAAGGAGGGCTGTTATTGAATTTACTTATTATAAAATACTATTGAAATTATTCAGGTATTACAAATACTGCCTCAATTGTACTTATGATTACTCTTTCTTGGGGGATGCAGCACATTTAGAGTAACAAACACAAAGATAGGAACTGAGTTAGCAATTATAGTACTCAATTAAAAGTTGTAATACACGTATTTATATTACATGTGTTAATTTATTTCAGTATTTTTGTATTCCCTGAAATTTAAAATCCCCCCCCCCCCCAATGTTCCTGATGACGCAACTTGCGCCACGACCCCCCCCCCCCGTGCACGACCCTGATTAAAAAGAGAGTGAGTGAGCGAGGGGAGATTTTCTGGTGGAGGCGGAAAACCTAAATGAACTTGTAGCCTACTTATTTTTAAAGAAATACTTACAAGCATAAACCATACATATCAACTGACTGGTACAAACTACGTAATGTAAAGTCTAATATTGGTCTGCAATCATACAGTGGCACTCGAGAACGTGTGAAATTGTATTACTACGTCGCAAAGTACCAGGTTTATCGGAAACAATACCGAACAGCGATGAATCGATGATGGATACATCATTCCCAGGCTTACAGGTAAGCAGTGTACAAATGCTCCTGATCACTTTACCATTATAGGGAAATTGTGGTAAAATGTTCATAATGCACGGAAATTTTAGCGAAAACTAGTTTTTAATTTAAATATTAAATCCAGTTTAAGTTTTTATTTGAAGTAACTCAAAATGAAATGTTTTCAATCTGAATATATTGGGGGATAATTATCCCCCCAAGTTACCCCTAATGCTTGAGTGTAGTACGCGGACGCATTCAGTATGTTGGAACGTAGTGCTTAGTTGGTTTTATGCGCAAGATCAAACTGTGCTAATGTTGTTGGAACATACCTCACGTAGCGTAGTCGACACAGGTTGCATAGTATAGCCGGCTGAAAACTGATTGGCTAGACTACAAACATGGCTTCTGTGTTAATGTGTATTAAGTGAATTTGATTGTGTGTAAATTTCCTTGTATTCATGCTACAGACCTTTTTAGAACTGCAACGGGTACAGTTTTGAATAGAAAATAAATTAATAAGTATTTTTTTGTCCGTAGCAATATTGATAATTTACAGAAGTCATCATTTAAATATGTGAAGTATTACATGCCAGATGTGGCGTTCGGGTTGGGCTGTATACATTGAAGACTGTGTGTACTGTGCTTTTTATCTGAGAAATTTCGTGTCATCAAATAAGGAGCTGTTATTGAAAATGATGTAGGATATCTTTTTAAGAAGTGTACGACTGTTTTGAGGGAATGCATGGAATATTAATTTAGCTCTTAAAATAATATCAAAGCAAATGTGCGTTTATATGTTAGGAATGCGAAGTGGTTACCCTGTCATCTAATAACAAAGATGTGTATAATATGACAATAACGGAATACTGTTTTCATTTTCTAGTTTTTCTTATTGTATAATTGGGTAATGCACGAATATTGTTCGGTCTAGTGATATGCGCATATTATATGTTTCGGTATCCGTGTTTCAGTAGTCTGAATCTTTGAAGATACGATGTATATTATTTTTAACTGTATTAATACGGAGGTACAAACTAAGGGATAAGGGTGGTTTAACATTTTGTTGTTTTGTGAATAATAACTCGCTTATACAATTAATAAGTTTAGGCATTTGTTTATGAAGTGAATTTTCTCTGCAACTAACAGATCTAATGTTTCTTGACACAGATGATTTCATGCAGCAGAGGCACAACAGGATCAAACATTGCCATAAGAAAGCGTGATTCTAATGTCTGCTGGCGTTTTAATATAGGTAATGTTTTTATTTTAATTTTTTCTTAAGTAAAACATTTCATAACTCAGTTATTGACCAGAATTGATTATATTAGCGTACTGTTCAGAGTAGTAAATGTATTATTTTGCAGTGAGTATGCAGCAATTATTTTAAGGAGGAACCTAAATGTCTATTTTTTGTAGAGCTTCTTAGCTCTCTCTTTTCTAGTATTTTTGTTTATTTAGTTTATGGTGTTAGCATCCCTTATAACATCTTGCCCTTAAAGGGACAAAATGAATAAAGAGCAAATCTGCTCTTAGTGTATCCTCGTTGAAAATGCTTATAAAAGCAAAAGGAAAGCGAATAAATTACCTTAGGAGTGAGTTTAGAAGTGAATGTGATCTCTTCAATATCTGGTGCCCACATGCCTGCCCTTCTTAGGTGTTTTACTTTTATAGGGAAATCACATTATGAAAGCAACAAACGTAGCCATGTTGTTGCTAAAGCACATGCAAAATGGGAACTGACAGCCTAAATGAAAAGTGAAATCCGCTAAATATGCGATGTGTTGTTGTTACTAGAATTTCTTCTTCTTCGTTTAGTGTTCCTGCTGACAAAAATGCAACGCATTCATAGTAAGAAAGACTATCCACCAAAATTGTAATTTTTGTATTCTTTTTGTGAAAGTTTGTTATATTAATACGTTATTTCCATTAAATAAAGAAGTTCCTTTACTATAACAGTGGTAGATAGTTAATGCAAGTCTACATAATAAAAACCTAACCTAGGGCTAACCTTCTGTGAATTCAGAAACGTAAGCTTATGTAAAAAAAAAAAACTAAATCTAACCTAACCTCCCGTGAATCAGAAACGTAAGCTTAGGAACGCACGCTCGCGTGCTTTGATGTAACCACTGGTAACTAATTAAAACAAGGTTATATATATAAGTAAATCAGAAATCTAAGCTTATATATAAACATAAAGGAAACTAAACCTAACCTTTCTTGAATCAGAAACCTAAGCTTAGTAATGCAACTGCTACACTCCTCCCCTTCTAAAAAACATCCCTCGGCTACGCTTTGAGGCTGAGGGCCCTCAATCTCTCGGCTACGCCTTGAGGCTGAGTATCTTACCAGCTTTGGCAGCGTTAGTTATTCATATGTTGCCAGCATTACAGTAGAGCTAGTGTATGACATAGAGTGACATCTGTTAGACATATAACACATCATTTTCATCGCTGTGGGAGATACACTAAGAGCAGAATGTCGAGTTATGATACAGTGCTCAAATGAGCCGGGGATCCAAAGGCTTGTTTGTTTGTTCATTCATTCATTTGATCCCACTGTGAGCAACGTTCAGGGACATTGAATGCATCATGCAATTATGAAATATGCAGCATAACTAATAAACATGCCCAGCACCAAGAACTTCTTAAATAATAACATCCAGCACCAAGAACTTGTTTAATAAACATACCCAACACCAAGAACATTTCTCCCTCTCCACACCATGCGTTATCTAAGAAATGAAAATTTGTAAAAGCATCACCATTCCAAGAGTAAACATCTCAATATGCATTACAGTAGGAGAATAGCAAATAAGTGTATGCCATCTGCCCTAGGTATTGAATATGTATATGTTGCACAACATATTAAAAATTTCTCCATAGTATATGGGGAGTGAGTATATAAGAAAGACTTTAGCTCTTTCTTAAAGATGTTATGTTGATTAGGCCTGCTTGGTAGTTTTAACTAGCATGGAAGGTTATTATAAACTGTTATTGCAGAATAGTAACATCCTTTTTGGAACAGTTTTAAGCTATTTGCTGGTCTATGCAAATCGCCTGCATGCCTGGTATTGTGGTCATGCACAGCAAGGTTCTTTGTGAAGTTATCATAATTATCTGTAAGGTAGCTCAAGAGAGAATATACGTATTCACCAGTGAGAGTAAGAATTTTTGGGGTTTTGAACAAGAGTCTACAGAAATGATGGGACCCAACACCACAGATAATACACATGGCCTTTTTTTGTAATACAAATACTTGCTTGCTATGTGCCAAATTACCCCAGAACATTATTCCATATCGCAACAGTGAGTGAAAGTAGAAGTTTCTTAAGGCAAAGCAGGCTGAGCTGAGTTTTGGCAGCATGATTTTTATTTGTTTTCTCCTCTCCAGATGAGCTCTCCATGTATTTGAAGCCCAAGAAATGTATCAGATACGTTATTTATGGTGTAATTGTTGTACCTAATTCACTCACTTGTTTATGCTTTGTTTGAAATTGAATAAAATTGGTTTTATCATAGTTTAGTGAAAGCTTGTTAGCTTCAAACCAAAAGTTGAGTTGTTCAAACACTTTAATGACAGAATTTCTTAATTGCTGATATGACTTTTCAGAAATAAGTACACTGGTATCATCTGCAAGAAGCACAGCTATTGAATCTTTGCTAAGATAGTATGGCAGATCGTATATAAATATTAAAAATAACAAAGGACCAAGTATAGAACCTTGTGGGACACCTCTAGTAATAACACCTGGTTCTGAGTCACAACCATTGATTCTGGTTTTCTGGATCCTATTTAAGTAAGATCTGAACCATTTTATAGTGATATTACTGAAGCCATAAACTTTTGCAACAAGAGGTTATGATCTATGCTGTCAAATGTCTTAGCTAAGACACAAAATATTCCTAATGGTAGTTCCTTTTTATCCAAGGCTGTTAATACATGTATGTTGCATTTTCTGTGGACTTTTTTTTCCTAAATCCGAACTGGGATACTGAGAGAATGTTGTTGAACTCCAAGTATTTTATAACCCGGTTATATACAGCTGATTCCATTACTTTAGAAAAGGCTGCCTAAAGAGAGATGGGCCTATAATTGGAAGCCAGGCTTTTGTCTCCTTTCTTGTATAGAGGCTTAACAATTGTACGAGGGTAATCCCAAAAGTAAGGTCTCCAATTTTTTTTAAAATACAAAGAAACTTTTATTGACAACAAATGGTACATAGTTTTGAAGCTTTAACATTTGTCTATTTTTCCACATAATTGCCATTTCGGTCGATGCATTTTTGTAGACGCTGTGGCAGTTTTTGTATGCCCATGTCATACCAGCTAGCCGCCATGCTCTTGAAAAAGTGATGGACCTCATTTTTCACTTCATCGTCATCACCGAAGCACCTTCCAGCCAAGTGTTCTTTCAACTTGGGAAACAAGTGGTAGTCACTGGGTGCTAAGTCCGGACTATAGGGTGGATGGGTGATGGTTTCCCATACAAACTGTTGCAGAAGATTCATGGTTTGACGGGCGGTGTGGGGGCAAGCATTGTCATGGAGAAGGGTTATGCCCTAGCTCAACATTCCTCTTCTATGGTTCTGAATTGCCCATCTGAGTTTTTTTAATGTCTGGCAATACCTGTCGGCATTTATTGTTGTCCCAGGATCCATAAAGTCGACCAACAATATCCCCTTTTGATCCCAAAACACATGCCATGACTTTACCGGCAGACTGTGTTCTCTTGAATTTTCGCGGCTTGGGTGAACCGGAATGCCGCCACTCACGTGATTGTTGTTTGGTCTCAGGTGTGAAGTGGAAAGCCCAGGTTTCATCACCCATAACTATTGAATCCAAAAGGTTGTCCTTTTCATCTGCATAGCGTTGAAAAAATTGGCAGGAAGTTTCAGCGCGTTGCCTTTTGTGATCTTGTGTCAGCATTCTTGGGACCCATCTTGTGCACACCTTCCGAAATTTCAACTCTTCAATCAAAGTCCGATGAATAGTGCTTCGAGAAATCTCAGGAACAATGCAAAGCTCATCGAGAGTGATCCGCTGATCTTGAAGCACGATTTGTTCAACCTTAGCGATTGTTTCATCAGAAAGGGACCGTCTCCCGCTTCTTCCTTCGTCATGAATTTCCGTTCGACCATTTGCAAATTCTCTACACCACTTGCGAACATTTTTGACATCCATACAAGACTCTCCATACACTTCCATCAACTTTCGATGAATTTCGAAAGGTTTAACCCCTTTTGCACTAAAAAAGTGAATAACTGCGCGAACTTCGCACCTGGCGATAGTGGCTAATGGAAACTCCATTATAACTGGCTGCCAAGCCAAGACTGAGGGCGCTAAGGGATGTGCGGTGGTTTTGGAAGAGAGTGGAGGGAGGAAGGAAAAAAGCAGTATGGCCAACATCCACACAAACAGTTTCCCTGTGATCCCAGCGCTTTGGAGACCTTACTTTTGGGATTACCCTCGTATGTTTAATTATTTCTGGAAATATCCCTGACATAAGGGAATGACTGCATATATGATTAAGAGGTTTGCTTAACTCTTCTGTGCAATATTTTAACAATTTGGTACTTATCTCATCTCACCCATGAGAGGTTTTGCTTTTCAATGAGCTAATAATATTTTCTATTTCTCTTGGTGTTGTGGAGTCCATCTTAAATTCACAATTAATTTTGAGATGTGCCTTTTTAAGCATTTTAAGTGCAGCTGGGTTTGGGTCAGATCTGTTTATTTTGCTGTTTGCTACATTAAGGAAATGTATGTTAAAGGCATTAGCGATGGCAGAGCAATTACTGACTTCTTTATTTTCAGTAGTTATGTGAGTAATATTACTATTCGATTTTATTCTACCTGTTTCAGTTTTTATTATATTCCACATGGTTTTAATTTTATTACTGAAATCATCAATGGCTAGTGAGTAATATTTTCTTTTAGCTTCATTAATTACTCTTTTAAGTATTTTACAATATGTTTTGTAGTGTGCTTTAATATTTTAATCATTACTTGTGCGATATAGTAATAACGAATTTCTTTTATTTGCACAGGACTTCCTTATACCTGAAGTAATGCACAGTTTGACCTTTGTTACCTGTGATGAGGTTATTGTTTTCTTAGGTAAAATAGCTAATAGCATTGTTTTAAGGAATTCATCAAATTTATCATTTACATGAGTGCTGGAATAGACAGAAGCCCATTTTTTGTTTTTAAATGCTAGTTTAAAATTATTGATATATTCATCATTAATTATTTTTGTTGTAATTTTACTTTTGTATTAACAATCTGTTTGGTGGCTATGACAGCAATAGGATAACAGAAAATGCTTGGAAAAGGACTTGACTAACTTTTGCCCTCTTGAGTAGGCTGACAGTACACCAGAAGTCAGATGGTCAGAAAATCAATCATATGCACATTCTCTATTGGGTAAGCTGTTGTAATAGAGTGGCCTTACTGGAAATGAGAGGAATACAGTTGTGGCAACGCTGATTCTCAATTCAAATTTGTGTTGGCTTTGTAATAATTGGAGTGGTAAATTATAATTTTGGATATGGTTAATTCTGCAATAGACAAGTATATTGTAATACACATTTCAATTTATTTTCATTTTACAATTATTACCTATATACCTACTCAAAATGTGTGTATAGTACTCTTGCGTTTACAGACTTTTATGCTTGTCATATTTTACAGTACTCTAGATGTCTCTTGTAAAGGTATGTGGACAAACAAAACTGAAAATTTGTTATTGTTTCAATTTGCAACTGAAATGCAAGGTTATTACATGAAAAAGTCATATCCTAGGATATCAACAAATCTACAGAAATGTAAAATTTATTGGTAATAGTGAAATTGCCTGCACCCTGTGCTTACCTGCCATATCCAGGTATTTTCTGATTCCCCTCTATACTCCATAACTGAAGTAAGTGGCTCAGGGTGGGTAGGTCACATGGTCAGAAGTGCTGGAGGAGTGTGTCTTAGCCATAGTGGAGGAAGAAAACCTTGGAATCTAAAATTTGTAACAATGTAATGCATTTATCATTGCTCACATTATTTGACACTTCCTTTTGTTAAACAGTTCATTGTTTTAAAGGAAAGGGTCAAGGAAAGAAAAGCTTACATGTGAAAAGAATGCATTGTAATTTATTTTAAAGCAATGGGGCAAGGGAAGGATAGTTTGCACATGAGAGGAATACAGTTTATTTTATTTTAAAGCAATGGGGCAAGGGAAGGATAGTTTGCACATGAGAGGAATACAGTTTCTTTTATCTTAAAGCAATGGGGCAAGGAAAGGATAGTTTGCACATGAGAGGAATACAGTTTATTTTATTTTAAAGCAATGGGGCAAGGGAAGGATAGTTTGCACATGAGAGGAATACAGTTTATTTTATTTTAAAGCAATGGGGCAAGGGAAGGATAGTTTTTATGTGAGAGGAATGCAGTTTATTTTATCTTAAAGCAATGGGGCAAGGGAAGGATAATTTGTATGTGAGAGGAATACAGTTTATTTTATTTTAAAGCAATGGGGCAAGGGAAGGATAATTTGTATGTGAGAGGAATACAGTTTATTTTATCTTAAAGCAATGGGGCAAGGGAAGGATAGTTTGTATGTGAGAGGAATGCAGTTTATTTTATTTTAAAGCAATGGGGCAAGGGAAGGATAGTTTGTATGTGAGAGGAATGCAGTTTATTTTATTTTAAAGCAATGGGGCAAGGGAAGGATAATTTGTATGTGAGAGGAATACAGTTTATTTTATTTTAAAGCAATGGGGCAAGGAAAGGATAATTTGTATGTGAGAGGAATACAGTTTATTTTATTTTAAAGCAATGGGGCAAGGAAAGGATAATTTGTATGTGAGAGGAATACAGTTTATTTTATTTTAAAGCAATGGGGCAAGGGAAGGATAGTTTGTATGTGAGAGGAATGCAGTTTATTTTATTTTAAAGCAATGGGGCAAGGAAAGGATAATTTGTATGTGAGAGGAATACAGTTTATTTTATTTTAAAGCAATGGGGCAAGGGAAGGATAATTTGTATGTGAGAGGAATGCAGTTTATTTTATTTTAAAGCAATGGGGCAAGGGAAGGATAATTTGTATGTGAGAGGAATGCAGTTTATTTTATTTTAAAGCAATGGGGCAAGGGAAGGATAGTTTGTATGTGAGAGGAATGCAGTTTATTTTATTTTAAAGCAATGGGGCAAGGGAAGGATAATTTGTATGTGAGAGGAATGCAGTTTATTTTATTTTAAAGCAATGGGGCAAGGGAAGGATAATTTGTATGTGAGAGGAATACAGTTTATTTTATTTTAAAGCAATGGGGCAAGGGAAGGATAGTTTGTATGTGAGAGGAATGCAGTTTATTTTATTTTAAAGCAATGGGGCAAGGGAAGGATAATTTGTATGTGAGAGGAATGCAGTTTATTTTATTTTAAAGCAATGGGGCAAGGGAAGGATAGTTTGCACATGAGAGGAATGCAGTTTATTTTATTTTAAAGCAATGGGGCAAGGGAAGGATAGTTTGCATATGGAAGGAACACAGTTTATTTTATTTTAAAGCAATGGGGCAAGGGAAGGATAATTTGTATGTGAGAGGAATACAGTTTATTTTATTTTAAAGCAATGGGGCAAGGGAAGGATAGTTTGCACATGAGAGGAACACAGTTTATTTTATTTTAAAGCAATGGGGCAAGGGAAGGATAGTTTGCACATGAGAGGAATGCAGTTTATTTTATTTTAAAGCAATGGGGCAAGGGAAGGATAGTTTGCACATGAGAGGAATGCAGTTTATTTTATTTTAAAGCAATGGGGCAAGGAAAGGATAGTTTTTATGTGAGAGGAATGCAGTTTATTTTATTTTAAAGCAATGGGGCAAGGGAAGGATAGTTTGCACATGAGAGGAATACAGTTTATTTTATTTTAAAGCAATGGGGCAAGGAAAGGATAGTTTGCACATGAGAGGAATACAGTTTATTTTATTTTAAAGCAATGGGGCAAGGGAAGGATAGTTTGCACATGAGAGGAATACAGTTTATTTTATTTTAAAGCAATGGGGCAAGGAAAGGATAGTTTGCACATGAGAGGAATACAGTTTATTTTATTTTAAAACAATGGGACACGGGAAGAAAGTTTGCACATGGAAGGAACACAGTTTAATTTATTTTAAAGTAATGGGGCATAGGAAGGATAGTTTGCATATGGAAGGAACACAGTTTATTTTATTTTAAAGCAATGGGACATAGGAAGGATAGTTTGCATATGGAAGGAACACAGTTTATTTTATTTTAAAGCAATGAGACATGGGACGGATAGTTTGCATATGGAAGGAACACAGTTTAATTTATTTTAAAGCAATGGGACATAGGAAGGATAGTTTGCATATGGAAGGAACACAGTTTATTTTATTTTAAAGCAATGGGACATAGGAAGGATAGTTTGCACATGAGAGGAACACAGTTTAATTTATTTTAAAGCAATGGGACATAGGAAGGATAGTTTGCACATGAGAGGAACACAGTTTAATTTATTTTAAAGCAATGGGCCATAGGAAGGATAGTTTGCATATGGAAGGAACACAGTTTAATTTATTTTAAAGCAATGGGACATAGGAAGGATAGTTTGCATATGGAAGGAACACAGTTTAATTTATTTTAAAGCAATGGGACATAGGAAGGATAGTTTGCATATGGAAGGAACACAGTTTAATTTATTTTAAAGCAATGGGACATAGGAAGGATAGTTTGCACATGAGAGGAACACAGTTTAATTTATTTTAAAGCAATGGGACATAGGAAGGATAGTTTGCACATGAGAGGAACACAGTTTAATTTATTTTAAAGCAATGGGCCATAGGAAGGATAGTTTGCATATGGAAGGAACACAGTTTAATTTATTTTAAAGCAATGGGACATAGGAAGGATAGTTTGCATATGGAAGGAACACAGTTTAATTTATTTTAAAGCAATGGGACATAGGAAGGATAGTTTGCATATGGAAGGAACACAGTTTAATTTATTTTAAAGCAATGGGACATAGGAAGGATAGTTTGCACATGAGAGGAACACAGTTTAATTTATTTTAAAGCAATGGGACATAGGAAGGATAGTTTGCATGTGGAAGGAACACTATTTAATTTATTTTAAAGCAATGGGACATAGGAAGGATAGTTTGCACATGAGAGGAACACAGTTTAATTTATTTTAAAGCAATGGGACATAGGAAGGATAGTTTGCACATGGAAGGAACACAGTTTAATTTATTTTAAAGAAATGGGACATAGGAAGGATAGTTTGCACATGGAAGGAAATACAGTTTAGTTTATTTTTAAATAATGGGACACAGGAAGGATAGTTTAGCACATGGAGGAAATACAGTTTAGTTTATTTTAAAATAATGGGACACAGGAAGGATAATTTGCATATGGAGGGAATACAGTTTAGTTTATTTTTAAATAATGGGACACAGGAAGGATAGTTTAGCACATGGAAACAATACAGTTTAGTTTATTTTTAAATAATGGGACACAGGAAGGATAGTTTAGCACATGGAGGAAATACAGTTTAGTTTATTTTAAAATAATGGGACACAGGAAGGATAATTTGCATATGGAGGGAATACAGTTTAGTTTATTTTTAAATAATGGGACACAGGAAGGATAGTTTAGCACATGGAGGAAATACAGTTTAGTTTATTTTAAAATAATGGGACACAGGAAGGATAATTTGCATATGGAGGGAATACAGTTTAGTTTATTTTTAAATAATGGGACACAGGAAGGATAGTTTAGCACATGGAAACAATACAGTTTAGTTTATTTTTAAATAATGGGACACAGGAAGGATAGTTTAGCACATGGAGGAAATACAGTTTAGTTTATTTTAAAATAATGGGACACAGGAAGGATAATTTGCATATGGAGGGAATACAGTTTAGTTTATTTTTAAATAATGGGACACAGGAAGGATAGTTTAGCACATGGAGGAAATACAGTTTAGTTTATTTTAAAATAATGGGACACAGGAAGGATAATTTGCATATGGAGGGAATACAGTTTAGTTTATTTTTAAATAATGGGACACAGGAAGGATAGTTTAGCACATGGAAACAATACAGTTTAGTTTATTTTTAAATAATGGGACGCAGGAAGGATAGTTTTGCAATGGAAGCAATATGGTTTAGTTTGTTTTAAAGTAATGGGACACGGGAAGAATAGTATTATATTTTAAAGGAATAAGGCAAGGGAAGGATAGTTTGCATTTGAAAGGAAAATGGTTTTATTTGAAAGGATTGAGGCAAAGAAAGGATAGTTTGCATGTGAAAAGATTACAGTTATTTATTTTAAAGGATTGGGGCTGGGAAAGGATAGTTTGTATGTGAAAGAAATACAGCTATTTTATTTTAAGGGATAGTGTTCATGTGAAAAGAATACAGTTTATTTTATTTTAAAGGAATAGATAGAAAAGAAAGGATAGTTTGTATGTGAAAGGAATACAGTGGAGAAATTAAGTAGTGGTGGGGGCAATCACGTGGTTGTATAGTTAGGTATCGTGAGTACAGTCATGTGGCAGGAGATGAAACAGTGTTGGGAGTACTGTCTTGTTCAGAAGCTAATCAGAAACTGGATGGATATGGCGGGTAGGTGCAGGGTCCTGACAATTTCACTATAAATCTTCAGGATTATAACATAGTGGGAATGCAGAATGAGGTAATCAGAATTATCTGGGAAGAAAAATCTGGTGTGACAATCTAATTTCACTATTTAGGAAGGACCTACTTTGGACATGTTTCAGAGGCTCTTATCTCCATTCTCAGTGGAGATTTATTGTCAAACTTGTGGCTTCCCCTGTAGATGTCACTTTGGGGATGAGATCATTTGCCTGTGGTATATAAAATTTATCATCTTTTTGCTTTTTCAGATTAATACATTTTCCTAAACTGTTCGGATAGATTTTAGTTTGTGTTTGTTCACTTGATCCAGCAATGAACAATGCTCAGGAACATTGAACATGTCATACAGTTATGAAATATAGCTTAACTAATAACATGCCCATCAGCAAGAATAACTTTCATTTTTAAATTAGAAAAACAGCAGTTTAGACCAATAACGTTTATATTTACATCCCATCATATATTGAAGTGGTATTAATGTATTTGTGTTTACTTGTGTTTTGCCCCACGTTGTGAAGCCAATTTGTGACGTTTTTATGTTTTGTTATTTGTTAGCCCCACGTTGTGGTAGCCATTTTGCGATGGTTTATGTTTGTTTAAAAGAAATGCTACTGTTATTTTGCCGCACGTATAAAAGACAATTTGTCGCGGTCACTTCGTGTTATTTTATTTAATTTTGGGTTCACTGTCCTCCGGCTAGCTATGATCTTTTTGGTCGAGCACTTATCTTATACAAGGTGTGTAAACGGAAAGGAGTCTTCTATCCAAAGATAACACTGATGAACAATTTGTTTTACACTTTTATTGTCGTAACATATTATGCACTTTCACATATTAATCTTGACACTCGCCAAACTGAAACAATAATGCATATTCACACTATAATCACTCTTTACATTTACATAATTTGTGATACAAATTACTGCGTCAATATTACCTAGTCTTACCATAAATACTGTCCCAAATTTTTAAGTAAATTAACACAAAATGGTTAGAGATATTTTAACATCCTAATAATATGAATTATGTGGATGCATTATGAATCAAAATCACAAATAATTATTCAAAATTGCCACCATTAGCACGCACACAGTCCCTAAGTCTTTGTGACCACTCATCAATTGAATTACGCAACACATCACATGGAAAATCTGCAGCTGCCTTCCGAAGAGGCCGCTTTAAACTTTCAATATTGGGATGTGTCTCCTTGCAAGCCATCTCCTGAAGCTTGGACCACAATTTGTAGTCCATAGGGTTTAAATCCGGACTTGCAGAAGGCCAATCGGAAGTGGAAATGAAGTCTGGAACATTTGCCTCCAGCCACTGCTGGGGCTGAGTCCTGCTGGAAACTCAAGTTCTGTCCATAGAAGAGGGTGTTGTTGAGATTCTTGAGTAGACCCTCAAGCACTGTCTCTTGGTATACTTTGGCTGAAGTTTTGATCCCCTTTTCACAAAAATGGAGCTCCGTTGTGCCCTTGTAGCTCACACCCCACCACACCATGACTGATGCAGGATGATGACCCCTCTGGACCCTTTGACCAGCTTCCCTAGAGGATTTGGCATATATCTTGTCATTTTGGGCATTGAAAGCCTCCTCAACACTGAAAATGATTTGACGGTGCACATTTTAGGAGCCTCTGGCGTTTCCCTTCATTTGTCAGGAGATGTCGTTTGTAAGCATGGAGTCCCAGTTCACTGCTTAATGTGCGAGATATAGACATTTTCGATATCTTTAGCTCATGAGCCATAACTGACTGTCGCCTTACTAGATTTTGATGCACACGCGCCGCCACTGCTTTCACAAGCTCTGGTGTTCGTACTGTGTGTGGTCTTCCTTGCTGCGGGCAATCTTTCACAGTTCCAGTCTCAACAAAGCACAGGATAGTGTGCTAAACAAATTTCTTGCTGATTTTGAGCTTCTGGAGGGTTTTGAAAATCTCCCCTTTTGATTTGTCTACCTTGTACAACGCTATCACGGCCACACGATTTTCGTAGTCCCCCCATTCCATCATGAAAACCTAAAACTGACAACTTTATACTTCTCCAGCTCATCCAACAATGACCGACGCTTCACCAAACTGCTGTTGCAGTCGCAACCTTGAACAGGCGGAAGTACACACACCCTCAAAAGTTGGGACAGTATTTATGGTAAGACTAGGTATATAAGAGAAGATGAAAATTGTGCATGAATTTAAACCACTGCCATTTCGAGAGTAAAATTCTCAATGTGCATTACTGTAGGAAACAGTAAGGTGTAAGTGTAAATCACCATCACATGCAAATTGTGTTTTGCAAACATCATTTTGGGGAGTGGCTCCATATCAGCTCTAGAGCATTTAGGTCACATGATATACCACATTGTATGGTATATTCCCACTGTGATCTGTTCAATAAGTTCTGAAGTGTCTTTTTTCAATTTTACAAGCTCATGTATGTATTAGTGACATAAATTCATAATTTAAGATGTAGTAAAACGTTTCTAGCCATAATATAACAAATTTGCTACTTTTGTTACTGTGTAATTTTGGCGAAGATGCTGTACTTGTCACTCAAAAAAAAATGTTAAAAACCAGAGATGAGCGCGCGCACACACACACACACACACTAAAACCCCTCTCTCCTAGATGTCGCAAGTTGTAAACCTAAACTTGGGCTAAATTTCGAATCCACAGGTATGCGCTGTTTTACTGCGGCTGCCTTCATACTTGTTTTTAATTTGAATCTGGATGTGTTTTTCGCCCAAAGATTGGGTGCTCTTCAGTTCTGAACTACATGTATCATGAGAGGCACCAAATACCCCTACTGGCAGAAGCACAAACTAACCAGGGGTGACAAGTAATTTTTAATGGTCACTATTAATTGCTTTTAAACTTTCAGAAAGTGGAAATGTATTTTAGATGCATAAAATCAAATGTCAAGCTTGCAGAAATTGTATTTTAGGTGCCTATAAATTAGTGTTTAAGGCCCTAAAACCCCAGGGTGTAATTATGAGAGATTTTAAACCAGGAAGTGTCCATGTCCTCATTATTGCATTGTCTTCCTATTGTGCAAATGAATGTGAACCAAAAGAGTATTTAAAAATACTTCCAGCATTACAATTCTATTTATTTAATATTAGCCAGTGGACTAGTGGATGCATGGTCAACCCAGGAAACCACCTGTGCTTCCTAGAATAAAGCCAGAATATCGTACATTAGGCAAGAAAAACATTCTGTTGCCAGTAGTTCTAATGACATCACCGGTTTCTGTGTACCACTGGATGTAATTAGGATGGCAAAAGTTGCAACAGTGAATGCTAGCTGCTCAAATTCTTGTGCCATATGTTATTGCTGTAATACGAGCTCATACCCACACACAACCTAAGGCAAACAAATTTAGAAAAAACAGTACTGCTGTTTACTTTCTCTACTATATATAGTAAGTAGGGGAAGTATTGCATTCCACCCAAAATCGATGCCGAGATTTCACCGGAAATACATGTTTTGAGGCTTTCTGAATTTAAAAAAAGTACTTTTGGAAACATGTCTGTGTATGTGTGCGCCTGTGAACAGCATAACTCAGAAACGAACAGTCGGATAAACACCAAACTTGGTATTTAGGTTCAGTATCTTCCAGAGATGCGACACGAAGGTTTTCAAGAAAATCCCTCCACCCCAGATTACCCTTTACATGGAACATTGTTTAATTTTCTCAAAAATGGCTAACAATTTTGAATAAAATACCATAAGTTTAAGACATTTTTATGGCAAATGAATTGTATATCTCGAAATTTTTTCTCTCTCTCAGAAATGGCACTAACAATTTTGATCAAAATATCACATTTTTAGACACTTTCATGGCAAATGAAAGGCATATCTAGAATTTTCTGGGTATGTCCCGAAAAGTTGTCTTCATTCTGAATGAATTTTGCATAACTGGTAAACCATAAGAGATTGACAAAATTTTATTACAAAACACACAATTTATCATATACATTTGTTGTATGCAGTGAGCCATTTCCGACATATTCCTTGTTATTTGTTTGAATTTTCCAATACTTAATACTTTTTCTCAAATGGAAATTTGTTATTCGTTTTGTTTTTCTTTGTTTTCTTTTTGTATGTCCTGGGCATGCAAAGAAAATGGAATGCTCCACATAGCAACCAGCTCTTAAAAGATTTGACTATCGCTTAAAGCCTACCATATTCCCCTTAGTTTCTGCAAATGTTTATCTCGATTAATATGAAATAGACGGAGAATAAGAGTTTGTAAAAAATAGTTTGTACAAGAGTAGAGAAAGTCATGTGAGTGTAACACAGATTTTTTTTTTTTTTTTTTTACTCCTTGCTGTGACCCAACGGCCTAATTATTCTAAGGCTAACAAACTGAGAGTCACAAGTAACAAATGAGCATCTCATTCCATAAGAGATCTTCCAACAAACAAAATTGGTAAAGAGATAATGGCCTTAAAACAGCCTGCAGTAACTGTATTTCATCCATTTTTTCCAGCAGCCTAACTTCTACATAATTACTAAACCTGGAAATTTTAGGTGCTGCAATTTAATTGTTTTTTTTTTCTTTCTTTTTCTATTAGTGTCCATATTGACTTAGAAAGAAAATGTGAAGTAAACACCCATAGCTATGTTTTGGTTCAGCATCTTTTTGCACTTTTCTCCTTGTTTTCGCTTCTTTTCCATGTTGTGTTTTCTATAAAAATTAATAATTGATGTATAAAATAAATGGACAAATTTCCTTAATGAATGTTGTATTAGAATTTGCAGATGCTATGGTGGTATCACATTACTTCCCCTTCAATGCATTCCTGCAAGGTAAAATCCTTTAAATTAATTTTGCTCCCTCTAGGGGTTTGATTTCGACAGCTTCTTCGGCATCTGGACATTACGCCAGTGCCGGCCCTTCCCAGGGGGGGAAACATGTTTTCCTCCATGGCTGCCGCCTGAGGCCCACTGTCACCTTGGGTTAACGTCGATGCCAAAGAATGAGACCCTTTCTTCAGTACTTAGATCTGCGTTTTTAGAACTTCAAGTGCAATTCGGCGACTTTCATTTTATATATACTGATTGGTCTAAGACTGATGTTGGAGTAGGGTGTGCCTTTGTTTTTGGTCAACATAGTTTTACCTTTCGTTTACCCGGGCAATGTTCGATTTTTACTGCTGAACTTTTTAGTATTTATCAGTCACTTTTAGACGTCCAGCACTGTTTTATTTGTTCAGACACTCTGAGTGCTCTTCAAAGTATTCACGCGCTGTACACTTACCACCCGCTCGTACAGCGCATTTATCACCTGCTCCACTCACTTGGTGCTTCTGGCATCAGCGTGTCCGTGTGGATTCCAGGTCATGTGGGTATCTCAGGGAACGAGTCTGCTGATGCCGCTGCCAAATCGGCGATTTTATCCCTCAGAATTTTTAGCTCTGTTGTTCCCTTGTCAGAATTGTGTGATATTTTACGTCACTGCATCTTCTCGCTTTGGCGCGATGAGTGGGCGGCCCTCCGGGGGAACAAGTTGTGGGAGGTTAAACCTCTCCCGTTAGTCCGGGGTACCTCTTCTCGTTCTTCTCGTAATTTTAATTTTAGCTCGTCTACGAATCAGACATTGCCTTTTTAGTCATAGATACCTGCGCAGTGGTGACCCCGCACCAGTGTGATGCGCCCTTAATGGTGCGTCACATTTTAACAGAGTGTCAAGTTTTAGTTCCATTGCCCGTTCGTGTGTGTCTGATGCCAACATTTTGGTAGACAATGCGCATGCTGTAGAATGTCTCTTACGTTTTATCAGTGACATTGGTTTTAGCCGACGCATTTGATGCGGTGAGCGTCTTTTAGCTGTGTGATTTTATATTGTCTTTTTAATGGGGCTCTACTCCCCAGTGGACATATAGCGCTCATGTCCCATGCGTTCTACAGTTTGTGATTTTATATTGTCTTTTTAATGGGGCTCTACTCCCCAGTGGACATATGGCGCTCATGTCCCATGCGTTCTACAGTTCTTGACATGTTTTACTTTTTTATTTTGTTTACCCTGTTTTTTTTATGGTGGTTTTAAAATTTGATGGCTTGTTTTATAGTGTTTTTGTCAATGCGGTTTTTTACCCGTATTTTATTTTTAGATTTTAAATTTTATACTTTGTAAGCGCGCTGATGACCTTAGCTGTTTATCGCCCTTAAACTGCATCTCATCATCATTATTTAGATTAATTTGCACCTCAATAAACTGCTTAGGATGCAAAAGTATGTCGAAACTACAGAACCTGATTCCACCTTCGCCAATTAACACTGGATGGAATACTTGGTTAAAGGCTGCTGTGTTTATTTGTAATCTTTTTAAGACTATATGCAATTTATTGGATGCTTTACCAAATCAAGATTTTCTAGCTCTTAAAAGGGCAAAGAACTAGCAGGTCATCAGGAATTGCAAGATGAACTATGCATCATTTTCATACATTTTCCTGGCAACTACTACTTCAAAACTGGAGGAACAGGGTTACAGTAAGCTGCTCTGATGGACGTGCAGGAAGCACTGAAGGGTATACGAAAGCTGGAGCAGAGGTTAGCCAAAACCCTGATGATGGGGATGTTGAAACAATTGAGGATCTGCTGCAGGTCATTCCATGCCAAGGGACCCAATATGCAAACAATTTAGTTGCATGATGCATATTTTTCAAGTAGAAGAACTCTTTTAAAGATGTATAGTTAATTTCATAAAAATGTTAAATTATTGCATTTTTATGCATGTTTATTATTAAAACTACTGACAAAAGAGTAAATGCATATATGTTGCTTGGCATCATTTGTAATTGTGTGCCATTCTTACTGTATAAATGTTTGAGAGTCTGCTGTGAAATTTTGGAACAAATCAGGCAAGTTTTCAAAGTACATAAATTAAAACACAATGATTATGTGTCACATCCACAACACAAAACATGGTTTTATTAATGTTCATAGAAAAGTAAGTAACTTAGCATTATGAAACTTTCTGAAAGCCAGGTTAATCCTCATGATCTAAGTTTTACTATAACTTTTACTATAACATATTTTATACTAAAAATTGCATTGTGTGGCATTAACCTATTATCACAGCGTGTTGCAATAAAAGTAATTTAAATGCCAAATAGGATGAAAATGGCAGCATTCATATGAGCTAAACTTTATTATAATAATTCTTAACATGAATTTTTTGTTCTCAGGAACACTTTATTTAGACGACTGAAAAATTCAATGCCATAGCCAGGATTTGAACCACGGATCTCCTGGAGGTCTCAAATTGTATTGAGATGACTACGCCAATTGCGACTTACAATGTTGTAAGTACTGTCCTGGGCTTCATAGTTTCAACCACTATTAGGTCAATTTGAGATCTCCTTGTGATTTACCGAGATAAATGTGAATCAGTTGGGGAATTTAATGTCGTACCGGCATGTTGCTATGGTAGCTCAGTGGTTAGAGCAACCGGATGGAGACTGGGAGATCTGTGTTCAAATCCTGGCATGTCATTGAATTTTTCAGTTGTCTGATTCTACCTTTTCAGCCTTGCCCAACATATGGCTTGTGTGGAAGAACAATTAACTCCACTATTTATTTAATTACAACAAGGATCCTAAAAGAGGAGAAAAGTTTAAATTGCAAGAGGAAAAACAAGCATTTCAAACTGATAATGTGAAGTTAAGCTAAAGGGAAAGCAAGATAGAATACGAGGGTGGTCGGAAAAGTTTCCGACCTCAACATGAAGATGGCAGCACTCGTAAATAAAAGCTAGTGAATTTCATTGTTCATCTGTTGACAATTATTGACCAAAGTTTCAGCCATTTTGGATGCACAGTTGTTATGTAACAGTCGTTTGAGTGAGATGATGAGTGTTTTTATGAAAATGGACAAAATTGAGTATCGAGCTGTCATTAAATATTTGTTTTTGAAAGGCAATACGCCTACGCAAATCAAAGATGAGTTGGATTCTGTGTATGGGGACTCTGCACCATCATTTACCACAGTGAAATTTTGGGCAGCTGAATTTAAATGTGGCCGTAAGAGCCTGGGAGATGATGAACGTTCGGGAAGTCCAAAAACTGCAACTACTGGCGAAAACATCGCCAAAGTTCACCAAATGGTGTTAGATGACCACTGAATTAAAGTGAGAGAGATAGCAGAGGCTATGAACATGTCAAAAGAACATGTTTGTCACATATTAAATGAACATTTAGACATGAGAAAGCTGTCCGCGCGTTGGGTGCCGTGTTTGCTCACGTTAGACCAAAAACATGTTTGAATGAACATTTCCAATGCAGTTTAGGCACCGATTAATTACTGTAGATGAAACTTGAATACACCACTATACGCCCGAAACAAAAATACAGTCCAAACAGTGGACTGCAAAGGGGGAACCGGCTCCAAAAAAAGCAAACTGTTTTTTCGGCTGGGAAAGTGATGGTGACTGTTTTTTGGGATAGTGATGGAGTTATTCTAATCGATTATCTTCAAAAAGGAAAAACCATTACAGGAGCACACTATGCATCATTACTTGACAAGCTGAAGGCAGAACTTGCGGATAAACGGCCACATTTGCAGAAAAAGAAAATTCTGTTTCACCAAGACAACGCACTGTCACACCTCAGCGTTTGCAATGGCGAAAATCTACGAATTACGGTTTGAACTGCTTGACCATCCACCTTACTCACCAGATCTAGCCCCAAGCGACTTCTTTTTGTTCCATCATCTGAAAATTGCGCTCGGAGGACAGAGATTTTTGTCAAATGAAGAGGCAATCACCTTCATGAACAATTATTTTGCAGAGAAAAACACCGAGTACTATATGGACGGGTTACAGCGATGGGAGCATTGCTGGGAGAAGTGTGTAGAGTTACAAGGAGACTATGTTGAAAAATAAAAAAAAGTTTCTGAAAAAATGTCTTGTATCTTGTATCGGAAACTTTTCAGACCACCCTCGTACAAGAGGGGCATAGAGTAAAACTAAAATCTTTACCTGAGACAAGTAATGAAATAACGTATCGACAACAAAGGGTTCAAACAGGAATATCGAATCACTAGGGAAAGCAGTTTCTAAAGTGAAGAAAGACTTACTAAGCAGTACAGGAAAATGTAAAGCAGTTATAGCAAAATTGTTATCTTAATAATTACCAGAATTTGGCAAAGATTAAACCTGCCAAAGAAGTTCACAAAAGAAGGTAGTAAAAGACTGAATGAAGAAACGAAGACAATGTTCTGCAGTTTTGTCTCTGTGATGATACGAGTAGGGCTGAGCCAGGTAATAAAGACCAAGTTACCATTAAGACTGTCCAAACTGGCAGGAAAGAGGTGGTACAAAAACACACTATGATGTTGACCATTGCTGAAGCCTATGAAGAGTGTGGCCAGCAAATGAGAAATTAAATTGAGTTTTATTTATGGACACTCTTTAGCTGCTGTGGTCCTTAGCGTCCCATTCTATATTGGGTGTGAAAGACCGGTAATTTTGCTCAGAGGCCTCTTTGTCAGGCTTGAGGTTCTTTTATGTGCTGTAAATCTACGACATGGGACCATTGGCTTTACTTCCCTTCTAAAGGAAGCCATGCTAAGGAGTTTTACACCTGAAAAAATACATCGCCCTCCGCCTGGTTTGAATCCACGACCTTGGAACTAGAGGCTAGCATGGTAACCAGTACACCACGGAGGACGACAGCCAGCAAATCTTAGGAAGACAAGTCTGATCTTGAAGAACATGAATCCTAATTTGCTTAATTGACTGCTTGTGTCTGTATGAATGTAACAGTATTGCAGAATACAATGCGGGTACTACTACTTGTAGTAAGTAGGGGAAGTGTTACATTTCACCCAAAAACTTAACATCGAGATTCCACTGCAAATACATGTTTTGAAGCACCCTGAATCCAAATAAAGCATTTTTGGAAACATGTCCATGTATCTGTGAACAGCATAACTCAAAAACGAAGTCAGATAAATACTAAACTTGATATTTGAGTTTAGTATCTTCCAAGGATGCGACAGGAAGTTTTTTAAGAAAATCCCTCCACCCCCAATTACCCTTTACATCCAACACTTTGAAAATTTTGATTTTCTAAAAAACGGTTCTAATGATTTTGATTAAAGATGTTTACATGACAAAATGTATATCTTGAATTTTCTGGGAATAACCTATGAAGTCATCTTCATTCAGAAGGGGTTTTGTATAATCTTGTATAACTGGTAAACATTAAGCGATAGACAAAAATTGAAGTAGGTTATTTTGCTGCTTTATTTTAACTGCCCCACATATGGGAGCCAACTTGAAGTAGTTGTGTGCTTACGTAAATTATTTTATGTAATATTTATTTTAGCCTCTCGCTTGGGAATGATTTTGATTAAAGATGTTTACATGACAAAATGTATATCTTGAATTTTCTGGGAATAACCTATGAAGTCATCTTCATTCAGAAGGGGTTTTGTATAATCTTGTATAACTGGTAAACATTAAGCGATAGACAAAAATTGAAGTAGGTTATTTTGCTGCTTTATTTTAACTGCCCCACGTATGGGAGCCAACTTGAAGTAGTTGTGTGCTTACGTAAATTATTTTATGTAATATTTATTTTAGCCTCTCGCTTGGGAAACCAAACTTGAAGTATTGTTCTTGGAGTTAACTTTGTTTAAGAAGTTTGCAACACACTTTGGACATCGATTTGAAGTTGTTGATTATGTAATCGTTACTGTTGTTACGCAATATGATGCTACGTATGAGAAGCTAATTTAAAGATGTACTTTAGTTGTTACACTCCAAGTTTTACACTATAATATTTAACTTTGTTATTAAAACTGCATTATATTTGAATTTGCTTCGGCTGCTTCAGTAATGTTTGTAGAGTCATGTATCTTTTAGGCAAGGTGCAGTACGACAATTTTAGACATCACAGAATTTAAGTTTTTTTTAATTCACTTCTTTTATTAATCCTTGCACATTTTAATAAAGCACTACACTTTTTAAGAGCTGTGAGATTCTTTAATACTTTCACTTAGCTAACGCGTAGACATATTTTACGCGATTCACACGTAATATTTCTGCAGAGAACACATCTTCCATCTGTTTGCTACGAAGGTTTGCCAGCAACTGAACATGTTTCAACCGTTAAACCCATAAGCTTTGGTATTTCAAGTCTCTGATTGGCTAATTCTAGTCCAATAGAATAACTGCATTTTATTTAAAGCTTTTTCCTTGCTATTGATTGGCTACTTTTAAACTGTCACAGAATTTACATTATCGTTGCTTTAATCATGATTAGTAACTTTCAAACTCTCAAACTCATTATTCCCTCAGGGTTACCTCATTATTACCTCATTGTTAGCAACTTAAAACTTAGTATTCTCACAGCTCTTGCATTATTAAAGTATGTAATGTATTCACATAACATTATTAGACATGTTTACAATAAAAATAAGCATACACAATGACTGTTACATACATTTAAAAATAATTATTACATACATGGAGCGGCGCCATGGCCGAGTGGTTAGACCGCTCGCCTTCCACCGAGGCGGCCTGGGTTCAATCCCAGGGACCTGCATGTGGGATTTGTGGTGGACGAAGCGGCGTCTGGGCGGGTTTTCTCCGGGTTCTCCGGTTTCCCCCGCCATTCATTCCACCAACTGCTCCATCCTCACCTTTCCTTTCATCCATTTCACCATCATTTCGTTTCATCTACTTCCTTCATCCCATACCAGGCATCGGGCTGATCACCCATCCTGGATGCTCTGTCTGATCCATGAGTGTCTGCTCCTCGACGGGCCTCTGACCCCAGGCACCCGCTTGTAAGTCCTGGGGGGTGTAAGTCCTACATAAGAGGAGGGTAAACAGATATTGAATGAATGAATATTACATACATGTTGTTTCAAGGCGGGCTGTTATTGAATTTACTTATTATATAATACAATTGAAATTATTCAAGTATTAAAATACTGCCTCAAAATGTACCACACAAAAGACACACATTTATTAAAATAACTTTTTTTGTGACGTAAGCCATTTTTGAGATATCCATTATTAAAGGTTTGAATTGTTCAATACTTGTCCTTCTTTTAAAGTGCCAGTGATTTTGAGCTGTTTTTTGCAATTGCATAGAAGCAGTATGGTATTTTATGGTCTTTTTGTATCGTCCAGTTCTTAAAACATTTGACTATCGCTGTTCTCTTTATAACGAAATGTGTGATGCAGCTAACTAGCTATTTTTGCAAAGGTTTATTTGGAATAAATGTAGTAGATAGAAAAATAAGCTTTAGTAAGAATAAAGATAGAGGGTAGAGAAAGACTTATCAATATATCACATCAGATTTTTACTTTCTCTACTACATATAGTAAGTAGGGGAAGTATTGTATTTCACCCAAAAATTCGATACCAAGGTTTCACCGGAAATATATGTTTTGAGACCCTCTGAATCCAAAAAAAGCATTTTTGGAAACATGTCTGTGTGTGTGTGTGTGTGTGTGAACAGCATAACTCAAACGAACAGTCGGATAAACACCAAACTTGGTATTTAGGTTCAGTATCTTCCAGAGATGCGACACGAAGGTTTTCAAGAAAATCCCCCCAACCCAGATTATCCTTTACATGGAACATTTTTTGAAAATTTTAATTTTCTTAAAAATGGCTCTAATGATTTTGATTAAAATATCATGTGTTTAAAATATTTTCATGACAAATAAAATGTATATCTCGAAATTTCTGGGAATGTCTCCAAAAGTATTCTTTATTATGAACGACTTTTACATAACTGGTAAACCATAAGAGATAGACAAAATTTTACTACACAAAAACTGTAGATCGCATTAAAGTACACAATTTATGTCATATACATTTTTTTTTGTTGAGTGAGCCATTTTTGAGATATTGCTTGTTATTCCCTTAAATTTTTCAATACTTAATTTCTCAAATGGGAATTCATTATTCATTTTTTTGTCTTGGATATGCAAAGAGTATTAATCTGTGGCAAAGGGAATGGTGCTGCACCTAGCAACCAGCTATTAAGAGATATGTATGTGCTTAAAGGCTACTGTATTTCTATACTGCCCCTGCAAACACAAAACAAGGGGAACATAGTAGGCCTTAAGCGATAATCAAATATTTTTAGAACTGGTCGCTATGTTTAAAATGTAATTCTCTTTGCATGTCAAAAGATCGTTTCTGGAAATGTTTATCTCGATTAATATGAAATAGATGGAGAATAAGAGTTTGTAAAAATAGTTTGTACAAGAGTAGGGAAAGTCATGTGAGTGCAACACATCAGATTTTTTTATTTATTTCAATTGTAGAGGTGTTCTTTGTTTATAATAACTAAATACTATCTGTAATGTATTGCAGCTGACAAACATGTATAATCTTTATGCCTCCAAGTGTCACGCAAAATTTTCAAATTCAAATTTATGTAAGATATTAATGTTTCTGAGCAGCTTACAGTATAGCATTTTAAAAGCACATATCTTGTTTATATCCTCAACAAATTTCATTCTATCTATGATTCAAGAGAACAGAATTCTAATAAAATCTTTGTTTATGCGGGAAAGAGATGCATACAATTGTTGTGCATGCAACAAAGGTTGATATTTTATTTTTGTTAAGTGCATTCCTCTTAACCAGCGCATACCTTATGGCAAACTTAAGTAATTGCAATTTAGTATAATATATGAAAATAAAAATGTTAGCTCTTAAGAGCTTTTATCTACAGGGTATTATCTGCTGTCAAAAGTCACACATACAACCATGGAATGACCCATTACTGACTAAAACAAAATATCTGTTGATGGGGAATGTTCCTTTTCTGCATACAAGTATTTATGTAATAATCAAAAGAGCAGCCTAACTAAAACATTCTGATGTGTTACACTCACATGACTTTCTCTACTCTTGTACAAACTATTTTTACAAATGCTTATTCTCCATCTACTTCATGTTAATTGAGATAAACATTGCAGAAGCTATCTTATTGCTAATTTTCTTGTAGGTGCAAGGGGAATATGGTAGACTTTAAGAGATAGTTAAATCTTTTAAGAGTTGGTTGCTATGTGGAGCATTCCATTCTATTTGCATGTCCAGGATATAAAAAAAATCATTATACCATCATTAAAAACTATTGCTAAAATATTTGACTATCGCTTAAGGCCTCATATGTTCCCCCTGTTTTGTATTTGCAAGGGCAATATAGAAATACAGTAGCCTTTAAGCATAGACATTACTCTTAATAGCTGGTTGATAGGTGCAGCACCATTCTCTTTGCCACAGATTAATACTCTTTGTATATCCAAGACAAAAAAATGAATAACGAATTCGCATTTGAGAAAATAAGTATTGAAAAGTTTAAGGGAATAACAAGCAATATCTCGAAAATGGTTCACTCAACAAAAAAAAAAAAAAATGTATATGACATAAATTGTGTATTTTAATGTGATCTACATTTTTTGTGTAGTAAAATTTTGTCTATCTCTTATGGTTTACCAATTATGCAAAAGTCGTTCACAATGAAGAATACTTTTGGAGACATTCCCAGAAAATTCAAGATATAGATTTTATTTGTCATGAAAATATCTTAAACACCTGATATTTTAATCAAAATCGTTTGAGCCATTTTTCAGAAAATTATAATTTTCGAAAAATGTTCCATGTAAAGGGTAATCTGGGGTGGGGGGGATTTTCTTGAAAATCTTTGTGTCACATCTCTGGAAGATACTGAACCTAAATACCAAGTTTGGTGTTTATCCGACTGTTCGTTTCTGAGTTATGCTGTTCACAGCACAAATATGGACATGTTTCCAAAAATACTTTTTTTTTTTATTCAGGAGGCCTCAAAACATGTATTTCTGTTGAAATCTCAGTATCAAATTTTTGAGTGGAATGCAATACTTCCCCTACTAACTATACGTAGTAGAGAAAGTAAAAATTGGAATATTGAACATTTTCTGTTTTAACAGTTTTCTGGGCGAGTAATGACTTTAATAACATTGTGCTATGTGACATTTTAGGCAGATGTTTTTATACATGAGTGAATTTTGTGTCCTCATTTGTCATGCAATTGGATTTGGTAGTTTTTGTAATGAATATTTGCATTTGAAATTTGCACCTTAGCTCTAATAATTAGCCAGATAAATTCCTATAAAAGGTTTCATCCATACCACTGCTGTCGATTCCAAATCAGAGTGCCTTTCACTGAAAACAAACTCTTTGTATTATCTGCACAAAAGTAGTTTGCAATCCCCGTCCCTTATGGCTGCTTGTTCCCCTCTCACGTGCATGTTGAACATTATTTAAATCTATAAAAACGTACCCTGCGTGAGAATTATAGTTCAAAATGCAGCCTGAGGTAACAATCTATTTTATAAGTCTGCAGAAATGAACATTTTACTTACGTTAATCATAATCCTAGGGCAAAGATGCAACACCCAAATCCAAATCCCCCCGAAGATGATTCAGCTGCCATATCGGAATCAGAACTCTCTCCAAAATAATGACAAGCTTATCCACAATTCCACAGCACTGTCGCACTTAAAACAAGTTCCCACGTTTTATCCTCTTCTATGTTCTATTATGTCTGTTTATATTCCCTGCTCGCTTTGGTTACACTTCTCACTGAAACGCCTGTAAAATCCGATATTACTTTCGCAATATGCACTAATGCAAGTGTCGGGTATGTTTCTAATAGTGAGTTGAATATATGAAGAGTTGTTTGTTTTTCGCCACTTTTTAACTGTTTCCTGCTTTTGTGTTTGAACAGTTTATTCACACCACACGCACCTTCCTCTGCCATGTGAACTCAAAATACCAGCTGACTAAATCAGAAGATTTGGCCTGAGCTGAGCATATGTGTGCCTGCGTATTATGAATGACTGTTTGTTTATCATATATCTTTTGTTACGCAAACTGTTTATTCGGTACTCAGATAGCACCTCTGTGAATTCATTGCTGCATTTCTTGTATATGCAAGAGAATGGCAATCATGCATACAGTTGGTATTAACAAGCAAGATACTCTCGGCGTTAGTGCAATAGCAGACGAAAATCATATTTTGTAATCTCTTAACAGTTAGTATATATCCATTACCTTTAATGACGAGTTCTTATGATAACCGCAATAAAATGTGCAGTTCTATAGCTTTTCTGCTCTAATATTTCATAATACATGTATTAAGGAACTATTTACGTTGGCATAAGAGTGTATTCTTGGGTTCGTGACAAGCAGAAGCACATGCTTCTGTTTACATCAGAAGGAACTCTGGTTTGGAATGGACAATAAGTACCTAATACGTGAAGTATACAGTCTCATTGACACTTCCCTCATTCTTCATCTTCCACAAGATTTGATGAAATTGGTCTAGAAGGAATTTGTTACATTCTAAGTTTCAAGTTTGAGGTTACTCATTAGGAATATCAACTTACTACCAGAGTCTATAGTCTGGACTGTGTGTGGTCTGTGCACTGTCTGTTACACTGGGGAGTTCTACATTTTAAAACTTCTGTGTTATATACTCATTAGTAACGTGCATGATTGTATGCTTTCATGGCTGATATTGGTAAAATATAACATGTTTTCTGCACTTGTAGGCCATGGTCAAACAATGGCAGAAACAGCTGACAACTGTGGGTTCATAAGGCAGTGGACAGTAATTTACACTGTTGGAGTGGTGGTAGGGGTTGTTAATGGACTGCTCTGTTGTGTTGATGATGCAAAGGTGCTGTAACGCAGGAATTCCAAATTAATACATCTTAAATACTTCTTCTCTATTGAAATTGTTGTGATGTTTGTTTCTATAGCTTCTCTGAACATTCTAGGGTGGAATTGTTTGGTGGCTACAAGTACTTTTATTTCTACTTCCACCCTAGAATGTTCAGAGAAGCATAGAAATGTACAAACATCCCAGTAATTTCAATAGAGAAAAAGGCTTTAAGATAATCAAGCTATGATTTCCTGCCTTACAGCACTTCTGCATCAACCAATCACAACGAAGCAGCCCATAAACAACCGCTCCGACCATTCCAACAGTGTAAAGATTAACATCCATTGCCATATGAACCAGCATTTGTCAGCCATTGCTGCTACTCTTCTCTTCTGAGGACGTCCTTCATGTCTGAGGATGAAACGTCAAGTTTCAACAATTTAGGGTGACCAGATGTCCTGCTTTTTGCAGGATACTCCTTTTTTTTGACACCTTATCCTGCTGCCCGCGAAGATACTCTAAAACATCATAAATATCTTGCATTTCAAAACTATTCTGCGAAAACTCCTGCGAAATGGAAAATATGCAATTTTCCCATCATTGTGCAAATGACTTACAAAATAAAGGAAACAGTACCATTAAAACTAACGTGCATAGTATAAGTTGGCAGCTTTATAAAAAACAGTTGTTGAAACTGAAATTGTGAAACTTCCGGTCTGTGTCCGTATGTTGGTCTGTTTAACGACTTACTGTGTAGTCCATGTGCGGTGAAAGATAACTGTAATTTATAACTTTCTGTAATTATGCCGAAAGTTAAAGGAAAATGTGTATTAAACACTGAACTGCGATCTTTCTATCCATGTATCGTTCAGGATAAATCTAACAGTGATGTACGCTGCATGAAGTGTTCAGCATTGTTTTTAATAGCAAATGGCAGAAAAAAGTTAAAGCTGTCCGGCAATGCTGCTGCTTCTAGCTCATCCCTTACAAAGCCTATCTCACTAACTTCTTAAACGAACAGCGACATTACATTGTTTTCAATATTATGTAAGAAATATTTGTTAGCGCTAATAGCAATAATAACAGTATAATAAATATCACTAGTAATATTTTATATTGAAATGTTTTCATCATAGAAAGCACCATCCAGGTGTATTTCAGGTTTATTAGTTTTAAAATATGATGTTGCAATGTATATAGATAATTTACACTAGCCTAAGTAAAGTGAAGCCCCTTCCCTAAAAAAAAAAGGAAAGAAAAAAAAAAGTCCACGATCTAGTAAGGTACCAGGCCACTTTATTAATGGGTCCTGCTTTTGTGTCTGAAAATCTGGTCACTCTACAACAATTTTATTGTTCGCCCATCTCTACAAGCTCGGAAAACATCTTATATTTTACTAGTAACATGCACTATAATGAGTACTAACCTTGGTGTCCATCTGCATTGAGGCATTCCTCGTTGTGAAATTATAATTCATGAATAGTAATCGCTTTATAGAGTTTCAATTTTAAAAGTTTAGCAGCTGTACAAGCAGAGGTTTTTGAAACATCCACTTGCTGTGCAACAGGTCTTACAGACTTCTTTGGAGAGTGTTTGAATAATGCACCAATTTCAATAATTTTTTGAACCTTTAGAACATGTCTTTTTCGCTTCTTAGGTTTACCAATCCCAGACATCTGACAGTATCTCTATTTGGAAGTGAATACCAGGAAATGTCTCCTGAAATGGTCTACACACCTGTCAACATGATTCAGTTTTTACATATGTATCACACATAAACAGTCTTTATTCAGGCATGAATTTTTTGGTAGGCATTTCTGGCACTAATAACAAGACAAGAACAGCAACAATAATAAGAACATACTAAAATAATTCACACATAACACAGATGTTGAAATAAGCTTTCAGTTTTGGGATGCACAATGAACAAACTCTAGTTTTTACAGTACAAACAGAAGCTAGTAACTGGCACTTGAGTTCACAGCTGATAAAGCATACCTTGAGCAGGTCATTCACCAGTAGTGACCTGACGAAACATACTGAGGTCATTGCAGTGCTAGCAAATACACATGATTATGACTGGGCCACAAAACAACCGCTGGTATAACTGAATTTCTGTTGTGTCCTGAAGTTTCATTTTTAATTTGGGAAAGTGCTAGCAGTTAAAAGCGGAAGTAATATATCACATCTGTTTAACCCACTCTGAAAATGCTCAGTTTAGTTTTGGCCAGAACGAAGAGAGTCTTGGTTTTGAACAGGCATGTCCAACTTAGTCAGACCTGAATATGAGCAATTCTACATAATTGTTTCCTAGTATACTAGAGAGAGTGTTTGGATATGGTTGTTTACATTTGTGTAAGTTTTTCAGCATGCCAAAATACATATTTAAGAGAATATTAGGTTACTCTTACAAACTATGTATAGGTTCTTTCAACAAGAGTGTCCTATCTTTGAACTTAAATAAAACACGTTCTATAAATGATAGAGGTTTATTTCTTTTTTTATTTTGGAACATAATTGTCATTACGTGTGGAAGAAAACATCAGTTAAGTGACCGTCGCAACTTCGTTGGGTTGCGCGTGTATGGTTGACCCAATTTTCAATGACAGAAGAACGTAAATTAGGTCCAGCTTCACGAATAACATGCGTGATGTTATTCATAAGATCATTTACTGTTTCTGGCTTGTTGATATAAACTCGAAATTTAACATAACCCCACAAGAAGTAATCCAACGGCATTAAATCACATAACCTTGGGGGCCAGTTAACATCACCACCACAGGAAATGATGAAACCTCTGAACTTCTCCTTCAAAAGATCGATTGTTTCGAGAGCAGTGTGACATGTGGGACCATCTTGCTGGAACCAGATGTTTCTGAGATCCATACCATTCAATTGAGGCCAAACATATTCCCTTATAAGAGCCCAGTATCTTTCTCCATTGACAGTTGGAGCTTCTCCATCTTCATCTTGGAAAAAATATAGACCAATGGTTCCACCATACAGTAACCTTTTGGGGATGAAGTGGTCGTTCTTGAATCTGTGTTAGATTGCAATTACTTCAATAGCGGCAATTTTGTTTGTTAACACAACCATCCATCCAAAAGTGGGCTTCGTTGCTGAAGAAGATTTTTCGACAAAAATCCGGGTCAGCTTCCAATTGCTCCATAGCCCATTCAGCGAATACACGGCGCAACCTATGGTTGTTGGGCTTTAGTTCTTGGGTTAACACCATTTTGTAAGCGTGAAACTAAGTCCAGATGCAGAATTTGCCACGTTGTGGTCGCGAAAGCCCCAATTCTTGCGCTCGACGAGCAATTGAACGGCGCCTATGTTTTTGTTGGAGGCCTTCTTTAATTGCTGACAGAACCACTTCTTTCAAATTTATCGATCAAACGCCGAATTGTTCTCTCGCAGGGACGATTATGCACACCGTAAACTTCACGCAATACACGGAAGGTTTGGTGAACAGATGATCCATTTTGATAATAAATTTTCACAATTTCTACGCATTGCTGAATGCTATAACGTTTCATGGCTATTTGTCAATAACTATAACAACATTAAAAAAATGACTGCCATAATTCAATAATAACGGCAGCTATCACATGTTTAAGATAGGACACTTGTTTAAAGACCCTTTAGATGGCAATTCAGGTTTTTATTCAAAGTCACTTAACATTGAACCTCTTTTCAGGCCTAATATGCTTCGGCTTTTATCCGTGATGGTGTCTGAAGAGCTGAAAAGTCTCTGAAAATACTGTTGATGGTAGTATGATCAGGTATTATTTTGATATTTCTGTTCAAGTTTGAACATTTGTTTTTCTTTCCACTCATTTTAAAAGGGCAAAAGCATTAGTTGTTGTTAGCGTGATGTGACAGTGCAAGCTTTTGCTGGGGCTAAATCCAAGGATAAGTAGCAGGTGGGTGTGTGTGCGCGTGTGCGTGTGCGCGCGCGCCGTTTAAATTAGTTGGGAAGGTAGAATTGGACTGAAAAAATTCAACTCATTGCCAAGATTTGAACTATGAATCTTTCAGTTCTGTACAATGGCAACTAGTCAGTACAAGGTTAAATTCCCCAACTGACTCGTAGTTTTCCTGGTAAAGCACAAGGAGATCTCAAATTATTTTGAGTTGATATACTCCAATGGCGACTTATAATGTAGTAAGTACTTTAAAGGCTGGTTCACAACAACTGAGAATGGTAACTAGAAAGTTGAAATGCATGTATTTTAATGGGAGCATTCACAACCAATGGAAGCTTTCCCGGCCCCAGGAACGGGAAAGAAGACTTGGCTAAGTTTTAACTTTCTTGTCTTGGGCACGGCATGTTGGATCCATATTGTGTTTATTAGACTGTTCATTGCAGAGGTTATTCTAGATGGCCGTGATATGAACAGTTGCAAGCTGGAAACATAAAACTGGATGAAATTAGTAGCATATGTGCTTCCTAACCTCAGATCCTGACACCTGCAGATCCATTGAGGGTTGGCTATTCTAGTGAAAGGGTCATCTGTAGTTTGTTTATATGCAACTCAAACTAGCTATTGCCTCAAAAACTACAAAGAACAACAAAAACCAGTAGAAATTAACAAAGAACAATAAACAACTTTAATGAGCGCCATTAAATAAAGGAATGAAAGCTTGGTATGACTAGAGGAATTGGAAATGTATTGGATATGCATTTACACAATGTTTACTCTTATCAAATTTTCATTTTGGTTGAATTGGAAGCAGGTAAAAAAGTATGAATGGTCAGTTAAAAACAAATGAAATCCTAAGGCGCAAAATCAACTTCCACTTTGTGATAGATATACATTCCCATTCTTGATACTGGGATGTTGTGGACCAGCCTTAAGTCTTGGGCTTCCAGTTTAACCAACCTTTGGGTCAATCAATGGCATGTTGTCATGGTAGCTCATTTGGTTAGAGTAAACTGGAAATCCGTGGTTCAAATCCCAGCTATGACATTGGATTTTTTCACTCATTTGATTCTACCTTTTGTAACCTTGTCTTGCACATAGCTTGTGTGGAAGAACAATTAATTACCATCTTAATTATGTTTTATCTAGTTATATTTCTAAGGCATTTATAGATTGCATTAGTAGCAGGCTATTTAAGATGCAATGATATCTAAATTGTTTATTCTACTTACAGAAAAGTAACAAGAACATCTATTTGTAGTAAGGGAATAAGCTCATTTTGACAAAAATGATTTATTTCTATTATTTTGTTTAAATCAATTATACACAGTAATTTCTATCGTTGAGGGCCAGTTTCGTCAAGTGATGTTAAATTTTATTAACACAATGTTAAAGTTAATTAAAATTGAAGTTAATGCAATTTGTGTTTCTCAAACAATGTTAGCTTTAACATTTATTTCGTCCATAACAACATATGGGCGAAATGTTGTGGGGTACATCAAAATAGTGAGGGGGGACACAAATTATAACATTTCATACACAACTCCCTAAAAACTATTGATCCAGTGAAATTGTTGTGTACAAAGTACATTCAGGGCCGGTTTCACCAACAGACGCTAAATTTCAACGCAATGTTAAACTGTTTTAACACTGAAGTTAACACAAATTCTGTTTCATCAAACAATGTTAACTTTAACAATGTGTTAAAGTTGGTGTTAAGTTAACATCGCGATTCCTCTGTGCTAAGGCGTTTAACAAATGTTAGAAGTTGTAAAATGTCTGCCGCAAACCAAGCTGTTGATGCAAGTTTGCTACAATTGACATTTCTAATGCCATTTCGAATAGAAGAATAGTTGTATATCATAATAAATTTGAAACCGTGCAAAAGGAGGAATTTTTAAAGCAATATAGACTGTTCAAGGGGTCCTGAGCATGGTTTTATGGGAAATACGAGAGGTTAGAATACTACCAACAGAGGCATGCGTCTTCTAAGCTACAAGTATTAATTAGGTACTTAGATTTTATGCTACTAACATTTTTCATTTAATTGATAGGTGATACTGGTCTTAAGAGAAACGCGTCCATTCCAAATAGATTACTCTCAAATTTTGTCCCAGGCTGCAATTTTATCCTTTAATGTAAGACCGTGAGGTTTTTTGCAGTTGATAATACATCTATAATTATTAATCAGATGTTAATTAACACATTTCAAACGGTGAAACTTTTATTTCAGTGACATTGTGATTCTAACCTCAATCGGGAACACCACATGCCATGAAGTAAATAGTTGTCTGCTACTGACATAGAGAGCGCAGCGAAACATAGACAAAAGTGCATCGGAGCACGTTCAGAAGCAGTGTGGTTCGGCCACCGCCTTCTCGAAAGCTAGCGTTTGCAGTTGTCTTTGACGTTAACAATATGTTAACTAACAATTTGCTGTAAAAGCTTGATGAAATGCAAAGGTTTTAACCTTAAGTTAAACTTTGAACACTGTGTTAACAAACAAGATGTTAGAGCATTTTTAACATCAATTGGTGAAACCGGCCCTCAATATTGGACAATAAACATGAACATTACACTACCTTATTGTTATTTCCATATACCAATTTACAAAGTTGTAGACCAGGTCAAAATTGCAATTACAGGGTAAGAAAAGAGATTAATTACGATGCATATATTCACAGTTATTAACAAATTACAATTGCGTTGCCAGTCATGCAAGTTTATACATCTTCAGTCGAGTATATAGCTTTCATAATTAGAAATTCTCCTAATTTGTTTTTAAATACATTTCATTTGTACATTTTTAAATGTTTAGGTAATTTGTTATAATAATGGGCCCCTGCAATATATGGATCTTTCATTATTGATTTAGTATTGTATGTGGTTTTATGGAGATGGTGCATTTCCTCGTTACTGATATATGCACCAAATCTTGAGTGGACAAGATATTATAATTCTGTATAGATATGAGATCATAAACAACTTATTTTTAAAAATGTTTCTACAACTTTCTTTACTTTTTAACTTACACATCTTTTTAATAAAAATCTAGTGGCAACACACTCTTAACTTCACTTTTTCAAGATAATTTACCTTGTACGCGTTTCAAAGACACCTTGTCTTCGTCAGCTAAGAGCCACTAACGAGTCTGTCGGTTCTGGTGTAGAGGTCGCCATTGGGCTTCTTGATGTTGATGTCATTTTCGGCTTGATGTATTTAAAGATGAGATCCTTTTCCGGGGGGAAATTGAAATTCATTAGCTGGCTTTTGTTTTTTTTGTATGAGGAGTTTTTCCCATATTGTCAATTCTATTGGATTTTGGATTGACTTGATTAAATTTATTTCATTGTGGATGTTGTGGTTTGAATTCCAGAAATGATATGTGATGGCAGATTTTTCAGTTTATTTTTGTCTTGTATTTCTAAAATGTACTTTCAGTCTCACCCCTATGTTTCTTTTTGTTTTGCCTATATATTTAAGTTTGCAATCACTACAATTTATCTGGTAAATTGCCTGGCATTTTAGTTCTAGGAATTTTATCTTTTGTGACGATCAAACAACCACCAGCCAGTAGGTCAACAGCTGACGATGAGAGCAAAGAACTCTTGAAACATGTCCAGGTAATTTTACTTAAGTGAAGAGTGTAAATGAGTTTTCCTACTCCTTGTTCATTTTCATTATAGACAAAATTTTAGCAAAATATTCCTTAATTTTATAAAAAGGACTCAATCAAAGGACTCAGGATGACACGTGTAAGTGGCGTATCCACTTCTATCTCTGCGTAAGCGGGAGGGCCTTTTTAGGAAACCAGGTATTGGCCTCATGGGAAAGCCCCGGTTGGATAGCCAGCCACTCGGTGGGCGCTAACCTGGGCTTAGAAGGGGAGCTTTGCCCCAGGTTGACCTTCGCTTTAACTCTAACTGTAGCGTTTGCAAACTATTTGCAACCATACTATGAATAAATCCATTGTGATTGAATATTTTTTTTTTAAAATTTATTTTGGATGCTCTTTAGCTTCTGTGGTCCTTAACATCCCATTCTACATTGGGTGTGAAAGACCGGTAATTTTGCTCAGAAGCCTCTTTATCAGGCTTGAGCACCACTACACCACGGGGGACGACTGATTGTATATCTTCTGCCCCCAAATCAATTTTCCACTTACTATTCCTTTGCAGTGTCTCTCTTAGTACGCTGTTTCTTCCAGTATACCAGCCACTTTTAATTTTTCTGTACCACGTACATAGTAGGTAGAGAAGGTATTGCATTCGATACCAAGATTTCACAGAAATATTTTGAGGGCTCCTTAATACCCAAAAAGCATTTTTAGAAGAATGTCCGTGTGTTTGTGTGAACAGCATAACTCTGAAATAAAATGTCATATAAACACCAAACTTGTATTTACGTATCTCCAAAGATGTGACACAAATATTTTCTAGAAAATTCCCCACCCCAAACTACCCTTTACATGGAACATTTTTCAGAATTTTTTGATTTTCTAAAAAAAAGGCTCTTAACGATTTTGATTAAAATATACCATATATTAAAGATATTTATTTATGTGACAAATAAAATGTATATCTTGATTTTTTTAGGAATAGCTTGTGAAGTTCTCTTCAGTTGGAAGGAAATCTATATAATCTTGCATACTGGTAAATGTTAAGTAATAGACAAAAAGATGTAGATCTCTTTGAAGCAAACAAGTTATTCCAAATAAGTTTTTGTGGCATTAGCCATGTCATAAATATCTGTTATTAATGGTTTGAATTGTTCAATATTTGCCATTCTTTTCAAGTCTGCAGTTTTCATTGCTTTGATTGCATGGAAAGAGTATGAATTTTAAGGCTAGCGTATAGTGTCCAGTTCTTAAACATTTGACTATCACTATTCCCTTTGTATCTATAACGAAATGTATAAAGCACCTATTTCTGGAAAGGTTTATCTCAAAAAAGTAGATAGGAAAATAAACGTTTGTAAGAACAATTTGTATACCCATTAATAAACGATAATGGTAGAGAAAATCATGTGAATGTTACACATCAGATTTTTAAAAATGGTACTGCATCTGTTATTTTATACCATGAATTCTGTATTACTTCACAGAAGAAAAGATAACCCCTACACACTTTGTAGTAGAGAGGTCAACTTCAGCCCATCTTTTAGGGGAAGTTTTGTTCTACAGGTTTGTAGCGCTGTTAATTATGGTAGCTTCTGTGTACTCGAGCTATGTAGTTTCTTTTTTTGCAGATATATGCAGGTTTGTTTTCTCCATTTCTATTTTGAACAGCTTTTTCTGTGAATGACTTTTTGACCCGTTTTCTCAAACTGTTGAAGATAGCTAAATGAAATTGTAGAATGATAAACAAAAAAAAATTATTTGCTGATAAATTTTGATCAAAAGATATATATTTAAGAACATAATTTTATCTTCCCTAATAAACAAACTTTTTGGATAAAAGTAGATCAGTGAACTATTAGGTATATATATACCTAATAGTTCACTGATCTACTAGGGTAGTATCTATATAGGGTAGTTAAATTATATTCGAACCCTCTTGCGGCCTCTCTCTCTACCTTCTGCTCTCAAACAGGCAGCATATCTCGTGTAAATATTCTCGCTCACTCTCCGAAGCTCAGCAGCAGGAATTCTTGTGATAAAACGCCTCATTATGAACGGAAAATTGGAGTGTGGTGCGCGATAAGTGCTAGAAGAATAATAGGGCCCACATTTTTTTATGAAACAATAACTGCAGAGCGAGGTTAATTCTGAGCCCATTTTGCAATCGCTTGACAGAAGAAGAGAAATCGTATGGTTGCTTCCAGCAAGATTCTGCAACAGCACATACGGCTGCCAAATTCTTACATGCAATAAGAGAGGTGTTTGATAATAGAATAATTAGTGTTAAAGACAAAGTGTATCATTCTAATCCTTGCACACTACAGGAACTTAGAGAAAACATTGTGCAAGAAATCACAAGAATTGCTGCTGCTGAGCTTCAGAGAGTGGGCGAGAATATTTACACAAGATATGCTGCCTGTTTGAGAACAGAAGGTCAACATTTCCAACATCTATTATAAGGTAAGGATTTTAGTCCGCCACTACCAGCATAATTTCCCCAATGACTGCTGGCTGTCTCGCGCAGTAGAGAGAGGCCACTAGTGGGTTCAAATATAATTTAACTACCCTATACATCTTGTAAAAAGTTGGTCAATGTTATAACTTGAGTCACTAGATATATAACGAGAGAAATCACCACATAACGTTTTTACAAATGACTCACTATTTCAGTCTTCTGCTAGTATTATGAGTCTTTGTCATCATATATACTGCTCTGTAATATTTTCTTTGGTGCAAAGGTTTGGTCATCGTCTTCTCTGCCCTAATTGCTGATTACTTATAACCTGGATGTACTTTAAATGTTAAATTAAGCACTGTACCGTGTTATGGACTTATATAGCCTGTGTTTGTTATTAAATGTTGCAAATTACTGTACTGTAATAGTTTTAATATGATTTCAGAGCACTTATCTAAACCAAACAAATTTCTTGGTTTTCTTCTATACAGATCTTCTTCCTCAAAATAAAATCCCACACGAACAGCCAACACATCAAAAATTGCAAAAAAACAATTAAAATTTTTTGTTAACTGCAAAGGTAAGACGTAACAATTCATATTCATTTACTTCATCCTGAAATCATATATACATGATATGGAATCGTTAAGGTTTATAATACAATAACAAAGTTAAAACAATACAAAAAAAAATCTGATGTGTTACATTCATATGACAAACTATTTTTACAAACGTTTATTCTCCATATCCTTCATGTTAATCGAGATATCGAGATGTCAATCTTATTGCTAATTTTCTTGTAGATGCAAGGGGAACATGGTAGGTTATAAGCGATAGTCAAATCTTTTAAGCGCTGGTTGCTATGTGGCACATTCTATTCTGTTTGCATATCCAGGACATAAAAAATTGAATAACGAATTTGAGAAAAAGTATAAGTATTGAAACATTTAAGGAAATAACAAGCAATATCTCGAAAATGGTTCACTCAACTAAAAAAATGATGTATGACATAAATTGTGTATTTTAACGCGATCTACATTTTTTGTGTAGTAAAATTTTGTCTATCTCTTATGGTTTACCAGTTATGCAAAAGTCGTTCACAATAAAGAATACTTTTGGAGACATTCCCAGGAAATTCAAGATATACATTTTATTTGCCATAAAAATATCTTAAACATATGATATTTTAATCAAAATCGTTAGCCATTTTTGAGAAAATTAAAATTTTCGAAAAATCTTCCATGTAAAGGGTATTCTGGGGTGGGGGGATTTTCTTGAAAACCTTCGTGTCGCATCCTTGGAAGATACTGAACCCAAATACCAAGTTTGGTGTTTATCCGACTGTTTGTTTCTGAGTTATGCTGTTCACAGACACACACACACGGACATGTTTCCAAAAATGCTTTTTTTTGGATTCAGGGGGTCTCAAAACATGTATTTCCGGTGAAATCTCGGTATCGAATTTTTGGGTGGAATACAATACTTCCCCTGCTTACTATACGTAGTAGAGAAAGTAAAAAAGGCTTACAAACACTTCCTAGATTAAAACGTTACAAATTTATAAACACCTCTCTTCTTTATCTCTCTCTCACACACACACACACACACACACACACACACACACACACACACACACACACACACACACACACACACACACACACACACACACACACACACACACACACACACACACACACACACACACACACACACACACACACACACACACACACACACACACACACACACACACACACACACACACACACACACACACACACACACACACACACACACACACACACACACACACACACACACACACACACACACACACACACACACACACACACACACACACACACACACACACACACACACACACACACACACACACACACACACACACACACACACACACACACACACACACACACACACACACACACACACACACACACACACACACACACACACACACACACACACACACACACACACACACACACACACACACACACACACACACACACACACACACACACACACACACACACACACACACACACACACACACACACACACACACACACACACACACACACACACACACACACACACACACACACACACACACACACACACACACACACACACACACACACACACACACACACACACACACACACACACACACACACACACACACACACACACACACACACACACACACACACACACACACACACACACACACACACACACACACACACACACACACACACACACACACACACACACACACACACACACACACACACACACACACACACACACACACACACACACACACACACACACACACACACACACACACACACACACACACACACACACACACACACACACACACACACACACACACACACACACACACACACACACACACACACACACACACACACACACACACACACACACACACACACACACACACACACACACACACACACACACACACACACACACACACACACACACACACACACACACACACACACACACACACACACACACACACACACACACACACACACACACACACACACACACACACACACACACACACACACACACACACACACACACACACACACACACACACACACACACACACACACACACACACACACACACACACACACACACACACACACACACACACACACACACACACACACACACACACACACACACACACACACACACACACACACACACACACACACACACACACACACACACACACACACACACACACACACACACACACACACACACACACACACACACACACACACACACACACACACACACACACACACACACACACACACACACACACACACACACACACACACACACACACACACACACACACACACACACACACACACACACACACACACACACACACACACACACACACACACACACACACACACACACACACACACACACACACACACACACACACACACACACACACACACACACACACACACACACACACACACACACACACACACACACACACACACACACACACACACACACACACACACACACACACACACACACACACACACACACACACACACACACACACACACACACACACACACACACACACACACACACACACACACACACACACACACACACACACACACACACACACACACACACACACACACACACACACACACACACACACACACACACACACACACACACACACACACACACACACACACACACACACACACACACACACACACACACACACACACACACACACACACACACACACACACACACACACACACACACACACACACACACACACACACACACACACACACACACACACACACACACACACACACACACACACACACACACACACACACACACACACACACACACACACACACACACACACACACACACACACACACACACACACACACACACACACACACACACACACACACACACACACACACACACACACACACACACACACACACACACACACACACACACACACACACACACACACACACACACACACACACACACACACACACACACACACACACACACACACACACACACACACACACACACACACACACACACACACACACACACACACACACACACACACACACACACACACACACACACACACACACACACACACACACACACACACACACACACACACACACACACACACACACACACACACACACACACACACACACACACACACACACACACACACACACACACACACACACACACACACACACACACACACACACACACACACACACACACACACACACACACACACACACACACACACACACACACACACACACACACACACACACACACACACACACACACACACACACACACACACACACACACACACACACACACACACACACACACACACACACACACACACACACACACACACACACACACACACACACACACACACACACACACACACACACACACACACACACACACACACACACACACACACACACACACACACACACACACACACACACACACACTCTCTCTCTCTGTAGCAAGTATTTACAATATACAACTTTATCTATTTACATATTCCAAAACCGAATAAAATGCAGGTACTATATACTAGGTATGATTTAAGCTTTTTACTTTCTCTACTATGTGGCAAAGGGAATGGTGCTGCACCTAGCAACCAGCTATTAAGAGATATGTATGTGCTTAAAGGCTACTGTTTTTCTATATTGCCCTTGTAAATATATTTTCCCCTTACATCTACAAGAAAATTAGCAATAAGATAGTCTGCAAATGTTCATCTTGATTAACATGAAGTAGATGGAGAATAAGCGTTTGTAAAAATAGTTTGTACAAGAGTAGAGAAAGTCATGTGAGTGTAACACATCAGATTTTTTTTAACAGATTTATATTTTCTATATTCTTTATGCTAAGGTGTAACCTGTTGAATAACTTTATTCCATTATGATAAGTACTGCTTTTTGCTAGTTTTGTTCTACAATATTGGACATGTAAATTTTTTTTCTGCCTTGCACTATGAGCGTGAATCTCTTCATTATCTGGTAGCTGATGTCTTATTACTCGGCTATGATATATAACTTCTAATATGTACATGCTTGCTACAGTCATGACTAGGGCCCGGATTTTTAGGTTTTAACCTATATTTTTCCTTGCTATTTAAGTAACACATTTCAAGATAGATACTCGTTTCACACTTCTTGGAGCAGAATATGCAAATTTCATTAACCCAAAAAAACTTAAATGAGGGGTTGACGCCTAAAATAACCTAAATAGCGGTTTTTCCTTTTTCGATGAAGAATGTTATTTTCGGATTGAAACTCATTGTAAAATTATTTCCACCACTTATAGCCAGTAGATAGTTCAAGTTACTACAGTTAAACGCAGCACATGTGACATGGTGACACCTGGATGCAGCTGATAGAAGGTCAGGACTTGGCTGTCTGCTGCCATTTACTAAGCCGAACACTTAAAAGACGTTAAAAATGTTGTCAATGAATTGGATGACAAGGCTAAGAAATCACTCGAGTGCCCCACTCTTGCCACTTCCCTTACATACATTAAGACACATTTTTGTTTTATACCAGAAGCTACTCTCCGGTCGGAAAGTACAACTTTGCCTCTGAAAGATGCTGTAGATATCATTGGCAATGTTTCCAGTAAAGAAATACCTGGACCAGTGGGAGTTGCATGTTCTTCAAAGTTGCAGAGGATTCAACGAAATCCAGCTTTTGAAGATATGAAAATCATCAATTCAGTATTGCAGGGAGAAAAGTATACAGAACTATCCCTAGAACCTGCTGTACTGGCTTCTATGTTCTACGCTCCAATGTTCCATTGAAAGAACCTTTTCTTCATACAAGAATGTGTTACGTGATAATAGGAAATTGTTTACGCCAGAAAATTTGACACTGTATGTATCTACTGCAAGCCAAAAGATAAATCTTACAACTAAGTACCAGAAAAGCAAAATTATTGATACCTGTATTGATCCATGAAGCAAAACATAAAATAAAAATACTTTAATCAAGAAAAACCTAAAAAAAACAACCTATTTTAAGCATATAAGAAACCTAAAATGAAGGTTTACTCCACTGAAAAATCCGGGCCCTAGTCATAACCTTTAATTTTTACTTTCCCTACTACGTACAGTAAGTAGGGGAAGTATTGTATTCCACCCAAAAATTTGATACCGAGATTTCACCGGAAATATATGTTTTGAGACCCCCTTAATCCAAAAAAGCATTTTTAGAAACATGTCCGTGTGTGTGTGTCTGTGAACAGCATAACTCAAAAACAAACAGTCGGATAAACGCCAAACTTGGTATTTAGGTTCAGTATCTTCCAGAGATGCGACATGAAGGTTTGCAAGAAAATCCCCCCACCCCAGATTACCCTTTACATGGAACATTTTTCGAAAATTTTAATTTTCTCAAAAATGGCTCTAACGATTTTGATTAAAATATCATATGTTTAAGATATTTTCATGACAAATAAAATGTATATCTCAAATTTTCTGGGAAGTCCCCAAAAGTATTCATTGTGTACGACTTTTGCATAACTGGTAAACCATAAGAGATAGACAAAATTTTACTGCACAAAAAATGTAAATCACGTTAAAATACACAATTTATGTCATATACATTTTTTTTGTTGAGTGAACCATTTTTGAGATATTGCTTGTTATTCCGTTAAATTTTTCAATACTTATTTTCTCAAATGGGAATTCGTTGTTCATTTTTTTGTCTTGGATATGCAAAGAGTATTGATCTGTGGCAAAGAGAATGGTGCTGCACCTAGCAACCAGCTATTAAGAGATATGTCTATGCTTAAAGGCTACTGTATTTCTATATTGCCCTTGCCATTACAAAACAAGGGGAACATAGTACACCTTAAGCGATAGTCAAATGTTTTTAGAACTGGTCGCTATGTGTAAAATGTAATTCTCTTTGCATGTCAAAAGATTGTTTCTACAAATGTTTATCTCGGTTAATATGAAATAGATGGAGAATAAGAGTTTGTAAAAATAGTTTGTACAAGAGTAGAGAAAGTCTTGTGATTGTAACACATCAGATTTTTTTAACCATTCTGTGCAAGATGATTACTAGATTCACCAGTCATTATTCTTATAGCTCTCTTTTGTAAACGAATCTCTTTCTGATTCTGCTGGATCCCCCAGAACATTATTCCATACCTTATATGAGTATACGTATGTGAATAATATGCACTTCTTAGGAGTTGTTACCCTTTTCAACGTATTTATTTAATATGTGGCATCCCACACTTAGTTTCCTGGTTAGCATATTTATATGAGCCCAATAGTAATATAAACAATATAATGCATAACATAATATGATATAATTAATATTATAAACAGTGCATCAGTTGATGACTAAATGGTCGCCATGCAAAGTTCAAACACCTAGGAATTTAAAAATAGAGTGCCAGAGTAACAGATACAATATAACTAACCTTTCCAATATTTATGTAGTTGTGAATGGAACCTAACAACCTGAATATCTCCAGATTGTAGTGACTTAGACCATAATGGTAGAAAAATGTCTCAGGTTGCACTTAAGTAACCTCTCATATATTGCAACTCCTATAAAAAGTGAAATTTAGTGTATTTAACATTAGAGGATAGGGTTTTTAATCTTCGCTTAAATGAGGTGGATTTGATGTTGAGTCACAGATATATAGAGACTAATTAGATTGGTAATGCCCTATCCTTATGCATTGTTGCTTTGTGAAGCCGGCTTTGTACATGGCTGTCATAGTGAGGCAGTATTTTAATGCCTGAATAATATTAATTTTATTTTATTATAATTAAATTCAATAACAGCCCACCTTGAAAACAATATGTATATAATTATTATTTAAATTGTATGTAAAGTCATTGCAGATACTTATTTTTATTGTAAACGTATTTATTAATGTTATGTGAATGTTTATATGCTCTAATAGTGCAAAAACTGTGAGAATAATGTGTTTTAGGTTGTTAACAATGAGGTAATAATGTAACATTGTGGCAATAATGTGTTTTAGAGTTTTGAAAAGTACTGGTCATGAAAAGATCGGTAGTGATGTAGTTTCGCTTACAGTTTTGAATTAGCCAATCAAAAGTAAAGAAAAGTTTTAGTTTGAATGCTTAAATTCTATTGGACTAGAATTAGCCAATAAGAGACTGGCAATGCCGAAGCTTTAAGGTTTTTACCGTTGAGATCAGTCAGTCGTGGACCAGGTTTCATAGTGTGCAGATGGAAAAGTCACGAGCAAGAATTTATAGTAAATACATTATGAATGTGTAAAGTTTCTCACAGTTTCTTATATAAAGTGCAGTGTTTTATATATGTGCAAGTATAAAGAAATAAAAAGAAGGAAATTTAAAAGTAATTCTGTGATGTCTTTAATTTTTTGTCATACCACGACCTGAACAAGACCTTTTGACTCTATAGTTCGACTGAAGCAGCTGAGGAAGATTTAAATAATATTACATAAGCTTAATTAATTGAAACCTACGCACAAAGCAATAAATTAAATATAAAAAAAAATCTTCAAGTTTCTGCGTAAAAATTATATTACGCAACATTGTGTAACATTACATAATACAAGCATCATCATCTTCACTACTACAAGTTTAGCGTCCCAAGCATCTACCAACTTCAAAGTGACAAAATTACGTGGGAAGTTTAAATTAAAACTAAAACATCATCTCCAAGCGTGGGACATCTCTACAAGTTTGAAGAACATAACTACTTAAAAGTGACGTCCATACGTGGGGGCTTCTCACACAAAAACAACTACTTCAATAGTTTGTCACTATATTTTTGAAAGGAGTAACCTCGTATTGGTTGAATAAGCACAAAAAATAAGCTTTTTTGGTGTGAAGTGTTTGAATTAATCAGTAAGTTTATATTCAAACCAATATAATAATCAACACATGTTTGGTGTTTGAGTGTTATTTTTCTTATAGCGAGAGGAAAAATCAAGGAAAATGAGAAGTTTCAATACACAAGTTAGTGTACCTATTTAAGTGACTTTTCGGTGGTAAACTTCATGAAATATATTATGTACTATTAACAGAACAATTCTGTATTTATTAAGTTTAGGTTTCCAACTTGGAAAGACCTAAGAGAAAGATGGGTAAAGGCAACATGCAGCAATCCATTCCGGCTTCTGCTGTGTGCTCCTAGCACTTTCGACCCGAGGATTCGCACCTACACATTTTATATAAAGAGTTTCTTAGTGACTGCTTGATTCTTGAGCTTAAAATTAACATGAATATGATTTTAAATTGGCGTCAGAATAGTGTACTATACACGAAGTAACACTAGAATTTGTATATAGATTTAGTTATAACTTTTATCATGCATGCACATAATATCTTTGTGTTTCTGTAAGAAACATCTTGCTAATTAGCCTATGTAGCAGCTTTCATGAGAAAGAATTAGAATCAAATTACATGTTTGTGATACCAGAACTGTGAGGATAGGAGGCACACACTGAATGGAGTGGTCATTATTGTAATATTCTCTGAAGAATTCCAGATGAATAGCATCACATACTCTCCGAAAGCTTTAAGCCAATGCTGTAAGATATGTTATAGACTTTTGTCACATCAACAGTAGTTTTAGATTAAGCAATAGCATCTAAATGAAGTTATGACTTTGCCACAATGTTTGGTGTAGTAATACCAATTTGTCAGTAACATCTAACAGACCCAAAATGTGCTTGAATTAAGTATTTGTTTAACTAGCAACCTCTCTGCCTCCATTTGTCATTGTTGTTTACTTGAAAAACTTGGGAAAACGAAGAGCTTGACAGATGACATGAAAATGGGTTTGATGGTTTTAAAGAAGTCTTGATGCAAGCTTTACAAGACGAAAAAAGAAACACAACTGTAGAAACCTTGAAGCCAAATTTATTGTGTCCACTCCATTTTATTTATGTACATATTTTAGTGAATATTTGTTAAATGCCTGATCCCATAGAGCTAATATTATTTTATTAATGGTAACCTCAGAATTTGCGTTATTGTACACATGTTCATTTACTTCAAATATTGTATTGTGATCACAGAATATTTTAATAATGCATAATTAATGTATACTTAAAAAGTATAGCCATTTTTAGTGTTTGGGGATTACAGATATCATTGCCATTGTAATTATGTATCAGTTAATATTCATATATGATTGGACTTTGGTAAAGGATCAGGAGTGGAAGCCAATGACCAGCCAAATATAACCTGATGCTTCTAGTAGCATATCCCATGCTAGTCACAAGAATATATATGTTGACGAGGATGGACATGAAGTGGGTCTTTCTCAGAATTAATAATAATTTCACAAATATATTGATGCATATAACATTTTTGAACATATAGAGATACTGCTAATGTAGACAAGTATTGATGGTGTTAAAGACAGAATTGTACTATTTAAATGTTTTGAATTCTGTGAATAAATACTGTGTTCACTGGTGTTAAAAAAAATTGGTATATAATGCAGAGCATAGTGACACAAGATGGCAGCTCTGGCTTCAGCGAAGCAGGTAGCTTTGCTGCCCTGTGGTTTGAGCTTAGAAAATGCTTGTTCTCTGTGTGTTAAAATAGTCTATTTTAATTTCTCTTAAAGTGCTGTCCTATTAGGTTAATTTCATAAATTAAAAGTCTGTCAGTAATTTTCAAGTGAAGAAAGAAAGATCATTTTAATCCAGTAAAAATATTGATAATTATGTTGTAGCAGTTTTATAAGCTATGTGATGTAGGTGAATCAGAAATAAAGTGCTTTACAGTAAAACAGTTACCTTGATGTTACAGATATATAGCTCCCTCTGATGGATGGGAAAAGCGATAAAAGCCAGGACATCACAAAGCAACTTGCAGATACTGTGTCTAAGTCAAAAAAATGTATACCCAGAGGTCTTTTGTTAAGGGAATTGGGTTTTAAGCAGAAAGAGAAGAAGGTATCAACAGAATTTCAGCACGCTGCCGAAGACAAATTGGTTCTGAAGAACCATGAAGAACTGGTATGCATTCATTCTACTCAGTTTGGTTTTTCTTAACAAGTGTATTCATTTTCTGTGCTACTCTTTCGCTAATGTTTTCATGTGTATTTTGAATTTGCAGCAATTGAAACAAGTTTTGGAAGTTACGAGTATAATTCAAGGAGCAGATTTCGTCAACCAATGTTAAATTTTTATGCCATGTTAAAGTGATTTAATATCAATTCTGTTTTATTGAGCAATGTTGTATATATAGGGAGATTTTTCATTGTGGTGCGCTTATTTGTAAGCACAGTAGCTAGACATGTCCATTTATCTTCTGGGGGGGGTGATGTTGGCTCAGTAGCAGCAGGCACATTACACGTGAGCTAAGGTGAAATCAGCATGCGTTCTGAGTGAATGTTTGTTCCATGCAAGGGGAATACTGTTAGCCGTTATCCCCCACCCTACTACCTTCTCTACCTCTGCATTTCTGCCTTTTCACGACGAAAAAATGACCTGTAACATTGTGTTGAACTTTTGTTAAGATGTTAAACAAATGTTAGAAAATAATAATAACAACTTTATTGCAGTCAATAAACTGTTACAAGAGCATCTGCCACTGTCAATTATAGCTATACAATACAATTTACTTAATAATATTTACATATGTACATATATCCATTATAATTCAGTAATAGCATTTCTCTATCAGGAATGATTTTAGGACAGTTTTAAATTTTGAATCTCTGGTGTTCTTAATTGCAGATGGTAATTTATTATATAGTATAGTTCCCATTTTATATGGATCCTTATTTGTTTGACTTTTATTCGTGCTCACCCTATGGTAATTGTTTGCTCTTCTCGTATCGTATGAATGACAGTCTTTATTGAGTATGTTAAATTGCTTTCTATTTTTAACAAGTGTAATGGTTTTAAACACATGCAGTGAAACTACAGTTAGGATGTTTTGTGTTATAAATGTTTCACGGTAGGATTGCCGAAACCGAAGGTTGAACACAGTTCTTACATACTTTTTTTTGTATCTTTAATAATCTGTCCATATTGGTTTTACTTGTTCCCCCCAAAATTTCAATACCATGTGTTAGATGTGGGTAAATGATGCCAAAGTATGCTACTTTAAGAATATTGATGTCTCTGTATTTTGCTAATTGTCTCAATAGGTACAGTCCTGTGTTCATTTTTTTACAGACAATTTCTATGTGTATGTTGTAAGATAAAGTTTCTTCTATGTGTATGCCCAGAAATTTATAGCTTCTTACCTGTTCTAAAGCAGTATTGTTAATGTTTATATTTATATTATTGTTTTGAAATGTCATGAATTTTGTTGTTGAAAATGGCTGCCAAAACCAAGCTATTAATGAGGAGTTGCTGTGTTTGCTATTTTGTAAATGCTTTTCCTAACAAAGAAGATCTGTTCATCATAATTATTTAGAAAACCTGCAAGAGGGGAAATTTTGAAGGTGATATAGACTTTCGAAAGCGGTCGTGAGCAGGGTTGTAGAGGAAATATGGCAAAGGTTAAAATTCTACCAAAGTAAAAACATGCTTCTTTCTTCTATGCTACATTGTTACTCTACTGGCACTTTTCATGGAAGGTGATAGTGTTGGAATTTCGAAAGCTATCATTTATGGGTTTTTCTGGAAGGTTTCCAAATCAATTCCTTGAAGAAGTGAGCAACGGTTTTGTTTGGTCTGCTGCTCAATGCACCTTCTTTCACTTTAGTTTCATTGTAATATCTACCACCAGTTTTAAATCGTTCTAAAGACTCTTTGTACCTGGACTGGGAGAAACGTGTCCATTACAATTAAATTCCTTGCAGATTTTCTCCCTGGTTGCATCCTTCTTTAATTTAAGTCCATCAGATTTTTTGTATTTGATAACTCCTCTATACTTAGTAACAAGTTCTATAATTGACTCCTTTTTCGAATGTGAAACATTACGGACAATATTCATAGTCGACCTTGGTCCGGACCAACTTGCTACTTTTAGTGGATTTACAGTGGACCATTGATTTTCTTATTCATAAACTTGTACTTGCATTGGTCCAGGGATCAAACGCCTTGGTCCAGACCAAATTTTGATCTACCTCAGAGGGGTAGAGTAAAGGTAGATCATCTTCACAAAATGGATGACTATGGAGTGATGGGCAGTGATTGCTGTGTGTAGAATTTGCGAAATGAGATGGAGGAAAACTATCTACCAAGATTAAGACATAATTGGAAAGTATGAGACTAAATTTCAGAAACAGATAGAGGTTCAGTAAACACAAGTTAGAAGGCTGATAGAGCTAGCTCATCCTAACCTATATGATATCTTTATTGAGTGTTGAGCTAATACAATACATTTGGGCATGATCACTGTCGAGCCCTGGCTCCTATTGTGTGTTGAGTTAGCTTCATATTGCTAACAGTTTCTCATTAAAGTCACTATACTGCTTAGTGTTCTACTCCCCTTCCCATCTCCTTCCCTTACTTCCTCCGATCATCTTTGAAACTCCACTATCAGCGGGAAATGGGACTATTAGATGCAATTTAAAAAAATGCTTATTGTGTACCCCGTACTGATCGTCCATAACAACACTTGCTCGTTCATATTAAGAAATGCACCTCCCCCTCCTAACCCTCTCAGTGTTTACCGTCCTTTATATCTAAATCATTCACTTCACGATTTCATATAAATCGTATCACTTGCTTATCAATACACTTATCTTTACTTTGTCTAATTTGTTCCCTTCTATTTATTCTATAGTCACTTTCCCTTCCTATTCTATTAACTCCCCCATTATTACTGCTTCTGTTTTCCCATACTTCTCACAGAGCCTGCACTATTTCTATATGTATGGCACACTTTCCTACTCCATAAATCTATTTCTGTTGGCTCCCTTGACGGTCCCACTTTGTTTCTGTCCAAAATCCATAAACTCCCATTGGGTGTCAACACAATGCTTTCTTCTTCCACCAATTCGCCACTTTGAAACCACGCCTCTGCCCTGCCTGCAACCATATCACGTGGCGATTGAACTTCCTCCCTCCTCGATGTCACTTTCCTAACTTTGCCAGCTGTTGTCCATACGTCACTCTGATCTGATGTCACTGCCTCGTCTCCCAATCTTCTCTCTGACACAACCATCTTCTTCCCGCCAGCCCCACATAACAGTGATGTAACTTCCATATATCCATCCTCCTCTGATTTCCAATCGCTCTTTGGACTTCCTTCCGATCTGCATTCCTTCTCTCTGGTCTCAGATGTATTTGGCTGAAACATTTCCTGCTCCTGCAATCTGCTGCTCCGTGTCTCTCTTTCGCATCCAGCCACCATGGGCCCATTGACCCACAACCGTAAGTTCTTTATGATGGCCCATTTCCCATCCATTCTTGCCAGCTTCATTAACCTATATGACAGAGACGATAACCGAGGCTTGAATATCTCAATTGATACACAAATCTTAACAGCACTTCGGTATTATGCAAGATGAGGGTATCAAGACACTACTACTGACCTTAGTCAGGTGTCAGTTAGCCGCATTATAACTAATGTCTCACGTGCCATTGCTAGACTTGTGCCTCATTAAGCCAGGATTATGATGAACTTTACTTAACATGACAGGCCCAAATTCGAAGTTAAGAAATGCTGCTAAAGTAAAGGTCTAATTAGGATGAACTTAACGTAACAGGAATTACCATTGATTGGTTGTTTTATTACTTCATGCTACTGCTTCATGCTGATTGGTTTTATCATCTGACATTAAACTTAACGTAATGGGAAGGAAAATTTTGACCTGCCAAATTCTTAAGTTAGGTTGCATTAAACTAAGTCAATCCTTAAATAGCTCCATTTAATACAATGTGTAAGACTTTCTCGATATGTCGCATTGAGTTAAGTTCATTGTGACTCAGGTTTTACTTATGTTTTCCTAGCGAGGAGAGGAGGATTGCAACTGCCGGGAAGCTTTATATAAAATCAGGTTTTCCTCAGGTAATTTTTTCTGTATAATCAATATCACAGTATGTTTAATTATTTGTGCAAGATCCAGGGTGAGATGCATTTTAATAAGTAACAGCAAATGTTGCTTGGTATTTAGGTTGAATTTCATTCTGTAATTTTAAGGTTAAAAAGTAATCTTCCAGCAAGTTAAATTCTTATTGAAATGATTAACAATGCCATGAAACTGTGTATCTGGTGGATAAGAACGTTTCCAAAAAGGGAGGGGTGGCAGTAGGTTAGAATCATGTACAAAACTGCCTATATATTATCTCCCTCCATGCCTGCTCTCTCTCTCTCTCTCTCTCTCTCTCTCTCTCTCTCTCTCTGTCTTTGGGGTGATTACATTTGTTCAACCGATTTGTTTTCAATAATATCCATCCTTTTTACTTTCTCTACTACGTATAGTAAGTAGGGGAAGTATTGTATTCCACCCAAAAATTCGATACCGAGATTTCACCGGAAATATATGTTTTGAGACCCCTGAATCCAAAAAAAATATTTTTGGAAACATGTCCGTTTGTGTGTCTGTCTGTGAACAGCATAACTCAGAAACGAACAGTCAGATAAACACCAAACTTGGTATTTAGGTTCAGTATCTTCCAGAGATGCGACACGAAGGTTTTCAAGAAAATCCCCCCACCCCAGATTACCCTTTACATGGAACATTTTTCGAAAACTTTAATTTTTTCAAAAATGGCCCTAACGATTCTGATTAAAATATCATATGTTTAAGATATAAGATATGTCTCCAAAAGTATTCTTCTTGTGAACGACTTTTGCATAACTGGTAAAGAGATAGACAAAATTTTACTACACAAAAAATGTAGATCGCATTAAAATACACAATTTATGTCTCATACATTTTTGTTGTTGAGTGAACCATTTTCGAGATATTGCTTGTTATTCCCTTAAATTTTTCAATACTTATTTTCTCAATTGGGAATTATTTATTCATTTTTTTGTTTTGGATATGCAAAGAGCATTAATCTGTGGCAAAGGGAATGGTGCTGCACATAGCAACCAGCTATTAAGAGATATGTATGTGCTTATATTGCAAATACAAAACAAGGGTAACATAGTACGCTTTAACCTAAAGTCAAATATTTTTAGAACTGACAAAAGGTCGTTTCTGCAAATGTTTATCTCGATTAATATGAAATAGATGGAGAATAAGCGTTTGTAGAAATAGTTTGTACAAGAGTAGAGAAAGTCATGTGAGTGTAACACATCAGATTTTTTGTGTTAAGGAAAACGGGCATTTTCCTCCTCCAACTGATTTTGTACATGCATCTTTATTATCTCCATTGTTTGCTGAGGAGTGAGCCTTGAGTGATGAAGAAACAGCTGTGAAACTACCGTAGAAGGTTATTATAAACTTGGGAGTAACAGTGTTTAGTTTACTGCTCTATGGAAGTCGCACTGTGCAGAACTACCTTTCTTCATTCTGCAACGTTTTTTCCTTGCTGATACATGTCTTTCTTGTTTTGAGGCCTTTTAGCATCTATGAGTGTCAAAAACTTGGTTGGCTTTGTTCCAAACCAGATGAGAGTGGAGATAGACCAGACCAACGTGAAATCTATGAATATGGTTCTATTTCTTTTGCAACTAGATTTTTCAGTTGACATTGCAACTTTAACTTCAAATAATCAGGAAAATCACATGGCAATTGTCTATTTATGTCTGCTACTGATACAGAGCGGTGTAATTGATAAAAGTGCATCAGAGTGTGTTGTCAACACCTTCTCGTAAACTACTGTTTGCAGTTTTTGTCTTTGATGTTAACAAGATGTAACAGCTGGTTCACAATAGCTCGAGAATGGTAAACAAAATGAAAACAGGAACAGGAAGCAATGCAGCATACAAAATTTTGGTTCACAACAGCCTGGTAACGAGAACAGGAATGCATATTGATCACATAGCGGAAAGTAAATTTTGTGCATTGGGATTTCATTTGTTTTTAACTACCAATAATATTTTTTCACCTACTTCCAATTCAGCCAACACAATGCGTGTTAGGCAATGTCAAAATCTGATAGAGAAAACATTATCTAAATGCAGATCCATTATATTTGTGATTCCTGTAGTCTACCAAGCTTTCATTCCTTTATTTAATGGCATACATTAAAGTTGTTTATTGTTCTTTGTTAATTTCTACCACTTTTTGCTATTCTTTGTACACTTTAGTATTTTTGAGGTTACATTTAAAGAAACTACAGATATCTCTTTCCTAGAAGAATCAACACTCTGTGGATTTACAGGTTTAGGATCTGAGGTTAGAATGTACATTTGCCACTAATTCCTTCCAGTTTGTAACTATAGAGAGCACTACTGTCCATTCCAAACCAGAGTGCCTTTCACTGAAAACAAACTCTTTGTGTTATCCGCACAAAAATAGTTCGCAATCCCCGCCCATAATGGCTGCTTGTTCCCCTCCCACGTGCTTGTTGAACACTATTTAAATCTATAAAAACGTGCCCTGCGTGAGAATCATAGTTAAAAATGCAACCTGAGGTAACAATCGATTTTATAAGTATGCGGCAATGAACATTTTACTTGCATTAATCACAATCCTCGGGCAAAAGTGCAACACCCAAATCCGAATCCTCTGAAGATGACTCAGCTGCCATATTGGAATCAGAACTACTCTCCAAAATAATGACAATCTTATCCACAATTCCATAGCACTGTCTCACTTAAAACAAGTGCCCACATTTGATTCTCCTCTTCTATGTTGTATTATGTCTGTTTATATTCCCTGCATGCTTTGGTTACACTTCTCACTAAAATACCTGTAAAATCCTATATTAGTTTCGTAATATGCAATAATGCAAGTGTCGGGTATTTTTCTAATAGTGAGTTAAATATATGAAGAGCTGTTTGTTTTTCGCCACTTTTTAACTGTTTCCCGCTTTTGTGTTTGAACAGTTTATTCGCACCACACGCACTTTCTTCTGCCATGTGAGCTCAAATACCAACTGACTAAATCACAAGATTTGACCTGGGCTGAGCATAAGTGTGACTGTGTATTATGAATGCCTGTTCGCTTATCATATTTCCTGTGTTACGCAAAGTGTTTATTTGGTACTCAGATAGCACCTCTGGGAATTCATTGCTGCATTTCTTGTATATGCAAGAAAGTGGCAGTCATGCATGCAGTTGGTATTAACAAGCGAGATACTCTCGGCGTTAGCGCAACAGCAGACGAAAATCATATTTTGTAATCTCTTAACAGTTGGTATATATCCATTACCCTTAACAATGAGTTCTTATGATAACCACAATAAAATGTGCAGTTCTATACCTTTCCTGCGCTAATATTTCATAATACAATACATGTATTAAGGAACTATTTATTTTGGCGTAAGAGTATGTTTTTAGGTTTGTGACAAGCAGAAGCACGTGCTTTTGTTTACATCAGAGGGAGCTCTGGTTTGGAATGGTCAGTAGTTTCATGTCACATCCTCCTAGAATTATCTCCACAGTGAAGAGTTTTAATATGCACAATATGGATATAATATACCATACCTGGGAATGAGAACGAGAAAGTTAAAACTTGGCTAAGTCTTAACTCCCATTCCTGGGGTCCAGGAAAGCTTTCAGTTAATTGTGAACGCTGCCATTAAAATACACGTATTTCAACTTTGTTGTCGTTCTGGTTACCATTCTCATTGCGAACCAGGCTTTAACTAACAATTTGCTGTAAAGGCTTGATGAAATGCATGACATTATGTTAAGCTTTTAAATAATGCCAGTAAACATGATGTTAGTGTACTTTTAATATCTGTTGTTGAAACCGGTCCATGGTGTAATTAGCAGTAATATGTGGTCATATGTTCTCAGTGATGCTACAAAAGAAGGAAAAGTGTTTTTTTGGTAAATGAAGAATCATACAGATGGCTTATTCAGAAAGATTGAGTCGAAATTAACACTTAATGCTTCACTAACTTTTACATACACGTAGAACATGTAGATGTTGTTTGTATTATCAGCTACATTTGACTGTGGAATCTTGAGGTTCTCCTACTGGGCCTCTGATGAATATGGAGTGGGTTGTCTTCTGCAGGGATTTCAAAATTCATTAGCATTGACTCATATTTTTTTGAAGAAAATCTTCTCCCAAGTTTCAAGTTCTTTGTACTTGTTTCAAAAGATAGACTGTGTTTTCAATGTTGTGGCTGGAGTTCCAAAAAAATGGTATGCTACTGCTGATTTTATTGTGTTTGTACTTTGTGTGCCTAAGGTTTCAGATGGGTTTTGATGTTCCTTGGGAAAAAGTAAAAGGAACACTGAAACCCATTTCAAGGAACACCTTAGGCGCACAAAGCATACACACAGAAAAATCAGCAGTAGCATACCATTTTTGGAACTCTACCACAACATTGAAAACAGCGTCTATCTTTTGAAACAATTACAAAGACCAATAGAACTTGTTTCCGGGAGCTTCTTAGAAAGAACGACATTGAAATGCCTAGCATGTTTGCTAAGGGGAGACTGTATTCCCCCCTTGGTTACATGCAACATCTCGTGTAGATCTTGGGATGATGGTATACTGGAAGTCTATGATGCCTACGTTTAGTATTGCACCTGTTTTTTGGAGTTTGTGTTCGGTTACAGTGACCAAATTTTGATCTACACCAATGGATTTAAGTGTGCCAACGGTGTTGAATGTGCGTAATGTTCATGGAACCGAACCCTATACATACAGTTTTCATGATAGCACATCCATTTATAGTGCAGAGCTGTATGCCATATACCGAGCCATTTTGTATGTGCATTGTCAAAAATTGGGAGACTGTCTCATTCTGAGTGATTCTCTTGGTGCACTTGCAGGCCTTTGTGAGCTGTATAACTACCATCCCATTATTCAGTGAAACTCTCCAGGATGCCCTCCATGTTTTATATGCTTCTGGCGTTAATGTGGAGTGTGCTTGGATACCTGCTAATGGCTTACTGGGGAATGAATTTGCAGATTTGGCAGCTAAGGCGGCAAGCACAGAACCCAGTGTTATAATATCTCGCGTAACGTTGGAAAACGTTATCGGAGAGCAGTGCTGGCACAAGGAGTTGTTAGCTGTGTGTGGAAACAAGCTTAGAGTAGTGAAGGACATTACGATAAACTGGGTATCCTCTCGTGTATCTCATCGCGAGGAGTTGATTTTGGCTCGGTTTGCGTATTGGCCACTGCAATTTTACGCACGGTTATCTTTTTTAGGGTGACCCTGCTCCTATTTGTGTCCGCTTTGTAGTGAAGGTGTGTTGGTCCGTCACATATTGCTAGAGTGTTTTGCTCTGGCACATCTTTGGGACTCTCTGCAACTGCCGACCAGTCTTGCAGAGGTCTTAGGGGATGATAAGCAAGTGGTTGATAGGATTTTTAGTTTTGCGTCAATGGTAAATTTCCAAATGCTAAATTAAGTCATGTGAATAGCAGGTGTTTTATAATTCTTGGTTTAAGTTTATATATTTATATTTATTTCTGATTTGTGCTGGCTTTTGCCATGTTTTTTATATTCATGTTTATCTCTGGTCTTTGCCATGATGCCTTTTACAAGGGGGCTAATGGCCTAGGGGTTGAACGCCCTTAAACACAAATCATCATTATCACTAATAGCACTTGAAACTTAGGAGAAGAGTTTCTTAAAAGAATATGAGTCAATGCTAATGAATTTTGAAATCCCTGCCGAAGACAACCCACTATATAGTTTATCAGAGGTCCAGTAGAGAGCCTCAAGATTCTAAAGAGAACACATCAAATCATTCCGTCATTCGAATGTAGCTGATGATGCAGACAATGTTCTACGTGTAAGTAATAGTTAGTGGTAAAAGGATTAAGTTTAATTTCAACTCAGTGTTACTTAAATAAGTCATCATTTTGCTTCAGTGTGTCCCACTTCCAGTTTATTTATCATACGGCCTGTATTACGATCTCCGGTTAAAAGTCATGGTTTGTAACCTATCAGTTATCACTACCTGAAGGTTAGGTGCATTGCCGCGTATTACAAACGCATATCAACCGATGGTTAGTAACCCTAAGGTTTATGATGCTGGGCGAGAAGTTGGCAACACCAAAGAGATATGTATTTCTCCTTGGCAATAGTTTTCTGAGTGATTTCACTGCTTATACAACGCTATCTCGTGGTAATCTGCAACATTATAGCGTCATTATTGGTCATTAGTAACAAGGCGAGCGGACAGACTATTATAAATTGTGAACGGTTTTGGAGATTTTTTTAGAGAATTTTGACATGAACATAACCTAAAATGTAATTTATATACATGTCATTGAGCATACAAGATGCGGTTCTAGTACGTTATTGGATTACTGAGCTACAATAGGATACCATAAACAATAGTTATAATTACCTTTTTATTAGCTTTTCCGTTCGCGAAAGCTATTATATTTATAGGAAAGCAACATCGATGGTTCTAATGTTGATTCGGATTTACACATGTTGCCTGACATTTAAGTTCAACACAATATTCTTAAGTTTGTTGCATCTTTCTAATACCGTTCCTTGGTTATTCTATTTGGAAAACTATGCCACACTTCAAAGTTTCGTTAACAATAGTGTTAAGAGTTTTGACGTAAAAGTTTTACGAATATCACTTTAATAACCGAAAACCATAGTCTTTTGACGCAAACATTTCATGAATATCACTTAAAACTAACGTGGAAAGCCATTCGACAATTTTAAAAACCAACCTAAATATAAACTAACACGCAAAATACGTTTACCTTTGCCCACACTGCTTGTCATTTAACCTAAAATGTTTGGCCTTCCAAAAACAATCCAAGCACAATAGTTAGTTCCTTACGCCCTGACAGTAATATTTAAGACTGGGTGTTGGAGTGAACTATTCTAATGTATAGATAACATTTCCAAAAACTTGAAAATATATTCTGAATCACTCTCAATAATCAATCTCTGCCGGTGGTACGCCATGTTTCATTCGGAAATACGAGTTAACTCCAAGGTATCATCTTTATCCACCACTTGAGGTGGTGGTTAGTTTACCTCCAAAAATAACTCCCGGGTAGCCCTTAACCAAAGATTGTAATACAGTCGCAGTAGGTAACTCTCAGGTAAATCTTACCCCAAACCTTAACCGGAGATCGTAATACAGGCCGATAATCATACAAATGTGTTAGTTAAGATACCTAATAGGAATTAAATTTCTTTTTTACAGCATTGTGAACTACCTGATGTTTCTAGATCAACATTTCTTATGGTTTTTAGTCCTGATGGGTAAGTACACAGTTAATTACTATTCAAAATTGTAGTAGTGACTGAAAAGTTTGTATGAGATTATAGCTTTCTGTCTTAGGTTGAAACGCTAATTGACTGTCATAGTTGAAAACCAAACCACAGAGCTTTGCATGCTTAAGAGTTAATCATAAGAAACCTGAATGTGCATTAAACTTCTCTCATCTGATTCATATGTCCTGGGGCCTGTGTCATAAAGCTTTTACACTGATAATATTAGTAAAAAAGTAATAATGTCAGCATTCTGTTTCATAAATCTATTATACTAATATGAGGGTCACTCTGAAAGTTTTTAGAATGGGCAACAATGAATAGTGGTAAGCCAAAGCAGCTTTTCTTAACTTCAGATTGAAGTTCAGATAGCAACATGTCTAAGTCTGGGAGCGCTGCAACAATGTGCATTGTCAACACCATATATGTGTATAGAGTTGTTGCTACACCATATGGTAGGATGCATCTCAAGTGAGCATTTCCGTTTCATGATTTTCTATGACTTTAAAGTCGGTTTAGGGGGGAGAGAATGCCTTGAAAGACTGCATTGTGCATTTGGGGATGTTTGTCCTTTGCAATCCACCATTTATCGATTGTATGCAGAGTTTAGAAGAGGAAGGGATTCCCTCGAAGATGAAGATCGACCAGGACGGCACATATGGTCAGATTCAAGAAGCCCTAAATATTGGATCGGCAACAGTGAAAACAATCCTGAAAGAAAAACTTGACGTCGGGAAGCTCTGCAATCGCTGAATCCCCCACCACTTCACAAATGAGCAAAAACAAGCACGTGTGCAATGGTGCCAGGAAATAATTGAAAAATTCAATGTAGGAAGATCCAAAAACATATTTAGCATTCTAATAGATGATGAAAGCTGGATTTACCAGTATGATCCAGAAACTAAATGACAGTCATCGGTCATCTTCCCAGGAGAAGATCCCCCCCAAAAAGTGAAACGAACGAGAAATGTTGGTAAGAAGATGATCTGTTCCTTCTTCTCGGCAAGTGGCCACATTGTGACGACTTCGCATGAGGGACAAAAGACTACTACTACCAAATGGTACACCACAAAATGCCTGCCACAAGTGTTCAATGAACTGAGAAAAAAGCGTCCTAAGACTGAACTGCGTGGAATTTTGTTGCACCATGTTCCTCTGCCCACACTGCACAAGAAACAACCCAATTTCAGCAGGAGTTGGATATTTGTTCCATCCTCCCTACAGTCCAGATCTTGGTCCATGCGACTTTTTTCTATTCCCCAAAATGAAACAAAAAATTCTGTGTCAACTTGAGTCACCTGAAACCACAGTACCTGCTTATGAATAATGTATTTTCACTCTCTACAAAGAAGAATGGTGTTTAGCATTTGAAAAATGGTTTGAAAGGATGAGATGGTGTAAAGAATGCATTGGAGAATATTTTGAAAAGATGTAATGATCAGATCTAAGTTTTTAATATTTTATTGCATCCATTCTCAAAGCTTTTAGAGTGCCCATCGTATATCAGTGTATTACTTAATAATGTTACTACCTTTTGCTAATAATATCGGTGAACTTTTGTATAAAAGAGCAAGTGTAATAATTTTATTAGACTCAATTTCATGAGTAAGTTCACGCTAATAATTATTTTATTAGTGGAAACAGTTTGGAGTTGTTGGTGTATGTTTGTACAATAGTACTCACAAAATCAGTATCATGTGTAATTCTGACCCAAATAGTGATGAAGACATGGCAAATGTTCATTTAATAAATTTTTATGTCCAGTATAAACTATAAGAATTCAATTATTAATTTGAGCACCTTCCGTAGAAAAATAAAGTATATGTATTTTGTTTTAATTTTTACAAGGTTCCCTGAGCCAGAACTGCTAATAATAAAATGAAATGATGGTGGGAAACAGCCCTATCTAAATTTAACATTCTGTATTGTAACTAATAACATATATAAACACATTTATAAAAAAGATGATCAACAATCAATTCTTGTATAGTACAATAGCACTAAGGGAGAGAATACAGAGCAGCGTGCAACAATTTCAAATCAGAATTTAATAGTTGGAAAGGTAGAATCAGGTAACTGAAAAATTCAATGCCATAGCCGGGATTTGAACCACGGATCTCCCGGTCTCCGTCCGGTTGCTCTAACCACTGAGCTACCATGGCAACATGCCGACACGACATTAAATTCTCCAGCTGATTCGCGTTTTTCCCGGTAAACCACAAGGTGATCTCAAATTGTATTGAGATGTCATACCCCAATGGCGACTTACATTTACAGTAAGTACTTTAAGTCCCGGGCTTTATAGTTGCAACCACTATTAGGTCAATTAATGAATTAATTGTTCTTTCACACAAGCCGTGTGTTGGACAGGGTTGGAAAGGTAGAATCAGGTAACTGAAAAATTCAATGCCATAGCCGGGCATATGATATGATATAGAATGGGACACTAAGAACCATAGTAGTTAAAGAGCGTCCATAAATAAAACTCAATTTGATTTAACAGCACTAAACTAGGAATCTTACACTATATGCACCACATTTTTATGCGACATACTTTATCACAAAATGAACAGCTTTTCTCACAATACACCGTTCTGAGCAACAGGCATTTGCAACTGTAACCTCTTTCTTTCGTTCCTTGATGTGGCCTCTACTCAGGCATGTACATTTACAAAGAAATTTCAGTTACCTTAATGACCTACAGTTGCAGTTTCCTCAGAAGTACAATTTTCCCAAAATAAAATACATAAAACATTTGCAGTTTCCTTGGAAGCACAACATATCCCAAAACAAATGCATTTTAATACTGCATATTTCTGTTTCCGTGCTGGGCAGTTTCCATATGATTCAGAAAAAATTACACAAAGTATATGATTTCCATTGGAACCAAAACCTTTATACAAAGCAGACAGGATTCCAGCTTATTCAGTGTCTAATATTGGCAGTGTTTGCTATATCTTTATTAGAATGTACATTATTGTTTTCAGGATTTGTGAAGTGAAATACAAACAAATATTTTTATCTGTTGATGAGGACTTGTTTGTGCCTTTTTCGTACCTCAGATTTTACCACCATTTTTCTCTTCACAGGACAAAGGTGGCTTCCACACATGGAAATCATAATGTTTATGTGACAGACTTGAATACAGGAAAGAATGTCAATACTCTCTCAGGACATCCACGTACACCATGGTGCATTGCATTTCACCCTTCCTCTAACCAAATTTTAGCATCAGGATGCCTTGGGGGCCAGGTCAGAGTATGGGATCTGCATGTAAGTATTTATTTTAATAATTTCTTGCTGTTCTTCTGTATGTAATGGAAGTGACCAACAACTGGGGTTTGTTTCTGTAGACAAGCAATAAAAGCTGAAGTATATTTCATTCAGTTACCCATAATACGATTGCATGCTACGGAGGTTAGAACCCATGGGAATGTACTTAATTAATGAAATGATAGCATGCAATTCATGAATTTAACTCTCTGCCACATTTCATGCAGATTTTAGTTATCATCGTCATAATCATCATTATCATAATTATAATAGAATCGGAAAGGTAGAATCAGATGACTGAAATGGTTCAAATCCCGGCTATGGCATTGAATTTTTCAGTCATCTGATTCTACCTTTCCAACCCTGCCCAACACAAGGCTCGTGTGAAAGAACAATTAATTCCTATCTGATTAATTGGTGGCATATGATTTTTGTAGAAAAAACAAAAATAGATATGCTCATACCTTTTCTTTATAGTTGTGTCTGACAGGAGTATTCACTTTATATTTTGTTTTTTGTCAATAATAACTTAACCTCACCCTTTACATCTTTATGCATCATACTAATAGAATAGAATCTTTATTGTCACATGACGCTTACAGTATGAGCCTAAGCTCGTAAACTGGTGACTCGTCAGAAGTTACTTAAAAGCTAGGTTGAAAATATGATAGCATGTTAGTTTTTCTAACAACAAAAGGGAAACGGAACAACTTAATCCTAATACGTACAGTTTAACAAATTACATATATAGTATTATTAGTGTCATATTTTGAAATTTACAAGAAAAGTATTCTTCATTGTGAACGACTTTTACATAACTGGTAAACCATAAGAGATAGATAAAAGTTTACTACACAAAAATTGTAGATCGTGTTAAAATACACAATTTATGTCATATACATTTTTTTTGTTGGGTGAACCGTTTTCGAGATATTGCTTGTTATTCCCTTAAATTTTCCAATACTTATACTTTTTCTCAAATTCGTTATTCAATTTTTTTGTCCTGGTAATGCAAAGAGAATGGAATACTTCACATAGCAACCAGCTCTTAAAATATTTGACTATCGCTTAAAGTCTACCAATCCCCCTTGCATCTACAAGAAAACTAGCAATAAGATTAACATCTCGATATCTTGATTAACATGAAGCATATGGAGAATAAGAATTTGTAAAAATGGTTTGCACAAGAGTAGAGAAAGTCATGTGAGTGTAACACATCAGATTTTTTTGTTTCTATATTTATAATGTTTGTCAGGCACATCATATTAAAACAGGCTGAGTTCAGTTTCTTAGTTATGTATTCTATATGGATGTTCCATTTTAGATATTCATCCATGTACATTCCTTATATTTTGCTGCAGCCTTTAGTCATTTCATTTACTAAGTCGTCTTGTCCTGAGTTTGCCTTAACATTAGTTTTAAATTGTAGGATAAATAAATTCCTACACTGTAGTGTAGGTTTATCTTAGATAGTAATTAACTTCACTCTTTCCATAAAATAATGTGTTGCTGTGATAATATTTTAGTTACATAGTCTGTTTTAAATAACTTTATTTTATAACATCTGTTATATGCTCCAAACAATCAAACACAGTATCCTTTCTGAACCTGAATTTCATGAAGAATTAATTGCTGTTGTATTCACTAACTGGATCACCTTTGTGACATATTGTCTTATACTTTCCTGCCACACATACAGCATATTTTATGATGGTTTCACTCTAAGAATATGCCCTCATGTAAACAATGCACAAAATGTACCCCTCTGCCTTCTTGCTCTGATCGGAGGAGTAATGTCGCTACTTTAGTAACTCGTGGCAGTGGGAACTGTCATCGCTCACATTCTTCCCGCAGTTTTAGAAACACAAGACTATTTAAACAACAGATGCAGAGAGCACTATGAATGTGAAACATAAATAGGAAATATAAATAACATGAAAATGAAACATTAACATACCTAATCCGTTAGGATTTTTTAGTCGGGTTATTAGACCCAACAGAAATGCTTGGTTTTTGCTCTTAATATTGGAGTCTGTCTATACTTTTGAATTTGTAAAGCCTTAATTTACCCATGTTTTATTGAGAAAATACAGTTCCTGCCCTTCCAGTCTGTGTGCGTGTGAATTTTCCTTAGGTCTCTTAACATAAAGGTTCGCTCACAACAACCGAGAATGGTAATCAAAATGAGAGCGATAATGTTGAAATACATGTATTCTAATTGGAGCATTCACAATCAGTGGAAAGCTTTCCCAGGAACCAGGAACGGGAAAGGAAACTTGGCCAAGTTTTAACTTTCTCATTCTCGCTACCAGGCACAGCATATTAGATCTGTATTGTGTATACTAGACTCTTTGCTGTAGAGGTTATCCTAGGCAGCAAAGGCACGAAACAGCCAATGGAAGAAATTGGTAGCATATGTGCGTCCTAACCTCAGATCCATTGAATGTTGGTTCTTCTAGTGAAAGGGTCATGTGTAGTTTGTTTATGGGCAACTCAGAATTGGCTATTGCCTCAAAAACAATAGTAGAAATTACAAAGAACAGCAAAAACCAGTAGAAATCAGCAAAAAAGAACAAACAACTTTAATGTGCTCCATTAAATAAAGGAATGAAAGCTTGGTACGACTATAGGAATCAGAAATTTAATGAATCTGCATTTAGATAATGTTTACCCTATTGAATTTTGATTCTGGCTTATCCATATTATGTTGCCTGAATTGGAAGCAGATGAAAAAATAGCTTGCCCAGTTAAAAGCAAATGAAATTCCAATGTGGAAAATCAACTTCCCACTTTGTGATCAATATGATCTTTAATGTGCATTCCTGTTCTCGTTACCGCTATTATGAATCAAAATCTGCATTGCTTCTAGTTCTTGTTTCCATTTTGGTTGCTGTGAACCAGTCTTAACAGTACAAGGTGTGATCAAAAAGTTTCAGGAATGGCTTCACAACAATGCTGACACTGAGATTTCTTTAATTCTTCCCCAGACTGTACATGCAGCATTCCTTCCCGATAAATATGAGAGGTCACATGACTTCCTGTGACTATGCAGTGACTAGGTAGACGCTCTGAAGTGAACATGTGTTTTGCATGTGCTGCGATCTTTCTGCGTAGCAAAAATGTCAGATTACGAAGAATAAAGAACGAACATCATATTTTGCTTTAAACTTGGTAAAACTGCAACAGAAGCCTATGAAATGTTAAGAACAGCTTATGGGGAGGAAGTTATGGGAAAACTCAAGCATTTGAGTGGTTTTCGAAATTTAAAAGTGGTGTGACATCAGTTAAAGATGCAGATCCTACGGGGCGACCCTGTTCCAGCAAAACTGATGAAAATATCAATCAGGTGAGGGAAATAGTCTTAAATGATAGGCACATTACAAAACAGAACTTTCTTACTCATTAGGACTCTCCTTTGGAAGTGTTCAAAGCATTTTGAAAGACAATTTGGACATGAGAAGAATTGTCGCCAAGTTCGTGCCCTGCCTGTTTTCAGATGACCAAAGGAAAGCCATGTGATTGCCTGCACAGATCTTACAGAACAGCTACAAAATGACCCACAGTTTATGGAGGAAATTACTACTGGTGATGAAACATGGATTTATGGGTACGATCCAGAAACGAAGCAACAATCTTCACAATGGAAGAGTCGTTTATCTCCACGTCCGATAAAGGCCAGACAAGTTCGATCCTAAGTGAAGTCAATGATGATTGTGTTTTTTGACATTAAAGGTATTGTGCATAAGGAATTTGTGCCACAGGGAGCAATTCTGCAAAGATTAAGGGAGAAGGTGTGACGCCTCTGGCCGGAGAAATGGAGGAGTGGTGACTGGTTCCTGCATATGACAATGCGCCTGCACACAAAGCCCTTTCTGTTCGCCAATTTTTGGATAAAAATAGGATTAATACTGTTCCCCATCCCATCTATGCTCCAGATTTGGCACCAGCGGACTTTTTACTTTTCCTGCAACTTAAAATGCGACTCCATGGACACTGTTTTGAAGACATTGATGTCATCCATTGCGAATTGCAGAAGGCTCTGAACATGTTAAAAGAAGAGGACTTCCAGAGGTGCTTCCAGCAGTGGCAAAAGCGCTGGGACAAGTGTATCAACTCTCAAAGAGACTACTTCGAGGGTGACAGTGCTGATTAGACAAAACAAACTGTTGTGTAGTATTTATGACGTCATTCCGGAAACTTTTTTATCACACCTCGTATATCCTCACATTCTACAGTGATGTTTTTTCTGTTTCTTTTCGGAATTCAAAAGCTATTTCAAATAACAGCTTATAAAAAGTTTTGTTGAATGTAGAAAGATTGTGGTCTCTGTTCACAAATTTAAGCGCTTTCTTGATTGTAAGTGGCCCATTGTTGTGGAAAAAATAATGTCACGTTGAACTTCTAGCACTGGCATTTTTACATTTCCTAGATTTTTCCGGTCCTGAATAGCTTCCTTTTATTTAACTCTCACTGCATGCAGAATTGAAGCTAATGTACACACACCAGCAAGCTCCAATGTCAAGTTAATATCCTTTTAACAGCTTAAGTGGTATACTTTTCACAGAGTTTGTGATATACAGGCTTATTCAAAAAGGAGCAGAGTTTAAATATTTATTTCTAATGAAAGACAATATGAGGGTGTGTCAAAAAATTAATGGGAAAACTTTTACTGTTTGGACAATGAGAATTTTTTTATTCAAATTTAATGACAAGCTTTCAAAATAATCTTCTCCTGAGGTTACACACATATTCCAACGTTCTGTCTACTTTTCCAAGTGTCCAGAGGTCTTGTTTGACATCCTGTTCAGTATCTGTTTGAAAATGGTGCCCCTATGAAGTATTTATTTCACTCTTGGGAACAGATGGAAGTCACAGGGGGCAAGATCTGGTGAATGTGGTGGGTGGGGCATAGTTGAGTATGAGACATTTGTTTCTCATGAAGCACTCATGGAACCCATTTTGCTGCGACTTCTCCAAATCATACTGACCCATAGGAAGTGTGCATGATGTCTGCTATTGTTAACTGTCGATCGAACTGCAACATGGCATCAATGGTGTTGCACTTCACCCTAATACATTACTTTGCGTTGCTATTTTTTCTTTCTTTAGTCCATCATGCATTTTAACTCTGTGGTTATTTATGCATGGTGGGTCATAACAAATTCATATTGCTTTATTTTTCTAAACCATTTTTCTCTTATGGTCGCCATATATTCTCCTTTTCTTTTTATATCCCTCTCCTTTTGTATTTTCATTATCCTAACTTTTAATACTTCTTTGTTAACATTCTCCCATTCTTTAGGTAAAAACTGATCTCTCCACATAATGTAAATCATTATTTGCCTCTCCACAAAGAGGACACCTATTCAAATTCGCTCCCTTCCTATCTCCCCTTAGCCTATATGCACTTAATCTAGACCAGGCCCACCCTTCTCTCACTAACCTATTACCTACATCCACGTACTTCTCCCTTCTCCAGTCCACCTTTGTCTATATAATTCCAAACGTTTCTTTCCTTCCAGACTTTGAAATAATTCTTGTTTCTCTATATCTTCCACTCTGTTCCTCACTTCTTTCCAGAAACCTTTAACTAACCTCTCTCTCTCCTCCCATGAGTTACCCATTCCTATTTCTTGTAACATTCTCCTTATTCCTTGAGCCTAGTACATCCCAGCACTGGATTTTTCTTGCATTATTAAACATTGCCTCAAGAACGTATGTTTGTCCAGTGATTTCAATCTGTGCCAATATTTAAGTATCCTTTCTACCATAATGCCCTTGCTACCTACTCTTCCCAACTCCAACATTGCTGCTCCATTAGGTGATGAAATAGATAAACCTAACATACATTTACAGAATGATCTATGTACTTTATGAATCATCTCCCATCCTTTATCACTTCCCCAAATCTCTGTTCCATAGACCATTTTTGTTTCAACTACAGCTTTGTAAACCCTTTCCAACCATTTAATTTGCATATCTGGTATTTTCTTTAAGCATATTCTTATAGCAGTCATTGCTAATCTTCCCTTAGCTAAGGCACTTGTCTTGTGATCATTCCATCTCCCATTACTACTTATTCTCACTCCCAAATAATCAAACTTGTTTACTATTTGCAACTCTTCCCCTTCCACATACCACTTTTCCTCCTTCAATTTATAGCTCTTTTTAAATACCATTATCTTTGATTTTTTAAAATTTATTTTTAAACCCCATTTCTTACAAAATGAATATCTGATATGTAACACTTTTGTTAGACCTCCTACTGAAATAGAACCTACCACTAAATCATCTGCAAAAAGTAGTCCTGGAATTTCTCTGTTATTTACTGTGGGTAAATATAGTTATCTTTATTCAACTCTCTCAAGATATCATCAATAAGTTAAACAGTATAGGGCTAAGTTTGCAACCTTGTCTTTACTATCAATTTTTCCCATAATGTCATCCCCATTCAGCCTAATATAAAACTTATTATTCATATACAGTAAAATCTCGTTAGTACGTTTTTGCGGGGACACAAGGATTTGGACGTCATAGACGGGAAAACGTGTTAACGAAAATAAATAATCTGCAACTTAAGAACATATTTATGTAATAAAATCTAATAATACATCTTACCTCAAAAACGGATGTGAAATATAGACACTATTTACATTGGTTTGAAATACATATCGATAGTTGATTGCTTTGTTGGTTTTAATGCCAAAATTTTACTGTCCATCTTGTTTAGTAAAGTCATTACATCATCATCAACTTCGAAACTGCACACATCGCTTCACTATGTCCATTGCCTGCATGGCTTCTGACACTGTAGGTACTGGCTCAGGATCTGGTTCATCGTCACTTTCGTCTCCCACTAATGCTTCATCTTTCACTTGTTCTTCAAGTATTTCATCTATCGTCGCTGTTTCACACACTGGAATTTCATTGTCAATGTTTACATAGTTTTCGAAAGACACGCCGGCATCGTCTGCTATTTGGCGCCATTCTTTACTCTCGGAAAACTCGTCTTCCTGCGTAATTTCATCACCAAGAACTCGACAAAAACCGGCTTTATTAAAGCAGTTCCTAATGGTATCTTGCGTCACACAATCCCAAGCAGTTCTAATAAAATGCATGGCATCTAAGATGGTGATTTTTCTTGTCGATTTCAGTGCAGCCAACCTTCTCTGTACCAGCCTCTTACGATACGCATGTTTCATGCACCGAATTATGCCTTGATCTAAAGGTTGTAGCTTACTCGTGCAGTTTGCTGGGAAGAAAATGATCTTTATGTTTCTTAAATTTGAAACAGTTGGTGGATGAGCAGCACACTGATCAATAAACAGTGCAATTTTCCTGCTTCTTATGCCCAGTCTTGCGTCCCATGCTCGTAAGAAATTTTCAAAGACGGCAGAAGTTATCCAGGCTTTTGTGTTGGAAGTGTACTTACATGGAAAAGATCTCACATTCTTAAAACATCACGGATTGCGTGCTTTTCCAATAACCAGTGGTACCAATTTCTCCGTTCCGCTTTCGTTACAGCACAACAAAACTGTAATCCTCTCCTTGTTAAGTTTCCCACCGTGGCACTTAGTGCCCTTAAAATCCAGGGTTTTGTCTGGCAAAAGATGAAAAATAGTCCTGTTTCATCTGCATTATACACATCATTGGGGCTATAGTCTTTCAAAATTGACGGGAGCGTTGTATTTTTCCACATTTCTATGTTTTCACACAGTGTAGCGTCAATATCTACGGCAGCAGCCTCACCTCGCAAACATCTGTAGACTAAGCCATGTCGATTCTTGAACCTTTCAATCCAGCCATTGGACGCTTTGAAATCATCCAGTCCCATCTTCTGTGCTAAATGTGTTGCCTGAGCTCGAACCACAGTACCGTCTATTGGCACATTTGAAGCTCTAGCTTGTGTAAACCACTTTAGCAGAACATCTTCTAATTCTGGAAACTGGCCAGGGCGATTACGTTTTCTTTTAGCATTTTTTCCTTCTTCAAAAGCAGTTTCAATTAGTTTACGTTTGCTAACAATTGTGTTTAAGGTTGACGGAGGAATGTTTAACTTCCGTGCTATATCCACACGTTTCATATTTGGATTGCGATCTACTTCCTCAAGGATTTTCAGTTTTTCACTGTTGGTTATTTGCCGCACTTTCTTTTTCTCCATTGCGAACAAAAAGTTAAAATACTTTTATGTTTCGTCAACACTCAACAGCATAAACTAACCACACCAAGCCACTGTTAAACTAAAGCGTCACCGCAGAACACCAAAGAGCGTCACTAAAGCATCCCCCCCACACACACACACACACACAAAACGCGTCCTACAAATACGTACATGCATGGTATTGGCTGCTGGTTCCACCCCGCCTGGTTTGACAAAGTAGCGAATGAGAACGTCTAACTTTGAATGTAGTAAATCTACTCCCGCTGGACCGTTACTTTTATGTTCTCAAAAATGACTATTAATACCGACCGACCAAGCATTAGCATTGGCCAAAATAGCGAATGAGGGCATCAAACTTCGAATGTAGTAAGCGGGAGCGAGAAAACGTACTAAACGAACGTTATTAATGCATTTGATGCATTTTGTGCCGGGACTTTTATAATTCAACGCAATACACGGGAAAACGTGTTAATGAGGAATGTGCTAACGAGATTCCACTGTATATATATTCTGTATTGCTCTAATGAATTTTAAGCTTAGTCCCTTACTTCTCAGTTTAATCCATAGTGCCTCTCTATCTACAGTATCAAATGCCTTCTCTAAGTCAATTTTGATGTGGAGGGCCATCCAGGACTGGAACATCTTCATGGCTTTTTTCACTGTCTTCAAATTTTTTATGCCATTCAAAAATGTGTGTTTGATAAAGCTTGATCTCCATGTGCTTCTGGTATCATTTGCAGTGTTTCAATTCCTGATTTTTTCAAAAGAATGCAAAATCTAATTGACACATGTTCTCACTTGAAATCCATGCTGGGTCACTGAAACAGCTCCTGGGCAATGTTGTGCATGTCACAGTGTCAGTCAAGGTCAGACCTCTCTGTTGTCACAATTGGTGAATTTTAGCACGTTTGTATTTACGCAGAAAAAAAAATTCCTGTTATTTTTGACACCCCTTCATATATGGAGACACATGTGATACAAATTTGAACGGATCTTCAACAAATTTAACATTAGACTAGCTCCACAGAACAAATTCAGCTTGAAGAACTTGCTAAACACATCTCTCAAAAATACCATCCCAAACACATTAAAATCTGGAATTTACCAAATTAGTTGTGATGAATGTGAGAAATACTACATAGGAAAAACTAAAAGAAAATTGGAAACCAGACTTAAGGAACACCAAAGAAACATAAAACTAAAACAAATAGAGAAATCCGCTGTATCACACCATTTTTGTACAGAAAACCACAACATTGGCCAAAGTATAAAGTTGTTAAAACCCCTCACCACACCAATAGAATTGAACATCTGGGAAAAAATACACATCATCAAAAACAGCAACAATGTCATTAATTTTGAAATCCTGCCGGTAAGCCATGTGTTAAAACTTTGTGCCCCCAACACCAGATGGCAACAGGGTCAGAATCTGCAGGAAGAGGACACGGGAGAAAAGAGACTCTTAGTCACCCAGTCGTTGAGGATGAGGACGAATGCCCTCGAAAACATTTCCTGTTTTATATAACTTTTAATTAGTGAAGGTGAGTGTAAAAAAGTGACTCAATCTACAACATTTAGGTTTGTTTACTCCTACTTTAAACTTCCTCCACCTGATGCTGCGTTGTGCTCGGCAGAGTGATACATTTAGGTTACTTTAAACTTAGAATGAAACAGGGAGCAGAACACTTCTTGTGTGTTCCATGTTCATTCTGAGATGGAAATTCTGTGGCGATGTGCAGCCATACAGTCGTGACCTGTAGTCAGTCTGAAGTGTGTGACTCTACACTGGAGTGAGCCTGGTATCAACAGAGAATTATCTAATACATATGACTGTGGTTTATTTTTACTATCATCCAAGAAAACTAGTTTAATTTCTTTTTGAATAATTTGATTTATAAGGAGCTGTTTCACTTCTTGAAATGAGTTGTTGTTCTATGCCAAATTGTAATTTCTGCAAAGTAAAGTTGTGTGTATGAAAATATTTTTGTTTCAGGGAGGAAGTGAAATCTGGACAGCAGAAAGTGAAACAGTTATTGCTTCTCTTGCATTCCATCCTACAGATAGAATGTTGGTTATTGCAACATATAATGAACTTCATTTCTGGGACTGGAGTCAACCAGTGCCTTTCACAAAATGTTACACAACAAATGAAAAGGAGAAAGTTAGGTAAATGCAGTTAAGATTTATTTAGCTATTTCTTTGGAGAGAGAAAGGAAGAGGACTCTATATTCAGATTGTTTAAAAAATGATACTTGGTAAGAAGTACAATATAAAAGAAACAAAGTTCCAATAAACATGGGTCCACAAATTAACTATTTACTAGATAATATGTACAGTAGAATCTTGTTAATATGTTTTTGCAGGGACCTAAGGATTTGGATGTCATATGCGGGAAAACGTGTTAACAAAAATACAAAATCTGCAATTTAAGAACATAGTTATGTAATAAAATCTAATAATTACTACGTCTCCGTGGGCAGTTGAAATAGATATCAAATAAAATTTTATACTGCATACCATCCGTGTTTCCATGTTAAATTCAATATGTGTTCAAATGGATTTGGATACACAAAACCCGAGAATAAATAATTCAAGCATTCATGTTGGTCAACTTGGATTTTTGAGGTTATGAATGTTTTTGAGAAAATAAATTGAGAATTATGGAAGCGACAATAGTGGCTTTGCTGTGTGTTTTATTACATATATGATAACAATTTCCGCTAAAACAAGAAAATAAAATTACGTGCGTGCATCGTGTTATGAGTACAATAGACGATAGTAACTCTGGCATATTCAATACGATTTGAATACAGTAGGTGTTTCCATGCAACAAATTTCGTCCCTATCCTTTTCTGATCCTATTTTCCAAGAGGAAAGTTTTGTTTTAGCATTTTTCCCTTCTTTAAAAGCAGTTTCAATCAATTCAGGTTTGCTAACAATTGTGTTTAAGGTTGACAGGAATGTTTAACTTCCGCATTATATCCACATGTTTCATATTTGGATTACATCAAGGATTTTCAGTTTTTCAGTGTTGGTTATTTACTACACTTTCTTTTTACTTTCTCTACTACGTATAGTAAGTAGGGGAAGTATTGCATTCCACCCAAAAATTCGATACCGAGATTTCACCGGAAATATATGTTTTGAGACCTCCTGAATCCAAAAAAAGCATTTTTGGAAACATGTCTGTGTGTGTGTGTGTGTGTGTGTGTGTGTGTGTGTGTGTCTCTGTGTGTGTGTGTGTGTGTGTGTGTCTGTGAACAGCATAACTCAAAAACTAACAGTCGGATAAACACCAAACGTGGTATTTACGTTCAGTATCTTCCAGAGATGCGACACGAAGATTTTCAAGAAAATCCCCTCACCCCAGACTACCCTTTACATGGAACATTTTTCGAAAATTTTAATTTTCTCAAAAATGGCTCTAACGATTTTGATGAAAATATCATATGTTTAAGATAATGTCATGAGAAATGAAATGTATATCTCGAAATTTCTGGGAATGTCTCCAAAAGTATTCTTCATTATGAACGACTTTTGCATAACTGGTAAACCATAAGAGATAGACAAAATTTTACTACACAAAAAATGTAGATCCCGTTAAAATACACAACTTATATTATATACATTTTTTTTGTTGAGTGAACCGTTTTCGAGATATTGCTTGTTATTTCCTTAAATTTTCCAATACTTATACTTTTTCTCAAATTCGTTATTCATTTTTTTATGTCCTGGACATGCAAAGAGAATGGAATGCGCCACATAGCAACCAGCGATAAAATATTTGACTATCGCTTAAAAGCTATCATATTCTCCTTGCATCTACAAGAAAATTACAAATAAGATTGACATCTCGATATCTCGATTAATATGAAGCATATGGAGAATAGGCGTTTGTAAAAATAGATTGTACAAGAGTAGAGAAAGTCATGTGAGTGTAACACATCAGATTTTTTTATGTCCTGGACTTGCAAAGAGAATGGAATGCGCCGCATAGCAACCAGCGTTAAAATATTTGACCATCGCTTAAAAGCTACCATATTCCCCTTGCATCTACAAGAAAATTAGCAATAAGATTGACATCTCGATATCTCGATTAACATAAAGCATATGGAGAATAGGTGTTTGTAAAAATAGATTGTACAAGAGTAGAGAAAGTCATGTGAGTGTAACACATCAGATTTTTTCATTGCAAATGAAAAGTTAAAATACAATCTACGTATGTTTGGTCAACACTCAACAGTAGAAACTATCATTGGAGTTTATCACGCCAGGTAAAGCATTCTCTATCCCGCCCACATAAATCGCGTCACACAAATATTTACATACATGCATGTGATTGGCTGCCGGTATCCACCCCGTGACCAAGGATTGACCAAAGTAGCAAATGGAGGACGTCAAACTTTGAACGTGTTAAGCGCCTACTCCCACTGGACTGACCAAGGATTGGCCAAAACAGCGAATGAGGACGTCAAACTTCAATCGTAGTAAGCGGGATCGGGAAAATGCACTAAGCAAATGTTATTTATTATATTTGGTGATTTGGTACCGGGACTTTTATAATTCAACGTAATAAACGGGAAAACGTGTTAATGAGAAACGTGCTAACGAGATTCCACTGTATTTTGTTTTTGTGGCCTCCACCTGGATAGTGTATACAAGCAACATTTGTGCTTCATAAACATGCTGCACTCTCTGCCATTGTGTCCTCTGTGGTCTAGGGGTACTATGCTAGTTCCCAAGATCGCGGATTTAAACCCGGCAAACAGCATGGATATTTTTTGGGGGTAAAAATCCTTAGCATGGTTACCTTCGGAAGGGAAGTAAAGCTGGTGGCCCCATGTCGTAGATTTATGACACGTTAAAGAACTTCAAGCATAATAAAAGAGCTCACTGAGCAAAATTTCTCAATATATAATGGGATGCTTAGAACCATAGTAGTTAAAGAGTGTCCATAAATAAAACTCAATTTCAAGTTTCCCCTATTAATTGAGAGTTAATAGTAAACAAAATCCAATCAATTTTTACTTTCTCTACTACATAATTACAGCAAGTAGAGGAGGTATTATATACTACTAAAAATTTGACTTCAAGATTTCACCGAAAATACATGTTTTAGGGGCCCCTGAACCCCAAAAAGTCATTTTTAAAAACGGTCTGTGTGTGTATCTGTGAACAGTTTAACTCAAAAACAAAGAATTGCATAAGTTCTTCCAGGGTTGCAGCCAAAGATTTTGAAGAAAACCCTCTCATCCCAAACTACCCTTTACATCGGGCATTTTTCAATTTTTGTTTATTTCTCAAAAATGGCTCTTGATTAAAATACTGTGTATAAAAGATATTTACATGAAAAAAATATATCTTGAATTTTTTGGGAATAGCCTGTGAAATCCTCATTTGGAAGGTGTTTTGTACAATATTGTGTAGCTGGTGTACGTTAAGTAGTAGATGAAAATGAACTATGCAAAAAATGTAGATCGTGATTAAAATGCACAATTTATTTCAAATAACTTTTGTGGCATAAGCCATTGTAGAGAGATGTTATTAATGTAAAATAGAGAGTTGAGGGTTGTTACACTACATCACTATAATATTTTTACTTGAACGCGTTTCGGGAGATGGCTTGTTCCCATCGTCAGCATTTTCTCTCAACTTGAGTTGAAAGAAAATGCTGACGATGGGAACAAGCCGTCTCCCGAAACGCGTTCAAGTAAGAATATTATAGTGATGTAGTGTAACAACCCTCAACTCTCTATTTTAAATTATGACACATCACTGTTACTAGCTTCTAAATCTTCAAAATTAGTCAATGTTATTAATGGTTCGAATTCTTTCAATACTTGTTCATTCTTTTAAAGTGCCATAGATACTCAAATGTTTCTCTCAATTGCATGGAAAGAGAGTGCAATTTTAAGGTCATCATATGGCGTCCAGTTCTTAAACATTTGATTATCGCTGTTATTTTGTATCTATAACCATGTGTGTAATGTGGCTATTTATTTAAAGGTTTATTTGGATTAAAATGTAGTAGAGGAAAAATAATCTTTTGTAAGAATAGTGTGTATGCCCAGTTGTAATAGTAATTTTATTATTAACCCAATTAATTATACAAATTTACAACAGTTTTACAAATTTATTCTTAACCCAATTTCTAAAAATAACAGTAAAATAATATATAAAGAAAACTAACCTCTTAACTACTGGTATCCAGCAGTATGGAATACTGGTAGCTAGCATTCCTGCTAATCTAAAAGTACAATTATCAATTTATTTAATCTCCAATACTAACTCTATCTTGAGTTGCTTTACCTTGGACACCAACAAACTCAAACCTTGAGGTTGTCGAGTTGTTGGGTCCTACTTGCAACATATCAAATAAAAACTACTGTAATTTAATACTCATTTACCTCTTCCTTGCTAATTTTCCTCATCCATTTTGCTCTTACTCTAACCAAAAAGTTTCCTACTTCTATTATATTTTTCCTAGATTTTACATTTACTAGCCTTTGAGCTTGAATTTCTATTGGTAAATTTAACCATTCTCTCTTCTCTATCCTTTTTCTAAGCAACTTCAATTTTTCACACTAAAACTATATGCCTCTCTTTAACTTTCGGGTGGCATAGTGGGCATTTCTCCAAATCAATCTTTTTTCTCAAACCTTTCAAATTCACCATCCCTGTCCCAGCCCATGCAAATCCTTCTCTTGCTGTTTTATCACATATATCAACATACTGATTTTTTTCGGGCGTAAAAATCCTTAGCATGGCTTCCTTCGGAAGGGAAGTAAGGCCGTTAGTCCCGTGTCGTAGATTTACGGCACGTAAAAGAACCTCAAGCCTGATAAAGAGGGCTCTGAGCAAAATTACCGATTCTTCATGCCCAATATAGAATGGGACGCTAAGGACCATAGTAGTTAAAGAGCGTCCATAAAAAAAAAAAAAAAAAAAAAAAAAAAAAAAAAAAAGAACCTGCTCCGTACTACTTTCATTTCTCTATATAATCTCATTGAGCTCTTAACAGTAAAACTCGCTAATCTTGTTTTTCCATGTCCTTTAGTCTTGTCCTAATTTCATTCCAGAAACCTATTTGTAGTAATTCTTTAGCTCTCCAAATCTCCCTAAACCTATCTTCATCAAGGTTTCCTTTAGCTTACCTAACCAATACTCTTTATGATTAAGTCTTTCCTGCACTATCAAACATTGATGTAAAATGTTCTGATCCTCAAAATTTGTAATTGTAATACAATATTTTAGCACTCTTTCCACAATTTTTCCTTTAATTCCTATTCTCCCTAATTCGGCTTGAGCTACTGCATTGGGTGATGATCTTGGTAAGCCCAATATTTGTTTACAAAAGCTCCTATGGATCATGTCTATATATTTACCCACCCTTCTTCCAGGCCCCAAATCTCTGCTCCATGTAACATTTTTGCTTCTACTACAGTAGTATAAATTCTCTCTAATCATTTTAATTGCATTTCTGGTAATTTATCTATACAAGTTTTGATGGCTTTCATTGCCATTTTTCCTTTAGCCAATACTATTCTCTTTTGTTTGGTCCATCCAGCATTGCTGCTTAATCGTATTCCTAAATAATCAAATTTTTGGACTACCTCAATTTCTCTTCCATGCCAATACCATTTCTCATCTTTCCATAATTTATTACCCTTTTTAAATACCATAATTTTTGTTTTATTTAAATGAATTCTTACACTCAATTTTTTGCAAAATTTATCTATCACTTCAATTGTTCTCGCCAATCCCACATTACTTATAGATCCTGCGACTAAATCATCTGCAAATAACAAGCCAGGTATTTCCTTATTATTAATCATTGGCAAATGTCTGTTCTCTACTCTAATTGATTCCAAAATATTGTTTATGTACAGATTAAATAATACAGGACTCAATTTACAACCTTGTCTTAGATCAATATTATTTGGAATGCTTCTCGTTATTTTATTATTAGCAATTTTAATACAAAAATGATTATCCGTATATATTCTTTGAAGTATTCTTATAAAGGTAGTACTCATCCTGTTTTTGCTCAGTTTAAACCACGGTGCTTCTCTATTTATCGTATGAAACACCTTTTCAAAATCTACAAACAACATATATAATCTCCCTCTCTTGTTGGTTAAATATTTCTTTACCATTGTGTTTATAACAAAAATGTTATCTAGCGTACTCTTATTACATCTAAAACCTGCTTGAAGGGCCGATAATTTTTTCTCATCTTCCACCCACTTTTGAACCCTCTCTGCCAAAAAACCCCCCATATATCTTACCTAAAACTGATAGTAAACTAATTTCCCTATAATTTTCTGGGTTATTTATCTCCCCCTTATTTTGGAATATTGGTACTACTATTGATAATCTCCAACTATTTGGTACCTTTCCTCCTTCAAATACATTGTTTAAAAGTCTAACTACCAATCCTAATCTAGTTTCGTTCACACTCCAAGCGTTCCAAAATTTCCCAGGAATTCCATCTATGCCACTCGCTTTATTTCTTTTTAATCTTACTTCATTCATTTCTGTCTGTCTATCTAATTGCTCAATATATCCTATACTTTCTATTTCTCTAATTTTTGGGCGCTCCCCTTGTTCTGCTCCCAAAAGATTTCCAAATTATCTGCAGCAGGCTTCAGAACTAATATTATTTTCTGTAACTCTGGCTTTTGTTTAATATAAATTGTTTTTATATTATTTACTGTTGTCGCCTCATAAATTTCCTGGCTCATTTTTTTCCCCCCATTCCTTCTTAACTCCCATAAGAAATTTGTATTCCCATCTTTCAATCATGAAACTCTCTTTTTCCTGTTCATCCCCTGTTTGCCTCCATTTCCTTAATTCCCTTAATACTCTCTGCTTCGCCATCTTACATTCCTCATCATACCATCCTCTCCTTTTTCCCTCTCATTTTTGATCCTGCCTGTTTCACTAAATCCTCTAGATTTACAACTGCATCCTGAGTTTTATTTTCTTTAAGCATTTCCTCTATATCTATTAGCTTTAACATATTTGATTGCTTTTTCAGTTCTCCCAAAAAGCTTTCTGCTTCCATATCTCTCCATTTATAGTTTTGAATTTTAATTCCTTCTTGTTTTAAATAATTAACATTTCCGACTGTAACAATTCCGACTCACCTTTAAATAAATTAACATTTACTTTTTCCACCATTGGACCTCTAAATACAGCTCTTATTGGAAAATGGTTACTAGGTGTAACTATATTCAACACCTCAAAATCCATGCAATTATTCATCTAATTCTAACGAATATAAAATATAATCTATCATACACTGCCCATTTTTGTTCATAAATGTAAACTCGCCTGCATCATCTTTTCCTTTAACTCCATTGCATGATACCAAATTACATTCTTCACAAAACTCAATTAATTTCTTTCCCTCATTATTAATACATTTATCTTTGCTCCTCCTCCTATCCCTCTCTCTTGCTATCCCAGTAAACTCCCCTTCAAGATCTATTAACTGTATTTGACTTTCCCCCACTCTTGCGTTGAAATCCTCCATTATTATAAAACCTTTGTATACCTCCCTAATTGATATCCTCCAAATTTTGTCTTAATTTGTTAAATAAATGTGGTGCATAAAATTTAGAGGAACTTGGTGGGTTATATATTACTGCAACATATATACTTCCTTTTTCCCAAAAACCACTTAAAACACACCACAGTACCAATTCTTCACCGAATCTTCATATACTTTCACTTTAATTTTAAGACTTTTTCTCATTAATAAAGCTAAGCCTCCTGATTCTCGCCCCATATCTTTCCTTTTAATACCACATTTCCTATAAAAATCAAAATCACTCACATCCACAGTATTGACTAATTTTGAAGATTTAGAAGCTAGTAACAGTGATGTGTCATAATTTAAAATAAAGAGAGTTGAGGGTTGTTACACAACATCACTATAATATTCTTACTTGAACGCGTTTCGGAGACGGTTTGTTCCCATCATGACATGCTGACGATGGGAACAAACCATCTCCCGAAACGCGTTCAAGTAAGAATATTATAGCGATGTAGTGTAACAACCCTCAACTCTCTTTATTTTAAATCCACATTATTATTTCTTAACAACCAAGTTTCCACCACACCTATCACATCTGCTAAATTTAAAATATTTCTCCACTCTTCACTTTATCACACCGCCCTTCAATATTCCAGAATATAACCCCCAATTCCTTCTCCTATACAGAACCTTTTCTCTCAAATCTAAATTCCTGTAATTTAGCCCTACTCTTAGTCATCCTTTCCGTTTCTCCTTCTGCCCCACATAATCTTCCACTTGCATAATGCTCCCTCCAGGTGACGAAATAATGCTGAGACCGGATTCTCTCCACACGTTCAGTCCCGCAGTTGCTCCCAAGGCCATTCTGCGCGTGTCCTCTATCAGCTCTTTCTCTGGTATAATCTGTTTGCTTGGTGACATATACCTTCCGCTTCCCCTCCTCTCTTCCTCGTGCTAACTTCACCTTGTGACATTTCATTTAATCTATCTGTCTCCGAATCCAATATTTCTACTCGTGTTCGTTGATCCTCTTCCAACACATGCCTCACATTTTGCTGACGCATATCCCGCTTCCTTCCATTTATCCACAAATCCAGCCTTCTAACAAAAGCTTTCTCTCCTTTAGCCCTCGCATTCTTCATTTCTTCAAGTAAAATGTTTCTTATTTCTCTCTCTTTCTTCCCCAAAATCCTGTTCTATAAATATTCTTGTTCCTTTTAGCTTTTTGGCATTTGATAAAATTGTCCTTTTATTTTCATTGAAGCACATTTGACAATTACCGGTCTTGGATTTCTCCTTTTTTCCCCAACTCTAAAAACATCTCTCATTTCCCATGCTCCCAAGTTTTAATTCCAGTTTATCTTGTAGGATTCTTTCAATTTGATCCCAAACTTCTCTCTTGATTCTTCGACTCCAAAAATTATCGCGTTCATTTTCCTTCTTCTGTCTTCTGTTTTTACTAAGTATAACATTTTTGTCTTGCATTCAGTTAATTCCTTATTCCTTTCTCCTTCAAATTTTCCCCACATATTTTTCAACTCCTCAAATTTTCCATGTATCTTCTCATTAATTTTCTTCTCCATTCCTTTTATATTTTTTATATCTTCTGCAATTCCTTTAAGCATACTCTTGATATCTTGTTCCGTCTCCGTGCTTTGGTTTTTCTCTATTCTGCTAATTACTAGCAGTACCAGTATGACAAACACGAACCATGACATTATTGTAGGTCGATTTTTTTAAGTTTCCAGCTTGTCTATATATCCTGTAGCCATTAAATGTTCCAATTCTAACTCTATACACTTGAATTTGAATTACCATTCTTTCCTTTGCACGAGCGCGCATTTAACACGTCCGACTCCGTCTGCCTTTTGTCAGCAACCGCATGCCCACTAAGAAATAGTAGAGGGAAGGGAAAGTCATGTGAATGTAACATGTTAGCTTTTCTGTAATTGCTATGTACTTTGTGAATGCGCTTCATGTATGTATCATGATTTTATGAAAAGACTTGTAAACATGGGAAGAAATTACAGCGATGTAAAATATGTGGACATTCACTTAATGTATGGCATAGCACTATGGATTTATGTTTTTATGAGAACATTTTCCATACAGAAGGCAGCCCAACGGTCAAACGTTCATTAAGATACATCAGCGCCGTTGGGAAAATGTGAAATTTGCAAACCAGGTGATAACAGGTACACCGAGATCCATAGCAAGGGTGTCTAGATGTAACCCCAGGAGCTTTGACTAGGAGGGTTGCTATGTAAAGCAAATAGGTGCGTGCGTGGTCCCCTTTCACTGGGCAGCAGCAAAATTCATAGCATGTGGATTTAAAATTTGAGTTCACTATTATGACTTTTAGTAACCTAAGAGCAAATGGGCAGAACATTCAGTAATGGATGTTGTTAATTGTAAAGGCAATTCCCTCATGTAGATTAATTTATCTTATTCACGTTCTATGGCTGTGGGTTGTTTCCCATTTTTTGTGATAGTTTATGTTGATAGTATTTGCAGTAAGGAGAATTATTGCATGTCATCCAAAATTTTTCTATTGAAATTTCACTGGAAATACATGTTTTGATGCATGCTGAACCCCTCCCCCCTAAAAATAAGCTTTTTCACAAAAGGTCTGTGTAATTTTACTTTCTCTACTACGTATAGTAAATAGGGGAAGTATTGTATTCCACCCAAAAATTTGATACCGAGATATCACCGGAAATATATATTTTGAGACCCCCTGAATACAAAAAAAGCATTTTTGGAAACATGTCCGTGTGTGTGCATATGAGAGAGGGAGGGAGAGAAAGGGAGAGGGAAAGAGAGAGGGAGGGGGAGAGAGAGAGAGAAATAGTCAGTTAAACACCAAACTTGGTATTTAGGTTCAGTATCTTCCAGAGATGCGACACGAAGGTTTTCATAAAATCCCTCCACCCCAGATTACCCTTTACATGGAGCATTTTTCGAAAATTTTAATTTTCTCAAAAATGGTTCTAACAACTTTGATTAAAGTATATGTTTAAGATATTTTCATGACAAATGAAATGCATATCTCGAATTATCTGGGAATGTCTGCAAAAGTATTCTTCATTGTGAACGACTTTTGCATAACTGGTTAACCACAAGAGATAGACAAAATTTTACTGCACAAAAAATGTAGATCGCATTAAAATACACAATTTATGTCATATACATTTTTTTCGTTGAGTGAACCATTTTCGAGATATTGCTTGTTATTCCCTTAAATTTTCCAATACTTTTTCTCAAATGGGAATTCGTTATTCATTTTTTTTATGTCCTGGACATACAAAGAGAATAGAATGCGCCACATAGCAACCAGCTCTTAAAAGATTTGACTATCGCTTAAAGCCTAGCATAGTCCCCTTGCATCTACAAGAAAATTAGCAATAAGATTAACATCTCGATTAACATGAAGCATATGGAGAATAAGCGTTTGTAAAAAAATTGGTACAAGAGTAGAGAAAGTCATGTGAGTGTAACACATATTTTTTATGTTAAAGCTATTTTCATCTTGAAGTTTATGAGAATAAGCTCTCAAGCTCGGTTTATTCTGAAATATTTTTGTACAATGTGAAAACCATAAGAGATAAAATCTTACTACACAAAGAATGTAGATCTCATTAAAAGCACATCATTTGTCTTTTTTTTAGTTAACCATTTCTGAGATATTCCTTGTTATTGGTTTGAATTTTCAAATACTTGCACTTCTCTGAATAGAGAAGTACTTTTTTTTTTTTTTTTAATTTTTTGTCGTGATCATGCAAAGAGAATGGAATTTCGGCCATCTTATAGTGACCTTAAAGATTTGACTATCACTTAAGCCTACTCTATTCCCATAGTACCTATAAGCAAATATGCAATAAAACCATTTCTGGAAATGCTTATATTGATTAACATTAAATACAGAAAAATATAATCCTTTGAAAAAATAGATTGTTGAAGAATAAGTAGAGAAGGTCATGCGAGTGAGCACAAACAAAAATTTGTTATTATTAATAAAAGTTAAGGTATTATTATTATTATTATTATTATTATTATTATTATTATTATTATTATTATTATTATTATTATTATTATTATTATTATTAGACTTAGGATCTTTAGGTCCTAACAAATGTGATTTTAGGAACCTAAAAAGGTCCTAAAAATTAGAGAAATAGGTCTTTAATAGGCACAATAAATAAATAAATTTTATGTGCCATGCCATGCAAAACATGGTGATTAATGTTTTATTTCAAAACACACTTAAATACAGTAGTATAGATAAGATAATATAGTAATTGAACAATCATTCTATAAAATATCTGTGTCACTGTCAATTAATTAGTCAGTTAAAGGATAGAATTATGTCTTACATGAATTTTAAAAATTAATGCAACATTGTTATTTTTTAAATGACAGATTCTTCAATTTCACTTTTGGCCGTAATTTTGTCCACAATAAATAACAAGAAGCATTTCCAGATGATGTGGGGTAAGTTTGTCGGTCAGAATTAGCTTAAATGCAGAAAAAGATATCTCAACGTCTGCGGTGGTGACTGGAACATATTTGAAAAGAGAAACCATATGTGGATTAAATCCTGTAGGTAGATCTGCCTCATGTCTGCTTAAAATATCTGATACTCCTTTCAGAACAGTATATCCAGGATTTTTGGCGAGCACTATTTGTAGTTTTTTGGAAATAACTTTCTCAACCTCACCAACAGCTTTAACTGACTTTCTGCTCTTGTAAATAATGTGATTGACTCGGTGAGACTGAGATTTGATGATTCTAATTGCTCTATAGTATCTGCTAAAAATGTGAAATTAGCGCGAATATATAACAGATCCTGTCTCAAACCTTTCTCTCGTAGGACATTCTGGGCAACCTTAATACACTGCGATTCTTCTCCCGAAAAACTATTTACAACCTCAACACTGTCAATGTTCTCACTGTAATACTTCACAGACTGCAGCCATGTACCCCATCTTGTCAAAATAGGCACTGGTGGCAAAGGCAGATTGGAACATCTTTCTTTGAAAGCTGCAATTCTATTATTTGACTTTAAAAATACTGTATGGAGGGTATTAAATCATTGATTTTGGGGAACTGGTTTCGAACTTCCTCTGCTACTTGAAGTGCATGAGCCAGACAAGTAATGTGTTTTAAATGCTGAAAAAATACCTTTAAAAGTTTCCCAGCTGCTATCATATATGGTGCTGCATCAGTGTACAGTAACAACACCCTTTCATCCTTTACACCATTCAGATCAGTACTTTTAGTCCAGAGTTTACGAAGTAGGCAACTGATTGAGCAACTGATTAGTTTTCTCCAACACCTTTGAACAAATTATATGCAAATTTACATAATTTCCTTCATCTAATTTCCCTAAGTTAAATTTGATATACTTCACCCCAGGGCGTCTGTGGTTTCATCTACGGAAATCCAGATGTAGGAGTCTCTTATTTCTGACCGTATTTCATTCAGCTGTGATTCATACACCATCTCAAGATAATTTTTTCTAAGTGCCGATTCGGTGGGTATTCTATCTCTCCAATACTTTTATAAAAATGACTTCATTGTTGCATTTTCAACTGCATTCCAAGGAATGTTGGCAGCAGTGAATGCTTTACACACATCAAAATAGAACTGAGATTTTATTTTTGAGGGCATGGACTGTGTAAGTAAAGTTTGCTTCTGAGAATCTTTCTTTTTAGAATTTGCTTGATGCATGAAGTTTTCTCGTGTTGTACCAAGTGACTCCTTTTTTCGGCAGAAAGCTTAAGTAGAAGAATATATTTATAATTATATTTTAATGTTGGTAAATATTTTGTTAAAATAATTAAAATTTTAAATGAATAACCACTATAATTTACATAAAAATTAGTATAACTTAAAAAAAAAAAATTCTCTTTTACAAAATTAGTATTGTCTTGATCTGTAGTACTGTTTGACCACAGTATTGGACTTACTAAAATGCATCAAACAAATTTGAGATTATTTTCAGATAGAAGAAAAAGTCATATGGTACAATTAATCGCAGTAGTTAACATACATGTTCTCATAGGAATAATAAAAATGATAGAAAGTACAGTAAAAAGCTCACCTCTTTATAGCAGACCTGACAGAAGACTGTACAAGACTGGAAATCCAAAATCCATGTTCTTATTAATTCACTTTTGGTAGATTTGTTCTTAGGCATTTTGCAGCACTAGCAATCAAAGACTTTAATATAGTTATATTATGAACACGAACCGACACTTTAACTTATTTTCAAATAACTATTTCTTCTGAGAACCAGACATGGGCCAATTGTTGTTGTATTCCATTGCCGAAGTTCCAATTTCGCATGCAGCAGCTTAAGATTTCACTAATTGACTAATTTTGAAGATTTAGCTGATTACCAGCTGATTTAATCATTATCTTTAGGTGATTGGAGGCTATTTCGATATTAGCAATGAAGTTTTCTGTATTTTTGGGGAAGTTTATGCAGGTTTTTAGGCCATTGTTCAAAACAGACAGCTCAGCGCTGGTGAATGGTTCTTTTGAGAGGTTAACTACATATTGGTCTGTTGTAGGTTCATTGTTTAGGTTATGATTATATGTTGCTTTCTGTTTTTTGTTATGTCTAGGGGATTTTTTCCGGTATTCCAGGGAGTTTTTTTGTTTGAATATTAGGTTGTTTAGTTTCTTTTTTAGTTTCATTGTTTTGGTGATCATCATCTGTTAGGTGATTGGATTATTGGTGATTATCCCCAACGATAAATCAGCAGGTATATATCAAATTGGTTGTAATGACTGTAACCTGGTATACATAGGAAGAACCAAAAGAAATCTTGAAATAAGACTTAAAGAGCATATGAGATGTATTTACCAAAAACAGCCAGATAAATCAGCAGTAGCACATCATTTCTGGTCTTCAAACCATGATATCACTCCGAACATAAAACTCTTAAAACCGATCAACAGCAGCAATGAATTGGACATCTGGGAAAAAATACATATCGTCAAACACAGGAATCACCTAATGAATTTCGAACTGCTGCCACCCAACAGCCTTTGGAGGTTCATCAGCCCAGCAGCAGAGAACACCACTAGCCACACACATTCCCCAGACAATAACTGGCAAAATCAGTTGAGGACATGCTGACGATGGGAGCAAACCGTCTCCCGAAACGCGTTCAAGTAGGAACATTTTAGTGATGTAGTGTAACAACCTTCAACTCTCTTTATTTTAAATTTCAGTAATTGTTGCTCTAAGCCTTTTAAAAACGACACCACGCTGCATTTTATCAAACAGAAATCAAACAAGTATCCAGTCAATGAAAGGTTTGTTGATTATTGAATACAACAGTGTAGTGAAGAAATTCATTGGAATTTTAAAAAAAAGGCATTTATAGGCACCAAAAGGCAGAAATAGGTATTTATGTTGAAATAGGTGCTTATAGGCACTATAAAAGTTGGTTAATGCCTTTTTAGGTCAATTATGTGTGTAATTATCTATGTTAGGCTCAATAGGCTGTAAAAGAAAGCAATAGGAAAAGCCTAAATATCCGAAGACTAATTATTATTATTATTGCTGTACAGTTCCCCAAATAACTGGACATTTTGAAAAGTTACTACATTTAATGGCAATTTGCTTCTATCCAGTTTGTTTGTGCATGTTAAAGTAAGCTAACTTTGCCCACAAGACCTTGCTTGCAGTGTTGTATGGAAATGGCTGAAAGAAACAAAAAGAGAAGATTTGAAACATTTCAGAAGTGATCATTTTCAAGTTACAGTCTTGCTTTCTTTAATTTTAGACTTTGGAATCTCAAAATTGAAAACTGTATTATGTATTGTGTTTTACACATATGATTGTATTTACTGTTGTCATCAGGTACGTGGCCTTCGATCCTCTTGGGCATAAGCTAATCACTGGCATTTCAAATGCACCTCACAATCAGAGCCAATGGGACAGAGTGGCAAATACAACGCCTCATCAAGGGGTAACAAATCCTACAGCAAGTAACACTTCCCAGTCCCAGAGCAATATGATGCTCCCAGAACACGAGAGACGCATTGCCACTTGCTATCAGTCACTTGTGGAGCAGTATGAACGACTTGTTCAGCGATATTATGACCTATCACGTTCAAGAACAGCTGTGACAGTAAGTTTATTTTAATTTTGAAATCAAGAATTAGATTAGATAAATTTGTCTATAAGTTATAACATGGTTTCTTATGTAAAAACAATCAGTGTTCTTTGATATTTACAAATATAATCTGTTTTATCATTTCATGAGGGAGAGTATTGACAATTTTGCTAGTGAGACAAATTGGCAGTTCTGAATATTTATTTGTTTTGTATTTTGCTGTATACATATCATTCATGTCTGTGGTAAAATGGTTATGAAGATTATCATTTAGAGCAAATAAATGTGAGTTATTTTTATATAATACTGCAGCATTTTACTGTGTGTTAATTTTTATCTGTGATTTTCCACACGATAGAGCAAGAATGATGTCATAGTTGACTGATGAGTCTATACTTACGCTGTTGTATCTCTGGCCCTGAAGTTTCACAATGTTAAAAAAAGAGACAGGTTAATGTTAGAATGGCTGTGAATTTCTATACTAAAGGAAGCTATTTTGATTCGCTTCAACAGATAAATCAGTACTGTAATTTGATATCTTGTAAGTCTGTAATAAATATAGTCTATTGTTCTTGCTTAGAGCTTTACTGCACGTAAAACACAACACGAAAGAAAAGAATAAAAAATCCAGCAAGGTTTGCAGTGCCGGGTTGACTCGCACAGCAAAGGGTGGAAGTTGTCTGTTAGAACCAATTACAGGCTTCCTTTCCGTGTGCATCTACTGCAGTTTGGACTGTGTTGCCGATTCACTTATAAGTGAAGCACGTGTTTGTCAGTAGTTGTTTGCTTTAGTCCAGGTGAATTTTGTTTTCTGTGTGCATGCGATTTACTGCATTAAGTTTAAGTTTCCTGTAAATGCTATCTCCCTACTTTAAATACTCTTTAACATAGGCAGTTATTTCATCGTTTGCATTTTTAAAGAGATGGCATAGGTATACACACGGTTCACAGTAGGGGCAAGAATTGGCAACATTACCTCTTTCGGTTGCGCTAAATGTCAGAGCCGGAGATAAAACGGTGGTAGTATACATTTAGTCATTCATGGCCAGCTTGATATGTAATCACTGCTTTGTTTTGCTGAAACTTGTATAGAAGTTTGCATGTTTTCACAGTCAGCTGCTCCTAAACTATTATTATTATTTATTTATTTATTTATTTCTTATTTGAACTGTTTATGGTGCTATGAAATAATTATGGATGCTTACAAGCATGTTCAGTTGCAAAATTATGATGCAACTACTTTGTACAAAATACATGCCAGTCACTGTTACTTGTTGCGATAGGGTAAGAGCATGGGAGTGTATAACCTAATTTTGTGTGCAAAGTTGTAATTTGTGCTGATATTATATGAGTTTATGGTATCTTTTGTCTTCTGTGCTCAAAATAGCTGACACACTTATCTTGGCTTCTCTCATTGTATTCCTTAAAATACCTTTTTAATTCGAGTTTTGAAAATTACATTTTAACTGCTGTCAATGTCACTGTCAACGTCAACTTAAGATATAACGAAATCCCTGCACTGAGAATTACCTAAAAATTTGCCACACGGGTATTACCAATGGAAGTGTTAGAATTCTTCTTACGAGTATGACGTTATCAAAACGTTCCCATTATAGCTCACATTTTGCTGATGGCAATACTTAATGACAGCTAAAAATGCTCAATCAAGGCAATGACATTGAGAGCATTATTTTTTACTGGCTGTGCGCTCTATTCGAACAAAACTTGTTTCTGATGTCATCCAGTTGCTTTACATCGTACCCAGACAAATGTCAGTGATAAAAGTGACTATCTCCGCATTTGTTTGGAGTAAACCAAATAGTAAACTTGCAGAAATTATGAATTTGTTCTCAGATAATTTAAACGTAATCTTAGATTAGATATGAGATCTCTGAAGACCTTTACTAATCTGGTCTGCACCAGCACCTCCCCATATTGCAAAACCTGTGGTGTCATTAGCTTCATTGTTGTTAAGCTTACACATAACCTCCAAATAATGAAAATAGCACAAGTCCCCAATGTTCACACTTGTGGTTATATTACATTTTGAATAATGCTTTTGTACCTTATGAAGTAACTAGTTCTTTGTGTTACGTTGATAATAACTTACCTCACTCTTTACATCGCTATGCACTGTAGAGTGAATTGCTACACTGTATTTTGTGTTTATCTTGCGTAGTATTTAACTTCACTGTTATAAAACTAAATGCGTTTTGCTGATAATATTTTGGGTAGGTTATACTGTTTTAAGTACTAGTAACTTTATTTTATCTGTCTGCCTGTTATAAACATCAAGTTATCTTAGTGTGATATCCTGCCGCTAGAGGGACAATATTTAAGTCGTCTCATCAGTGATGGATTACATTAAGTATAATCTGTTGTTAGAGGGACAGTGCATAAACTCGCTTCATCAGCTTGGACTTTTTATAGACCTCATTAAAGCTTTTGACTTAGTAAATCATGACATTTTACTAAACAAATTAGGTTATTTGAGAATCAGAGGAATACCAAAAGATTGGTTTGCATCCTACCTAAAAAATAGAATGCAAATTGTAGAAATTAACACAGTTCAATCAGAAACACTAAAAGTAAATCATGGAGTGCCGCAAGGTTCAATCCTTGGATCACTATTGTTCCTTATTTTCATAAACAATCTTCCATTGAACATTCCAAAAGCGCATACAATAATGTTTGCAGACGCAAACCTAGTCTTGAGCAGTGAAAACTCATTATCCCTCCAGAATGAAGCAAATAATAGCTTACAATGTTGGCTAACAGAGAACAAACTTTTATTGAATATACAAAAAACAATATATCTGTATTTCCATAACCAATCAAAAAGCAATAATTTAGATTTACATATAAATCAAACTCCCATAGTTAAAAAAATGTGCAACAAAATTCCTGGGAATCTGGATTGATAACGAATTCTCGTGGGAAACCCATATACAACAACTAAGTGTCAAACTGAACAAATTATGTTATGTTGTTCATAAATTGGCTAATGTGTGCTCCAAAGTAATACTAAAGATAGTGTATGACAGCTGCGTTGAGTCCCAAATTAGCTATGGCATCCCCTTTTGGGGTTCCTCTTTAAAAGCAACACATATTCTCACAATCCAAAAAAGAATTTTAAAGGCAATTCTAAAGGTACCCATAAGAACACCAAGTAGATACATATTCAATGAACTTGAAGTTTTGCTTATCCCATGCCTATATATTCTTGAAACCTTAAACTTCATTCATAGTAATATAACTATATTTCAAAAGAACTCAGAATATCATAACTACAACACAAGAAGTCTCAATAACTTATGCTTGAATAGCCACAGGCTTACAAAAAACCTAGCAAGCATTTCCCATCTGGGTATCTTAATGTATAACAAACTAGATACTTCAATAAAAAACTTAAATAAAGAATCTTTTAAAGGTAAACTAAGAAAGCTAGTCTAAAAAGGCAATATTTACGTATAAAGGACTATTTAAATGAACCATGTTTTCCATAATCACATAATTAAAGTACATAGATTATTTAATTTTGTTCATAGATTATTTAATTTTGTTATTCTGTGACATAGTATTTTTGTAAAGAAACTAACATGTACTTATTTTAGTATTACTTGCTGCAATGTAAAACCAATCCCGATGTGTCCGAAAAAACAATGTAAGTTGTTTCCCAAAGGATGAAATAGCATTGATGACATTTCTTGTGTGGGAAATCACGGATAAAAATAAATACCCAATATATTAATAAGTTGTTTACAGTAAAATTATTAAAATCCTTAAAAATATGCCTTTATGAATCTGTAGGCTTCATATTATAGTTGACTCTGAGCGCTCTGTTCTGCATTAGAAATACTGTAACTTCAGTTGCAGTTCCCCGTATTAAAGTATTATATGATAAAATTGATTATACAGTTATATAATAAACTATAAGCAAATCCTTTATACCATGCTCATTTTCAGGCATCTGATAGCAAAACAAGCTTTGTTTAGTGTGTTACATATGCATTTATATATCAGCCAATCACATCTCCATTGAATCAGTTAACTGTACCAAATATGGTACCTTACCATACCAAATATGGAATGAAAGGTATATTACATAGTGCTGCCAAAACATACAAGTCTTCCATTTGACATCAAAGCAACCCTTAACTTTTCTCAGTTCAAAAACAAACTCTTCAAGTACCGACTTGACCAATACTGTAATTCCTAATAACTTGACAATAGAAAGCCTTAGTGGTGCTTGTTGAAATATTTAATAAATGTACCTATACACGCGTGCACGTGCACTTAAATAGGTTTGTGTGTGTGTGTGCGTGCATACATTTTTTTTGTTTTGTTTTGTTGTTTGTTCCTGCTTTCTTTACTTGTGCTCTCTTTTTATATGTATTTATTTTTTTGTAGTTTTTTACTGCCTCAGTTGTAAAGGGCAGTCCTACCTAGAGCAGTATGCTCATTGTGACCTTCTTTGTAAATAAATAAATAAATAAATAAAATATATAATTGGTCTGATCTCGCCAGGTAAGGTTTTGATGTAAAACAATACGCAAGACATCTTATCAAGAGATTTTAAAATAGTGCCACCAATATTAAAACTCAATTCCTTAAAGTCCTTTTAATACTAAAATATATGACGACTTGTTACATAAGCTTGTGAAGGCTGGCAACAGTAATGTTTGTTATGCCTCGTATCATTGGCTGAGATTGTGGTTTCAAAAACAAAAACATAGGCGCAGCACAAATCATGCCATGCCTCTTAGTAACCACTGTCACCAATTACAAAATGCCATCTCCCTGTCTTGAACTGCATCCTCAACTGACTTGTCAGTTCTGTCATGAACAGAACCCAGCCAGTATGTCTCAGTATTGACAATTAGTAAAGTTGCACTGCAAACTGTCTGAATATACTATATACTTCAAGATATCTTTAGCAGTATTAGGGATAAGAGAACCTTGGTTATGTACAAGCAAATTAAAAAAGTTTGGGCCAGGGAAAAGTATATTGAAGTGAGCAATAAATTGCAAAGGGAAGGGTGGGCATGGTTTAGATCTGGAGCAATGAAATTAAGGGGAATGAAAGGTGGAATGGATCCACAGAAGTGTGCATTATATGGAGAATGGCCTACATTTTATTTTAGGTTGTAATGAGACTAAACTATGGAGAGATCAATGGGTACCAGTTAGGTGGTTGAAATTACCCAGACCAATAATTATAATGAGAATTGGAAAGCTTAAAAATACAGAAGAGATTATAAAGTTGGGCAGATTATTAGGAAAGACTAAGGAAAAATATAAGAGAGGAATTTCAAAATTATAAATCTGTATATTTTGCAAGCATGCCTATTAAGTAAGTTGGTATATTTAATTAATAAGTGTGTATTAGAAGTAGGTAGTTAGTGAACCTGATGTATAATGTATTAATAACCACAGTGTTTACTACATTTGCACCAGGTGCAATTCAAGTATATATATTTTGTATATTAGAAAGGAATAGTTGGTATATGTATATGTAATACTATATACTTGGGTGTAATGCCCACCAGGTGACAAAATGGGCACATAAGTACAGTCAACGGTCTACAATGCTAGGAAAATTTGCAGTTGCATAAAATTCTTGGATCACTGTACCCATAAGGAAGCGATTGCTTTCCCAGGTATGTGCATACCGTGGATTTTGAAATTTCATTGCAGTCACCATTTTTAATACGAAATGACCTGGTGAAGAAATATCTGTGTTATCAATTAACTGTTGAATCGGTAAAAAGGAGCAAGTTCAGAGGATATTCCAATCTTGGTTCAGTTTCTTCCAATATTTTCAATGCTACCTGTTTTGATGATCTGTAACAAGTTGCAAATTTTACATATACATTTTGTAGTAATAGTTATTTCTATCTTGAATAACACGAGATAGACCCACATGTTTGATAAATTTCAGTATCAAAGATATTCATTGTTCAGTTACTGGAATGAAAGTAATTTGTGCTGTTTCTCAAGAGCTAGAGTACATACATAATCTTTAAACTAGAATTGACGGACCATCAATCATTTGATGGAATGAGAATGATGCCTCTAAAGTTGACAGGAACTTTGGCTGTCAAAATAATGACGCATTGATGATGGTTGGTGAAACCTGGCATAATAGTTCTTAAACTTTAACCATAGATTCTCTAGATTTGACAAAAGATGAAATTAATTCATTTACAATGCCACTCATTCCAAATGATATATCTTCTTACTTTCTCTACTATATATAATGAGTAGGGGAAGTATTGTATTATACCCAAAAATTTTATATTGAGATTTCATCAGAAATGTATGTTTTGAGGTCCCCCGAACCCCAAAAAAAAGCATTTTTAGAAAGAGGTCTGTGTGAACAGCATAACTCAAAAACGAAAAGTTGGATAAATTCCAAATTTGGTATTTAAGGCCAGTATCCTCCGAAGATGCGACATGAAGATTTTCAAGAAAATCTCATCACCCCCAAATACCCTTTACATGGAACATTTTTCAAAATTTATGGTTTTCTAGAAAATGGCTCTAATGATTTTGATTAAAATACCATACATTAAAAATATTTGTATGACAAATAAAATGTATATCTTGAATTTTCTGGGAATAGCCTGTGAAGTCTTCATTTGGAAGGAATTTTATATAATCTTATATAACTGGCGAACGTTGAGCAGTAGACAAAAATGTAGATCTCTTTAAAACACACAATTTATTTTAGATACTTTTTTTTGTGGCATAAGCCACTTCTGAGGTATCTGGTATTAATGGTTTGAATTGTTCATTACTTCTTGTAGTGTTCCTGTTCACTTTACAAGCTTCTAACAAATGCCCTATATTCTTAATCGATATCAATCAAAAGGGAAAAGTAAGCAATACAGCAGTTATTAATTATTAGGCATATCTGTCAGGCTGGCCAACCACCAAAAATGGCCAAATTTGTAGACAATTATGTGGGGCAGTATTAACACTAACTGTTATAACAGGGTCAAACTTACCAGGAATTACTTTTTACAGTATCAAGAAACATAGCAGTCTGTTTTACCAACTCCAGATGCAAAAACATTAAGTTTTTTTTCCAAGTTTCAAAATACTAAAAAATATGGCTAATTTTGAAGATTTAGAAGCTAGTAACAGTGATGTGTCATAATTTAAAATAAAGAGAGTTGAAGGTTGTTACACTACATCACTAAAATATTCTTACTTGAACGCGTTTCGGGAGACGGTTTGCTGACAATGAGAGCAAACCGTCTCCTGAAACGCGTTCAAGTAAGAATATTTTAGTGATGTAGTGTAACAACCTTCAACTCTCTTTATTTTAAAAAAATATGAGATAATTACTGTCTTGGATAGGAACTGTCTAGGACGCGGGACGTTTAGCACAAATCTGGGACACCTAGCAACACTGCATTGAACATTCCCCAATGCATATACAGTAATATTTGATGATACACATGCATTGTCTTCAGCAGTGACAATCCTATATCTTTGCAGGGAAAAGTAAATGAAGGAAACAATAGTTTGTAATGTTGGCTGATAGAGAACAAGCCCTTATTGAACATAAAATAAAATCTGTATATTTGAATTTTCGTCCTCAGTCGCTAAATATTAATTTGAAACTGCATATAAATCAAACACCCTTAGTTAAAAAAAAAAGTGTAACAAAATCTCTGGGTATTTGGATTGATTATGAACTCTCATGGGAAATCCATATATCACAACTGGGTATTAAACTAAACTGGTTAAACCATTTGCACTGGCTAATGTGTGCTCTATCCAAGTGCTAAAGATGGTACAGGGTGATTTATGAAGAACTGACACGTTTCTTTCTTTAATTATTCTGTTCGAAATTCACTCAATGCCCAATTTTAGCACCAAATTAAACAAAATGTTCTGGAGTTTCGATTGCCTGTCACTAGATGCGCAGATGTTCATGTTTTATTCATAATTGTTAGTTTTATTGTCAGCAACTGTTTTTGAGATTTTGTTGTAGTCAACGTGAAAATGGAGTACACATTAAATGAACAACTCATCCTTGTAAAGCAATACTGGATTATTATGAATTAAATTACAGCTACTCATAGGGCATACCAGAGAGAATTTGGTGTTCGGAATCCTCCCCAAAGAAACACAATACTGGGACTGGTAAACAAATTGGAAACAACTGGATATCTGGTGAGTGAAAAAGGCAAAACTCGTTCATCTAGGCTTCCCACAGTGGTTGTTGACATAGAGCATGACTGGATCAGTTGCTCAAAAAATCATTAAGATGTTTGTCGCAGAATACAGGGTACAGCTAATCAATGTGTCAGAGAGTGGTGAAAAGTTCAGGCCTAAAGCCGTATAGGATTATGGTTGTCCAGCAGTTACAGGAACCAGATAAGGATAGACGACTGAATTATTGTCGTTGGTTTCAGGCGTTCATTGTGCAAAATCCTGCCATATTGTCCATCACATGGTTCACAGATGAAGCATGGTTCCATTTATCCGGCTATGTGAACTCACGCTATTGGGCCAGTGAAAATCCACATGTTATTCATGAAGCATCTATGCACCCGGATAAAATTGGAGTTTGGTGCGGAATATCCACACAGAGAATAGTGGGACCAATTTTTTTTTAAAACAATGTGAACACTGCAGAGTACCAATGGATTTTCGTGGAGTTTGCTGCACAACTAGATGATGTAGAGCTGAGCAAGGGTATTTTCAGCAGGACGGTGCTACATGCCATGCATCAAATGAATGCATGGCACTAATTACAAGTTTCTTTGACAACTGAATAATTTCCAAGAAACTGTGGCCACTGAGATCTCTGGAGTTCTTTCTATGGGGTTACTTAAAAGATAGGGTTTATGCCACACGTCCCCAGACATTGGAAGATCTGAAGCACAACATTACACAGGAGATTCAAGCTATTGACAACAGAGTCCTTCAACGAGTGGCCAGTAACATGGAATGACATGTTGAGTTGTGCCTTAAGCCCTGCCCATACTGGTTAACTTTTAACAAAACTTGTCAAGTGCAACATGTTAACAGTTTGCATGTTGGCCAAATTTTGATGGCAAAATTGACTTAACATGTTAACCGAAAGAGTTGTGCTTGACATTTTTAACATGTTGGGTGTTTTCCGCTTTTAATGGAAAACTTGTTAAGTTAATTTGCTCTCTGTGTATGTGATTGGGTGAACTTCAGAAGTTTCCGGAGTGTATCCATGGCAACAGTGTACTTCTGATTCCTTCAAGCTATTGTGTTCGGTAGTTCCGTGTCGACTCGCTCTGTGCTCGTATCATTGATTTGGTTTGCTTCATGTGAAGTTATGGAATGGACGAAAGAAAAGACACTTTCATTAATAAAATCTTTGTTGAGCCTATCATTATGGAACATTGTAATATATGTAATTAAAAGGATGGACAATTATACCAAACTATGTGCAGTTTATTGTTGTTCCAGAGGTAATATCAAAAGAAAATAGCTTCACTTTGTTAGAGAATAGCAAAAAAATAGCTCAAGTCTGACAGCTGGAATGGCTGCTCTCAAATGTGCTCCTTTTTGTAAATCATAGGCTAGAAACCTTGGTCAAAGCTAAGTTGAAGTCACTTTGACTGTTCTCAAGAAATTGAAGTCAAACCTGCTCCTAATTTTAAACTCATTTAAAAATATTTTCACTCCTGTGCCAATTAACAAGATAGAGCCTCATCACCTTCCACTTTCCTTTTTATTACATATCAAGCATAGATACAAATAGCAATGGTCAAATCCTCATTACTGGAGTCCATTTTGCTTTTAGTTGAGAGATTTTGTTGTCCCAACAAGTCACTGGTGTGGATGGAATGTTAAAGGTTCACAGTTATAACATGTTGAAGGCATTTAACACATTGAATGAAACATTTTGTTAATTGTTGAATGTTAACTGTTCATATGTTGAACATTGTGGACTCACCTTTATGCAAGATGGAGGATAGTTTCAACATTTGCTATAGAGGTAAATAATCTCACAAAATTCCTCTGCATTTAAGGTATAATAAGTTGTCACTAGCATAACTCGTTTTGAAACAGTTAAAGAAATAAATGTTGTTCATAAATCATCTTGTATATTTTAGCTGTGTAGAATCCCTGATCAATTATGGATCCTATCCTAAAGCAATGTAAATTTTACAATTCTAAAAAGAATATAAAAAGTAATTGAGAGGGTATCCATAAGAACACCAAGTAAATATGTATTTAATGAACTTAAAATTCTGTCTACTCCTTGTTACTTTCTCTACTACGTATAGTAAGTAGGGGAAGTATTGTATTCTACCCAAAAATTCGATACCGAGATTTCACCGGAAATACATGTTTTGAGATCCCCTGAATCCAAAAAAAGTATTTTTTGAAACATGTCCGTGTGTGTGTCTGTCTGTGTGTCTATCTGTGAACAGCATAACTCAGAAACGAACAGTCGGATAAACACCAAACTTGGTATTTAGGTTCAGTATCTTCCAGAGATGCGACATGAAGGTTTTCAAGAAAATCCCCCACCCCATAGTACCCTTTACTTGGAACATTTTTCGAAAATTTTAATTTTCTCAAAAATGGCTCTAACGATTTTGATTAAAATATAATATGTTTAAGATATTTTCATGACAAATAAAATGTATATCTTGAATTTTCTGGGAATGTCTCCAAAAGTATTCTTCATTGTGAACAACTTAAGCATAACAGGTAAACCATAAGAGATAGACAAAATTTTACTACACAAAAGATGTAGATCGCGTTAAAATACACAATTTATGTCATATACATTTTTGTTGTTGAGTGAACCATTTTCGAGATATTGCTTGTTATTCCCTTAAATTTTTCAATACTTATTTTCTCAAATGGGAATTCGTTATTCATTTTTTTGTCTTGGATATGCAAAGAGTATTAATCTTTGGCAAAGGGAATGGTGCTGCACCTAGCAACCAGCTATTAAGAGATATGTATGTGCTTAAAGGCTTTTTCGATACTGCCCTTGTAAATATATATTCCCCTTACATCTATAAGAAAATTATCAATAAGATAGAGTCTGCAAATGTTTATCTCGATTAACATGAAGTAGATGGAGAATAAGCGTTTGTAAAAATAGTTTGTACAAGAGTAGAGAAAGTCATGTGAGTGTAACACATCAGATTTTGTATATATATAAATCCTTGAAACTCTAAATTTCATACACAAAAATAAAAATTTCTTCCATAAGAACTCTGATTATCATAACTAGAATACAAGGAACCTCGACAGCTTGCATTTGGATAGTTATAGGCTTACCAAGAGCCTATTGAGAATTTCCCACTTAAGTGGGAGCAACCAAACAGAGTAATCAGAACAAAAATGACAAAGGGAGCGTTCACAATTGACAGGAAGCTTTCCTGGACCCTGGGAATGGGATAGAAGACTTGGCCAAGTTTCAACTTTCTTGTTCTCGGACAGGGCATATTAGATCTATATTGTGCATATTAGACTGTTTACTGTAGAGGTTATTCTAGGCGACTGTGACATAAACAGTTGCTAGTGCTCTCTATAGTCCCAGGCTGGAAACATGAACTGGAAGGAATTCTAGCATATGTGTATCCTAACCTAGATTCTCACACATGCAGATCCATTGAGTGTTGGTTTGTCTGTAGTTTGTTTATATGCAACTCAAAACTGGCTATTGCCTTAAAAACAATGGTAAAAACTACAAAGAACAGCAACAACCAGTAGAAATTAACAAAGAACAACAAACAACTTTAATGTACAGCATTAAATAAAGGAAAGAAAGCTCTGTAGTAGGAATTAACTGTATCACTACTCATAGCAGTTTAGTGTACCGGCATTGCGGGTTGTTTATGTTTAGTTTGTAGGCTCGCTATGTTTATGTGCCTAAGCTTCGGATAGTTCAGTGGTACCAATCTTGGACTCCTGTAAAAATATACTTACTTCTACATATGCTTCTTGGGTCGTGGTCTCGGAAGAGGATAAAAAGAACAGATTTCACTTACCCTTTTATTTCACATGAAATAAGAAGCAACTTTCATAAACAAAATATATTTTTCACTTCATATTACTTTTACACAAAATATTACTTTACTGTTAAGGAAATATAAATGATTAGACTGGTATTAGATCCCTATTGTGCATATTAGACTCTTCACTCTAGAGGTTATTTTAAGCAGCCGTGACATGAAACAGCCACTAGTGCTCTCTATAGTCGCAAGCTGGAAACATGAAACTGGAAGGAATTAGTAGTAAATGTGTTTCCTAACCTCATCCCGACACCCGCAAATCTAATCAGCGTTGGTTCCTCTGGTGAAGGGATCATTTGCAGATAGTTTATATGCAACTCAAAACTGGCTATTACCTAAAAGACAATGGCAAAACCTACAAAGAACAGCTAAAACCGGTGAAAATGAAAAAAGAACAATAAACAATTTTGATGTATGCCATTAAATAAAGGAATGAAAGTTTGGCATAAGTAGAGGGATTGGAAATGTAATGAATATGCATTTAGATAATGTTTACTCTAAATTGGAAATAGGTGAAAAAGTGTCATTGGTCAGTTAAAAACAAATGAAATCCCAATGTGCAAAATCGACTTTCACTTTGTGATCGATATGCATTCCCGTTCTCATTACCGGGCTGTTGTGAATAAAAATTTCTTGCTTCCCGTTCTCATTTCTGTTCTGATTACCGTTACCGGGTGGTTGTGAACCACCCTTTACTATAGCAACCTGATTTTCTGTAATCTTAATGGTAGATGAGTCTGTCTCTATGTATGTTTCATTTTGTGTTACATGTATGGCTTGCCATTATTTTACATTATTAAGGTCACTCACCTAAATGTAATTTTGATTACTATGAATCTTTGATAAAATTTGAATTTTATTATACAAGTCCCTTCCTGAATTTCTTTTTACTCTTAATTTTCTCGATCTCATCCGTAAAGCCTTTCTTTCTTATCTAATGGCATTTTTCTTTAAGCATTCTGTACATGTAGTTCAATATAACTTATGTGGCTAGACATATTAAAATATCATCTCAGCTTGGTACGGCTATAGGAATCAGAAATTTAGATAATGTTTACTGTAGCCAATTTTGGTGTTGGCTGAATTGGAAGCAGGTGAAAAAATATCATTCATCAGTTAAAAACAAATGAAATCGCAATGCGCAAAATCATTTTTCCACTTAGTGATCAATATGAACATTGATATGCATTCCTGTTCGTGTTACTGGGCTATTGTGAAACAAAATCTTGTATATTGCATTGCTTCCCATTGTTTCTATTTTGGTTATCATCCTCGGGCTATGGTGAACCAGTCTTTAATACACAACAAATTAGATACTGCATTAAAAAGCTTAGAGCCGTATTCATAGATTTCACATTGGTCTGGACTATCTCCAGACCATGTGGCATGGCAATTAGAACCAATCGGCATGAAGCTGTAGCATGAAGTAATAAAAGAACAATCAAGATTCATTCCCGTTACATTAAGTGCATCCTAATTAAACCTTTGCTGTAACAGATTTCTTAACTTTGCTTTACATCCCATCATGTTACATAAAGTGCATCGTAATCTCTGTTTAACGAAGGTAAATCTAGCAATGGCATATGAATCATTAGTTATAATGCGGCTTACTAAGGTCAATAGTGTTTACTTGATACCTTCTCTTGCATAATATGGAAGTGCTATTAGCATTGTATATAAATATGCAAAACAATTCCAGTGTACATAACCATAATTTAAGAAACAATGACGATTATTATAGAATAACATTAAGGGGAACTCTAAATAATCGTGCCATAGAAGTTAGAGGAAGAGAATTATTCAATAAATTACCTAGAAAAATAAAGAACATAAACCAGCCAAATGTAATGATGAAAACAATAAAGAAATACTTAATAGAACATGAATTTTATAGTGTAGAGACATGGTAAGCAACGTAAAGTGAAAATCATATTTAAGGTAAACTGAATGTAAATGCAGTGTAAAAGAAGTAATGTAAAATTATAAGCTGTACTTGTTAAATTATTTTATATTTGTAATTGGACATGTCCTTTAAATGTATTTAAAAGGATGATAATAATAAACTCACTTTCATGTAAAAAACAAAAAATCAATTGAGATACTCAAGTCTCGGTTATCGTTTCTGTCATATAGGTTAGGATGAATTCATTTTATCAGTCTTTTAACCTTTGTTTTATTAAACCTATATTTGTTTTGAAGTTTAGGTCGCCATACTTTCCAATTATGTCTAATTTTGGTAGATAGTTTTACTCCACCAGATCACTTCGCGAATTCTATGCAAGCAGCCAACTTATCATTCCAAAGTCATCCATTTTGTAAAGATGGTCTGCCTTTAATCTATCCCTCTGAGGTAGACCAAAATTTGGTCCCGATCAAAGCGTGTTATCCCTGGACCAACGCAAGTCCCGGTCTATGAATAAGAAAATCAATGATCCGCTCTAAATCCACCGGAAGTAGCAATTTGGTCCAGACCAAAATCTACTATGAATACCGCGCTTAGTTTCCAAATCCTTCAGAAGTAAACTAAGAAAGCTGCTCATAAAGAAACAGTGTTTGTATATACAAATGACATTTTGAATGATCCATTTTACCTCATTCCCCGGATATAAGAAATAACTAATGTTTATACACTCTCTAAAGAGTTACCCACTGTTACAGTATGTCTGTATTTTAAATGAATTGTAACTTGAAAACTTGACCAAAGATTTAAAACTGTTGTATTTATCTAAACCATTGTCACTGTATATTCGTATATAAACTATTATAAATATTTATATGATGGCATGTCCAATAACACTGTACATTTTTCCTAAAGGATGAAAATAAAAAAATTAACAATAGTTTTCCCTCCACAGATGGATCGAGGAACTGATCCAATGGAAATGGCTGATTCACCATCAGCTCTGCCTCGACCAGCAACCTCAGGAACAAACACTCAAAGTAGCGGACTAATGGGACGCCTTTTACTGAGAGGAAATGGTGAAAGTAGTTCGAGTGGTGGTACCGGCAGTGTTGCAAATGATGAAAGTACTAACAGAAGTGAAGATGGTGCGGCCAGAGATGACGCTGCTTCCACACGAGGAACTGGAAGAGGCAGGTTTTTCCGAAACATTTCATCGATAGTATTAGGACATATGATTAGACGTGTGCAACGTCAAAGAGCTACAAGCAGCAGTAGAAGTTCACAGATTGAAAGAGTGGATCAATTTCCAGGCTCAAATATTGGCACAGATACTCATGGTGGACCAGTGAACGAGGCACAGGCAGTTGCCAACAGTGTGCCACTTGCAAATGCCCCAAGTACTCAAGCTTCAAGGGGACAACAGCAGAGTTTTTCCCCTATAGCTGGTTGTGACGGGAGCGAAGTAACACAGGAGGAATCCAGGCCTGCAGCTTCAAGCACACCTGTATCAGATCCAAGTGGGCCTCCCTCCGATGGAATTAGAGAACAGCCCATGCGATTAGGTTCAATTGAAATTATAGTAAGTATTGCCAGTATTAGATATAAAGGTTAATTTTTGTAATTGATACTGTCTCCTGTCTTAAATAGGGGCTCGTGGATCATTTCATGCATTTAAATTATACTTACATTACTATACTTTAGAACGTTTAAACATTAGAAAAGTAGCAAAAATATTATCTGGATGCTACGTAAGCTTATGTTTCACATTTCTAACTCTTCTCACTAGTTTAAGCATTCTGTTTTCATTTTTTAAACAGAGTGAAAGTGGAGAAGTAGAGCGTCATGGTTTATTTTCAAGACTGCATTCACAAGTTCAGCCTTCAACGCCTTGCCCTCCAGAGAGACCACCACGCAGGTTTTTTGTGTCCCAGCGTTCAGCATTCCAACCGCGTGTGCCAAGGGTGGATCAGCAGCCACAGTCAGAGTCTCGTCCACCAAGGTCATCATTGCTCGGGTCTCCAAGGTGCTCAAGATTCTTGCTTCAAAGGCGTCTGGGAGGTCATTCACAAAGAACCCATGATAATCATCCTGATAGCTCACTCCGTGATTCTATGTCATCTGCAACTTTGGATGGTAGTTCCGAAGTAGGTGTTAGATATGGAATCCAGCTTCTAAGCAGACATATTGATAACATGCAGCGTCTTTGCAGAGCACGGCTGGAAATTTTACAGCTTCAGCAAATACGTCGCATGTGGGAAGATTTACAACGGCAGATTCAGTCACTTCATGTAGCAGTAATAGAAGGCAATTTTGCCTCCAGCGAAATTCCAAATGTACCCAGTGGAAGAAGTAGGAGAGGGCGATTCAGGTTGTATTCCCATCCTGGAGATTTATCAAATACGAGAATGAGAATCGATTCACGACTTTACGCCAGGAGGGTCGCAGACACAAGTCCAGGTGCTACAGAGCAAGGATCCCATATCCCAAGTGTGAGTCAGATGCTAGAGTCTGCACGTATCAGCGACAGTAGTCAGCCTAGTAGCAACGAGAGAGATACTGGTTCATCAGGATCTTCAGAAAGTGCCGCCAGAAATGACCAAAGCTCTTCTGGAGTTAATGAATTTGGAAAAGCCAAACCAAGGCCAAAGTACGCAGAGAAACAAAAACAGCCGACACATACAGATACTGAAGCTGTGGGTGAGACTGAAAACATGGCCTCATCTTCTAGAAAACATTACACATCAAAAGATGCAAAATGTTCTCAGACTCCAGTTTTTAGTGCTGCTAAAGTAACTGCCGAAACCGTGGACATAAACTCTCCAGGGCCGTCGAATCGAAAAAGTGCAAATGAAGTTTCAGATGAATCAACTGCAGCACAAAAAAGTGAAGTTGATAATATGGTGCCTCACAAAAAGCCAAAAGTAGATGGTAATAAAGTTAAGGTTGCAGATAACAGCACTTCAAGTGCTGAATCTAGTAGTGACAATAATAAGTCATCAGCTGTTTCAAACAAAGTGTATGGAACAACTGTTTCAGCAAGTGACCGAGGCAGTACTAATAATACTAGCCACGCCCATCATAGTGGAAATTCTTCTGGTGAATCATCTGAAAATTTTACAGCTTCTGCGCAAGCCTGTCCTCCAAGCACACATTTTCCTCATCGGCTGTGGCGAATCAGCCGTCGAGTGTATCTCAGGAGACCAAGATTGTTGGCCCTGGGGCCAAGGACAAGAACTATGGCTCGCCATGTGAGTGGCGGTAACATATCGCCACACCGTGGATACTCCTTATTTAGGTAAGAAACTTTATTTCCTATCTTACTAGGGTAAAACATGTGCATGTATCTAATAACTGGAAGTTTATTTTTTTACACTAAAGTGAACTCAAATTACTGTCAGTTTGCTTGTACTATACCTCACTTGTTAATTATTGGAATGTTCATTCCCATCTTCAGCCATCAACCAACTATACCTTTTTACTTTCTCTACTACGTATAGTAAGCAGGGAAACCATTTTTGGAAACATGTACGTGTGTGTATCTGTCTGTGTGTGTGTGTGTCTGTGAACAGCATAACTCAGAAACGAACAGTTGGATAAACACCAAACTTGGTATTTAGGTTCAGTATCTTCCAGAGATGCGACACGAAGGTTTTCAAGAAAATCCCCCCACCCCAGACTACCCTTTACATGGAACATTTTTTGAAAATTTTAATTTTCTCAAAAATGGCTCTAACGATTTTGATTAAAATATCATATGTTTAAGATATTTTCATGACAAATGAAATGTATATCTCGAATTTTCTGGATACATCTCCAAAAGTATTCTTCATTGTGAACGACTTTTGCATAACTGGTAAACCATAAGAGATAGACAAAATATTACTACAAAAAAAATGTAGATTGCGTTAAAATACACAATTAGTCACATACATTTTTTTTGTTGAGTGAACCTTTTTCGAGATATTGCTTGTTATTCCCTTAAATTTTCCAATACTTAATACTTTTTCTCAAATTCATTATTCATTTTTTTTGTCTTGGTAATACAAAGAGAATGGAATACTCCACATAGCAACCAGCTCTTAAAACATTTGACTATCGCTTAAAGCCTAGCAATTCCCCTTGCATCTACAAGAAAATTAGCAATAAGATTAACATCTCGATTAACATGAAGCATATGGAGAAAAAGCGTTTGTAAAAATAGTTTGTACAAGAGTAGAGAAAGTCATGTGAGTGTAACACATCAGATTTTTTCTTTGATTTTGGAGAATAGAAAAAAAGTGTGTGTGTGTGTCAGCCAGTTTTGGACTTCAAGGAAGATGGGACAAATAATTGCCTCCCAACTCCTGAGAAATTGGGTTTCTAGTGCAGTGTGGGCAGAGGTGGTGGTATGGTGCAACAAAATTGCATGCAGACTGACCTTAGGATGCTTTGTTCTCATTTCAATGAAGACTTATGGCATACTTGTGTATTATCAGGCAGTGGCAGTCTTTTGTCCCACAAGTGGAATTTTCACAATATGACACTAGCTGAGAAGAACAAACGGATCACTTTTGCTTGCCTCACTTTTGTTCTGTCGCTTAGTTTCTGGATCATACTAGATATCCAGTTTTCATCACCTTTTATGATGTTAAATATGTTTTTAGATCTTCCCGTATTCAAATCCTGACGCCGATTGTTCACCTGCTTGTTTCCGCTCATTTGTGAGATGGTGGGGGATCCAATGACTGCAGAGCCTTCCTAAGTCAAGTTTTTCTTTAAGGATGGTGTTCACTGCTGCCGATCAAATATTTAGGGCTTCCTGTATCTAATTGCAACAATGATCTTCTCGCAACATGTGCTCGGCTTTCATCACATTTGCATCCGTTGTTGCTATAGCCCATCATCCTGTGTGGTCTTCATCTTTGAAGGAATTCTGGAAACCATGCATAAATCATGGATTGCGATGGGCAAAGATTCCCAAATACTTGATGCAGTCTTTCAAGGCAGTTTTTGTTTCCTAAACTGATTTTAAAGTTATAGAAAATCATAGTATGGAAATGCTCTCGCTTGTGATCCATCCCAGTCAATGGCATAGCAATACCTGCATGCACAAACACAGAAGTGCTGCACATTGTTGGAAAACAACCCAATTTGCATACATTACTTTTTAAACTTTAATCTAAAGCTAGGAAGACTTGCTTTGGCCCACTATAACTCATTGTTGCCCATTCTCAAAACTTTCAAGTGACCCTTGTACTGTAACTTAATCAAGAGCTTTGTGCATCAGTTTCTTGACATCTGCCAGCCAAAATGTTGAATTTCGAATAGCAACTTAACATTTCACTTTTGCCTAAACTATAGGGTCTTTCAAGAGTGTCCTATCTTTGAACTTAAATAAAACACGTTCTATAAATGATAGAGGTTTATTTCTTTTTTTATTTTGGAACATAATTGTCATTACGTGTGGAAGAGAACATCAGTTAAGTGACCGCTGCAACTTTGTTGGGTTGCGTGTATACGGTTGACCCAATTTTCAATGACAAAAGAATGCAAATTAGGTCCAACTTCACGAATAACATGCGTGATGTTATTCATAAGATCATTTACTGTTTCTGGCTTGTTGACATAAACTCGAGATTTAGCATAACCCCACAAGAAGTAATACAACGGCGTTAAATCACATGACCTCGGGGGCCAGTTAACATCACCACCACAGGAAATGATGAAACTTCTGAACTTCTCCTTCAAAAGATCGATTGTTTTGACAGCAGTATGACATGTGGCACCATCTTGCTGGAACCAGATGTTTCTGAGATCCATACCATCCAATTGAGGCCAAAAATAGTCCCTTATAAGAGCCTGGTATCTTTCTCCATTGACAGTAAGAACTTCTCCATCTTCATCTTGGAAAAAATATGGACCAATGATTCCACTATACCAAAATCCACACCACACAGTAACCTTTTGGGGATGAAGTGGTTGTTCTTGAATCTGCATTGGATTGTGATTGCTCCAATAGCGGCAATTGTGTTTGTTAACACAACCATCCATCCATCCATCCATCCATCCATCCATCCATCCATCCATCCATCCATCCATCCATCCATCCATCCAAAAGTGGGCTTTGTCGCTGAAGATGATTTTTCGACAAAAATCCGGGTCTCAGCTTCCAATTGCTCCATAGCCCAGTCAGCGAATGCACGGCACAACCTATGGTCATTGGGCTTTAGTTCCTTAGTTAGCACCATTTTGTAAGTGTGAAACTTCAAGTCCAGATGCAGAATTGTGGTCGGCAAAAACCCCAGTTCTTGCGCTCGACAAGCAATTGATTTGTTTCCGTTCTCGCGTACACTCTCACAAATGGTGCCTATGTTTTCATTGGAGCGCATACATCAATTACGTACAGGCGTTCTTTGCTCGCTGACAGAACCACTTCTTTCAAATTTATCGATCAAACGCTGAATCGTTCTCTCGCAGGGACGATTATGCACACCGTAAACTTCACGCAATACACGGAAGGTTTGGCGAACAGGTGATCCATTTTGATAATAAATTTTCACAATTTCTACGCGTTGCTGAATGCTGTAACGTTCCATGGCTATTTGTGAATAACAACTGTAACCACATGAAAAAACATGACTGCTGTAACTCAATAACAACGGCAGTTATCACATGTTAAAGATAGGACACTCTTGTTGAAAGACCCTATATAACAAATTTAAATTGAGCATATAATGCTGAAAGTTTTAAGAACAATTAACAGACATATATAAAAGTTAACTAAAATCAACATGACTTGAGTATGGGAGCTTTCTCATATACAAAACTATTCTCAACAGAACGAATAAGCTTCAGTTTTAAAAATAAGTAAAAGTTATTCTGCAAACTAGCTTTACCATTACATGTCCCATTCAACTGTTAGCATAACTGAATGAACTCAAATGAATTTGGAATTACTTCGCAGAATAACAGCATATCCTAATGAGAGATACTGCCAAGTTGTATCTGTGTGTACAATTAAAAAATTACATTACCAAAGAATTGTGTCGCATTCCATTACTGGATACAAGAAAGGAAAGGTGTTGACTTCTTGACCACTCAATTCAGAGTGTTCACATGTTGTCCCTGTGTCCATGTCACGTAGCAGACAGGCTATCAGCAGTGGAGGGGAGAGAGGGTGACATCACCAGTCAGCGTGTGATACGATGACAAATACCAACATAAGTTGGGGTACCGCGGATGCACCGCCACAGTATTTCTTTTGAGGTCAATTGATGACTTTCTCTACTCTTGTACAAACTATTTTTACAAACGTTTATTCTCCATATGCTTCATGTTAATCGAGATATCGAGATGTTAATCTTATTGCTAATTTTCTTGTAGATGCAAGGGGAATTGATAGGCTTTAAGTGATAGTCAAATATTTTAAGAGCGGTTTGCTATGTGGAGTATTCCATTCTCTTTGCATTACCAGGACAAAAAAAAAAAAAAAAATAAATAACAAATTCTTATTTGAGAAAAAGTATAAGTATTGCAAAAATTTAAGGGAATAACAAGCAATATCTTGAAAATGGTTCACTCAACAAAAAAAAGTATATGACATAAATTGTGTATTTTAATGCGATCTACGTTTTTTGGGTAGTAAAAGTTTGTCTATCTCTTATGGTTTACCAGTTATGCAAAAGTCATTCACAATGAATAGTTTTGGAGACATTCCCAGAAAATTCGAGATATACATTTTATTTGTCATGAAAGTATCTTAAATATATGATATTTTAATCAAAATCGTTAGAGCCATTTTTGAGAAAATTAAAATTTTCAGAAAATGTTCCATGTAAAGGGTAATATGGGGTGGGGGGATTTTCTTGAAAACCTTTGTGTCGCATTTCTGGAAGATACTGAACCTAAATACCAAGTTTGGTGTTTATCCGACTGTTCGTTTCTGAGTTATGCTGTTCACAGATACACACATGGACATGTTTCAAAAGATGCTTTATATGCATTCAGTGCACCTCAAAACATATATTTCCTGTGAAATCTCGGTATCAAATTTTTGGGTGGAATGCAATACTTCCCCATCTTACTCTACGTAGTAGAGAAAGTAAAAATATAAACAGTGAAAGCTTAACAGCAAAACGAGCTACGGTAACTATAAGAGAGGCACATCACTGTACATACACTTCAGACTTAAATTAAACTCCTTTTCTAGAGACGTCTATGTACTTCCTTAAGAAGAAAATAATTTTGAGAAGGAATAAACAGCCATGATGTGGCATTTGCTATCACTGACACAGGTTTATTCAATTACTCATATGTTGGGCTACAGGCCACCTAAAATGTTGCTTCTTCAACAGTCAGCTTGAAAATTTCCAGTGCTTTTCAGTAGAATAGTTTATAACAGTGAGACATTGCTAGATCTTTTGAGCGCAAAAAGAAAGTGCTTGCCAAACTGGGCTTTTAGGATAGGCTACTTGTACTTGCTGAGCTTTGTCTATCTTTGTTTTGTGTGCCTTCTTATTTCATATGCACCTTAGTTGGTTGATGGCTGAAGATGGAAATGAAGGTTCCAGAAGGTGTCCAATAATTAACAAGTGAGGTAGTGTAAACAAACCAATGTACAAGTTGTTTCACATAAATGTGAAAACCAATACAACGAAACAAATGTAATTCAATAAATGCACTAATTAAGGAGTCAGCTTAAACTCTCTTAATTGTGTGCTTACAAGATTTTACTCATAAGGCAGGCGTGTTTGTGACACACATTTGAATAACATAAACTCTAGTAAGTAAAGCAAAGAAGAGTGCTGAAATGTTAGCTGCTGGTTTAATTGAATATGTGTTGAGGTTTTAAATTCCTTAAATTTTTAGGAATATTAAAAACAGAAGCACTATTAACTGTGGAGTTATTTTCAATTTTTTTGATTTATATGATATGAATGAGTCAATATACTTAAATTTCATTACTTCAAGTTATAAAATCATGGAACGTTTTTGGAGAAATTCTTCTCCATTGTGGCAACTGGTGGTTATCCTCTTCCCTTCCTCATGCTGAGTATCCAGTTGCTGCCATCTGGAGGTAAAGTTAATAACGTTGCTTACTGGCAGGATCTCAAAATTTAACAGGCTATTGAATTTTTAAAAATGAAGGATCTTTTCCCACATAATTTAATTTCTTTTTAAATTTGAAGTTTCTTTTATGTTCTTTCAATCTGATGTTCAAGTGAGGATTGTGACAGATCTTTATAGGTGTGACCAAGAGGAACTTAAATGTCAGATTGAAAGAACATAGAAGAAATATCAAGTTTAAACAAATTGATAAGTCAGCAGTAGTATACTGCTTTTGCATCATAATATTGGATAAGAAATTAAATTATTAGAACCTTTGATGACCACACTACAACTCATCAGGTGGGAAAAGGTCTACATATTTAAAAATTCAAGAGCCCGTTAAATTTTGATATCCCACCAGTAAGCAACGTCATTAAGTTACAATGGTTGTATGCTCAACATGAGGAAGGAGAGAAGGCAGCCGCCAGTTGCCACAATGCTGAGGATGGAGATGAATTCTCTAAAAACGCTCCATGATTTTAGAATTTGACATAAGTGAAGTTTAAGTGTGTACATTGATTCATATTAGTTGTGACATTGTAGGCAGTGGTTTATTCTGCTACAGTAATGAACTATTTTTTAGTGGACCTCGGTGAAAATTGTTTAACTTTTAAGGAGAATTTGTTTTAAGGCATATAAAATTTAGATTATTGTCAAATTTAAAAGTGTTGCTGTTTTAAAGTTATATAAATACAAGCTTTTAATCATGGCTTAAGAGTACTGAAATGTTGATGTGCCAACTATTATGATTTGCCCTAAAATGTACGGGAATGGAGGTCTCTTTATAACTTTATGGGCAAAGGAGCATTTTACGACTTTGTGGGCAAATTCAGAGTGTTAGAGATTTTCACCATGTACATGACAAAACATTAAATTCTATTGCATTGTATTGTAATTTAGGATTACAGATTTTTAATGATAGTTTTGTTTATGTTGGTGTTATGGACTAGAAATCTGAGTGTAGCGTAGAAAGTGGTATTCTATGTTTTAATATGTATTTATTCTAGTACCAGGAACAATTTCAGGATGTGTCACAGAAAGAAGTAGTACTACCAGGTCTTCAAGGATTTTTATAAAATGGAATTCCCGTTTATTTTGCATCATTTTTGTACATTTGCTGCACTGAAGAGTTAACTCATTCTAACATAACACATTACGGGAAACACAGTGAAGTGATTAAAATATTAATGAAATTCTAGTGTCAACACACTTTAACTTCACTCTTTCAAGACCTTGTATGTGTTTTGAAGACACCTTGTCTTCATCATCAGCTAAGAGCCACTAATGAGTTTGTCAGTTTCAGTGTAGAGGTCGCCGTTGGGCTTCCTGATGTTAATGTCATTTTTGGCTTGATATATTTAAAGATGAGATCCTTTTCCAGAGGGAAATTGAAATTCATTAGATGGCTTTTGTTTTTTTGTATGAGGAGTTTTTTCCATATCATCAATTCTATTGGATTTTAGATCGACTTGATTAGATTTATTTCATTGTGGATGTTGTAGTTTGAATTCCAGAAATGTTATGCAATGGCTGATTTTTCAGTTTCTTTGTGTCTTATGTTTCTAAAATGTTCTTTCAGTCTCACCCCTATGTTCCTTTTTGTTTTGCCTATATATTTAAGTTTGCAATCACTACAATTTATCTGGTAAATGCCTGACATTTTAGTTCTAGGAATTTTATCTTTTGTGTTTGTTATTTAAACTATGTTTATTGTTGGGTACTAGTTTGTTGTTCCACTGCTTGAATATGTTTTGGAATTTTGTGTGCCCAAGGATGAAATATGAACTTTTTAAAACTATTGTATTCTGTTATTTTTTGTAGTGTGGTGATTTCCTTTCTTTCTTCATCTTTTTTAAATTTTTTGATTTTCTTGTATACTAATTCTTTTGCAAAGCCATTTTTGTAGGCTACATCTATAATGTTTTGGAGCTCTTTCTTATATTCCTCATCTTTCAAAGGGTATGTTTACCAATCTAAAGACCAAACTATTGAAAATTGCATGTTTATGTGGTCTTGAGTTATATCCTTTCTTCTTTATGTAATTATCCTTGTGTGTAGGTTTTCTAAAAATTCCGAATTGTAATTTATTGTTAGTTCTGATGACTATTATATCCAAGAAAGGGAGTTTGTTGTCTGATTCTATTTCCATAGTGAATTTTACTGAGCTGTCTATCAAATTAAGTAACTTCAAGGTATCTTTGGAAGTTTCTTGTTAACTACTGCAAAGATGTCATCAACATATCTAAACCATCGTTTAGATAAAGGTGGGAATGTATTTGTTGTGTGGGTCTCCAGAAAGCTCATGAATAAATTGGCTAGAAATGGGGATAATGGATTTCCCATCGCTAGTCCGTTTATTTGGCAATAGTATTCATCTGTAAATGTAAAATAGTTCTCATTTATATATATTTGCTCTGATAAAGACATTTTATTAACACATTCTAAGTTACATGTCATTGCAAAATTATTATGCTTTGCTGGACGAGAGAAAGTTTCAATTTCAGGAAGGTGGCAAGTATGTACTAAAACAACAGTGTTGCCTTGGGTGTGCAAGACACTTTTGTTTTGCTGGGTAAAAAATAAGGATGTGCTGCAAGTATCTGGAGAGAGGTGATTTGCTGCCTATTGATATGTCAGTGAAAGCAATCTTAGAGAAGAGAGATGACAATCAATAAAGGCGAGCGCAGCTAACAGAGGTTATAGTGATGCTGCTATGTTTATTTCATATCTGCAATTGCAGGTACCCAAGGCAATTCTCACAAAAGAAAGAAGAATAAGCACAATGTTGAAAGGTAGAACCTACTGAAAAATCCAGTGCCATAGTTGGGATTTGAACCTGGATCTTCCGCTTTCCATGCAGTTGCTCTGACCAACTATACCCCCACCGCTGTAACGTTGCACTTGACAGCTAGTGTTTAAGTTGGTACACTCGCAAAAAAACAGATGAAAGCTTCAACCACTTGACTTCCTAAGCCAATAACAAGGCAGCATTCCGGATGGCTGATGACAAAGCGGAACCGGAACTAGAATCGGCTCTGTTGTCGGATGTAACTATTCCCAACCACGTGCTTCAGTTTGTGAATCTCTAGCACAAGCGTTGAGTTGTTCTTTGCAAGCTACATATTGTTTATTGTTATTTATATTTGTGGTTATTGTTTGATAGTTTTGTTATTGTTCATTTATACATACATATATATATATATATATATATATATATATATATATATATATATATATATTTATCTATTTTATATATATTTCATTCATATTATTTATTTTAACAAAAATTAAGTGCGACAATGTCTGAAAAACGACGCCGATCACTGAGTGATGATTCATGAAGTGAAAATCCTTTGCGCCAAGGTGTGCCGCTTAATAGTCAGGCATTGGAACTATTAAGGAGAACCCGGGAATTCTTTGAACAGGAAAAGGAGTACGTGAAGCTTCATGACAATCCCTCTATTCCTGCTGATAAAGCCGTACAACGAACTGCAGCAGCTCTTGGACTAAGCACGAGAATTGTTATTCACAAGGGAGTGAAACTCCAAGAGAAAGAGGACAAAATTCCTGAACCATCTGGAACGCAACAGGTATTTCTATCAACCTCAGGGAAGAAAAGAAAGCAGCCTCGTCCAGTCACAAATCTTGATGCTTTCCAATTAGATGCCATACTTAGACACATTTATGCCTATTATCATGGAAAGGGGTATCCGACCATACCAAAGCTGCTTATATTGCTTATTTTCAATTAATAATAATAATACGAAATAGTTATTATTCATTGACGTTTGCTACTTACATACACTTTTTGTTTGCGGCTTAGACACATAGAAAGGAGAACAATCAGCTGTTGTTGTTTACTAGCCACTCTGGCAACGTCGCAACCACAATGTAGCCAACCTTACACGAAGCCACACGAACTATCAAGTGCAAAGATACAGCGGCGGGGGTATAGTGTTAGCCTGAGCTGTCCTCTGTGGTACTATGCTAACCTCTAGTTCCCAAGGTTGCGGCTTCAAACCCGGCAGAGGGCGGTGGATATTTTTGGTGCATAAAAATCCTTAGCATGACTTCCTTTGGAAGGGAAGTAAAGCTGATGGTCCTATGATTTAAGGCATGTAAAAGAACTTCAAGTCTGAGAAAGAGGCCTCTGAAAAAAATTTGCTGTCTTTCATGCCCAATATACAATAGGTAGGGACCTACATTTGTGATAATGACGACTTTTTAAAAATATTCCTTAAAATGCTTGGAAAACAGTTAATTATACATAACGTTAACAACTTGAAAATTAGATAGATTTATTTTGCGAAATAAAACGAAATGAGCCAATAACGCGAATGTCAATTTTATATGCACATTAATGCGAATTCACGGTGTCTGCCTGTCTGTATTTCTCAATACGAGAAAGAGAAGGCACTTGTATGTTCGATTTCTCAAAGAAACGTATTCATTTGAGAAACCTATACGGTTTCCAGTGCCAGTGTTAACAAGAGGAATACTTGGTTAGAGGCCGGTTTCTACGTTGAGAAGCAACAACTGAGTTCGTGTAGTTAGAAGATCTGGACTCAGTCAGCAATGCTGGTATCAATTTCATGAAATCATTGACGAATGATAAAGTAAGTATAATTTCAGCTGAGGCAACATTCATCAAGGAACACATCAATGATTTAGTGGAATACATCACTGAACTAGAAGGACTGAGGAACTGCAAAATCTGCATACATCATCATAACAGGTGATGAAACTTGGATATATTCGTATGAATCAGAAACTAAGATGAACCAAATCCCACACAAGTTGTTTGTTGAAGAAGCACTACCAATAAAATGATTGTTTGTTTCTTCAGTTGTACTGGACATGTTGCAACCATTCCTTTAGAGGATTGAACAGTTAATGCTGTTTGTTTGCCAGAAAACATCGATTAAATCAGAAAAAATTACTGAAAACGTTGCATCATGACAATGGCAGCTCTCACACAGCATGTCAAACAGTTGACTATTTAAATGAGAAAAATATTGAATTAATGTCTCATTACCGCCATTCAACTGACTTATCGTGGAAGGTAAAACAGAAGATGTGTGGACAGTGATTTTCATTGCCCCAAGAAGTGATGAAACCTTTAGAAACCACATTTTTGAGATACCAACTTTAGTGTGGAAAAAATGTTTTGAGGATCAGTTTAAACACTTGTGAAAGTGTACAGATCTTAAAGGCAAACATTTTGAAAAGCAATAAAACAGTTTGTTCTAAAAATTGTTTTTCTCTTCTAGTTTTTGTAAGAACTTAAAAGGTGGTCCTCGTCGAGACATACTGTCACAAGAGCAGGTGTTGGTATACTTCAGCAAAAGTGCTGTCCAGAGCAGAGAACTACTACTACTAAAAGTTTACAAATTTTAAACTGTTGCTTTTAGAAAAATCTGATGTGTTACACTTACATGACTTTCTCTACTCTTGTACAAACTATTTTTACAAACGCTTATTCTCTATATGCTTCATGTTAATCGAGATGTTAAGCTTATTACTAATTTTCTTGTAGATGCAAGGGGAATTGGTAGGCTTTAAGCGATAGTCAAATATTTTAAGAGCTGGTTGCTATGTGGAGTATTCCATTCTCTTTGCATTACCAGGACCAAAAAAAAAAAAAAAAAGTAATAACGAATTTAAGAAAAAGTATAAGTATTGGAAAATTTAAGGGAATAATAAGCAATATCTCGAAAATGGTTCACCCAACAAAGAAAATGTATGACATAAATTGTGTATTTTAACGTGATCTACATTTTTTGTGTAGTAAAATTTTGTCTATCTCTTATGGTTTACCAGTTATGCAAAAGTCGTTCACAATGAAGAATACTTTTGAAGACATTCCCAGAAAATTCAAGATATACATTTTCATTTGTCATGAAAATATCTTAAACATATATTTTAATCAAAATTGTTAGAGCCATTTTTGAGAATATTAAAATTTTCAAAAAATGTTCCATGTAAAGGGTAGTCTGGGGTAGGGGGATTTTCTTTAAAACCTTCGTGTCATATCTCTGGAAGATACTGAACCTAAATACCTGTTTATCCAACTGTTCCTTTCTGAGTTATGCTGTTCACAGACACACACACACGGACATGTTTCCAAAAAGGATTTTTTTGGATTCAGGGGGTCTCAAAACATGTATTTCCAGTGAAATCTCGGTATGTCCCCTCCTTTGCTTATAATAGTAATAATAATATATTAATTTATGAGCATTAAGTTATTACTTGTTAGACTGCCTTCTGTATTTGCCCCTGGCCATTAAGATGGGCAGTCATGTAAATTACAATTACATGTTAATACAATTAGTAATTCTTATATTTATATTTACATTATTTTTACTTTCTCTACTATGTATAGTAAGTAGGGGAAGTATTGTATTCCACCTAAAAATTCGATACCGAGATTTCACCGGAATTTCATCTACAAGAAAATTAGCAATAAGATTAACATCTCGAGATCTCCATTAACATGAAGCATATTGAGAATAAGCGTTTGTAAAAATAGTTTGTACAGGAGTAGAGAAAGTCATGTGAGTGTAACACATCAGAATTTTCCTCTTTTAACCATCCATATCCACTTTTTTTTTTTCTTTCTTTCTCTATTTACCCACAATTTTTGCAGTTTTTGTCTAAAATTGTATATATCTCTTTATTCCTATTCATTCCATATCATAAACTTTCTTTTCTCCTAATCTCTGTTTCTTTGCATTCAAATATAATATGTTGTATATCTTCTCTTCCCCCACCCTTTTGATCTACATTAAATTTAAGTTCTTATTTTTTGTACATTGATTTTATACCCTTCCATATTTTACTTACATTATTTTCTCTAATAATTTTAGTTGATTTCTCTGCTTATCACTTTCCCGTATTCTTACGTTGAAGTCACCCATTGTTATAATTCCTGTGTTCGAATATTTATCCTTTAACATTTCTATGTCTTTCTCTAAAAGATGGTACAGTCCAGGTTTGTGAAATTGTGAAGCAGCCGGTTTGACCTTCACAATTCCAAAACCCCAATTTCCAAATTATTAGTATTGATTTGTGGCCACCTCGCTCCCCTGACCTAACGCGTTGTGATTTTTGTTTATGGGGTTGTTTAAAAGGTAGTGTTTTGTTTAAATCCTCACACACTTCAGGAACTTAGAGATAACAAAAAACCATAAGAATCTCTGTGGTCCTGTGCTGGTCAGCTTAGGTGAGTGACAATATTTTTATGAGGTATGATGCTTATCTTAGGGCAGAAGGTGAACACTTCAGCATCTACAATAAGCAAGGATTTTCACTTCTTCTCGTGGTGCACTTGCGCAGTGGAACCCACAAGTGGGTTACCGTATAATATAATGACCCTTAAAATTGGAAGACAGTAATTTGATATGGTTATCCACCTGCTCTCAATTTTGTGATACATCCTATTAATTTCTCAATAACTAATAGCAGCAATAGCATATCTCTCAACAACGTTTTTAACAGTATATTTGAATTTTTTTAACTATGTTCTGCAGTTTTATCATATATTATTCCTACACATTTTTGCCGCCTCCCTCTCTCACCGATAACATGGGAATAATTTGAAGAAGTAATTATTGTTGTTGGAAGATGCTTTATGTTTGGCTCCCATATGTGGGGCAGTTAATTTGAAGAAGGCATGTTCTTCAACTGTTATTTGGTTCACGTAATAAATTACGTAAATTATTTTATCAGTCCTGCAATTGGAAGCCAACTTGTAGTGGTTGTTTTTCTTCTACTGTTGAAGTTTTATTATTATTGTTGTTGTTGTTGTTGTTAGCCACATGCTTGGAAGCTAACTTGAAGTGTACTATTACGTAATATATGTTTACGTAAACTTGAATTGTTTTATGTAATAATAGTTGCTTTATGTAGTTCGTAACACTCTTTGGGCGTCAGTTTGAATTTAATGCTTACATAATTTTACTGTTTGAATTTTCCTCGGCTGCGTCAGTCTTACTTTGGAGTCATGTATCTTGGGTAGGGCGCAGTATGACAATAATTGTAGACATCACAGAATTAAACTTTTAAATTTCACTTCTTTTATTTAAATTCTTGCACATATTTATACAGCACTACACTTTTTAAAGAACTGTGAGAAACTTTTATACATTCACTTAGCGCGTATATCTGTTTTTACTAATCACCCGTAGAGAACACATTTTCCCATCTATGCTCTATCAAGTCTCGCCAGCAACTGAGTAACCTCAACGGTCAAAACCCGCAAGCTTCGGTATTGCAAGTCCCTGATTGGCTAATTCTAGTCCAATAGAATATCTGCATTTAACTTAAAACTTTTCTTTACTGTTGATTGGCTAATTTAAAACTGTTACAGAGTTTACGTCATCGTCGCTCTAATCATGACCAGTACATTTCAAAGCTGTAAACACATTATTGCCACAATTACCTCATTATTACTCATTGTTAGCAGCTTAAAAGTTATTCTCACAGTTCTTGCATTATTAGAGTATGTAATGCATTCACATAACATTAATAAAATATGTTTACAATAAGAATAAGCATTTGCAATGACTGTTACATACAATTTTAATAATTATTACATATATATTGTTTCAAGGCTGTTATTGAATTTACCTATTTTAAATTACAATTGAAATTATTCAGGTATTAAAATACTGCCTCAAATTGTTGATATATTCAGGTTACTGTTTTATTCTGTAGGTTGTCTCTCATAAGACAGTACAGTTTGAAAGGAATGCAGTCTGGCTAAATACATGTGCTTGTAACCAAAACATGTAACCTGTTATAGTATACCTATTTCCAGTTAATAATATGATGGTTCAGTACCGAGGCTACTGCAGTACAGCCTGTTATGCATATAGCTGGTCTGTGGCCTCTTCATAAACGACGGCACTATATAAAGAATAACAATGTAATGTGGACAGTTCAAACTTTTTTTCACTTAATATGTGAGTCAGATAAGAAACTAAAAAGTGCAAATGGATGTTTAATACAATAATAAAATGACATATAGTCAATAATTTATAGCACTGGAATATAAAGCATCAAATGCTGAAAATGATTATTATACAAATGATTTTGAAGAAGAGCAATTGAGCCTTTTATTGGAAATATAACAATTTCTTCTGTTTTGTCTTCCTTCGACGCAAACTTTTTCAAGATGTTAACCATGGGGTCAATTACTTTGATGTTACTGAGACCATACTTTGCCTTGAAGTATGGGATTGTGGGTGTGTAAATATCTTTTTTGTCTCTGTTGACGTCTTCTGGTTGTTCTTTAAACTTTTCAAACACAAATTATGGATTAAATCACTCTATTTTGTGTGGGCTATCTGATCGCTTTGTTATTATAGGTCAGTTGTGATAAAAAGTTCATAATGTATAAATATTTAATTGAAAACTACTCAGTTAATTTAAATAAAAAATATGATTTTATGCTTTTAAAGTAGCACTCAAAATAAAAGTCAAGTTGGAAATACTGACGGGAGCATATCTAACCCCCTGATGTGTCATCCTCTGTGGTCTAGAGGTACCACGCTAGCCTCTAGTTCCTGAGTCATGGGTTCAAACCCGGTGGAGGGCGATGGATTTTTTCAGGCATAAAAATTGTTAGCACGGCTTCCTTCGAAAAGGAAGTAAAGCCGGTGGTCCTATGTTGTAGATTTATGCACATGAAAGAGCCTCAAGCCTGATAAAGAGGCCTCTGAGCAAAAGTTCCGGTCTTTCATGCCCATTATAGAATGAGACCTTAAGAACCATAGCAGTTGAAGACCAACCATAAATAAAACTCAGTTTCAATTGCCCCCTCCCGCAAGTGATTCCCTATGTAGCTAGTGTATACTGTACTTAATTAAATTACCAATTTAAACTAGGCTCTGTTTATTCAGTATCTGGGGAAATGCTGCACCATGTTTTAAAGACTATGGACCTACTCTTAGTTTGCATCATAATAGCGTAAACTATAATTTTGATGGTATCTCTTAATAGTGTATTATGCAACAAGACTCTAATGGTAGTAATTAAGATGCGAGTATGTTTATGAAATGAGTGGTAGCAAGTTTGCTAATTTTCATATGAGCATTTTAATTACCATTATAGTTGCATTCGACTGTTTTTGGTGACTATAATTTAAAAATTTTGAGTTTTTACAAAAAGATCTGACCTTGTTAATTGTGTGCAATTAAATACTGATTAAATGGCAGCATGATAGAAGACCTTGACAGTGTTTACGAGTACTGCAACAGATGGCAGTGCTCTTGAGTCTAGGCCATATTTATTGATTTTTTGCAGGTAACGTGTGTTGAACAGTATTGAAATAAAGGAAATAAAATCAGTTTATTAGAATATTAAAATTATAATGAACAGAATTTATTTTATTTTAAGTACGCATATTTCATTGTTTATCTGGGGAATGGGTCCCAGTGGGTCCCAGTGCTTTGAGGGTGATAAAAGGTAGGGCGAGCTGCACACACTGCTGAGGAAAATCATGAGTCGCTGAAGTATATGGATGCCATTATACTTCAATTACATCACATGTAATGAGTGTATTATAGTATAGTCGACTAAAATAGTACATTTGTGCTCTAGGATGTGAAAAGAGCACATTAGTAATACCTACCTAGCATTAATGCTGGAAATATGTCTTTTGGTCACATTTGCCATTATTGCAATCTTGAAATGAGAATATTAAATGGAACTTATTTCTGTATATCAATGTACCTTTTTAAAATAGGTTTTAAAAGGTATTGAAACCCTATTTTACTTTTATAAATCAAATTGAGTTAAGGGTATGCTACTGATTAATAAAAGATATTGATTAATTTCATAGGCCATTCGATTTTGGAAGAAGACCATGGTTTTTGCAGTCAGTAGCATCTCAGTCTAGTCAACTTGACCAGAGCAACAGTGCTGCATTGCAGGTAGGAAAAGTACTGTTGAGCCAGCAATTCAATTGCTAGAAGTGCACAATGTTTGTAAATACATAAATATGCTGTTCTTGTTTGTATTTGCTTCTATTGAAGCCTCTCCTGGCATCAGAATTAATTCTTGGATTCAGTGAATGATGTATAAAATAGGGTGCATATTTAGTATTAAACTATTTCTCTACTGGTTTCTGACATTGAAGCTGGACAGCTATATGTGTAATGTTTGCTGTATTTTATTTTGGGCTTGAAAGATTAACTGAAATAATAAAAATGAATAGAATAGAATTTTTTTTTGTACTGAAGATAATACAAAAATTTTAGTTACATTTATGACAATCTTAAGCTATTTACATTCTAATACAAATTGAGTCTGATTTACCTTCCTTTCAAGGGCTACTTTGCACCTGGTACTGTGGCCCTTTGGCTTTCAGTTAACCCTTATTCTTTTTGTTCCCTTTCCAGTTCCCTGAGTACTACTTTCTTGTTATTTTCCTTTCCCATTGTTTTTTTTTACTTAATCATGTTTCCTTGAAAACTCCCTCATATTCTTGATTTTTTTTCTCTCTTAACTGTTAATATTTTTATGCTACCATTTCCTTGCTCCTTTTGTTCCACTTTGGGTCCCAAATATCCTGTCTCCACTCTACATTTTACCAAGTAATGTATCTTATTCTCCTTTTCTTCACTTATGACACATGTTCCTGATTCACTCTCTGTTAACCCTCCAAGGAACATTGCCCCTATTCTCACCCCTTCCCTTTCTTGTCTGCTACATAAGTCAACATAACCTCTCCCCTAAGCTCTCTTAATTCTTCTGTATAAACTTAAGCCCTTTTTATTTTCAAGGCTTCCCCAGATTTCTTGTTTCTCTTTTATCCTATTTTTCACTACTTTCTAAAATCTGTTATTTTTTCCCTCTACATACCAAATATCCCCCATTGCTGTCTTCAACTCTTTCCTATCCTGTCCACCAGCCATTCTTATTTGAAGTTATCTTCTATTGATTCACACAAATGTTTAGTATATCTTGATCTTCTCTTTGAAGGCACTTGTATCAGTATTTCTTTCCTTAATTATTCCTTTCCTCCCTGATCTTCTATTCTATTCTACCAATGCTGCTTCCCTTGGTGCTGATCTGATTAATCTCAAAAGTTCTTTGCAAAATAATTGGTATATTTGGTCTACTTTTTTGCCTAATTCTGAAACCACAGACCATAGCCATATTTAACTGCATGCAGCAATAATAAAGCTAAGTGATAAAGTGCCAATCTACATTTAAAATTATTTAATTACTGGTGAGTAATCTATAAGAGTCATTCAAATGAAACCCGGTCACTTGTGTAAAGTAACATTTTTATTAACTCAGAAATAGTCGCCAAAACTGTTTGCACATTTATCCCATTGCGACACTAGCCAGTTGATTCCATCTTTGAAGAAGTTAGTAGGCTGCTGTCGGATCCAGGCCTGGACCCATTCACACACTTTGTCGTCCATTGTGAATCATGCCTGCAAATAGCTTGTTTTAGAGGTTCATAAACATGAAAGTCACACGGTGAAAGGTCTGGACTGTACGGTGGATGTTCAAGCGTTTCCCATTGAAACTGCTGCAATGTCGTCTTCACTGCATTGGCAGTGTGTGGCCAGGCATTATCATGCAGGAGAATAACGCCATTGGACAACATGCCTGGGCATTTTGACTTGATGGCTCGTCTAAGGTTTTGTAAAGTGGCTTGATAACGCTGGGCATTGATGGTGGTTTCTATTCCAGGAACTCTACAAGCAGTGGGCCCTTGTGGTCAAAAAAGGACATCATGACCATACTAGAACTGGTGTGCATGGCCTTTGATTTCTTTGGAGGTGGTGAAGTCGCATGTTTCTGCTGCTTGCTCTGATGCTTGCTTTCCGGTTCAAAATGGTGACACCATGTTTCGTCACCAGTGACAATATGCGACAGAAAACCGCATTCCTCCTCGTAATAACGTTGCAGATGACTTAAAGACAGTGCCATTCGAGTATTGCGCTTTTCGGCTGTCAGTTGGTGGGGAACCCACTGCGCACAAACTTTTCGAAATTTCAAGTGTTGATGCATTATGGTGTGAATGGTGCCCACACTAATACCCAGTAACCGATGGGTCTCGTCCACAGTGATTCTGCGGTTGCCCAAGACTAAAGCATTCACTTCCGCAATCATTTCAGGTGTGATGACACGATAAGCCTCTCCAGGACGAGCATCGTCTTTCAGTAACTGGCACCCCTCAAGGAATCTTTTGTGCCATTCCACCACACTTGAACGACACAGACTGTACTCACCATACACAGCCTTAATCCGTTGATACATTTCATGGCCTCCAACTCCCTCCGCCGCTAAAAATTGAATCACTCCTCTGTGTTCCTGCTTACTCGCCTTCATGTTCAGTAGTGGACGATAACTTGTGTGACCACCTTCTCTTCGGCGTGAAGCAACACTGTCGCTATGCAACGTCAAACGTTGTGCACGCTGCAGTTGCTCTACCAATAGATGGTGCCACCATACACGCAGTTACGTGGTGCCATCTTACGTGTAATGCAAAGTTAGACGCACTGATCAGGTTTCATTTGAATGCCCCCATATATTAATATTATAAAAAGAGAGAGTTTCTGTGTATGTAGGGTAATCTTGAAAACTACTCAACCGATTTGATAATTATTTCACCATTGAAAATGCCAGTTTGCTGTGATAGAATGGGACTATAGAACACCTAATATTCTTTCATTTACTAAAGTATTAATAAGGATTTACAAAGCCCTTGTACTTGAATATGGACACAGTGAAGTTATAAAAGAACATGCTTGTGGAGAAGGCCTTGAGTTTAGTCGAGAGTGCTATGGAGTAGAAAATAGTAGTTGTTACTCCCTTCGCAGACTAGTGGTACCGTGCAAGCCTCTAGTTCCCAAGGTCGCGGGTTCAACCCCGGTGGAGGCGATGGATTTTTTTCAGACGTAAAAATCCTTAGCATGGCTTCCTTCGGAAGGGAAGTAAAGCTGGTGGTCCTGTGTCGTAGATTTACAGCACATAAATGAACCTCAAGCCTAATAAAGAGGCCTCTGAGCAAAATTACCGGTCTTTCACGCCCAATATAGAATGGGACGCTAAGGACCATAGTAGTTAAAGAGCGTCCATAAATAAAACTCAATTTTTTTGCTCCACAGAATATACAAGGTTTGGCCGATAAGTCCCTGGCCTCTCAATGAAAACAACATTTAAAAACATTTGTTTTTTTTTATTTCTCATCATAATCTCCAGAAAGGTTAATACATTTGTCATACCAGTGTTCTAATTTAATTAAACCATCTCTGTAGTGCGATTTATCAAGGTCCTCAAAATAGCTGTTTACCGCAGCAATGGCCTCCTCGTTGCTGTGAAATCTTCGTCCTCCAAGAAATTTTTTGAGATTAGGGAACAGGTGGTAGTCACTGGATGTTAGATCTGGCGAATATGGTGGATGTTCAAGCAATTCAAACTTTAATTTGCAAATTTTCCCCATTGCAATGACTGAACAATGGGCCGGAGCATTGTCGTGATGAAACAAGATTTCTTCTTTTGCCAAATGAGGTCTTTGTCTTTTCACCTCATCACTCAAACGTTGCAGTAAGCTTGCGTAGTAGTCACCAATGATACTTTTATCCTTTTCCAAGTAATCAATAAACATAATTCCCTGTGCATCCCAGAAAACACTTGCCATAATCTTGTTAACTGACAAAATTGACTTTGCCTTTTTTGGAGTTGGTTCACCTGGTGCAAACCACTGTTTTGACTGTGATTTACTTTCTGGAGTGTAGTGATGTATCCAAGTTTCATCCATGGTAATAAGCTGTTTCAAAAATTTATTGGGATTTTTACGGTAGAGCTCCACATTCTTAACAGAAAGTTTTTCTATGCAACTTTTGATCAGGTGTCAACAAACGCAGCACCCACCTCACACAACCTTGTGAAAGCCCAAAACATTACTTAAAATATTACCTGCACGTTCTTTTGATACGTTTACAGCCTCTGCTATCTCAAACAACTGTGGTCTTCCAGTACTAAACGATGAATTTTTTTTAATCATCTCTGGAGTTGCGACTTCCACAGGGCGTCCAGAGCGAGGCTCATCACTAGTGCTCATACATTCCATTTTAAACTCTGCAACCCACCGTTTAATCGTTGAATATGAAGGGGCAGAGTCTTTCAATGTACTGTCCATTTCCTCCTTGATTTCTGTAGGCATTAAGCCTTTCAAATGGAGGTATTTAATCACTGCTTGTTTTTCCAAATCCTCCATTTTCGTGAAAACTCCTAAGTTGCCTTGTTTAAAATGCTGTCATTCAAAAACTAAACAAGCTATTGACCTGTAACTATGGATACAAGCTAGAGTACAAGAGTAAAACTATACGATGCTACCATCTAACTGGCCTCTGTGTGAAGTCTGGGACTTATCAGCTGACCCTCGTACATGTAAAATAAGATAAACACTGAGAATATTTCATTCCAAGTAGTATATATGTAGATGGTCATGATTCAGCAACAGTTTATAATAAGAATGATATGAATAAAAGTTTGGAGTATAAACTTAGATGAGAGTGCAAACTTAACTCTGGAGTTTATACTTGAGAGGGAGTATGAACTCAGAAAAGTATGAATAAAAAAGAGTATGTACTTTTGGTGGTGAGTTTAGGCTGAGCTCTTAGGCTGAGCTTGGTTAATAGCAGACTCAACCTTGTGTTGTTCACGAATGTTAGACATAAATGGCTGAATTTATGGATAACATAGTACTAAAAAAGTTTATTCAGTGCAAAAGGTCAAACAGAGCTTGCTGCCAGTCATTCAATGCAATTCTCACATTGCAAGTTTAACATATGTGTTTTTCTGTAAACCTGTTTTCATGTCAAGTTTTTTGATTATCTGATTTTCTGCCATATGTTTTTATACTGTACCATCAATTCACGTCAAATATTGTGAGATGGAAATATATTTAGTATTAAATTTGACTTACCTGTATATATGAATCAGTTAATGCAGGATTTATTTATTGTAATGTTACATGCATCCCTATGTTTGTTATGCATACAGTTTTGGTGTGGTTATTATGATTATGGCATTTATTTATTTGTAAGAGTTACGTATTAATACTTGTACATGCAAGATTTAAATTTATTTATTAGAATTATAACAATATAAAGTGTAACATGGCTAACTTTAACTCAACTTGTAAATAGAGACAATGTTCACAGTTACTTTACATGGCAATGGAAAACTAAACAAAAGTATAATATTGTTACTACAAAGGAAATATAAAACAGCAAATCACCAAGGAGAAGTAAACAGTATTCCTCCTTTGACAGAAATAAGTTAGTTCATCAGTTCTTCACCAGCACTCAGTGTGCAGACCAGTATTGCCAGTCATCATTTGAATTATACATATTACCATTACAGTATCTTAAAAGAGGTCATCAGATACAAATATAGTAACAAATTCCTGGATATAAATGTGATTGATAAGTCGGCATGAATTAAAATGTTAGTTACAAATTAATTTTGGAATGTCAAAGAAATTTATTGAATAAAATGTGTTGAGTTGGGAAAGAAGTAATTATCTTTAAATTATTCTTAACATGGAAGCTTACCTGTAACAACACTCTGAAGTAAAATAGAGGACTCATAGCTCAAATTAAAGTAAAAAGAACCCCCAACAAAAACAAAACTGTTTAAAATAATTCCGCTGCAGTTGCTTAGTGCAGTTTTCTTCCCTTGCGACTGGGGTTTGCAATTTGGAAAATACCACAGGATTGGGAAGGTAGAATCAGTTAACTGAAAATTTCAATGCCATAGAAAAAATGCAAATCAGTTGGAGAATTTAATGTCGTGTTGGCATGTTGCCATGGTAACTCAGTGGTTAGAGCAACCGGAACAAGACCGGGAGATCCGTGGTTCAAATCCTTGCTATGGCATTTAATTTTTCAGTCATCCGATTCTACCTTTCCAGCCCTGTCCAACACACGGCTTGTGTGAAAGAACAATTAATTCCATTAATTACCACAGGATATTTTTTAAGCATACTCGCAAAAACTTCATATAATAAATTAAGCTCACTGACGTTCTCATTACTTGATGTATCTGACATGATGTTCACACACACACGCGTGCACACACACACACACACACACACACACACACACACACACACACACACACACACACACACACACACACAGACAGACGCAGGCACGCACGCACGCACGCACACTCTCTCTCTCTCCCTCTCTGCAACTGTAAACCAGTACTGCAACAAGAATAAAGCCGCAGTGGTAACAAAGATGTGCAACAATGTATTTTCTAGCCAACAATGTAAGATTAAGCTATGTCAATTAGTTAATTAAGAAGTATAAACTTGGAGAATAAGTTTATACTCGGGTAATGTTTATTCATATGTTTCTGAGTTTAAACTTATATAAAATGCTTAGACTCAGAGTTTGTTGCCTAGTATAAACTCAGTTTATTCATACCACCTAGTGTGTTTGGTGACTGCCAAAGTTGCAATCTGTTATGTCTGTATGACAATTTTTAGAACCCGATATGGACGTCAAATCTCCTACAAGAAAACGTATTTGATTCTGCAACAAACTAAGAACCACAGGTAGTCTGTTATGTGTAAATTCTCCTGGAAAGCCACAGATCTCTGAAGAAAGTGTCATCTCATTAGACAAGCATTTGAAGGAAGTCCACAAAAATCAGTTTGTGCTGCTAGTTTGCAGTTACATATTCCACGTTCATCTGCACATGTGTTGCACCTAATGACAAAGTTGCACGTATGAACTTCGCTTCAGAAATGCTAGAAAGGATTTATCTCTTAAGAAGTGTGTTTCTTAGGCAATTGATGAGGTAATGTTTCATGTTAGTGGAGTTGTAAACAGACATAACTGTAGGATTTGGGGCGATGGAAACCCATGTGTCATTGTGAATAGGAGAGGGATACCCCAGAAGTTAATGTGTGGACTAACTTAATGCATAAGTTGGTGATTGGACCTTATTCTTAGAACACATTGTGACTGGAATTTCATACCTGGATATGCTGGGTCAGTATGCCCTCCCTAAACTGCCACATCAAACTATCTTCTAGCAGGACAGAGCTCCACCACATTTCAGCCTTGTCAGGGTACACCTGAATAGAAAAAATCTCTGGAGGGTGGATTGGCAGAGGTGGACCAACTGCTTGGCCTCCTAGGTTTCCAGACTTTACCCCATTAGATTTTATCTTATGGGGCTATGTGAAAGACATAGTTTGGCAGGTCGAGATTCAACATTCTTCAGCAACTGAAGGCATAAGGCACACTATGGCAATGGTTACACCAGATATGCTCCAAGCTACATGGAACGAGGTGGAATATTGTTCTGGATATTTGTAGGGTTTCTCTCCAAACAAATATTTTCTAAAACTGAATATACAGCTTACAAATTTGATCACAGAAGCTATGAACAGAATTATTTTCTTTAATATCTAGAATACAATGATAATTATTTTCTTAACTCTACTGCTGTGAGCCGATCTGATTGGCTTTCCCAAACCAGCTGGAGAAAGCCATAGGCCTGCCATGTTTACGTGGCATAAAGTGCCACAGTATTTTAAATGAGGAGTAGCTATGATGAAAAATCATATCAAAATGGCTATGTTTAATAGATACAATGGCGGAAACTTTTCAAGCATAAGGCCCAGGGTAATATAATATCCACTTATAGTAGTAATATGTATAAATTATATACAGGGTGTAATATGTTCCACTAAAACATTTTTTGTAGGATAAATATTTTTTTCAGAATATAAGTTAAAAACTCCAACAATAAAAATGCACTCAAAACTGTTTTGGCTATATCAAACGAAAGAGTAATGCTTTGTAAACAAAGAAAAATGCTTTTAATATAGTCAACTGAAAAAACTCAATGCCATAGCCAGGATTTGAACATGGTTCTCCCGTGCTCTTTGTGCGGTTGCTCTAACCATTGAGCTACTGTGACAACATGCTGGTGGGATGCTGCTATGCAGTCCTTTATCACAACTGACACTCACAGTCTTGACTGCTCCCTATGTTGTGGTTAATGTCACACAACACTCAGTCTTTCCTTTTTACTTTCTCTACTACGTATAGTAAGTAGGGGAAGTATTGCATTCCACCCAAAAATTCGATACCGAGATTTCACCGGAAATACATGTTTTGAGACCTCCTGAATCCAAAAAAAGCATTTTTGGAAACATGTCCGTGTGTGTGTCTGTGTGTCTGTGAACAGCATAACTCAAAAACTTACAGTCGGATAAGCACCAAACTTGGTATTTAGGTTCAGTATCTTCCAGAGATGCGACACGAAGGTTTTCAAGAAAATCCCCCCACCCCAGACTACCCTTTACATGGAAGATTTTTCGAAAATTTTAATTTTCTCAAAAATGGCTCTAACGATTTTGATGAAAATATCATATATTTAAGATGTCATGTGAAATGAAATGTATATCTCGAATTTTCTGGGAATGTCTCCAAAAGTATTCTTCACTGTGAACGACTTTTGCATAACTGTTAAACCATAAGAGATAGACAAAATGTTACTACACAAAAAATGTAGATCGCGTTAAAATACACAACTTATGTCATATACATTTCTTTTGTAGAGTGAACCGTTTTCGAGATATTGCTTGTTATTTCCTTAAATTTTCCAATACTTATACTTTTTCTCAAATTCGTTATTCATTTTTTTTGTCCTGGACATGCAAAGAGAATGGAATGCGCCACATAGCAACCAGCGTTAAAATATTTGACTATCGCTTAAAAGCTACCATATTCCCCTTGCATCTACATGAATATTACCAATAAGATTGACATCTCGATATCTCGATTAACATGAAGCATATGGAGAATAAGCGTTTGTAAAATCAGATTGTACAAGAGTAGAGAAAGTCATGTGAGTGTAACACATCAGATTTTTTCAGGTAGCAACCTGACACTTCAGACTTGTTTGCTGACCCTATCTTTTATTTCTTGTAGACAACAATTCTTTGCTTTGAGAATCTACAATGGAACAGTAAAACTGTAATCTGCTCATTTTCTTTCCATTGCTGTTTTCCTGGCATAGCACATATGCATTCTGGACTAGTACTGTGCTAGCCTCTAGTTCCCGAGGTCGCAGGTTCAAATCCAGTGGAGGGCAATGGATTTTTTCGGGCGTAAAAATCCTTAGCACGGCTTCCTTCGGAAGGGAAGTAAAGCTGGTGGTCCCATGTCGTAGATTTACGGCACGTAAAAGAACCTCAAGCCTGATAAAGAGGCCTCTGAGCAAAATTTCCAGTCTTTCACACCCAATATAGAATGGGACACTAAGAACCATAGTAGTTGAAAGAGTGTCCATAAATAAAACTCAATTTCAATTTAGAGCCATTTTTGAAAGCAAGTTTTTTCCAATATATCAGGTCTCTGTGTTCATCTAAATAAAAATACATCATATTTAAATCAATTCCCCCTATACAGGGTGAATCACCTAAAACTTGCAACGCAAATATTTCGGAAATGGAAAGTGCTATTGATGTTCAGTTTTCATAGTATTGATTGGTAGTCAAGGGCTCGTACATTTAGCCCATAAACAGATTTTAATAATACTGAGAAAGTATATTTTTTGAGCAAACATACAATTTTTCAAATGGAACAATGCATAGTTACATCAACAGAATAAAGGTATGGTAAATTAGAATGTCAGTGGCATTTGTTGCAAGATTCTAGTGCAAGTGGTTTACGAGAAATCTTATTTTGAAACTTTTACACACTGATACTTGTACAACCTGTGGTAGCACAAACTAAAGAAAAATAAAAGGGAATTACAATACTTCTGTAGATTCATACAAGTAAAGAGAACATAGCCCTTCAAAGGTTGTGTTCAAAATGATCACCAGCAGCTTCAGTACACGCTTCCAGTCTGCTATGGAAAGACTGCTGTACATGTTCTAGCATTTCAGCAGAAATTTCAGAGCAGGCAGCAGTAATATGTCGTTTCATATCGTCTGGTGTAGTTGGTATGTCCTTGTAGACAGTGTCTTTCAGCCTTCCCCACAGAAATAAGTCTAAAGTGGTCAGATCCGGTGAACGAGCCAGCGAAGGTACAGGTCCTCTTTGTCCAATCCAACGATTTGGAAACAATCCGTTAAGACAAGCTGTAGTACTTCATGCACTATGGGCTGGACAGCCATCATATTGGTACAAGTTCCTCCTAGTCTGCAAAGCAACGTCTTCTAGCATCTGTGGCAGATGTTCTGTAAGGAGGCTGTGATACTTGTGCGAGTTCATTGTTCCTTCTATGAACAAAGGGCCTATGAGCTGATGCTTCACTTTCACACACCACACATTTAAACTTCATGGACGTTGAGGTTCCGCCTGACGAAGTCAATGGGGATCGTCAACAGACCAATAGTGCATGTTTCTGCGGTTTACCTGGCCATGATTAGCAAATGTTGCCTCATCACTAAACAAGATACATGATGAATCTGGAGTATCATGTCTTAATGCCCATGTACAAAAGTTAACACGATTCTCAAAATCGTTTCCATGCAGCTCTTGACGGAGAGAGATATAATAGGGATGGAACCTATGTTGATGGAGAATGCGCAGTACACTTGCCTGACTTATGCCACTTCCACGTGCGATTGTGCGGGAACTAATTTGTGGATCTACTGTAACGACAGCCAAAACATTAATTTCTTTCTCTTCTCCAGTCACTTGTTTGTTTCTGTTACGTTTTCTAGGTGTTACAGTACCACTTTCATGTAATTGGTTGAAGAGGTGGACAAATAATTGCCGAGATGGTTGGCGTCTATTGGGATACGTTTCTGTATACACCGTACAGGAACGAACTGCATTCGTCCTACACTCTCCATACACCATGAGCATGTCGGCTTTTTTGCATTAGTAAACCCCATCTTCCATTCACGACTTACTCCTATAACTGTCACAAACAGACCAGAAAGTCGCAATGCAATCAATGAACAAAAAACACAATGCAAACAAACATAACATCGTACCTAGCAACTAAGTAGGTTGAATGGGACAAACAATTGTTGGGGTGGAAACTTTTCAAAATACGATTTCTCATAAACCACTTGCACTAGAATCCTGCAACAAAGACCATTGGCATTCTAATTTACCCTACCTTTATTCTGTTGATGAACTAGGCATTGTTCCATTTAAAAAATTGTATGTTTGCTCAAAAAACACACTTGCTCAGTATTATTAAAATCTGTTTATAGGCTAAATGTACGAGCCCCTGTCTACCAATCAATGCTGTGAAAACTGCACATCAATAGCACTTTCCATTTCCGAAATATTTGTGGTGCAAGTGTTAGGTGATTCCCCCTATATAATGATTATAATCCAAGATTACATCTGACTTCTTTTGGGACTGTTTAGTGTATCTCGCAGTAGGAATGCTGTTGCAGTTCCATTTGTTGTTAGAAGTACAACCTGATTGTTTTGCGACTTTATTGATATTGATGGCACAAGTAATAAGGGTCCTTGCCTGAAGTATTTGTTAATGGCAGTCTTTAATTGATTTTTTTGCAGCTGTTGGAATTCCCTTTCTGTTATATCTGTTGTATAGTGTTGATAAATGTATGATGCAGAGAGATGTAGAGAAGTTATCTGCAGACATATGGTAACCTTTCCTATGCGGGGTACTGGGGTGGCACAGGGGTTTTATTTTTGGCTCTGTACTGAGGGTCTAGGGTTTAATTGCTGGCTCTGTTGCGACAATTTTAAGTAGGCCCTCAAAAGTTATGGCATTTAAAAGAGGAAATAAACTAAAAAAACAAGAGAAATGGCAGATGGGGGGTTTAACGTTAGAAGTTGTCAAGGAGTTGGATTATTTGGGGGTGAGCAGTAATGGTGAATGGTGGGCACATAACAGGAAGGTTACGGCTAAAGGAAAGGCGGCAATGACAGGAGTAAGGATACGCAAATACAAATTAGAAATGCTGACTAAGTGGATAGAAAGAATGTATGAAGCATTGGTATAAGCAAGAATGCTATATACAGTAGAAATTTGGGGGGGGGGATCTGAATTAAGCAGAAAAATAGACCAGAGCTATAGAACATTCTGTAAAGAGCTATTGGGGTTAACAAGATCAGCACCAGGGGAGGTAGCATTAGTGGAATTAGGAGGAACAAGAAGAAAGAGAGTGATGCTGGAAAGGATATTAAAATTTTGGTTTAGATACCTGAGAAAAGATGAAGGGGAAATTTTAAAAATATGTATGGAACAACAAAAGAGTACGAAGAATAAAAATAGCTGGTGGACAGGGGTAGAAAAAATTATGGAGAAGATAGAAATGGGAGATATTTGGGGAGCAGGAGAAAGAAATAGCAACGGCTTCTGGATGACAGTAAGAAACAGAGTGGAGGACATAGAAAGACAAGAGATTTGGGGAAGCTTAGAGAATAAAAAATCATTAGGGTTCTATAGATTAGTAAAAAGGAAATGGGGAAGAGAAGGGTATGTGGATTATTGTAATAGAGCAGAAAAAGAAGCGTTTGCATGGATGAGAACAGGATCAATGTATCTGAGAGGGCTAAGAGGCAGAAAAAACGGAATTTGTGAATTATGCGGAGGTAGTGAAACCACAGAGCATTATGACAGAATGCAAAGAATTAGCAGAATGGAAACAAGAAGTATGGGGGGAAAAATAGATGGAAAAATAATAGCCATTAAAATGTTAACAAGAAAAGAAAAATAAGAATATGGGGGAGTTCTTAAAGAAAGTAAATGAGAAATGGATTAGAAAAGTAAGAGAGAGAAGAAAGGTAGAAGGGCAAATGGAGGAGGGAGAGGATGGGCAATAGGGATTAACGGTAGCAAGGGATGCTCAGTTGAGTCAGAAGGCCAGGGTGTCAGGCAAAAGGAGCAGCACAGCCGGCAAGGAAATTTGTACATAGTTTATAAGCGGGATATTGTAAAAATGATTGTGTATAAAAAATGTACAAATAAAATGTCTGAAAAGTGGGCCCTATCCAGGCCTTCACCTGTGACTTGCTCATGTGAAGTATCCCCAAAGCCAATACGTACTGTAGGTAGTATATGGTAGAGAAAGTAAAAATAATCTGCTCCCTAAAAAAGGAGTAGTGAAAATGCTACATTTTCCATAGAAAATTATACATTCTATGAATAAAAGTTAGATAAAAGCTTTTGATGAAGTTAAAAGAAATCTGTTGTGGGGATTTCCTCAACATGTTGTAAAGATAATATAAAGCATGAATACAAACACAAAATTTAGTTTTGAGAAATAAACACAAATTAATGATGTACAGTGGCAAGAAAAGCTGAAAACATATTTTGTAATGAAAAGAAAACATTTTGATACATTGTTATTTGCTGATAACCGGATTTTGAATACAAATTCGGAAGACAATTTACAACATGCTATACATGAGTTATGTAATATCTCAAGCAAATAACCTTCAAATTTCACATGAGAAAATGAAAATAATGGGTTATTAATAAACCATATAAGAGCAAAAATCTGTATAAACAATTATCCAACAACAAAATGATTTTAACTATTGTGTCAGATGTATTGTGTCATATTAATAACAGAAAGATATAAGGGATTGCTAAGATGAAATGTTTACCTTGTCTACCATGTACATAGCATTGCAGTAGAGAAGGTATTGTGTTTCATCCAAAACTTTGGTATCAATATTTCACCAGAAATACATTTTTTAAGGTCTCTTGAATAATAATAAAAAAAAAAGTGTGGGTGGATGGGTGTGTCAGATAAATACCACACTTGGTATTTAGGTTCAGTACTTTCCAAAGATGCAACACAAAGATTTTCAATAAAGTCTCCCACCCTAAACTACCCTTTACATGGAACTCTTCAAAATTTTTGATTTTCTAAAAATGGCTCTTTAACGATTTTGACTAAAGTCCTCATCATTTGAAAGGAAATTTATGAGGGGCATTCAAATGAAACCTGGTCAGTGCATCTAACTTTGCATTACACGTAAGGTGGCACCACATAACTGCCTGTATGGTAGAGCGACTGCAGCGTGCGCAATGTTTGACATTGCATAGCGACAGTGTGGTTTCGCCCCGAAGATAGGGTGGTCACACAAGTTATCGTCCACTACTGAACATGAAGACGAGTAAGCAGGAACAACGAGGAGTGATTCGATTTTTAGCGGTGGAGGGAGTTGGAGGACGTGAAATGTATCAACGGATTAAGGCTGTGTATGGTGAGTACAGTCTGTGTCATTCAAGTGTGGTGGAATGGCACAAAAGATTCCTTGAGGGGTGCCAGTTACTGGAAGACGATACTCGTCCTGGACAGGCTCATCGTGTCATCACACCTGAAATGATTGCGGAAGTGAATGCTTTAGTCTTGGGCAACCGCAGAATCACCATGGACGAGATCCATCGGTTACTGGGTATTAGTGTGGGCACCATTCACACCATAATGCATAAACACTTAAAATTTCGAAAAGTTTGTGCAAAGTGGGTTCCCCACCAACTGACCGCCGAACAGCGCAATACTCGAATGGCACTGTCTTTGAGTCATCTGCAACGTTATCATGAGGAGGGATACAGCTTTCTGTCACATATTGTCACTGGTGACGAAACATGGTATCACCATTTTGAACCGGAAAGCAAGTGTCAGAGCAAGCAGTGGAAACATGTGACTTCACCACCTCCAAAGAAATCAAAGGCCGTGCACACCAGTTCTGGTAAGGTCATGATGTCCTTTTTTGACCACAAGGGCCCACTACTTGTTGAGTTCCTGGAAGGAATATACCATCAATGCCCAGTGTTATCAAGCTACTTTACAGAACCTTAGATGACCCATAGTCGAAACGCCCAGGCATGTTGTCCAATGGCGTTATTCTCCTGCATGATAATGCCCGGCCACACTGCCAATGCGGTGAAGACGACATTGCAGCAGTTTCGATGGGAAACGCTGGAAAATGCACCGTACAGTCCAGACCTTTCACCGTGTGACTTTTATGTTTATGGACCTCTAAAACAAACTATTCACAGACATTGATTCACAACGAACGATGAAGTGTGTGAATGGGTCCAGGCCTAGATCTGACAGCGCTAGTGTTGCAATGGGATAAATGTGCCAACAGTTTTAGTGACTATTTTTGAGTTAATAATATCATTATCGTTACTTTACACAAGTGACTGGGTTTCATTTGAATGGCCCTTATATATTATCTTGCATAATTGGTAAATGTTAAGCAGTAGATGAAAACATACTACACAAAAAATGTAGATCTCTTTAAAAGAGATTTATTCTAAATAACTTTTTTTGTAGCATCAACCAATTCTGAGATATCCATTATTAATGATTCAAATTGTTCAACACTTAGTCATTTTTTTCAAATCTGGTTTTATTTCAGTTTCTTGTGATGTCATGGAAAGAGTATGGAATTTTAAGATCAGCATATAGCGTCCAGTTCTTAAACATTTGACTATCGCTATTCCCTTTGTAACTATAACGAAATGTGTAATGTTGCTATTTCTGCAAGGCTTTATCTTGAATAAAATAAAGTACAATAGGAAATTCAATTTTAGTAAGAATAATTTGTATACCCCTAATAATCAATAAAGAGTAGAGAAAATCATATGTATGTAACACATCAGATATTCTTGTCTGTAATGAAGCCTATTGTAATTACCAAATGGTGATATTGTTGTTAAATACATATTTTTGAAATGTTTGGTTACAGGATGATGCAAGCACTAGCAATCAGAGAAGCAATGATGAAGATAATTCCAGCAGTCGTTATATTGATGCACAGGCGCCTAGTGTTCGGGGTTCTCCTGTGAGTACATCTAGTCAGAGGGCCCAAGCTGGTCCCACTGAACAACGGCAACACAAGAGTGCAAGAGCAAACCAAGAGAGCACTAGTCAGGCGGGAAGCAGTAGAGGTAGAGAAACAGATGTAGGGTCAAATCCTGCCACACGTGGCGTGAAGAGAAAACATGATGGCAACGCTAAACAAACTGGTAGTGCTCCTTCCCAGTCGAGTGAGCCCTCTACCCAAAGGACTCCACAAGAATCTTCTACTTCTTCGGTAATTTCATCTTACTCTTTCTGTACCATTTACCTAGAAGGTAGAGAACGTATTGCATTCCACCCAAAAATTCAATATCAGGATTTCAGTAGAAATTTTGAAGCCCTCTAAATAAAAAAAAAAAAAAATTTACAAAAAGGTTTGCATGCATGCTTGCAGTATAACTCAAAATCAAAACGTCGAAAAATGCCAAACTTAGTGTTTAAGCTCTGCATCTTCCATGGATGTGACACAAACATTTTAAACAAACTACCCTTTACATGGAAAGTTTTTCAAAATTTTTGATTTTCTCAAAAATGGCTCTAACAATTTTGATTAAAATACATATGTATGAGATATTTTAATGACAAATGAAATGTATATCTTGAATTTTCTGGGAATAACCTCTAAAGTCCTCTTCATTCTGAATAACTTTTATATAACTGGTAAACCATAAGAGATAGACAAAATCTTACTATACAAAAAATGTAGATCTCGGTAAAGCACACTGTTTATGTGAAATATGAATTTTTGTGCCATTAACCAATTCTGAGATATTCTTTGTTATAGATTTGAATTTTGAGATACTGATACTTTTAAGAGGAAAACCACTGTTTGTTTGTTTTTTTTTCACTTGGCCATCAAAGAGAACAGAATTTCAGCTATCACATCATCATCATCATCATCATCATCATCATCATCATCATCATCATCATCATCATCATCATCATCATAATAATAATAATAATAATAATAATAATAATAATAATAATAATAATAATAATAATAATAATAATAATAATAATACTTTTATTCACCATTTAGTAATTACAATAATTACAATAGGTTTTGTCAGATAAAAGAATAGCATAAAATCTATACAGTATTTGTTACATCATAAAGAGTACAATTTTACATTATAAAGAACACAATTTTACATTTCACTTTTACTTGCTGTCTCAAATTCCTGTACACTGTACAAAGGATGTTTTATTAGCCATTTGTACACTTTATCTTTGAAAACTAGAATATTTGCATTTGCTATTTTTGGGGAAAATAATTGAAAAATGTTATGCCTATTACTTTGTGATGCTTTGAGGTCGTCTATGGTACGGCATATCTACCTTATTCCTACTACATGTATTATATGTGTGTATATAACTTCTTATATCATAGGTATGTAGATTTTCTTTTATGTACACCAAAACATCATAAATATATAAATTCACAACTGTAGGGATTTCTAACGCCTCGAACAATGATTAACAGTGTTCTATTTTCTTTGAGTTTGTCATAGCAACTGTTGTTCCCAAAACTGAAGAACAACTGCCAATTTATCCACTTGTTTGAATTTTCAGTTCCGTAGATGTTCCTTTTATCTTAGTTTTATCAATGTAAGTATTGTTGCAATTTGTATAACTTGTTTAATAGATTCCAGATTTCTTATTTCATGCTCCTTTATCATTTTCCTGGTAACCTCAGAGGTTTTTACTTTCTTTACCACATACAGAGTAGGTAGAGAAGGTGTTGCATTCCACCAAAAATTCAATACCAAGATTTCACCCAAAATACATGTTTTGAGGCCCCTTGAGTCCAAAAAGAGCATTTTTAGAAAAAGGTCCATGTGTGCGTTAGCTTGTGGACAGTGTAATTCAAAAATTAAAAGTTTGATAAATACCAAAGTTGGTATTTAAGTTCAGAACCTTCCAAAGATGTGACATGAAAATTTTGAAGAACATCCCCCACCCCAAACTACCTCTTACATGGAACATTTTTTGAAATTTTTTATTTTCTAAAAATGGCTCTAATGATTTTGTTTACAATACCACATGTTAAGGATATTTACATTACAAATAAATTGTATATCTTGAATTTTCTGGGAAAAGTCTGTGAAATCCTCTTCATTCGGAAGGAAGTTTGTATAATCCTGTATAACTGGTAAACGTTAAGTGATAGATGAAACCGTACTACACAAAGATGTAGATCTCTTTAAAAAACACAATTTATCTCAACTTTTTTATGGCAACAGCCATTTCCGGGATATTCATTATTAATGCTTTGAAGTGTTCAATACCCTGTCATTCTGTTAGTCTTATAGATTTTCAATTGTTTCTTGTGATGTCATAGAAAGAATATGGAATTTTAAGGCCACCTTATAGCATCCAGTTCTTAAACATTTGTCATAGAAAGAATATGGAATTTTAAGGCCACCTTATAGCATCCAGTTCTTAAACATTTGACTGTCACTATTCTCTTTGTATTTATAACAAAATGTATAATGCAGCTATTTCTGGAAAGGTTTATCTTGATTAAAATGGAGTAGATAGGAAAATAAACTTTCATAAGAATAATTTGTATACCACTAATAAGCAATAGATGGTAGAGAAAGTTGTGTCAATGTTATACATCAGATTTTTAATACTGTATTTATTTATTGGAGGTAAAACAATACTATAATCTGTGAAGATGTTTAGGAATTTTGTAGTTGTAGCGATCAGGTGATTATGATGAGTGAAACATCACTAGGTAATGTTGCTTTCTCTACCATGCAGAGGAAGTGTTGTATTCCTCCCAAAAATATGGTATCAGGATTTCGCAAGAAATACATATTTTGAGGCACCTTGAGTCCAAAAGAAGCATTTTTAGAAAAATGTCCCTGTGTGAACAGCATAACTCAATTTACAGAAAAACTTAAATAACTTAAATTTTGGCTTGGGAAGCATTCGGATCAATTAGCAAAGAAAGGTGCAATACAACAAATAAAACTGTAGGACAAATAGAGATAAGTAAACAATTAAATAACATTAAACAACATTTCAAAAGAAGCAGAGACTTGATGAAGAAAATAAATTAAAAGATAAAGATTATAAGAATATTAGAGATAGAGTTGATATACAAAAAATGCCAAGGAAGACTTCAGTGACCTTATTTAGGATGGCAACTGGCCACGATTGCCTCGCAGAACACCTCTACAAGATACGATGCCTATCTACTCTCAAGTGCACTCTCTGTGAAGGTGATGTTATCCTGAACAAACAGCATCTCGCCAAATGCAAAGACCTTAAAAATGATAACTTACAGGCTTTATATTGGGAAGCCAGAGGGAAAATGATGCAGATCAATTAATCCCCAGTGCCATTGATGAACAACAACAACTTAAATTTTGGTATTTAAGTTCAGCATCTTCCATTGATATGACAGAGAAAGGTTTTCAAGAAAACTGGGCTTTAAATGGAAAACATTTTTTGAAAAAATTAAATTGAATTTTATTTATGGACACTCTTTAACTACTATAGTTCTTAGCGTCCCATTGTACATTGGGTGTGAAAGATGGGAAATTTTACTCAGAGGCCTCTATTAGACTTGAGGTTCTTTAGGTGCCGTAAATTTATAACATGGGACCACCCTTCTGAAGGAAGCCATGCTAAGGATTTTTATATCAGAAAAAAATCCATTGCCCTCTGCTGGGTTTGAACCCGCAACCTTGCAATCTGAAGGCTAGCATGGCACCCCCAGACCACAGTGAATGACTCTTAGATTACATTCATGTTCTCGGCGAAGAAAATGGGAATGTGATTAGAGAGCATTTACAGCAAAACTCGGACATGAATTTAGCTATATCAGCTCCAATTATATATCGTGTGTGTGTTTCATACCCAAACATTTCAGATAGTTACAGGTGATCTTGTAAACACTCACTTTATGCCTGTTGGTCGCATCTTTCATCGCATTGTTAGAGCGCTTTTGAGGTTAAGAGCAGGGTACATAAATATACATGAGTGTTCAGAAATTAAAAGGCAGTTTTTCTTCACTTTTGCAGGTTTCTCACACATTATGGGTGCAATTGACTGCCTCATGTTCCTATTTTGTGCCCATTGAGTGAATATGGTGAACTTTTCTGAAATAAGAAAGGGCATTTCTCCATCAACATGCAAGTGATTGCGATGCAAATTTGAAGACTAGGAACTTTGTTTCCAAAGAATTTTAAGCTGCTATTCAGTTCGTCTTCCATCGCTTGAAGCATTAAACTTGTCTATCACAACTCTTCCAGCAACTTTACATCATGTTTTTTGCACTGTGCATTGTTTAAATGGATTTTTTTACATTTCCCCTCCTTTTCCTGTCGCACATAACCTTATCCATGATCACTTCAAGTAAATCTCCCGAACAAAGTGGTACTCTGGGAGTAATGAGCTCTTAATTCTATAGTCATAACTAAAAGAGTGAATTGTAATTGAGTTCTCCTTCATTACCTCTGGAGTAAATTGCTCCTGTGGTAACCTACTTCCATAGTAAATGTTACTTCCGTGGTAATTTATTTCAATATGGTGAACACTGTTGCTATTTGTTCCTCAAGATGTCATGGAAAGAGTATGAAATCTCAAGGCCAACATATAGTGAACCACTTTTAAACATCTATTGATAATTTATTTAAGGTGAGTCGGAATTGTTACACTAACATCACTTAAGTTTGCTCACTTAACATGTTTTGGGAAATGGTTGTTCCCATCCTCAGAAGCTAATCCGACTGGCCCGTGATGTTGGTGTTTCCGTTTTGTGGACTGGATACACCAACAACACAGGCCAGTCGGATTAGCTTCTGAGGATGGGAACAACAGTTTCCCAAAACATGTTAAGTGATGTTAGTGTAACAATTCCAACTCATCTTAAATAAATTCAATAACACATCACTGTTTCTAGCTTCTTTTCAAATATCAATCTATTGATAAATCTTTTTTGCAAAAATGCAGTAAAGTTTCTTAACATTTCTATGCAGAAATTGAGATTTTTATTACTCTAGCTTCACTTTCTATACAAGAACTTACTGGGCATATTTCGGAGACTGTCTCCATCATCAGCCTGATTCACTGCTGCACTTTCTCCTGTGAATGGTTTAGCAATGGGCAACCAGTTTCCCCATTTTTGGCAACCTTATACACGAATTTGTTGGAAATATGAGGGTGATTCAAATATTAACAGTAATTGAGCCAGTGTACTGAGCAAGCAGTTCCGAGTGGGATGATGGAGTAGGGGGTTGAAGATCAGTGTGTTAGTGAGAGGGAACCAGCTTGGTTAGCTGCTTCATTCTGTTCTGGCATCAGTACACCCATGAGTGAACAAGAGGTTGTTTCATCTGTTGCGCAATGTATTATTATAAAGTTTTTAACCAAATACCCTCAGAGATTTTAACTCGGTAGAAGGCACAGTTTGGAGATGCTAAACTGGCCCAGAACCAAGTGTTTACTTGGACCAGACAGTTTAAGGGTGGCTGAAAATTGTAGGTCACCTTGACGCCCAAGGTCAAGTCTCAAAGATGACAACATCCGTGCCATTCAAGAGTTTATTGAAGGTGATCACTGGTACACTGTTGAAGAAATTGTTTCAGAAGTGGGTATCAGCATTGATACCATTATCAATGAACATCTTGACTTAAGAAAAATTAGTGCTCGATGGGTTCCAAAGTTTTTAACCGAACAAAGTGCATTGTCACGTGATGAGACATGGATCCGTCATTACAGTCTGGAATCCAAAATGACAAGTAAGGAGTGGTGAAGAAAGGATCAAGCCTGCCCAATGAAGGCTGGAAAACTTCTCGCAATGGTGTTTTTTGACTACAGAGGAGTTTTACTCATTGATTTTCTTCATGATCGATGTATGGTGAGTGCAGCTTACAATTACTGGTTGTTAACGTTACCAAAAGCCATCTACCAAAACAAAAGATGTAAACTCATCAGAGATGTCATCCTTCTCCATGACAATGCTAAGCCTCGCACCATGAATTTGACAAGGGCACATCGGAGGACCCTCGACCACCCTCCCTACAGCCCAGATTTGTCCTCCCCTGACAATTTTTTGTTTGTGCCATGAAAGTTTGCTTTAAGAGGAATGATGAAAAACGATGAAGACGTCAAGGAGCATATGCTATGATTAGTTGATGATGCCCTCAAACTTTTTTTGAACAAGGAATGTTCTAGCTTCCAAATCACTGGCAAAAGTGTGTAGAGAAAAACTGAAAGTGTCACTTGTATATATGAGTAATCAACAAATGTGAAGCAGTTATAATACCTAAGGATAACAAGATGGAGGACTAGCATGAAATGTTGCATGCTAACTTATTTATTATTGATTTGTATTCATTAATTAATAAATTATATTTCTTTATTTGTTCATGATATATGAGGGCAGTCCCAGAAGTACCCAACCTGACGTATATATAGCGGTTGTTGTTTCAAACAAATGACTATGGTAGAAAGTACCCCCCTTATAAAGCTTAAGTTTGACGATGCTACGTCGTTTAGTAATTATTTGGCAGCGATTAATAGTGAACACACTCACCGAATTTGTAAACATGAATAAAACCGGGCATCGTTATGTGATACAATACTTTCATTTTGCGGTGTTTTAATGCTTACGTAATATGTTTTTACATAAATTATTAGAACTTGAAGATCTTATATTGTGCTGCTTTTGTTTTGTTTGGTTACATAATTTTAACTGCCCCACGTATGGGAGCCAATTTGTGATGGTATTACTTATAATGTTTGTGTATTTGTGTTTACTTCTCGCGTTGAAGCCATCTTGTGACGTGATTCATTTGTTAGGTTTGTTAGCTCCATCTGGTGTTAGCAATTTGTGGTAGTATTAGTGTTTGTTTGAAAGAATGCGACTGTTATTTGATTTAATTTTTTGTTTACTGTCCTCCGGCTAGCTATTATCTTTTCTTGGGTCGAGCATTTCTCTTTATATAGGTTGTGTAAACGGAAAAGGAATCTTTTATCCAAAGATAGCACTGATGAAGAAATTTATTATACACTTTTATTGTCGAAACACAGTCACTATCACATTTACATATTGATCTTGACACTCGCCAAACTGAAACTGTTATAATAACTTCATTATTGATAATTCTTAATTCGCGTACTTCAACTTTTTGTATAATTAACTTTATAACACTTGAGATTTCATAACTCTGTTACGCGTAACCTGCAAATTGATATCCGAAGTGTGCCGTACAAATACTTTCGACGAACTGACGGGAATGCGACGTGTAGTGTACAAAGAATTTTGATGAACTGAGAGCGATCTACCTTTGACTTGGCTTTTTATACTCCTACACCCAGATATGCCTAAAGATTATAACTGAACTGCAATTGGCTAATAAAACGCGCCAACATTAGCATCTATTTGTATATCCAATGAAAATTATGAATACATATGCTCTAGGGAAACATTCCAGAAGATTCTCAACGCGCCAACATTACGTAACTTCCTCGTTTCCAATAATGATAAACAGCTCACCCCCTCGCTGCATTATTGCACGCTATTATTGTCAGTTTCAGTAAGGCAGTATAAACTTACTTCTCAACAATAATTACAATAAACAAATATCTTAAATCAATGACACACAAAAATGCATATTCATACTACAATCATTATTTACATTTAAGTAATTTGTGATACAAATTACTGCTTCAATTTGAAAGTTCTTAGTCCAAATAATATTAAAGCTGAGCTAGATTCTAATCTGGGGGAGTCTGCTCCTTCATTTACAACGGTAAAATATTGGGTGGCAGAGTTTAAGCAAGGCCGTACAAGCTGCCAAGACGAACATAGCAGTGGTCGACCAAATGAGGTGACTATGCCAGAAATTGTGAAGAAAATCCACAAAATGGTATTGGATGACCATCGACTGAAAGTGCGCGACCTAGCAGACATCGTAGGCATTTCAAAAAGTGCTGTACATAGCATACTAAGTGAAAATTTGGACATGAGAAAGCTGTGCACAATATGGGTGCCGCGTTTACTCACAATAGAACAAAAACGTCATGAGGATGTTTCAGTCGAGTGTTGGCGATGTTTCGCTGCAATAAAGCAGAGTTTTTGAGTCGATTTATAACCATGGATGAAACATGGGTCCATCACTTCACGCCTGGGACGAAGGAACAGTCAAAACAGTGGATTGAAAGGGGAGAATCAGCTCCAAAGAAGGTGAAGACAGTTCCATCTGCAGGCAAGGTCATGGCATCAGTTTTTTGGGATGCGTGTGGGATAATTTTCATTGATTGTCTTCAAAAAGGAAAAGCAATCAATGGTGAGTATTATGCAAACTTATTGCAGCATTTGAATGATGAAATCAAGCAAAAACGGCCACATTTAGTGAAAAAGAAAGTTTGTTTCGTCAAAACAATGTACCAGTTCACACATCCATTATTGCTATGACCAAAATCAATGAGTTCAAGTTCGAATTGCTACCTCATGCACCCTATTCACCAGACTTAGCCCCCTCTGTTTATTTTCTGTTTCCAAAGTTCAAGAAATAGGCTTGGTGCTAAAAGATTTGCCAACAATAAAGAGGTAGAGTCTGCAGTTGATGGCTATTTTGCAGAACTCGATGGTTCTCACTATAAGCAGGGTATCGAAGGGATTGAACATTGTTGGGAAAAGTGTATCGAGCTGAAAGGAGACTATGTAGAGAAATAAAGATGCTTTTTCCCAAAATGTTTCTGTTTGCTTTGTTAGGTTGGGTACTTCTGGGACAGCCCTTGTATGTATTTTAACTTGTATAAATGTCCAGTATATTGAAAAGGAAAAAAAATATTGAAGGTTAGAAACGTTTGATGGACAACCTTGTAAGAATGCATCAATAAGAAGAATTTGTTTCACTTGTTTATAACCATGGAAAATAACACAACAGTGGTTGTTGATATACTGTCATGGAAACATAGGCATATATACAAGCTTTTTTGTCACTGAAGGAAACATCTTGGAGTATCCTGGATAAGTAACATCATTCCTCAGTATTCCGGATAAACTATTTGTGTAAAGGCAACAGATATAATAAGTCGGCGTGTTTTAAAACATTCAATTAAAGTAATTCAATTGTGTTTATTATGAGAATTTAATATTTTGGAAATAAAATAAACTGCTGCAAATGTATAAAAAAAAATTACCATTAATATTTGAATCACCCTAGTACATGTAAGAAACATTTCCGCACATATATAAACTCTGGTGCAGATATGTAGACAACATTTTTGGTGTAGTAGACGAGAAGTTTGTGGAGGGTGCAACAACTGTACTGAACTTACAAGATACATCAGTTAAATTTATAATAGAAATGGAATCCAATACCATGCTCCGCTTTCTTGACATAAAAATCATGAAGAATGAGAAAATAATTTTGAACATATATAAAGTTACACACTGATAAGTGCATTAAAAATTATAGGTACAACCCCAGGGTACACAAATATGCAATAGCAACAGCTTCACCTTCAGATTGGTAAACTTGCCTATGAACACAAGAGTACAACAAGATCCTGAAAATCATACATTAAAATGGCTTCACTAAAGAGATAGTAGTCAGGAAGATAAAAAAATTTAAAAAGGAGGAACAAATAAAGGAAATCACCATGCCAAGCAATGTGAAAGAAATCGAAAAGTTAAAAAAAATGTCTTTCCATCCATGCGCCTTTGAGAAATTTACTAAAATATTTAAAGAATATGGCATAGCCCTAACCTCAGTTAACAAGCATTGCTTAAAAAACATACTCAGGACCAGCACAAGTACGAAATTCCTGTGCTTGGATGTCAAGAAAATGTATATAGGGAAGACAAGAGGACATAGACACAAGGTTTAAAGAATGTATGAGAAGGTAGAATCAGACAACTGAAAAATTCAATGCCATAGCCGGGATTTGAACCATGGATCTCCCGGTCTCCATCCGGTTGCTCTAACCACTGAGCTACCATGGCAACATGCCGGTAGGATATTAAATTCTCCAACTGATTCGCATGATTCCCGGTAAACCACAAGGAGATCTCAAATTGTATTGAGATGACATACCCCAATGGTGACCTACATGCGAATCAGTGGTAGCTCAGTGGTTACAGCAACTGGACAGAGACCGGGAGATCCGTGGTTCAAATCCCGGCTATGGCATTGAATTTTTCAGTTGTCTGATTCTATCTTTCCAACCTCGTCCAACACACGGCTTGTGTGGAAGAACAATTAATTCCAATGTATGAGAAATTTGAAATATAAACAAATGGAGAAATCAGCAGCTTCAGAGCATTTAACAGATCATCAGCCAGAAGAGAAGCCAAAGCTCATAAAGGCTCTTAAAACCAACAGAACTCTCCATTTTGGAAAAAGTGTTCATAGTACAATATATTCAACTTGATGTCCCATATAAAATGGATCTCGTTGTACAGTACATCCAGCCAGAAAACTCCTTCTACAAGTCACAAGGGGAAGCGTATCAGTGAATAATCTAGGCTGATGATGGAGACAACAGTCTCCAAAACATATCCCAGTAAGTTCTGGTGCAGAAAGTGAAGCTAGAATAATAAAACACTCAATTTTTTGCATACAAATCTGTTGATTTATTTTCATAAAACTATTTCTGCCAAGGTTCATCTGAACATGCGGTAGGTAGAATAAAAATCTGATGTGTTACACTTGCATAACTTTCTCTACACTATCGTTTATTAGTACATGTACAAATTAGTATGAAAGTTTATCTCCCTATCTACTACATTTTAATCCAGAAAAATCTTCCCGAAAATAGTTGCATTACACATTTTGTTATAGATACAAAGGGAATAGTGAGTGTCAAATATTTAATAACTGGACGCTGTAAGCTGGATTTAAAATTCCATACTCTTTCCATGACATTGTGAGAAACTGCTGAAAATTGACAGGACTAAAAGAATGACAAAGTATTGAATAATAACAGAAATGGCTGATTCCACAAAAAACGTTATTTGGAATAAATTGTGTTTTAAAGTGATCTACATTTTTTGTGTGGTACGTTTTCCTCTATTGTTTAACGTTTACCAGTTATATAAGATTACATAAATTTCCTTCTGAATAAAGAGGACTCCACAAGCTATTCCCAGAAAATTCAAGATATACTTTTATACTTTCTCTACTACGTATAGTAAGTAGGGGAAGTATTGCATTCCACCCAAAAATTTGATACCGAGATTTCACCGGAAATACATGTTTTGAGACACCCTGAATCCAAAAAAAAGTATTTGGGAAACATGTCCGTGTGTGTGTGTGTGTCTGTCTGTCTGTGAACAGTATAACTCAGAAAGGAACAGTCGGATAAACACCAAACTTGGTATTTAGGTTCAGTATCTTCCAGAGATGCGACATGGAGGTTTTCAAGAAAATTCCCCCACCCCAGATTACCCTTTACATGGAACATTTTTTGAAAATTTTAATTTTCTCAAAAATGGCTTTAATGATTTTGATTAAAATATCATATATTTAAGATACTTTCATGACAAATAAAATGTATATCTTGAATTTTCTGGTAATGTCTCCAAAAGTGTCCATTGTGAACGACGTTTGCGTAACTGGTAAACCATAAGAGATAGACAAAATTTTACTACACAAAAAATGTAGATCACGTTAAAATACACAATTTATGTTGTATACATTTGTTTTGTTGAGTGAACCATTTTCGAGATATTGCTTGTTATTCCCTTAAATTTTCCAATACTTATACTTTTTCTCAAATGGGAATTTGTTATTCATTTGTTTTTGTCTTGGTAATGCAAAGAGAATGGAATGCTCCACATATCAACCAGCTCTTAAAATATTTGACTAGTCATGTGAGTGTAACACATCAGATTTTTTTTTTTTTTTATTTATCATGTAAAATACCGTTAATACAAGGTGTGATAAAAAAGTTTCCGGAATGGCTTCACAACAATGCTGATGCTGAGATTTCTTTAATTCTTACCCAGACTGTACATGCAGCATTCTTCCCGATAAAAATGAGAGGTTACGTGACTTCCGGTGATCATGCAGTGATGAGGTGGATGCTCTGAAGTGAACACGTGTTTTGCATGTGCTGCAATTTTTCCGTGTAGCAAAAATGTCGGATTACAAAGAACGAACATTCAAATTTTGCTTTAAACTCGGTAAAACTGCAACAGAAGCCTATGAAATGTTAAGAACAGCTTATGGGGAGGAAGTTATGGGCAAAACTCAAGCATTTGAGTGGTTTTCGAAATTTAAAAGTGGTGTGACATCAGTTAAAGGTGCAGATCGTTTGGGGCGACCCTGTTCCAGCAAAACTGATGAAAATATCAATCAGGTGAGGAAAATGGTCTTAAATGATAGGCGCATTACAATAAGAGTACTTTTTGACTCATTAGGAACACTCCTTTGGAAGTGTTCAAAGCATTTTGAAAGACAATTTGGACATGAGAAGAATTGCCGCCAAGCTCGTGTCCCGCCTGCTTTCAAATGACCAAAAGGAAAGCTGTGTAATTGCCTGCACAGATCTTAAAGAACAGTTACAAAATGACCCACAGTTTATAGAAAAAATTATTACTGGTGATGAAACATGGATTTATGGGTACGATCCAGAAACGAAGCAACAATCTTCACAATGGAAGAGTCCTTTATTTCCACGCCCGAAAAAGGCCAGACAAGTTTGAACCAAAGTGAAGTCAATGATGATTGTGTTTTTTGACATTAAAGGCATTGTGCATAAGGAATTCGTGCCACAGGGTCAAACAGTGAATCAAGTGTTCTACAAACAAGTGCTGCAAAGATTAAGGGAGAATGTGCGACGCAAACGGCCGGAGAAATGGAGGAATGGTGACTGGTTCCTGCATCATGACAATGCGCCCGTGCACAAAGCCCTTTCTGTTTGCCAATTTTTGGATAAAAATAGGATGAATACTGTTCCCCATCCCACCTATTCTCTAGATTTGGCACCAGCAGACTTTTTTCTTTTCCCGCGACTTAAAATGTGGCTCCGAGGACACCATTTTGAGGAAATTGATGTCATCCATCACGAATCGCAGAAGGCTCTGAACATGTTAAAAGAAGAGGACTTCTAGAGGTGCTTCCAGCAGTGGACAATTTGAAAAATGTTCTATGTAAAGCATATTTTGGTTTTGGGGATTTTCTTGAAAAACTTCGTGTTATATCTTTGGAAAATACTGAACTTCGCTCGCATGCAGGCACCTTTTTCTAAAAATGCTTTTTTTTATTGTTTATTTATTTAGGGGTCCTCAAAACGTGTATTTTGGATGAAATCTCGATATCAACTTTTTGGGTGGAATGCAATATTTTCTCTACCATGTGGTAGAGAAAGTAATAAGCATTTGTAAGAATAACTGTAGAAGCAGTATAAAAATAAATGATGGGGTGAGAAGCTTATGTAAATGTAACACATTTGATTTTTTCATTAGGCTAAAATATATTGACAGGGGAGAATTACCTAGTCCACTTAGTTTAGGATCTTCAGTGCTTCTTATTTCTTAACTTACATGGTTAAATAGGACACTGGAACCATTGGGCACTTGAAGAATGTTAGATGCTGTGTGCAGTTCTGTACTTTAGCATCCAGTACTGAAAATGCCTAATCCTTCCACTTCTTCCCCCTTCTGCTAACGATGTGCCACTTCCCTGCCAACTGCCCCACATACATTTATCTCCTCCAAAGGATTCAGTGGACAAATGTCATTTCCTACTTGGGCGTTGTCAAGCTAGACTAAGGTCTTAACTTTTTGGTGACACATCCAAGACCTAATGTACTTGGCCATTGGGGCTACTGCCTCAATGTACCTCATGTTAAGGTCAGGGATGCCCGTTGCACTTAAGCTAGAGGCTTGATAATTCTTCTACTTCTCTATGCCTACAAGATCTGGCTCATTCTTGCAAACTCCACTCTGCTAGGGCTGCAAAGGATACAGAATAGGGGTCTTCTAGCTGTCTATTCTGGATGCCATTCCTTCCCTGTGATACTATTTTTTACTTTCTCTACTACGTATAGTAAGTAGGGGAAGTATTGTATTCCACCCAAAAATTCGATACCGAGATTTCACCGGAAATATATGTTTTGAGACTCCCTGAATCCAAAAAAAGCATTTTTGGAAACGTGTGTGTGCGTGTGCGTGCACGCGTGCGTGCGTGAGAACAGCATAACTCAGAAACAAAGAGTCGGATAAACGCCAAACTTGGTATTTAGGTTCAGTATCTTCCAGAGATGCGGCACGAAGGTTTTCAAGAAAATCCCCCCAACCCAGATTACCCTTTACATGGAACATTTTTCGAAAATTTTAATTTTCTCAAAAATGGCTCTAACGATTTTGATTAAAATATCATATATTTAAGATACTTTCATGACAAATAAAATGCATATCTTGAATTTTCTGGGAATGTCTCCAGAAGTATTCTTCATTGTGAACGACTTTTGCATAAGTGGTAAACCATAAGAGATAGACAAAATTTTACTACACAAAAAATGTAGGTCGCGTTAAAATACAGAATTTATGTCATATACATTTTTTTTTGTTGAGTGAACCATTTTCAAGATATTGCTTGTTATTCCCTTAAATTTTCCAATACTTATACTTTTCCTCAAATGGGAATTCGTTATTCATTTTTTTTTTATGTCCTGAAACATGCAAAGAGAATGGAATGCGCTACATAGCAACCAGCTCTTAAAAGATTTGACTATCGCTTAAAGCCTACCATATTCCCCTTGCATCTACTAGATAATTAGCAATAAGATTAACATCTTTGATTAACATGAAGCATATGGAGAATAAGTGTTTGTAAATATAGTTTGTACAAGAGTAGAGAAAGTCATGTGAGTGTAACACATCAGATTTTTTTTTCTTTCTTTCTTCACTTGTTAGTGTGTTATGTGTATTTATTCTCTTAACTGTTCTTTGATTACTATAATATGGCATAATAATGCATCAGAATGTGGTTTACCATTGATCTGTGTGTTGTTTATATTTAAGATGCTATATTTGAATGTTTTACTTTTTTTTGTGCAGTGGTGTTTTCTTGTAGTGTCCCCCCCCTGTTTTCTTCTATGTTTTGTCATCATAATTATTATTATTAAAACGTTTTTACTATTCTGTGTATTATAACACACGTATGGTCTGCGTTCTTGTGCATTTGATGGGGATCCATGTATGTACAGTGTTATGTAAATATATACAATCATTCATTCATACTTCATGAAAACTCATTTTTTTTCCTTTGTGGAGGATGAAATTACGCACTGGATCACAAAGTTTGTCATTCTATTTGAGTGCCCTTGTTGGGTCTCTTGGGGGATTCCAACCTTAGACAATGCCACTTGAAGCTACACTGGGTTCCCTGCATGACATGCAGGCATCTCCAGTAACACAGGAGAAACTCTAAACAGCAGCTTAAGCTGAGGTTCTTTACAGTCATATGGGCTCAAATTTACAATAGCACCCTAAATGACAAATTTTGGAAAACATAACACCAGCTGTGCAAAAGGGTGATTGCTCCCAGACCAGCAGCTGATCACTGTCAAGGAGTAATCTTGCTACCTTCATTTGCTCTCTGTAACTTATTTTCACCGGTCACCCTACAACCCCCAGTTAAACCCATCACAGATATTTTTGCCTAATAACACTCAGTCTGCCAACATGATCGACTCGCTTGCTCAAATTATGAACTTTGAAATTCCAGCAGACGATAGTTTAATCTCTAAATTCACCAGCCCCACAACAAAACATGGAATTAACTCGTGAAAAGTTTGTGCAATGATTTATTATGACTTTCGACGTGGATTATCAAGACAAGAGTGCATCGATCAACTAACTTCCACATTTGGCGACGAAGCTCCATCCTTTGCCACTGTGAAATGCTGTATAACAAATTTAATCGTGGCTGCCATTCGCCCAATGATGTTCGTGAAGGTCGTCCAAAATCAGTTGTTGTGCCAGAAAACATTGATGCTGTCCAAAAACTAATAATGAAAGATTGACATGTGACATATTGTGAGATTGAAGCAACCCTAGGCATTAGTTCCACCAGCGTATATAAAATATTGCATGATTATTTAGCCCTGAAAAAGGTTTGCTCTCATTGGATCCCACATAATCAAAAAGATGCTCGTGTCGATTGGTGTACAAAAATGCTCAAGAAATACAATGGCGGTGCCTCAAAAGACGTATATAAGATTGTAACATGGATCTATGCATATGAGCTGGAACGTAAACAGCAGTCGACTGTATGGGTGTTTCAAGATGAAGCAAATCCAACAAAAGTTGTTCGCACTCGAAGCACTTCGAAGCAAATGGTTGCCAGCTTTTTCAGCAAAACTGGCCATGTGGCAACATTGCCTTTAGAGGAATGTAAAACGCTCAATGCCGAATGGTACACAACCATTTGTTTGCCGGAAGTCTTCGGTGAAGTAAGGAAAACCAACAAGAACCGTAGGATTGTTCTTCATCAAGACAATGCGAGTGCACACACATCTCGTCTAACAACGGAGTATTTGAAGGCTAAAAAATTGAATTGATGGGTCATCCGCCATACAGTCCTAATTTGGCACCCAATGACTTCTTTTTGTTCCCGAACATCAAGAATAAATTGCGTGGACAATGATTTTCGTTGGCAGAAGAAGCCGTTGATGCCTTCAAAAACCATGTTTTGGAGGTGTCTCAAGAAGACTGGAATAAATGCTTTGACAAATGGTTAAATGGATGCAAAAGTGTATTGATAATAATGGAGAATATTTTGAAAAACAATAAAGCAGTTTTCAATCAGAAATTACTTTGTTTTAATTATTAGGCTCAAAATATAAATAGTGCCCCTTGTAGGTCCTCAAAACATGTCCTGCCAATAATTTAAGTGGAGCAATGTGAGTGCTTAATATAGATTAATTTTCCATAATTTAGTTATTTGTTTCAGGGTGTGCAAGTTCCAATGATTTTAAATTCAGTGATGAAAATGTATTGATTTATTTGACTGGATCTTTCAAACATGCTGGTTTCATTAAAGTAAAGAGCAGTGTAACTCTTCCCTATAGAAATAATGCTGCAACTGTTTCAATCTGTTGATATTTCTGTTAGACCATGCTCAATTGCTAAAAGCTGTTTCACAACAACCACGAATGGTAATCAGAACGAGAATGACAAAGTTGAAATACATGTGTTCTAATGGGGGTGTCCACAATTGACGGGAAGATTTTCTGGGCTCTGGGAATGGGAAAGAATACTAGGCCAAGTTGTAACTTTCTCATTCTCTGTATATTAGACTCTTCACTGTAGAGGTTATTCTAGGCAGTGGTGACATGAAACAGCCACTGGAAGGAATTAGTAGCATATGTGCGTCCATTGAGTGTTGGTTCGTCTAGTGGACAGGTCATCTGTAGTTTGTTTATGGGCAACTCAAAACTGGCTATTGCCATCTAAAACAATAGCAAAAACTACAAACAACTTTAATATACACCATTAAATAAAGAAATGAAAGCTTGGTATGACCAGAGGAAATGTAATGGATCTGCATTTAGAATTTAAATAATGTTTGTACTGTCAATTTTGATATTGGCTAACCCGCATTGTGTTGGTTGAATTGGAAGCAGGTGAAAAAAGATATCATTGGTCAGTTAAAAACAAATGAAATCCCAAAACCGCAAAATCGACTTTACAGTTTGTGATCAATATGATTATTATTGATATGCATTCCCATTCTCGTTACCGGGCTGTTGTGAAACAAAATCTTGTATGCTGCATTGTTTCCATTTTGGTTACTGTTCCTCGACTGTTGTGAACCAACTAGCCTTAATAAATTAGATTTTTACTTTCTCTACTATGTACTTCACAGTAAGCAGAGGAAGTATTGTATTCCATCCAAAAATTGGACTCCGAGATTTCACTGGAAATATATGAAACTACACGAACCCAAAAATAGCATTTTTAGAAAAAGGTGAGAGATAGAGAGAGAAAGAGAAGGGGGCATAACTCAAAAACGAAGAGTCTGATGAACACCAAATTAGGTATTTGAGTTCTACATCTTCCAAAAACACAACACAAAAAATTTTCAAGAAAATTCCCACTCTACACAAATGATCCTTCATACACAAAGGGTTTTGTTATTTTTCATTTTCTCAATATGCCTAATAATTTTGATTAAAACATCATATTGTCGTAACGTCTTACATGTTTCACATATTACAGGGGTAGAGCACGGTACCAGATTTTTAAATCATAGCAATCTACACGAGGTCCGACGGGGTGAGCTCAACAAAGTTCCTAAACACCTGAAAATTCTTAAAATATCCCTAGGTCATTATGGGGAAGGAAAGAAAGATCTATCTACATTATTAAATTACATGGTAAAAGTTTAGATGGAAGGATTGAATTACAAATTAGAAATGATACATGTTACCTTCTGTTTGACGGAGCGTCCTCCTACCTGTGCACTACTTGCTACATCACAAGAGACAGACACGGCGTCCTAGACGCTTCCACAATCTACAACCGGTTTTCCCCCCACTCTTATTGCATCATTACCGGTCCGTACTGCCAACTTAAAATAGACCAAACAATGTTGCCATAACCGCATATGTTCTTATAGAGTTGCCACAACCAAAATGCCACAATGTGTTTAGGATATTTACATGACAAATTGTGTATTGCATTTTTAAGGAATACCCTCAGAAGTCCTCTTCATTTTGAATGACTTTTGCATAACTGGTTAAACCATAAAAGATAGACAAAATCTTCCTACGCAAAAACTGTAGATTTCAACAAAGCACATAATTTATGACAAATAAAATTTTTTGTAGCATTCACTATTTACAAGGTATTCTTTGTTATTGGTTTGAATTTTCAGTTACTTTATACTTTTCTCTATTTGTTTTTTTCTCTTGGTCATGCAAAGAGAATGGAATTTCAAAGCCATCAGATAGCAACCTGGTCTTAAAACAACATTTGAATGGTTAGGCCTACTTTTCTCCTTGGACCCACAAGGAAATGTGTAATAAAACCATTTGTGCAAATGTTTCTCTCAATTAACATGAAGCAGATAGAAGAATAAGCTTTAGCAATAATTGCAGAATGATTACATAGTCATGCAAACGTAACAGATCAGATTTTTTTGAAGTAAAAAATAGCTTGCCATGCATTGGCTAAACACTGCAGCACTAATGTCTTCCTTGCTTTGATTTCAGTCACTTCGTGCAATGATTTCACGTCTGTCAGCCTTGGTACAGCAACAGAGAGAGCAACAAGAAATAGCCCACCCAGACCTCTATCCTTTAAGAAGGGGAAACCGTCGCACAAATATGTGGGGCTTGAGAGAGACACCTGGCTGGCTACGAAGTGATGGCAATTCAGGAAGTGACAGTGGTAAGTGTCACTTACATGTTCAGGAATAAGTCACTACAAGGGTCGTTCTGCAAGTTTTGAGAATGAACATGCAATAAAATTTTAAAAATTTAGATTTGATAATTGCATCTTTTCAAAGTATTCTCCATTGCATTCCATATAGGTGTTATCTTTTTCTAACAACTTTTCAAATGCTGAACACCATTCTTCTTTGGAAAGATTGCAAATACATTCTTAAGCAGCTACTGCAGTTTCAGATGATTCAAATCATTGACAAATTTTTTCTTTTATTTTGGGGAATTGAAGAAGTCTCATGGGACCAGTTCTGGACTGTAGGGAGGTTGGGAGAAATTTAGGATACTTTGCTCTCAGTTCATTGACGACTTGTGGCAGACGTTTTGTGGCGTACCATCTGACAGTGACAGTCTTTTGTCCTGCAGGTGGAATTTCCACAATATGGCCACTAGCTGAGAAGAACAAGCAAATCATCTTCTTTCCAACACTACTTACTCACCTCATTTTTTGGGGAATCCTCTCCTGGGAAGACTTATTTATTTATAGATGCTCTTTAACTGCTACAGTTCTTAGCATAACATTCTATATTGGTTGTAAAATACTGGAAATTTTGCTCAGAGGCCTCTTTATCAGGCTTTGAGGTCTTTTATGTGCTGTAAATCTACAACACGGTACCACTGGCTTTACTTCCCTTCCAAAGGAAGCCATGCTAAGGACCTTTATGCCTGAAAAAATCCATTTCCCTCCACCAGGTTTGAACCCACAAACTCAGGACCTAGAGGTAACCCTAGACAACGGAGGACAACATTGCTTAGGTGCTGGATCATATTCAGTATATCCAGCTTTTTTCAGCTGTTACAATTAAATGTGTTTTTGGATCTTCCCCATAAAATGTTTCAATAATTTCTGGGGCACCATTGCACACGTGGCTATTTCTGCTCATTTTGAGGTGGTGGGAGATCTAACAACCGCAGAGCTCTGTGATGTGAAGTTTTTCTTTAAGGCTGGTGTTCACTGCTGCTGATCTAATATTCAGGGCTTGTTTAATATGATAATATGTGAAGCAATGTTCTTTCTGCAATATGCGCTCTGCTTTCATCACATTTTCATCCTTTTTGCATAGCTGGATGTCCTGCATGGTGTAGTGGTTACCATGCTAGCCTCTAGTTCCCGAGATTGTGCGTTCAAACCTGGTGGAGGGCGATGGATTTTTTCGGATGTAAAAATCCTTAGCATGGCTTCCCTCGGAAGGGAAGTAAAGCCGGTGGTCCCGTGTCATAGATTTACGGCACGTAAAAGAACCTCAATCTAAAGCTAGCAACATCTGCATGCACATACATAGAAGCGCTGATACTGCACATTGTTGGAGCAGTATTTGAACCTCAATCTAAAGCTATGCACATACACAGAAGTGCTAGTACTGCACATTGTTGGAGCATTATTTGAACCTCAATCTGAAGTAGGAAGACCTACTTTGGCTAGCACTATTGTCAATAGTTTCAGTGACCCTTGTATTACTGTGGTGAATGTGAAGTATGCTTGTCTGTTGTTCAATGCATCATAATAAAATTGCTTGTGAAAGAAAGCATAAAAACTACAGACATTTTAAAACAGACTAGTACATCCTTTCATGTATCAATGTTTGTACACATTTTAAATTATTTTTAGGGCAAAGAGAAAGTAGAAAATTAGTACATCACTGATGGCCATGGATAAGCATCTCTAGTTACGGCATTTAGCTTGTCTTAATAAAGTTGACTTACTTGATAATCACCAACATTGCCTGTGCTATGAATATAAGCAATGATAGTGTCTAAGGGCAGCATTCATAGTCAATTTTGGTCCGAACCAACTTACTACTTCCGGTGGATTTACAGCGGACCATAAATTTTCTTATTCTTAGACCGGGACTTGCGTTTGTCCGGGGATCAAACGCCTTGGTCAGGACCAAATTTTGGTCTACCTCAGAGGGATAGATTAAAGGCAGACCATCTTTACAAAATGGATGACTTTGGAGTAATGGGCATGGCTGCTTGCATAGAATTCGCGAAGTGATCTGGTGGAGTAAAACTATCTACCAAAATTAGACATAATTGGAAAGTATGGCGACCTAAACTTCAAAACAAATACAGGTTTAATAAAGCAAAGGTTAGAAGACTGATAAAATGAATTCGTTCTAACCTATATGACAGAGACGATAACCGAGGCTTGAGTATCTTAATTGATATGATGCTAATAGCACTTCCATATTAAGCAAGAGAAGGGTATCAAGAAAACACTACTGACCTTAGTAAGGCCAGTAAAGGTTTAATTAGGATGCACTTAACGTAACGGGAATGAATCTTGATTGTTTGTTCTTTTATTACTTCATGCTACAGTTTCACGCCGATTGCCATGCCACAATAACCTTGACATAACGGGAAGGAAAAGTTTGACACTGCCAAATTCTTAAGTTATGTTGTTAAAGTAAGCCACGTTAAGACAACCCTAAATATCTCCATTTAATACAGTGTATAAGAACTTCACATAATGTTGTGCTGAGTTAAGTCACTTGGGTTAAGTTCGAAGTAATTCAGGCTTTACTTACATTTACCCGGCGAGGAGAGGAGGATTACATCTCCCGGGAGGTTTATGATGTATTAGAATTTCCTCAGGTAATTGTTTCTATATAATTACTATCACACAATATGTTGTTGTTCACCAATGGCACTGGGGATTAATTGATCTGCATCATTTTCCTGCTTCCCAAGCTATCACACAATATTTATTTGGTTAAGATCCAGGGTGAGATTTTAATAACAGCAAATGTTTCTTCCTATTTAAATACATTTTGATTCTGAAATTTTAAGGTTAAAAGTTAATATTCCAGCAAGTTAAATTCTTATTGAAATGATTAACAATGCCATGAAACTGTGTGGATAAGAATGTTTCCAAAAAGGGAGGGGTGTCAATAGGTTAGAATCGTGCACAAAACTGCCTATATATGAATTATTTCCCTCCATACCTCCTCTTTTTTGCGTTTGCATTTGTCGAAACCGATTTGTTTTCAATAATATTCATTTTTTTGTATTAAGGAAAACAGGCATTTTCCTCCTCCAACCATTTTAATGGGCACTTCTTGGTTATCTCCATTTTTTTTTTTTTTGTGCTGAGGGCGAGGAGTGAGCACTGAACCAATGAAAAAACAGCTGTGAAATGATCAAAGAAAGTTAAAAACTAGGGAGTAACAGTGATTAGTTTAGTACTTTATGGCAGTCGTGCATGCGCAGAACTATCTTTCTTCGTCATGTAAAATTTTCTCCTTGCTGATCCACGGCCTTTCTTGGTCCAAGACTTTTTATCGTCTATGAATATCAAAAACTTGGTCGACTTTTTGTGCAGACCAAATGAGTCTGGAGATAGTCTAGACCAATATGAAATCTATGAATATGGCCCTAAGTGACCATTTTGGTGTAAAATATCGTTAAGGACAGATAAAGAGCCTTCATTTGAAGCTGTGACCATGCTAATGGGGAATTTTCTTGCCATCGAGAAGCGTGCTGTTTGTTGTAGTCCCTTAAATTCAAGCGCACACATTTCTCATGCAAATTATAATATAATAACCACGTATCTTCATCATAGAAGATGTTGGAAATTATATTCTTGTGCCACCACACATCCCTTTTAACAATATTTGCATTAATACTCATTCATCATGTTGATGCGCACTGTGTTTTTTGGTTAGCTCCACAGTTAGGAAGCCAAATGATGCAGTTGTGATGATGTGATGCTGGTGGCACACTTTAAATTACGGTACTCACCTGACTCGAAGGTTTTGAAGCATCGACAGTGTATTACTCTTGCTGGACATCAACTTTTGCATTGAATCTTGAGCTACGTGGTGAATTCTGAAATGCTGAGCTATGAGATCTAGTCTCAAGTCATGGTACAGGAAAGAAAATCTTAATAAAGTTGCATGCTCTGAAATTCTGAATTTATTCCAAATTAAACTCACAAAAATAATCACTTATCACTTAATGATACATTCTACACTGTTTCACAATGTTTTATTAGGTTTTTCACTGCCACTGATCGTCTGGAATATGAATATTTAAATTATTATTTGCGATTGGGAATACAGCTAGTGCGGAGACACATCTTGAAACAAAGTACCAGTGACTCCCCTCTCTTTAGCACGTCCTTTTATAGTCTTTCTGGCATTGCCATGGAAACTAAGTCAACAACTATTGTTGACGTTTCTTCAGCCTTTCTAGACATTTTTTCAACTAATACACATTTTCCATAATTATGGGTTACATTAATGTTGGCTATGAAATCTACTAAATGCTTAATGTTTTTCTTTGAATTTAATATTCTGGACTTTTTAACTATCTTAATTCTATAAAAGTATTTCTCCTAATAAACAAATAAGCCTTCCAATTTTATGTGAATTAATATTTTAACATAAATTATAAAAATAATTTTCAACTGCTTCTCAACAATGATTCCATCTTGAAATATTCTCTTTCCTTCTTTACTTTACAAACAGTTTTCTTTATTTAACATTATTTAACCCCTTAATATCTGTCTCAGTGTCAATACTAAGATGGAATGAAATTAAAATATTAAACAGCTGCTCAACATCAGAACTGATACTGCAAACAAGTGGGGTACTGCAAGGGGATTTGCTAAGCCCTCTGTTGTTTATCCTGCCAGTGGAAGAAATAGTAAGAATAACACAGAGGGAGGGAGTAAATTCATGCACATATGTGGATGGCATAGTAATAGTGTGAAAAGACCTTACAAAATTTCAGGAAACAATAAACATTATGGAGGAATGGTGCAATAAATACAAATTGGAGATAAACGTGGGCAAGACTGAAATGATATTAAGAAATGGCAGAAGAACACCGAAAGCAGCAGAAATCTTCATAAAGAACAGAAAACTGAAAATTGTACCAGACTATAAATATCTAGGTATAACAATACAAATCAGTGCAAAATGCTACACAAAGCACGTCAGAAAAAGCAACATAAGCAGTGAGAGCAATGCTTGATATAAAATATATCAAACTCTCAGCTTAGAAACAGCAATGACATTATTTAAAACCAAAATAATGCGAAAACTGACATACAACATTGAAATAATTGGAGAGCACCTAACAAATGCAAATCTAGAAACACTAGAAAAAAATTCTGATGTGTTACACTCACATGACTTTCTCTACTCTTGTACAAACTATTTTTACAAACGCTTATTCTCCATCTACTTCATGTTAATCGAGATAAACATTTGCAGACTCTATCTTATTGCTAATTTTCTTGTAGGTGTAAGGGGAATATATATTTACAAGGGCAATATAGAAATACAGTAGCCTTTAAGCACAACATATCTCCTAATAGCTGGTTGCTAGGTGCAGCACCATTCCCTTTGCCACAGATTAATACTCTTTGCATATCCAAGACCAAAAAATGAATAACGAATTCCCATTTGAGAAAATAAGTATTGAAAAATTTATGGGAATAACAAGCAATATCTCGAAAATGGTTCACTCAACAAAAAAATGTATATGACATAAATTGTGTATTCTAACGCAATCTACATTTTTTGTGTAGTAAACTTTTGTCTATCTCTTATGGTTTACCAGTTATGCAAAAGTTGTTAACAATGAAGAATAATTTTGGAGACATTCCCAGAAAATTCAAGATATACATTTTATTTGTCATGAAAGTATCTTAAACATATGATATTTTAATTAAATCGTTAGAGCCATTTTTGAGAAACTTAAAATTTTCGAAAAATGTTCCATGTAAAGGCTAATTTGGGGTGGGGGGATTTTCTTGAAAACCTTCATGTCGTATCTCTGGTAGATACTGAACCTAAATACCAAGTTTGGTGTTTATCCGACTGTTCGTTTCTGAGTTATGCTGTTCACAGACACACACACGGACATGTTTCCAAAAAGACTTTTTTTGGATTCAGGGGATCTCAAAACATGTATTTCTGGTGAAATCTCGGTATCGAATTTTTGGGTGGAATACAATACTTCCCCTACTTACTATACGTAGTAGAGAAAGTAATAAAAGCAACCTACATAAAGAAGGTAATTGGAGTCTCCAAGAACACAAATTGAGACTTTTAATCTACTAACAAGAGAGACCTTCCTTATTGAAGACCTAAGGACAAACATTCTACACAGGACCAATGCTTCGGAACGACTACTAACAGTGCTAAGAGAGAAAAGAGAAGCCATAGGAGCCATGACATAGAGAATGGACAAGGGAAAACTTTGAAATGTGACATGTGATAAGATTGGCAGTCCATGGGTTCCACCACCTTATCTGCAAAAACACAGCATACCCAAACCAAATGAATCATGCGAGTGTACAATGTGCAACAAAAAATTGAGTGCTGCCTATAGAACTGTGTGACAAATGGACAAAATCAATAAATGAATATGCAAAACACAAGTTGTAAAACCCTGATTGTAATACTAGGGCTTGATAATAGTAATGAGAACTTTTTTTTTTTCTCTGAAATGACTTTATTGACAGAGGTACTTATGGTTGCACTCCTTCAATATAATCGCCCCCATTATTTATGACCTTTTGCCAAATGTTCGGAAGGTGTCGTATACCATCTGTACGTTTATTTTTGTTGATGTCCCGTATTAACCGCCCTATAGCATGGACAATGTCATCTCTGGTTTGTACTGGATCCCTCACAGTGGTTCTTTCACTTTGGCAAAGAGATCATAATCACAAGAACTCATGTCGGGTGAGTAGAGTAGATGTTCCAAAATCTCCCATTGCCAGCGCCACAAGAGGTCCTGGACAAAGAAGCGGTGTGGCATCTTGTATTGGGTATTACATTAGTCAAACCAGCCAAATTTGCAGCCGAATTAGATGCATGGGAGAAGATCACCATTCTAAAACACAACACACATCTAATGAATTTTGATTTGCCGCCACCAAATCCTCTCTGGAAGTACATTTCTCCACCACAAGATGCCACCACAGGAACCAGTCCAAAAAACGGAAACACCAACAACACGGGCCAGTCGAATTAACTTCTGAGGATGGGAACAACCGTTTCCCGAAACATGTTAAGTGAGTAAACTTAAGTGATGTTAGTGTAACAATTCCGACTCACCTTTAAATAAAGATTTTTAGTTTGAATACTTAAATTCTATTGGAGTAGAATTAGCCAATAAGAGAATGGCATTACCGACGCTAAAGGTTTTCACCGTTTAATCTAGTCAGTCTCGGGCAAGATGTAGTACACAGCAGACATAAGGGTCTCGGGCAAGATATTAGACAGAGCAGACGTGAAAGTCGTGTGTAAAAATGTTGTAAAGTATAAATGATAAAATTTGTGTTCTCCGCCAAAAATCTATTAAGTGCTCACAGTATTATTTTATAAAGTGTTGTGTTTATAAAATGTGCATATATAAAGTGAAATAAAAAGAAGTAAAAATTAAAAAGTAAATTGTGTGGCGTCTTATCACAACCCTGCAAGAAATCGTGTTTATATAATGCGACTGAAAGCAGCCGAGGCAAATAACTTTAATAATATTACGTAAAAACAAGCATCATCTTCACTATAAAGTTTGGCGTCCTAAAAATCAAACAACATCAAAGTGTATCTTCATTACGTAACCTTAATAATATTTACGTAACCAAAACTCTCCCGTAAATTGGTCTCCCAAGCGTGGGGCTTAATATACAAACTGCACAAATTTGAGTAATTGTTGATTCTTCAACTTTCACGTCACAAAAATGTTTATTGAGGATGTTGTTCCCTATAAATGCCTTTTATTGTTTTCATGCAATCGAAAACTTACCTCCTCAAATGATTGAAGTAAGCTCTTTAAATAGCAGAATCTGTGAAAGGAATGCAGGCACCTTACATGAAAAAGTTCTCCTCCCAAAAATGCTCCATCTTACATGGCTAGCCCTAGGTTACACAGAATTGCCGAAGAAGTAAGAAATCTGTATCCTGTTGTGGGCGAGTTGGTTTCCAATACCAAGTTGGTGTTCCTAAAATCACCCTCTTGAAGTGGGATTTTAAGGACGTAGCATCAGAACTCGCTTTACTTCCACAGCCAGCTCTCACCAGATGAGGAACCTGGATCTTTGCAGCCATATACTAAAGCAACAATTTGGACAAAATGTGTAAGGTATTTGATGCTGTATCAGAAGATGTAGGTGCTATAGTTTGCGAGGTAAAGAAGTTGTAAAATGTACTCGACAGCAATCTGGCATTTATAGCAGCACATTATAGCATGCTACCGGAAGCAATGTTGAAGTTGGAGAGAAAAGGTGATATGATAATGTCACCCATGGCGATCTTTGAAGACGCAATAAATCAATTGCCAAGAGAGAAAGGAAAAAGTAGTAGTGAAAAGTGTAAACATGTTACAAGTGCTAATGTGAATCAATGGAACATTTGCGACGTCCTGAAAGGTGAAAGTTCGCTTGTAACTGATATGAGTCCTTATCTACTAACATGCTTTTATGTATTGGGGAACAATGCATTTGTTTCGTATGTGTACTGTATTTGGATAAATGATAAAAATATCTGATGTGTTACATTCATATTGCTTCTGTACCTTCTATAGCTTATTAATTATTTTTACGAATATCTACTTAATTTTAATTGAAATAAACCTTTCCAGAAATAACTGCATTACATTTTGTTACACATACAAAGGGAAGAGAACAGTCAATGTTTAAGAACTAGACGCTATATGCTGGCCTTAAAATTCCATACTGTTTCCATGACATCGCGAAAAACAAGTGAAAATTGTCAGGACTTTAAAAGAATGGCTAAGTATTGGACAATTCGAATCGTTAATGACAATATCTCGGAAATTGCTGATGCCACAAAAAAGGTTATTTGAAATAAATTGTGTGTTTTAAAGAGATCTATGCTTCTTGTGTGGTACATTTTCGTCTGTTCTTATGGTTTACCAGTTATAAATATTATATTAAATTTCTCCTGAATTAAGAGGACTTCCTAGGCTATTCCCAGAAAATTCAAGTTATGCATTTTATTACTTTCTCTACTATGTATAGGAAGTATTGTATTTTACCCAAAAATTTGATATCGAGATTTCACCGGAAATATATGTTTTGAGACCCCCTGAATCCAAAAAAAGCATTTTTGGAAACATGTCCATGTGTGTGTCTATGAACAGCAGAACTCAGAAACGAACAGTCGGATAAACACCAAACTTGGTATTTAGGTTCAGTATCTTCCAGAGATGCGACACAAGGGTTTTCAAGAAAATCCCCCCACCCCAGACTACCCTTTACATGGAACATTTTTCGAAAATTTTAATTTTCTCCAAAATGGCTCTAACAATTTTAATTAAAATATCATATGTTTAAGACATTGTCATGAGAAATGAAATGTATATCTCGAATTTTCTGGGAATGTCTCCAAAAGTATTCTTCATTGTGAACGACTTTTGCATAACTGGTAAACCATAAGAGATAGACAAAATTTTACTACACGAAAAATGTAGATCGCGTTAAAATACACAATTTATGTCCTATACATTTCTTTTGTTGAGTGAATCGTTTTCGAGATATTGCTTGTTGTTCCCTTAAATTTTCCAATACTTACACTTTTTCTCAAATTTGTTATTCATATTTTTTATGTCTTGGACATGCAAAGAGAATGGAATGCGCCATGTAGCAACCAGCGTTAAAATATTTGACTATCGCTTAAAACCTACCATATTCCCATTGCATCTACAAGAAAATTACCAATAAGATTAACATCTCGATTAACATGAAGTATATGGAGAATAAGTGTCTGTAAAAATAGTTTGTACAAGAGTAGAGAAAGACATGTGAGTGTAACACATCAGATTTTTTTATGTCCCGGACATACAAACAGAATGGAATACTCCACATAGCAACCAGCTCTTAAAATATTTGACTATCGCTTAAAGCCTACCAATTCCCCTTGCATCTACAAGAAAATTAGCAATAAGATTAACATCTCGATATCTGATTAACATGAAGCATATGGAGAATAAGCATTTGTAAAAATAGTTTGTACAAGAGTAGAGAAAGTCATGTGAGTGTAACACATCAGATTTTTTTATGTCCCGGACATACAAACAGAATGGAATACTCCACATAGCAACCAGCTCTTAAAATATTTGACTATCGCTTAAAGCCTACCAATTCCCCTTGCATCTACAAGAAAATTAGCAATAAGATTAACATCTCGATATCTGATTAACATGAAGCATATGGAGAATAAGCATTTGTAAAAATAGTTTGTACAAGAGTAGAGAAAGTCATGTGAGTGTAACACATCAGATTTTTTTATGTCCTGGACATACAAAGAGAATGGAATGCGCCACATAGCAACCAGCTCTTAAAATATTTGACTATCGCTTAAAACCTACCAATTCCCCTTGCATCTACAGGAAAATTAGCAATAAGATTAACATCTCAATATCTCGATTAACATGAAGCATATGGAGAATAAGCATTTGTAAAATAGTTTATACAAGAGTAGAGAAAGACATGTGAGTGTAACACATCAGAGGTTAAGAGCCATTGTTTAGAAAATGAAAAAAATTTGAAAAATATTCCATGTAAAGGGTATGTAAAAAGCAGCGGATTTTCTTTAAATCTTTGTGTTGTATCTTTGGGTGTTTATCTGACTTCATTTTTGAGTTATGCTGTTCACAGACACATATTGACCTTTTTTCTAAAAATGCTTTTTTTTTTTTTCTTTCTTCCCTTTTTTGGATTCAGAGGGACTCAGAACATGTATTTCTGCTGAAATCTTGGTATTGAAGTTTTGGGTAGAATGCAATACTTTATCTACCTATGTGGTAGAGGAAGTAAACACAATTCAATTACATTTGATCACCTCTTGATTACTTTCCAGATAGTAATCCTGATAATGAACACCATCGATCATGGAGGAGAGGCTCTATGGAAGAAAGGTTAGTGCAACAGTTAAATCCATTGCTGTAGTAAAGAAATGAAATTAACAATAACAGCAAGGGCTTTTGTAATATAAATGTTATATCATAAGCAATAATTGGCATTTTTAATATTTCTGTTTTCTTATTACTTTTGCTTTACCACCATCATTGAATATTGATTGTGATTCTGAAACATAAAAGCTGATGTGTAATTGTCAAATGGTCATACTTGACAACTGTTACAATTTGCATGTAAAATGTACAGGAATGGAAGTATTTTTATAGCTTTGTGGGTTGAAGATTTACACCATAGACATGAGAAAGCATTGTATACTAACTTAAGATTACAGGCTGAATGTACGACACTAATTGGTATACAGTGCAATGATAGGCCAGAATTTGTGTGTGTCCATGACCATTGTCCCCCTTTGCCGGGCTGCAACAAAATTGAGTGTAAATGAAGAAAACTACACAAAAATTAACAGATACACATTTTAGTGGCTGTGTCAGTATTTCAAATTAATGGTATTTTCATTAAAATCGCTTAAGAGCTATTTTGAGAACATATAAAATTAAATTAGTTTTTCCATATACAGTGGAATCTCGTTAGCACGTTCCTCATTAACACGTTTTCCCGTATATTATGTTCAATTATAAAAGTACCGGTACCAAGTCACCAAATGTAATAAATAACGTTTGCTTAGTGCGTTTTCCCGGTCCAGTTTACTACATTTGAAGTTTGACATCCTCATTCACTGTTTTGGCCAATCCTTGATCGGTCCAGTGGGAGAAGGAGAAGGCGCTTAACACGTTCAAAGTTTGACGTCCTCATTGGCTACTTTGGTCAATCCTTGGTCACGGGGTGGATACCGGCAGCCAATCACATGCATGTATGTAAATATTTGTGTGGGCGGGATAGAGAATGCTTTACCTTGGCATGGTAAACGCCAACGATAGTTTCTACTGTTGAGTGTTGACCAAACATACATAGATTGTATTTTAACTTTTCATTTGCAATGAAAAAAAGAAAGTGTAGTAAATAACCAATAGCGAAAAACTGAAAATCCTTGAAATAGATCACAATCCAAATATGAAACATGTGGATATAGTGCGGAAGACTAGCGCTTGCAGAAAGCTACCCGAAGTTGCCCGACGAAGTTCGAGCGAATGCCAAAAATGAACGAAAGGGAACGATCTTCCAGTTCAAGGGGGAAGGTAGTCCATTCCGGCACATTTTGCTCCCATTGGCTGTGGTCAAATACGTAATGTGGAACGTTGGCGTGCGCATTTCGACTGGCAATTGAAAGTGAATACATAAAGCTATGCGTTTCAAAGCATGAATTTGTACATACATAGTACAAATCGGTTTAATTTCAGTACCTTCCAAAGATGCAACACAAAGATTTTCAAGAAAATTCCCCACCCAAAATAACCATTATACTCCTCCCCATTCCTGACATGTCTTTTGTGATATTCTCATCTTGCTACAGTGCCAGTCTCTACAGATATAGCAGGTTTGATATTGGACTTTAAATACTTAAGCTACCATGTAAATACTATTGCTGGATAGAAAGTAGTAGAAATACCGGTAGCACACAGTGATTGTATAATTGTTAGTCAATGGGATAGATGGATCTGTTGCATCCCAGTTTTATATGTTATAATGTGTTATGTATATGCAAACTCCACCATCTTCTAAATGTTTTCTTATACAGGCTGAAAGGTATTGCTTGAACTGTAATAAAATGGCTAATGGACATAGGCACAAGGAACATCACTATGTTTCATTTTGGTAGGTTTAATGACAAAAATTGTATTGGACATATTTGCACTACTCATATAGAATCCATGATTAACGTACAGTTCAAGCAGTACCTTCCACCCTGTATACTGTCTTCCCAAATAATACCCATGCAGTAATAATGAGAATTTCTCGTTTCAAGTGATGTCTTTCTCAAACATGTCTTCAAGGTAATAGAAATTACATGGGAAATTGAAATTTAAGCATAAAATAAGTATAAAGTTATAATTTCGAGCTTATTCAAAGTGAATTAATCATCATAATAGTATCAACCTCATGTAAGCAATTTATTGTAGGGCAGATTGCATGTGATGGTGATTAACACTTATTTGCTATTGTTGTCCTACTGTAATGCGTGTCGAGAAGTTTACTGTTGAAATGGTGATGGTTTACAAATTTTTCTCTCTTAGATAATGCATGATGGGGAGGGGAGCATCCCCCCCCAAGGCTGTTCTTGGCTTTGGGTATATTCCTACTTACTCCGTATACTTCATAATTGTATGATGTGTTCAATTTCCCTGAGCATTGCTCACAGTGGAGCCAAATGAACTAAAACACAAACAAACATCACTGTATGGGCTCAATTTGTTTTTTTCCCATATGACCTGTCAATAAATTTAAGGTTCCCATGTGCTGTAGGACCTCCACTGTGTTATACCAAATGTTATATATAGAACCTTTCCCAGGAAAAGGAATCAAAGTGTATTTTCTATTCAATAACTGTAAGTATTATTAACTAGAACTGGCTTTGTGTATGCATAAGTGACTAAGTGCAATTACAATTACCTATAAGATCATTCCAATAGATTGTAATAACAGACATTCAAGAGGTTAGAATTTAATGGACATTTTAATTGGGTAGGCCATTCAAATGTATATTAATGTAGGCACATGTTCCTTAAAATACCATACAAATGTATTATACAGTATTATTAAATATGAATGTGAATGCAATGTCTCTAAATAATAACAATGTCCCTTTGTGTTTAACCATATCACACCCACCCTTCATAATTGTCAATCACTTTAACATGTAGTTTAGTGTGCCAGTATTAATTGTTTTTTCATATGTTGACTGCAGAAAGAATGTAACAGCACATGCTGGTTTATAAATTTGGGTGGCTGGATGAGACACTCGTTCATTAGTATTGCTCTCTGTCCTCCATAGTATTTTTAATTTTAATGTCCCTTTTAACTTCACAGGTTTACAGAGATTGGAGACTGGTGGGAGGGGGGATGACAATGATGAAGATGGTGCAATTGATGGAATTATGGTGGGGAAAACCAGAGAACATTCATTCTAAGTGCCATTTTATCTACCACAAAATCCCACCTCTGATCCCTAGGATTGAATCCAGACTTTTTTGTGAGAGGCCATAGTGCTGCCCAATTAGAAGTGTGAATATGAGACAACATTTAAAACAGAGATAGCATTACTCAATACTATCAAGTAATGAAACCAAGAAGTTGTTTTACAAGGCAGCTCCCACTATGACTTCACAAATGAGGTGATTGTAAATAAAGTAGATACTTAAAAAAGAATAACCATTTCAGCAGATATTTTGCCATGCAATACATATTGTACATTTATATAATTTAAGTTGGGTGTTTTGTCATAAATATGGTAGCTGACATTTCGATATGTAGAAATCATTCAGCAATAATGTGGTAATACACAAGTTTTATGTAACTATTTGTGCTTCCAAGGCCAGCGCTTAACCGAGTTACCCAGATTGACAAAAAATTCCCCAAGATATACAGTACATATGGAGAATTTTCTGTTTATGAAATGCTTTTAAGTTATTTTGCAATGAAAAGAGCATTATGTCCTAATTTATTTATTTGGTATAACAGCAGGAAATAGTGTTTGAGCACAACACTAATACACATCCAAAATCAAACTATGGATCCCAAACTATTATCATTACATCACATTCAAAATTGAAATAGGTATCAGACATAACCTTTGAGCACGAGTTCTCTTGTTCGTTTTATGATATTAGTGTGCAATCCATAAAAATAAACTTTTCGAAATACAGTCCCTAATTCGAACACATTTTAACACCTTAACATACTAAGTTATAGTTTATATTTAAGGTTAGCTTGTTTTCGCTATATATATTTCAATTCTTCATTAAAACCAACTAAACTTTCGATTCATAACCTGTCTTCTACCTTACTAGGTTTTCAGGTCATGTTCCAGTTTTAAACATCGAATGCGCGTTATTTGGTACTCAATATTAAATAAGGTATCACTATAAACTCCTACATTTACACAATTGCTCGTTGATACAAAAATTCTGCTTTATTTTTATATTTTTGGCATTGCTATTTTATCAGCTGACTTCCATCTTAGTTTAGTTTCAAGCCTCAGCAATCAGCATGGCAGAGGTCACGACATTCGCTTTGGAAGCGTGGTGTTCGTACACCTTCGGGGTAGCTTTCTGCAAGCGCTTGTGTGCGGAAGTTAAACATTCCCGTCAAGCTTAAACGCAATTGTTAGCAAACCTAAATTGATTAAAACTGCTTTTAAACAAGGGAAAAATTCAAAAACAAAACTTTCCTCTTGGAAAATAGGATCAGAAGAGGATCAGAACGAAATTTGTTGCATGGAAACACTTACCGTATTCAAATCGTATTGAATATGCCAAAGATACATTCGCCTATTGTACTCGTAACATGATGCACGCTCATAATTTTTTTTTTCTTCTTTTTTAGCGGAAATTGTTATCATATGTGTAATAAAACGCACAGCAAAGCCACTCTTGTCGCTTCCATAATTTGCAATTTATTTTCTCAAAAACATTCATAACCTCAAAAATCCAAGTTGACCAACATAAAAGCTTGAATTGTTTGTTCTCAGGCTTTGTGTATCCAAATCCATTTGAATACATATTGTATTGTACTCAAAATCGATTTCAATTACCCATGGAGACATAGTAATTATTAGATTTTATTACATAACTATGTTCTTAAATTGCATATTTTGCATTTTTGTTAACACGTTTTCCTGCCTATGACGTCCAAATCCTTAGGTCCCTGCAAAAACCTGCTAACGAGATTCTTCTGTATGTGCAAGGCAGAATTCCTTGAAAATCTTAGCCTTAAATGCTCAAAACATCCCCAAGTTAAATACAAAATTTGATATTTGCACAACTCATTCTGAGTTTGCTAGTTGTAGATGCACCCAGATTCCTGTTTTTAAAAACGTCTTCAGAGGCCCTTAGAATGCATTTTTGCGTTGAAATCTTAATACAAACATTTTCGGTTGAATGCAGCAAAAAAGCAGTATTATTTTTAATTAATTACACTTGGAAACTACACAGTGAAGTAATGAAACAGTTCAAAATGAAAAAAAAAAAAAACCTTGATCCCACAACTACTTTTAACTACATTAAGTTTTTTACCTTAGAACCTCGGTAGTCAGAATGTTTAAAAGCAGGGTTCTATACGCTGGCTTTAAAATTCCAGTCTTTCAATGACATCATAAGAAACAGCTGAATAGCAACAGCACTTTGAAAAATTGAAACCAAGTTTAATGGATATCTCAGAAATCATTAGTTTCATTAGAGCCAGTTTTGAGGAAATCCAAAATATTGAAAACTTTTCCATGCATTATTATTATTTATTTCTTTATTTATTCAGGAATTCTCAAAACATGTCTTTCCAGTGAAAGGTCCATGTCAAATTTTTGGGTGGAATGCAACACCTTCTCTGCCGAGAGAGGGAGAGGGGGGAGAGAGAGAGAGAGAGAGATATTTAGTTTCATGAAGCAGTTTTATAAGTAAAACTTGGTGTTATGTAGATTTACAAACACTTTACAACTTGGGGGGTTGGAACCTAAATGTTGTTGTTCACCAATGACACTGGGGATTAATTGATCTACATAATTTTCCCTCTGGCTTCCCAATATAAAGTCTGTAAGTTATCACTTTTAAGGCCTTTGCATTTGACGAGATGTTGTTTGTTCAGGATGACATCTTCACAGAGAGTGCACTTGGGTGTAGGTAGGCATCGTATCTTGTAGAGGTGTTCTGCGAGGCAATCATGGCCAGTTGCCATCCTAAATAAGGCCACTGCAGTCTTCCTTGGCATTTTTTGTATATCAACTCTATCTTTAATATTCTTATAATCTTTATCTTTTAATTTATCTTTTTCATCAGGTCTCTGCTGTCTTTTGAAATGTTGTTTAATGTTATTGAATCGTTTATTTATTTCTATTTGTCCTACAGGTGCACCTTTCTTTGCTAATTGATCCGCATGTTCATTGCCCAAAAGTTCGACATGAGCTGGAATCCATTCTAGAGTGACATGATTTTTAGTTTCAACTGCTTTAATTAGGTTTCTTATTTCTTTAATATTTCTTGTTGTTTTATTATTGTAATTTACTACTCCATCTATGGCTGATTTTCAGTCTGATAAGATGACTATTTTTTGTTTTATGTATGGTCTATATAAAATGTTCTGTAATGCTGATTTTATAGCTGTTAATTCTCCATCATAATGGTTTGATGTTTCATTTAATGTTAGATACTGTGCAAAATGTTTACAGTATACTCCTGCACCAGCATTTTGTTTATTTGTTTACAGTATACTCCTGCACCAGCATTTTGTTTATTGATGAGGGATCCATCTGCATATATTCGGAGCCATTCTTTTTCTGGGTATCTTTCATTTTCCGTAGCTATTGCAATGGCGCTCATTTCATCTGGTATATTGTTTTGTTTGTGTATTGTATATATGAGGCCATTCTGATATTGTATATCAATATATTCTATTGGACTCGTTACCTCTGTTGCAATTATATTTGTTGTAATTATATTCTTGTATTTTAAGTTATTAATATATGTTCTGAAGCTTATTTGAGTTTTTAAATTACTTATAGTATGGAATCTAAATATTGTCTCGGTCTAGCTGCGGCCAGAAGTCTGAAATCTCTTCTTCTCCTCTTAGGCGTGGCAGCAATGATGCTGGGTTTTGTTTAAAGTATTAATAAGTTCAAGTGGGTTGAATTATAAGTTATTACCTTTATTGGTAACGAACAATTTAACATTTAAATCCCACTTGCATAAATAATAAGCTTCTTAATACATATTCAACGTTCATTCCTTATACCAAGATTGTGCTTCTTCTTAGCAACGACTTAGTATTTTATGTAACATCACACATACATATTAAAGGTTTGAGCACCACGGTTACTACATTCAACATGTTATACATTATCTTATTTCAGAATTTAATAAATTAGCATAACACAACACTTTCATTTAATTGAAACAATCAAATCCATAATTAAAATTCCCTTTTGCATTTGTGCTAATTATTGTAGTGTTCTAAAACAAATTGTAATCTCCACTACAAGATTTTCTAAATTGCTTCTACGAGGGTGATTCAAATATAAATGGTAATTGAGCCAGTATAGTGATCAAGTAGTTTTGAGTGGGAGGGGGGTTAAAGGTCAGTTTGATAGAGTGGGGGAAACAGTTGGGTTAGCTGCTTCACTGGCCTCAGTACAGACATGAGTAAACAGGAGGTCCCTTGTGCAATATATTATTATAAAGTTTTTAACAATGAAGGGGTTAAACCCTTGGAGATTTTAACTCATTTGAAGGCACAGTTTGGGGGTGCTACACTGTCCAAGAACTGAATGTGTACTTGGGCCAGACAATTTAAGTGCAGCCAAGAAACTGTAGAAAACAAAGGTCATGCTCAATACCCAAGTACAAGTCTTACAAATGACAACACCCATGCTGTTTGAGAGCTTATCAAAGGTATCGCTGGTGCACTGTTGAAGAAATCGTATTAGAAGTGGTATTAGCATTGAGAGTGATCATACCATTATCAGTGAACATCTTGGTTTAGTCATTAGCTGAACAGCAAAAATGGGTAAGTTTGGAGATCTGTGAGAGACTTTAGAATTGATTCCAGCAAGAAGGTGAGGTGCAGCGTCACATGTGATGAGACATGGGTCCATCATTGCACTCCAGAATCCAAAATGTCGAGTAAGGAGTGGTGAAGAAAGTGAAGGCCAAAACCCTCCTCTCAGCTGAAAAGTTCTTGCAACAGGGTTTTTGTGACATATGGTGAATGTGGCTTACTATTGCCAATTGTTAACGTCAGCAAAAGCTACCAAAACAAAACACGGTTGAGAGATGTCATCCTTCTCCATGACAAGCTAAGCCTCACACTGTGAATTTGACAAGGGACACACTGGAGGACATGCACTGGGAAACCCTGACTACTTCCCTACAGTCCAGATTTGTCCCCCCCCCCCCAACTATTTTTTATTTGTGCCTATGAAAGAATTCCTTGGAGGAGAATGAGTAATAAATGGTAAAGATGTGGAGCATGTACGCAATTGGTTGATCATGCACTCTCAAACTTTTTTTAACAAGGAGAGTTCAAGCTTCTAAATCATTGGGAAAGGTGAATAGAGTGTGAAGAAGATTATGTAAAGAAAAACTAAAGGTGTCATTTGTCCATATAATTAATCGATAAATGCATAAAAAATTATGTTTATATTTGAATCACCCTTGCACATATGGTCTATGGAATTAATGCCATAAGTCAAGTCTTCCTTGAAATGAGTGGAATTTTTGTTTATTTTGAAGATGATTGTGATGAAAGTATACTCTGATATAAAGAAAATGTTTATAATGAAATTAATAGGGATGCAGCTGAGAGAGAAGTAAGCAGTCGCTGGTCCAGTCCTTGTCAGGGAGAAATGGATTCAGAATGGGTGCGTGAATCTACCCGGATGAGAGCAAGGTAAGCTTAACTAGTGCTTTTGTTTACAAATTGTTACAGGTTATTTATTTGATTAACACACCTTTAATGTCTGTTACAGACAGGTTTTGAGCATGATGGTTGAAAGCCTTACACAGTTCTTCGAGGCAAACGGCCTTTCAAACAGTACCTCTCATGCTGTTTTGGATGAACAGATTTACAGTACGTATGACGAATATGCATTAAGATAGTTTTTTAAGATGTAGATCTGTGAAAAAAGTCTAATGTGATACATTCACATGACTTATTCTACCCTCTATCATTTATTAGTTGGTATACAAATTATTTTTACTAAGTTTATTTTTCTGTCTACTTCATTTTAATCCAATAAAGCCTTGCAGAAGCAGCTTCATTACACATTTTGTTATAGATACAAAGAGAACAGTGATAGTCGGTTGTTTAAGAACTAGATGCTATATGCTGGTTTTAAAATTCCATACTGTTTCCATGACATCGCGAGAAATGGCTGCAAATTGACAGGAGTTTAAAAGAATGGCTAAGTATTGAACAATTGTAACCATTAACAACAGATATCTCTGAAATGGCTGATGCCACAAAAAAAGTTATTTGAAATAAATTGTGTTTTTAGAGAGATCTACATTTTTTGGTATAACATTTTTGTCGCATTTTCTCTCTCTCACACACACATGCACGCACACATACACACCCACCCCGCGCGCTCTCTCTTTCTAAAAATGTTTTTAGATTCAGGGTGCCTCAAAATACCAATGCATTCTTTACCTATTAGGTACTGGTAAAGATAGTAAAAAAATGATAAACAAGAAATTAGAATTTATTTAAAGGTGAGTCGGAATTGTTACACTAACATCACTTAAGTTTACTCACTTATCTTCGCTGTTGTCCCTAACAGGTTCATACAAGACTCCTTAGCCTTACTAAACCTACAGAACCAATCAATAAAATTCACCATAGAAATAGAAAAAGAAGGCATGCTACCATTTTTAGACCTAAAAATCATCAGAGAACAAAAGAACCTAACCTTTGGCATATACAGGAAGCCAACACACTCTACTAATTACATAAAAAATAAGAGTTTCAATCCAACCACACACAAACATGCAGTACTAAACAGCCTAACACATAGACTGGTATATACCCCCTTAAATAAAAAAGAATACCAGTTAGAATACCAGCATATAGTAGACACAGCAATACTTAATGGGTACAACAAAACAACTATTGACAAAAAAATTGCAAAATTCAAACGACAGATGCACATCAGAAACACAACAAATCTCAGCCAGCAAGATAAAGAGCTAAAGTTCAAGAAATTCACATACCACCCAGGAACTTTTCACAAATTTAAGAAGATTTTCATGAAACATAACATCAGCCTAGCTCCACAGAACAAATTTAACATAGAGAAATTACTTTGTAACAAGTTAAAAGACCCCATTCCACAAGACAAAAAAGCTGGAATCTATAAAATCAATTGTTCAGATTGCAATAAAGTATACATAGGTAAGACAAAAAGAAACCTAGAAACTAGGCTAAAGGAGCACATGAGATGTATTAAATACAAACAAATGGACAAATCTGCAGTTTCACACCATTTTTGGATCACTAATCACAACATCAAACCCAATATTACATTAGTCAAACCAGCCAAATTTGCAGCCGAATTAGATGCATGGGAGAAGATCACCATTCTAAAACACAACACACATCTAATGAATTTTGATTTGCCGCCACCAAATCCTCTCTGGAAGTACATTTCTCCACCACAAGATGCCACCACAGGATCCAGTCCAAAAAACGGAAACACCAACAACACGGGCCAGTCGAATTAACCTTCTGAGGATGGGAACAACGGTTTCCCGAAACATGTTAAGTGAGTAAACTTAAGTGATGTTAGTGTAACAATTCCGACTCACCTTTAAATAAATTCAATACACATCACTGTTTCTAGCTTCTTTTCATTACAATATCAACGTAAGAAATTAGAATTTTCTTTAATGCTTTACCAAATTTCTTGATAACATTGCGTTGAAGATCCTATTGAGGCATTTAAATTGTTGATACAGAAAGACAAACAGTTCCCTCTGAGCACCAAAACTGAAACGAATGTTCGCAACAGGAGCACTGTATACTTCCTCGTCTACAAAGCTTGCTACCTGCATGTGGAACATTGTGGGTTGTGCAATAAATTATTATTGCTTTTTGCTTTCTTTACCATGTGTCTAGTTGGTAGAGGAAGTTTTGCATTTCACCCAAAACTTTGATATTGACATTTCACTGGAAATATGTGTTTTAAGGCCCCCCTGAGTCAGAAAAATGAATTTTTTGTAAAAAGATCAATGTGTGTGTGAGAGAGAGTGTTGTTCTCCATGGTCTAGTCGTCCTTCGTGGACTAGTGGTACCATGCTAGCCTCTAGTTCCCAAGGTCGCGGGTTCAAACCCGGCGTAGGGCAATGGATTTTTTTCGGGCGTAAAAATCTTTAGTATGGCTTCCTTCAGAAGGGAAGTAAAGCCAGTGGTCCCGTGTCGTAGATTTACGGCTGAAAACTGCAAGTCATTTGGTACAAGTTGAACTGCTACTGCTTTCAGTATAACTGAACTGTTTAAGAAAACCTCAATTTCACGGCCGAAAATACGCTCTTGGTGGAGTGTGGCTATACCTGCTGGGTGCTCTATCTTACCCGTGGATTTAACTAACATTGCATTCTAAACGGTGATTTTTGGGTTGCTTATGAATAAATAACAGCTCAAGCTAAATGCTGAATTGCTTTATTTTCACTGGATGTCCAGAAACTTTTGACCAGCAGCCTATGTCTCATACATGCATATCCTTCTGCTCCTCCTTATCACACTGTTCCTCACTAAGAAACAATTCTGAGTAGAATAAACACACTAAGCTCCAACAAGGTATCTACTGCCTTGAAGGTTTAAAATTCCAGTACATCTCCCATTTAAGGTTTGACGAAATTCGAGTACTGCATTAAGTCATAATGCAGTAAGAATGCAGCAGTATTCAAATGTGTGTTGTGGCTAACTTAACGACTTTACTGGTTTTATTTGTTCCACAGCCACAATAAAGCTGTTTATTACTAGATGTCATACCTGATGTTGCAGGGTGACTTTTTATATCTCCAATGACAATTTAATTAAATTTCCTCTCAGTGCTCTTTATGAAATTATTGTACAATGATCTAGAAGGTTTTGTATGTTGATTTCTCATTACCTCTTAAAACTCTAATTATATAAAACTCCCAGGCTAGTCATCATAAAAGACCAAAAATTCACTGATATTCACAGAAATGGGAATAAAATATCAGTAGATTTTGAATTTCTTATCTTAGGCTCCCTCATAACAATCTTTAAAACTCTGGAAATGTTAGGGTGAAAGATTATTCAAATATTTGAGTCATTTTTATATAAGATGAAACATTTTGAAACAATAGTTATCAAGCAAAACAACAACATTCAAAAAATACTTATTTCATTAAGAGGATCTTCTAAGAACCAATCACCTGAAAATTTAATCTCAAATAAATCAATGTTAAATGGACATTTCATTCATTTTTCCAGTATGTAAATCACTAATTCCAGTATATCCAGTATGTAAAAATAATTCAAGTATATTTTCAGTATATCAGTAGACCCTGTCCAATCTTCATGCAAGCACCAAAAATGAGTGAGTTTAGAGTGTTTCCATCCAAAAATTGCTTTGTTAAGTTTGTGCTACACTGTATCAAAGACCAGTTAGTGTTTCTACAGTAACGTTTCTTACTGCTTGGTTGTTTATCATCTTGTACATCTCGTGTAACTTTAAATCTCAAGCTTGACCATTTCTTAGCTGTCCTATATCCTCCTCCTTTCCTCCAAAACCCTAGTGAATTATTCTCTCCCCTTTGCCTTACATTTCCCATATAATTTCAATTTCAGGATTACTTTTTGCAGATGATTTAGTGGTAGGTTCTATTTCTGTAGGAGGTCTAACAAAAGTGTTACATACCAGATACTCATTTTGTAAGATATGGTGTTTAAAAATAAATTTTAAAAAATAAAAGATAATGGTATTTAAAAAGAGCTATAAATTGAAGGAGGAAAAGTGGTATGTGGAAGGGGAAGATTTGCAAATAGTAAACAAGTTTGATTATTTGGGAGTGAGAATAAGTAGTAATGGGAGATGGAATGATCACAAGACAAGTGCCTTAGCTAAGGGAAGATTAGCAATGACTGCTATAAGAATATGCTTAAAGAAAATAGCAGATATGCAAATTAAATGGTTGGAAAGGGTTTACAAAGCTGTAGTTGAAGCAAAAATGGTCTATGAAACAGAGATTTGGGGAAGTGATAAAGGATGGGAGATGATTGATAAAGTACATTTGAGGTACGTCCAGAAGGTAAGTTCCGTTTCAATTTCTCTCCGCTGCAGCGCTGCAATCGCGGTTCCGCACATATGCGGTAGACGCTCTGTATCAAGGAGAAGAAACGTGCGCCATTTTGAGATCGCTGTCAGCCACGTATGCTTTGTGTTATGGTGGATAGGTTAATCAAAAAATTCAAGCAACAAAAAATAATAAAAGAAAATACAACCCTCAAACCACACAAACAAAATCCGACATACAAAAATGTCACATTTCACCCATGGGCACATAACAAATTCAAGAAAATTTTTAATGATAGCAATGTGGCACTCATCCCCGAAAATAAATTCAGCATAAAATTCCTCATAAATGCAAACCAAAAAGAAAAAATGCCAGCTCATAAAAAATCCAGGATTTACAGAATAGATTGCAAGGATTGTGAACAAATCTATATTGGTCAAACTAAGCGTAACATAGAAACGAGGCTTAAAGAACATTTTCGAAACATCAAATCCAGGGAAGAAGAAACATCAGCAGTTGCAGCACATTTTTGGATACAGGGACATGAAATTGAGGACACAATATCACTTGTCAAGCAGGCACAAAAACCTATGAAATTAAACATTTGGGAGAAAACATTTCTTTGGAAATTTCGTCCAAGGTTAATGAATTTAGACATCCCTATGGACAAAAATTTGATTACTAAACTTGTAGAACCACCACTAGAGGGACAAAGAGACATCTGTAACCATCAGAGGAAAGCCAACCAGTTGCAATCAGCTGAAGATGAAGTGATTCCTCGAAACTATTTCTGAGGTATTGAACCTATTTTAGTGAAATTGTATAGTTGCAACCACTTCTATATATTACATTTTTCTCTTACTCTCCCATATATTCTCCTATTCTTTTTATATCCCTCTCCTTTTGTATTTTCATTATCCTAACTTTTAATACTTCTTTGTTAACATTCTCCCATTCTTTAGGTAAAAACCGATCTCTCCACATAATGCAAATCATTATCTGCCTCTCCACAAAAAGGACATCTATCCAAATTCGCTCCCTTCCTATCTCCCCTTAGCCTATGTGCACTTAATCTAGACCAGGCCCACCCTTCTCTCACTAACCTATTACCTACATCCATGTACTTCTCCCTTCCCCAGTCCACCTTTAATTGTCTATATAGTTCCAAACTTTTCTTTCCTTCCAGATTTTGAAATAATTCTTGTTTCTCTATATCTTCCACTCTGTTCCTCACTTCTTTCCAGAAACCTTTAACTAAACCCTTCTCTCTCCTCCCATGAGTTACCCATTCCTATTTACTGTAAAATTCTCCGGATTTTTCTTGCATTATTAAACATTGCCTCAAGAACTAATGTTAGTCCAGTGATTTCAATCTATGCCAATATTTAAGTATCCTTTCTACCATAATGCCCTTGCTATCTATTCTTCCCAACTCCAACATTGCTGCTCCATTAGGTGATGAAATAGATAAACCTAACATACATTTACAGAACGATCTATGTACTTTATCAATCATCTCCCATCCTTTATCACTTCCCCAAATCTCTGTTCCATAGACCATTTTTGCTTCAACTACAGCTTTGTAAACCCTTTCCAACCATTTAATTTGCATATCTGCTATTTTCTTTAAGCATATTCTTACAGCAGTCATTGCTAATCTTCCCTTAGCTAAGGCACTTGTCTTGTGATCATTCCATCTCCCATTACTACTTATTCTCACTCCCAAATAATCAAACTTGTTTACTATTTGCAACTCTTCCCCTTCCACATACCACTTTTTCTCCTTCAATTTATAGCTCTTTTTAAATACCATATCTTGGATTTTTTAAAATTTATTTTTAACACCGATCTTACAAAATGAGTATCTGGTATGTAACACTTTTGTTAGACCTCCTACAGAAATAGAACCTACCACTAAATCATCTGCCAAAAGTAATCCTGAAATTGAAATTATATGGGAAATGTAAGGCAAAGGGGAGAGAATAATTCACTAGGGTTTTGGAGGAAAGGAGGAGGATATAGAGCAGCTAAGAAATGGTCAAGCTTGAGATTTAAAGTTACACGAGATGTACAAGATGATAAACAACCAAGCAGTAAGAAATGTTACTGTAGAAACACTAACTGGTCTTTGATACAGTGTACCACAAACTTAACAAAGCAATTTTTGGATGGAAACACTCTAAACTCACTCATTTTTGGTGCTTGCATGAAGATTGGACAGGGTCTACTGACATACTGGAAATATACTTGAATTATTTTTACATACTGGATATACTGGAATTAGTGATTTACATACTGGAAAAATGAATGAAATGTCCATTTAACATTGATTTATTTGAGATTAAATTTTCAGGTGATTGGTTCTTAGAAGATCCTCTTAATAAAATAAGTATTTTTTGAATGTTGTTGTTTTGCTTGACAACTATTGTTTCAAAATGTTTCATCTTATGTAAAAATGACTCAAATATTTGAATAATCTTTCACCCTAACATTTCCAGAGTTTTAAAGATTGTTATGAGGGAGCCTAAGATAAGAAATTCAAAATCTACTGATATTTTATTCCCATTTCTGTGAATATCAGTGAATTTTTGGTCTTTTATGATGACTAGCATGGGAGTTTTATATAATTAGAGTTTTAAGAGGTAATGAGAAATCAACATACAAAACCTTCTAGATCATTGTACAATAATTTCATAAAGAGCACTGAGAGGAAATTTAATTAAATTGTCATTGGAGATATAAAAAGTCACCCTGCAACATCAGGTATGACATCTACTGTCCATTCCAAACCAGAGTTCCCTCTGAAGTAAACAGAAGCACGTGTTTCTGCTTGTCACGAACCCAAGAACACACTCTTATGCCAAAGTAACTAGTTCCTTAATATATGTATTGTATTACAAAATATTAGAGCACGAAAGGTATAGAACTGCACATTGTATTGCTGTTATCATAAGAACTCATCGTTAAAGGTAATGGATATATACTAGCTGTTAAGAGATTACAAAATATGATTTTCGTTTGCTATTGCACTAACGCAGAGAGCATCTTGCTTGTTAATACAAATCGTATGCAAGGCTGAAACTCTTACATATACAAGAAATGCAGCAATGAATTTCCAGAGATGCTATCTGAGTACTGAATAAACACTTTGCGTAACATAGGAAATAAGATAAGCGAACAGTCATTCATAATACGGTAACACACACATGGTCAGCTCAGGTCAAACCTTGTGATTTAACAGTTGGTATTTGAGTTCACATGGCAGAGGAAGGTGCATGCAGTGCGAATAAACTGTTCAAACACAAAAGTGGGAAACAGTTAAAAAGTGGCTAAAACAAAAAGTGCGACAGTGCTGTGAAATTGTGGATAAGCTTGTCATCATTTTTGGAGAGTAGTTCTGATTCCGATATGGCAGCTTAGCCATCTTCGGAGGATTCGGATTTGGGTGTTGCACTTTTGCCCAAGGATTGTGTTAACATAGGTAAAATGTTCATTGCCGCATACTTATAAAATCGATTGTTACCTCAAGTTGCATTTTGAACTATGATTCTCACGCAGGGCACATTTTTATAGATTTAAACAGTGTTCAACAAGCACTTGGGAGGGGAACAAGCAGCCATTAGGGCGGGGATTGCGAACTACTTTCGTGTGGATAATTCAGAGTTTGTTTTCAGTGAGAGGCACTCTGTTTTGGAATGGACAGTAGTAATAAACAGCTTTATTGTGGCTGTGGAACAAATAAAACCAGTAAAGCTGTTAAGTTAGCCACAACACACATTTGAATACTGCTGCATTCTTACTGCATTATGACTTAATGCAGTACTGGAATTTTAAACCTTCAAGGCAGTAGATACCTTGTTGGAGCTTAGTGTGTTTATTCTACTCAGAATTGTTTCTTAGTGAGGAACAGTGTGATAAGGAGGAGCAGAAGGATATGCATGTATGAGACATAGGCTGCTAGTCAAAGTTTCTGGACACCTAGTGAAAGTAATGCAATTCAGCATTTAGCTTGAGCTGTTATTTATTCATAAGCAACCCAAAAATCACCGTTTAGAATGCAATGTTACTTAAATCCACGGGTGAGATAGAGCACCCAGCAGGTATAGCCACACTCCACCAAGAGCGTATTTTCGGCTGTGAAATAGAGGCTTTCTTAAACAGTTCAGTTATACTGGAAGTAGTAGCAGTTCAACTTGTACCAAATGACCTGCAGTTTTCAGCCAGTATATGTAAGTGGATGATACAAACTTCTATGTTAGCATATAATGGTATAATTACAGATTTTAATGTGAAAAAATCAGTTGCTAAAGTTACACAAGAAAAAATCTGATGTGTTACACTCACATGACTTTCTCTACTCTTGTACAAACTATTTTTACAAACTCTTATTCTCCATCTATTTCATATGAATCGAGATAAACAATCTTTTGACATGCAAAGAGAATAACATTTTATACATAGTGATCAGTTCTAAAAATATTTGACTATCGCTTAAGACGTACTATGTTCCCCTTGTTTTGTATTTGCAAGGGCAATATAGAAATACAGTAGCCTTTAAGCATAGACATATCTCTTAATAGCTGGTTGCTAGGTGCAGCACTATTCTCTTTGCCACAGTTTAATACTCTTTGCATATCCAAGACAAAAAAATGAATAACGAATTCCCATTTGGGAAAATAAGTATTGAAAAATTTAAGGGAATAACAAGCAATATCTCGAAAATGGTTCACTCAACAAAAAAATGTATATGACAGAAATTGTGTATTTTAATGCGATCTACATTTTTTGTGTAGTAAAATTTTGTCTATCTCTTATGGTTTACCAGTTATGCAAAAGTTGTTCACAATGAAGAATACTTTTGGAGACATTCCCAGAAAATTCAAGATATACATTTTATTTGTCATGAAAATATCTTAAATGATATTTTAATCAAAATCGTTAGAGCCATTTTGGAGAAAATTAAAATTTTTGAAAACTGTTTCATGTAAAGGGTAATCTGGGGTGGGGGGATTTTCTTGAAAACCTTTGTGTCGCATCTCTGGAAGATACTGAACCTAAATACCAAGTTTGGTGTTTATCCACTGTTCGTTTCTGAGTTACGCTGTTCACAGACACACACACATGTGGACATGTTTCCAAAAATGCTTTTTTTAGATTCAGGGGGTCTCAAAACATATATTTCCAGTGAAATCTCTATCAAATTTTTGGGTGGAATACAATACTTCCCCTACTTACTATATGTAGTGGAGAAAGTAAAAATTCATAAAATGTGTAACTCTATCATTTAGGTGTTAAAATTACAGAACAAAAATACAATGGAATAGCGACAGCACCTTTAACAAATTACAAAGTATTAAAAAATTCCAACAAATAATAATGCTTATCTCAGAAATGAAGAAAGATGTAACTTGGTCTTTATTTTTTAAAATAAATAAACCGTTGGAACAAAATGAAAGTAATGATTATTATCACATTAAACTTTAATGAGACAATAAAACATGCCAGGAGTTTTGCTTCTTTATGTGTACTATCCTATTAGTTTCTTTAAATCACCTCTGTATTACACTTAGTTCCCTGAGTGTCTGGAAAGTTTTGGCTGATAGTGTACTTTCAGGATTCAAGAAAAGCGATATGAAATCCTGCCTGTTCGAACATTGCATGGGTAGTATTTTAAACTTGAATGATAATTTAATTAATTTAGTTTACCTCCCTCTGCTCTCTATGAAATTACTGCACAGTGGTATAGAACATTTCTGTGGCGAAACCCCCCCCCCCCATTTTCCCCTTATAATTGTAATTTCATACAGCCCTGGATATTCGTAATAATGGATGAAATATCAGCAGAATGTCCGACTTAACCTCATCCCAACAGTCTTCCAATGGTTTATTACTGTGTACCTTACTGTAAGTCAAGGCAAGAAAAAGGATATGGCTTCTCATTCCCCAAAGAAGTGAACTAAAAAAAGAAATCTAAGTTCAGGTGGATACTATATAGTATTTCTCAACGTGTTTCACACAGTTTATTCTCGACATGGAGATTTCCCACCTTAACCATTTGTAGATTGCACAGAATTAATGCTCTAACTTCCTCCAAAGATTTGTACACTACTTCTGCAGGAATCTTCTCCTGTGTTGTTCTTGCGTCTGCTTCACAAAATGTTACTATGGCGTCATCCTTCTAGCTTGTTGATTTTTCTGCTGCTTTGATGATGGATAACCTGTAGTTCATCTCACTCATTGCTAGTATATATACTTTATTTTCTTTCATTTCTCTACATATTTTGTTTGCACATTATGCTTTTAAAGTCTTTCCTATCATTCTTTTCCTATATCTTTTATTGAGATTTTGTTTTGTATTGTATTACTTTCACGTTTTACATTTTCTAAAAATGCTGTTATTAACTCACATTCATTTATTTTTATTACTTCACTTCCATCTTTTCTTGATGGAATTGTATATAATTATTTGATGATAATTTTAATGCCAACAAGAAGAAGATTTATTTATTTTTATTATTATCCTTTTAAATACATTTAAAGGACATGTCCAATTACAAATATAAAATAATTGAACAAGTACAGCTTATAATTTTACATTACTTCTTTTACATTGCATTTACATTAAGTTTATGTTAAATATCATTTTCACTTGACGTTGCTTTACCATGTCTAAATTCATCTATAGTATAAAATTCATTTTCTATTAAGTATTTCTTTATTGTTTTCATCATTACATTTGGCCGGTTTATATTCTTTATTTCTCTAGGTAATTTATTGAATAATTCTCTTCCTCTGACTTCTATGGCACGATTATTTAGAGTTCCCCTTAATGTTATTCTATAATAATCGTCATTGTTTCTTAAATTATGGTTATACACACTGAAATTTTTTTGCATATTTATATTTATCACAGTTTTTATGCATTCATATATATGGCATTGTTAACAAGTTTTGATTCTTAAACACCCCCCTGCAAGTTTGTTTGTTTTCCATTTTGCTTATTATTCTAATGGCTTTTTTTTTTTTTTTTTTTGCTGTAATATTTCCCCACAACATAATTCCGTATCTTACATGCGAATATATAAAAGCATAATAGACCTGTTTCATTGTTTTATTATCCATTATTTTAGTTAATTGTCTCATTACATAAATGCCCTTATTTATCTTTTTACTAATTGATGCTAGATGAGATTGCCAATTTAAATGTTTATCAATTATTACTCCAAGAAAATTAGTGCAATTTATTTCTGATATGTTTTCCCCATCTATACTTAGTTTAATACTACTCGGGTTAAGTTTTGTTAATTCAGAGTTAATACATGCTGTCTTTTGTGTGTTTATTATCATATCTAAATTAGCATAATATTGTTTTATAATTTTTAAAATTGAATTAGCTGTAATTTCAACCTCTTTTGCTGTTTGACCTTTAATTATGACAGTCATGTCGTCTGCATATCCAATTGCGATGCCTCCATTTTCTTGCCTCACAGTCAAACCGAGTTTCAGCGATGTTTGTATACACTACGCTTTGGTTGTTGAAGTAGTCCCTAATTCAGTTCCTTTAGCTCCATTTGCCCAAAGGCTACAAAACAGTTCATGATATGGGAAAAGAGTGGACATGGCTTTACAGGTTTTTCTGGGAGGAATGTTTTTGTCTGGGGTATTTTATTTTACATGCTAATAGAGTATATGCAGCAGCCCGTTAACGAGAATGGGAATGCATATCAAATGATGTTATTGTTCACAAAGTGGAAAGTCAATTGTGTGTATTGGGATTTCATTTGTTTTTAACTGACCAGTATATTACTTTCTCTTCTACGTATAGTAAGTAGGGGAAGTATTGTATTCCACCCAAAAATTCGATACCGAGATTTCACCGGAAATACATGTTTTGAGACCCCCTGAATCCAAAAAAAGCATTTTTGGAAACATGTCCGTGTGTGTGTGTTGTGTGTGAAAATTTTAATTTTCTCAAAAATGGCTCTAACGAAATTGAAATTCATTAGATGGTTTGAATTCCAGAAATGATATGTGAATGCAGATTTTTCAGTTTCTTTGTGTCTTGTATTTCTAAAATGTTCTTTCAGTCTCACCCTTATGTTCCTTTTTGTTTTGCCTATATATTTAAGTTTGCAATCACTACAATTTATCTGGTAAATCTTCAAACCACAACATCCATAATGAAATAAATTTAATCAGTTGATCCAAAATCCAATAGAATTGACAATATAGGAAAAACTCCTCATACAAAAAAACAAAAGCCAATTTCAATTTCTCTCCGGAAAAGGATCTCTTCTTTAAATACATCAAGCCAAAAATGACGTTAATGTCAGGAAGCCCAACGGCGACCTCTACACCGGAACCAACAGACTCGTTAGTGGTTCTTAGCTGATGATGAAGAAAGTTGTCTTCGAAACGCGTACAAGGTAATTATCTTGAAAGAGTGAAGTTAGAGGTGTTCCCACTAGATTTTTTATTAATATTTTATCTACTTTACTGTGTTTCCCATTAAGTGTTATATTAAAATTAAGATGACCCTTTCACTAGAAAAACCAACACTCAATGAATCTGCGGGTGTCAGTATCTGAGGTTAGGATGCACATGTGTTAACAATTTCTTCCAGTTTGTCATGGCCACCTAGAATAATTTCTACACTGAAGAGTCTAATATGCACAATAGGGATGTAATATGCCATACCTGGTAAAGAGAACAAGAAAGTTAAAACTTGGCCAAGTCTTCTTTCCATTCCTTGGGCCCGGGAAAGCTTCCCATCAATGTGAATGCTCCCATTAAAATAAATGCATTTCAACTTTGTTGTTTTCATTCTGGTTACCGTTCTCAGTAGTTGTGAAGCAGCCTTTAAGCCTTCAGTTATCAAAAGGAATTCAGGGTTCCTTCCAGGTAATAACAAAAGTCTTTCAGCAGCCAGACAAGGGAAAGTAAAGCAGGTTTCAGTTGCAGAAAGTAGGCAAGTGGTGAAGGGATAAAAAGCATTGAATGTTTTAAGAAACGTGAGCTGTAAAGATAAAGGTAGAGGAGAGAGAATCAAATGCACATTTCAAGATCACAATATTGAAAAGTATCATCTTGCACAAGCTAATATTCTGTTATACCTAATATTTATACTTTTTTTCTTTTTTGCGTAGGTCTTTATGTTCTGCTACAATTGGCATTGGAGCTAACTGATTTACTGTTGGCACAGCTGGTCACAACAAGGTATGTACCTAGTCTAGCCATAAGTTCTGTTACAATGTTATTTTATAGTTGCAACAATGTATTATACTGTTTTTATTTATTTATTTTTAGCTATGAGTGTGGCACATGGTATCCAAATGTATTCTGTGCTAAATGCACATATTAGTATTCAAAATGATCCCCTTTTGCCCTAATACAAGACCTAAGTCTATCAGCCCATTCATCATTAGCAGCACACTCTCTCTCCTTGGGGAAATCCACCATGGCGACTTCAGAGATCCTTTGAGAGACTTGGTATTGGCTGCCTTTTTTTTATTCAAGCACTGACCACAGCTTGTAATCCAAGGGCTTGAGGTCAGGACTGCTAGAGGGCCAGTCTGGGGTAGCAATAAAATCTGGAACATATTCCTCAAGGCAAGATTGAGTGGACTTTGCCCTATGGGCTGGTGCAGAATCTTGCTGGAAGGTCCAGTGCCCATTGTTGAACAAAGTGATGTTCAAATCTTTCACCACAACCTCAAGGAGGGTTGTTTCATATACTCTGACCATTGTCTTTAATCCCTTTTGGCAGAAATGCATCTTTGTGACACCATTGTGGCTTACTCCCCACCAGACCTTCACTGAGGCGGGATGGTGGCCCCTCTGGAGTTGGGATCCATTCACAAGCTTCTTCAGAAGTCCTGGCATACACTCGGTCATTCTGGCGGTTTTAGCAGTGTTCAATTGTGAACATTTTTTCATCCATAAAAAGGATTTTTGTTGTTAGCATAACACTCAAGTAGGCATTTGCATTTTGACTCTCTCTGCTGCTTAAAGTTATGGAGTTAAGAAATGTGCAGTACCAAGCCTTCAGCCCAAGGTCATGTTTGAGCAATCTGCACATTGATCTCATCTCATGAGTCATAAAATTTTATTTCTCTTAATATTAGCCACTGCTGCTTTCACCACTGCCCTGTTCCTCACAGGATAATAATAATAATAAAAAAAAGTCCACTAGTGGATTCAAAAAACAGGATATTATACACAGAAATTGTATTTATTTACTTCCTTCATTCCTCGGTCAGAAAACCTTCCATCTAATATTGTCATCCTCCATGCTCTAGGGGTACCATGCTAGCCTCTAGTTTCCGAGGTCGCGGGTTCAAACCCAACAGAGGGCGATGGAGTTTTTTGGAGTGTAAAAATTATTAGCATGGCTTCCTTCAGAGGGGAAGTAAAGCTGGTGGTCCTGTGTCATAGGTTTATGGCATGTAAACGAACCTCAAGCCTGAAGTTCCGGTTTTTAATGCCCATATAGAATGGAAAGGGTGGTTACTGAACAGTAACACCATCTTTGTGTTTATTCTATACTCATAAAAATCCAAATCATAATACAACAATGAGCTAATATGAAAAGATTCACATTGGACTAGAAGAGGTATGAAACTAACATGGTTGTTGGTGATCTCTTCATGTATTATCAATTGAGATAATAATTAATACTTCACCTTGTTGACGGTGATGTTTGGGATGTGATACGTGAATTAGTAAAAAAAAGGGGGGGGGGAGAAAAAAGCTTACGATGGTGTTAATTTTTTTATAATAGCAAATACTTCCTTCTTGGCCTTAACGTAGATATTGTGCAGAAGTTGCACAACCATGGAAGTACCTCTCTGTGTGCCAGCAGGTGGGTGAAGATCTTTATCATGATTCCTGAAAATAAATCAAAACTTCTAAGAGCATGGAATGGAGGGGACTCGGTATCGATCCAGGGAATGCGTATATGGTATCTATGCCCCACAAGGGGGCTTCCCCGGGAGGGAGGGATGGATGAGGTCAGAAGAGACAATCAGGAGCAACAGCAACAGTACAGGAATGACAGGATCCTACAGATTCCAGATGGAGATACCCTGGCAGTCGGACAGGCATAGCACCCTGCTCCAAGTTCCTGCCAACCAGCTGAAGGCCAAAGGACAGAGAAAGTTCATATAGAGCATCCTGTTTCTTTGCCATGCTGCACCGGAACACGATCGCTAACACTTCCCTGACATAGACCTAACAGGATGAATGAAACAATTAATGGAACGATATGGAAGGACAGGAAATTCAGGGTATGAGAGAAATCACTTCAACATTCACCTGACAACACCAGAAACCCCCCAAAAAACCCATGTATTAGAGTGGGTGGTCTGGGAGTTTAATCAGGGACCCCCGAATGTGAGTCGCACACGTTACCATGTTACCACCTCGCTTGGTTCTAAGGGCATTCAGTTGAATGTGTTTTCATGTGGTTTGCATTGGGAAGAAGTTGTTGTTCAATATTCCATAAAATTCTATTAATAACCAGCAATGGTATACTGCAAAATATAACCACAAACGGAATAATAAAATTACAGCAGTACGTACTGAAATTGCCTTTCTCTTGCAGTTGTTTTCAGCTTTCTTCTGCTATCTGTGCTTTTATTTGTTACAGCAATTTCTTCTCCCATCTTCTTAAGTTAACGTTATATAAAAGAAAAAAAACTTCACACACTGGTGAACAAAGTTATTTGATAGTGTAAGGTAGTAAATCGTCAAGAACGAGTGACAAATCATTTGGCGCAGAAAAATTTACATGCAAGAATTATTGTTCTTTTTATATTGACGAGGACTTAATATGGTTTGAAGTAGACGAAGAGATGGGCAAAATATGATTTGAAGTGAACACTATAATTCAAGCCTTGTTTGCTTTGCACCTAATACAGTTAGACACAAACTGAAGTTGCCATTTGATAGAGCATATCCAAAATATCATAGAATTATATAAAACTCAATTTTGTAAAAAAGTGAGCTTAATATGATTTGAAAAGCACCTCCTCATATGATAAAAGTATGAAGTATAAATTTCAAATTAAGTTTTATTTCTTACCAGTTGGTTTTATGTTTAATTGTAATCAATTTATAGTACCATCATTGCCAACTGTTTTACTTCATCAAAATCTCTTGTAAAATTTGAAGTAGTTCTTGCCCCACGTATGGGAACCAAACTTGAAGTTCTTTATTGTTGCTGTTTGCACCACATATTGCGGGAGATATGTTTCTTTGAGTGTTCGCCCCACATATGATACAAACTTTCCAGTGGCCTTCACCCCACATTTAAAAAAATCAACTTTGTATTTTTATGTTTATTTAAATATTATATATGTATGCCTTAGCTGCGTCAGTAGTAATTTTTAGAACACGTATCTCTTAGCAGGGCTAGTACGGCTAAAGACCAAGGCTTACACAAATTCTAATGGTATTTAACTTTGGTTTATTAAGCTTTCACACGATTAAATAACACTTCACTGTGTATCTTACTGTAGAGCTGGAGGTTATTGTTAATTGTACTTTTTTAACACGTATACTTTATATTATTTTCACCACAATGGATTTTTGTGTCTCACACAGAACACGTACCATACCAATCTAAACTGGACTTGAGTACGCTTCCTTCTAGCGTCTACCGCCTGAATTTTTATATTTCTCTATTTCAAGTCTCTGATTGGCTAAGCCTACTCCAATAGAATACTTTTATTTAACTTAAAGCTTTTCTAGTTTTTTTGATTGGCTGTTTATAAACTGTTTAAATATTACATTATTGTTCTAAGAATTATTAGTAGCCTTTATTAAACTTTCTAATTTTTTATTGTCTCCAGAGAGACAATAAAACCAGAGAGCTTAAACCAGAGTTCATACAGTTTAAACCAAGCCACATATAAGCTCAGCTCATCGCTTCCATTGCAGCTTAAGCTGCAGAGCTTAAGCTTTGAGTGTGAAACTGGCTATTATGGCCATGTGCACCATTCTCGTTAAACAAACCCTTCAACTTACAGCAGTAGGGATTTGTTCAGGCTAATCATCACACACCGGTGCACCAATGTTCACCAAGTTTAGCTGGTATGTGCTCACCTTGGTTGAGTGCACTGTCCATTGCAGGCCAACACTACTGAACACATCCAGTAGTATAGGGTCCTTCAACAAGAGTGTCCTATTTTTGAACTTAAATAAAACACATTCTATAAATGATAGTTTTATTTCAGTTTTTATTTTGGAACATCATTAATGTCATTAGTGTCAGTTTAGTGACCGCCACGACTTTGTTGGGTTGCGTGTATACGGTTGACCCAATTTTCAATGACAGAAGAACGTAAATTAGGTCCAACTTCATGAATAACATGCGTGATGTTATTCATAAGATCATTTACTGTTTCTGGCTTGTTGACATAAACTCGAGATTTAACGTAACCCCACAAGAAGTAATCCAACGGCGTTAAATCATATGACCTTGGGGGCCAGTTAACATCACCACCACGGTAAATGATGAAACCTCTGAACTTCTCCTTCAAAAGATCGATTGTTTCGAGAGCAGTATGACATGTGGCACCATCTTGCTGGAACCAGATGTTTCTGAGATCCATATTGAGGCCAAAAATAGTCACTTATAAGAGCCCAGTATCTTTCTCCATTGACAGTTAGAGCTTCTCCATCTTCATCTTGGAAAAAATTGGACCAATGATTCTGCCATACCAAACTCCACAACACACAGTAACCTTTTTGGGGATGAAGTGGTTGTTCTTGTATCTGCATTGGATTGTGATTGCTCCAATAGCGGCAATTTTGTTTGTTAACACAACCATCCATCCAAAAGTGGGCTTCATCGCTGAAGATGATTTTTCGACAAAAATCCGGGTCAGCTTCCAATTGCTCCATAGCCCCGTCAGCGAATACACGGCGCAACCTATGGTCGTTGGGCTTTAGTTCTTGAGTTAATACCATTTTGTAAGCGTGAAACTTCAAGTCCAGATGCAGAATTTGCCAAGTTGTGGTCAGTGAAAGCCCCAATACTTGCACTCGTCGAGCAATTGATTTGTTTCCGTTCTCGCATACACTCTCATGAACGGCGCGTATATTTTCGTTGGAGCACTTACGTCGATTACGTACAGGTGTTCTTTGATCGCTGACAGAACCATTTCTTTCAAATTTATCGATCAAATGCCGAATCGTTCTCTCACAGGGACGATTATGCACATCGTAAACTTCATGCAATGCACGAAAGGTTTGGCGAACAGATGATCCATGTTGATAATGAATTTTCACAATTTCTACGCGTTGCTGAATGCTGTAATGTTCCATGGCTATTTGTCAATAACAACTGTAACCACATGAAAAAAATGACTGCTGTAACTCGATAACAACGGCAGCTATCACATGTTAAAGATAGGACACTCTTGTTGAAAGACCCTTTACATCAAGTTGTCTTTTTTCACTTGTTCTACCTCTTTGCTGAAGCACATGCATCTACTTGTTCAGTATGTGATAGAGGAAAGCAAAAGCAGCCCCAAGTTTCTCTAATGCGTTATTAAAATTTAATATGCAGTTCTTAAGAAAAGATAGAAAATTAAAGATAGAAATAATAACTTAAAGAGGGACGCATGGGAAAAGCTGGCCTTTCAATTGAATAGAAAAATATGCTGAACCATTATGGATTTCTTACCTTCTCTACCACATACATAGTAGGTAGACAAGGTATTGCATTTCACCCAAAAATTGAATACCGAGATTTTACCAGAAATAAATGTTTTGAGGCCTCCTGAATCCAAATAAAAAAATATTTTTAGAAAAATGTCTGTCCGTGTGCATGCGTGTGTGTGAGAGACAGAGGGAGAGCGAGAACAGCATAACTCAAAAATGAAAAAGTCGGATAAATACCAAACTTGGTTTTGAGGTTCAGTACCTTCCAAAGATGCAAAGCAAAGATTTTTGAGAAAATCCTCACACCCCAAAGTATCCTTTATAAGAAAGATTTTTAAAAATTTTTGATTTTCTAAAAGATGGCTAACGGTTTTGATTAAAATATGATATATTCAAAATTAATCTGCATGACAAATAAAATGTTCATGTTGAATTTTCTGGGAATAGCATGTGAAGTCCTCTTCATTCTGAAGGAATTTTATGTAATCTTGCATAACTGGTAAACACTAAGCGATAGACAAAAATATACTACAGAAAAAATGTACATCCCTTTAAAACCCACAACTTATTCAAGTAACTTTTTTGTGGCATCAGCCATTTCCAAGATATTTGGTATTAATGCTTTGAATTGTTCAATACATTGTCATTCTTTTTAAGTTCTTTCAATATTCGGTTGTTTCTCATGATTGCAGGAAAAGCACTGTATTTTAAGGCCAGTTTGTAGAGTCTAGTTCTAAAACATTTGACTATTGCTATTCCCTTTGTGCCTTAACGAAATGTGTAATGTAGCTATTTCCAGAAAGGTTTATCTCAATTAAAATGAAGTAGATGGGAAAATGAACTTTCGTAACAATAATTTATATACCCACTAACAAGCGATAGAGGGTAGAGAAAGTCATGTGAATATAACACATTAGATTTGTCTTTCTTTCTTTTCACACTGATTAAAGATACATTAGCTTAGTTGACATTTGCCTACTTTAAGAGAGAGGCAGAAAAAAGAAAAAAATAGATGTTTTTCCAAATCCCAGACAGGATTTGAACTCTGAGCCTGTTGAATGTGAGGTGCACGCGCTACCGTTACACTACAATCATAACTTCAAACTTAGGCACTAACCTCTTTAGATTACCGACTTCCTTCATCTATGCAATTAATGTAGCCTAACATTCCTGAAAATGTACAATTGCACTAAATCCATTCATTGCTCCCCTTATTTCTGCAATAACTATGATAGGTAACGCTGTGATTGTGTGGGTTTTCGTTGGTAAAGTAACTTCATCAAGATGCATTCATTGGTAAAAATGGAGTGTTTCTTTAAGTTCTAACCTATTTATTTATTTAATTATTTATTTATTTATTTATTTGTGCTAGCAGTCTTCCTTAGAATATGGCTATACATCAGCCCAAGCTGTTTCTTGCCATATTCTATCCATATTACATTCTTTAAGTATACATAAAAATAATAGTAGTAGTAATAATAATAATAATAATAATAATAATAATAATAATAATAGTAATAATAAAAAATAATAGTAGTAATACCAAAATAATAATCTAATAATACTAATATTATAATAATAATGATAATATTATTGGATAACTTAACATCGCATGATAAAACTAATTCATAACCATTTCTTTTTTACTTTGGACAGGTACTCTCCTACCTTTTTACTATCCTTGTTAAAAATCTTGCTTAAAGCTACTTTCCTGTCTGGTTTTAACCATTTCCCATTTATATTGCTTTCTCCAATGCTGTGTACCTTTACAATCAAAAACGATATGCTCTAAATCTTCTCTTTCCCCACATATTGGACACTGGTTCTGTGGGAACCCATTTCTCATTCCTATTAGTCTCCATACACCTGCTCGTACCCAGGCTATACTTTCTCTTTGTTCCTTATTTGAGTTATCCACATACTGTTCTCTAGCCCATGTATTTTTTATTAATATATATGATTCCAAGGAACTTTTCTATCCAATGTTATTAAATAAATTTTGTATCTCTATATCTTCAAACCTCTGCCTAGCTTCTTTCCAAAAACCCTTAACATTATTTTCCCTCCTTCTCCAAATTTCTCCCAGACCACTATTTTCCAAATTAGTTTGTATACTATAACTCCACCCATTTTTCTTTAAGCTCCTTTCTTGAAATTCCAAACACTGCCTCAAGTTTTTCTCTTCTAAATTTAATAGTCTGTACCAATATTTAAGAGCTCTCTCCATTATTACCCCTTTTCTCCCCACTCTCTGCATTTCAATTGGAGCAAAATCCTTAACTAGCATTTAGCAGGCCTAAAACTTCTCTACAAAAACTCCTATGTACCATATTTACCATCTCTTCTACACCTTTGTTTGTTTTAAAATCTTTCCATTTTAACTTGTTAAATGCTCCAATTCTTGCTCTGTACACCTCAGTACCAATTCCCATGGTTACTTGAGCCCTTCTTTCTTCCATTCCAGGAGCTTCCTCCTCACACGTCCACTCTCTTTCACTGCTTGCTTAGTACCCTTCTAATCTATACCGTTCTGCCATTTTAACAATAGAACACAAGTGAAGTTGTTGAATAGAACAGCCAGTTGGATTTACTGCAGTAAAATCCATGATAAACTTTTACCGTCATCGATGCACCACAAATAACTGTTTGTGGTAAAGTCAGTATTTTACCATAGTAAATCTTGATCAAGAATGGTGCACACGGCCATAAGTTGTGTTTCACTTGTTAGCTTCAAATGCATTTTGAAATGAAATAGCAAGTATTGCTGCTGCAATGGTGGCTGACAATAATAGCAAGTATTGCTGCTGCAATGGTGGCTGACAATAAACTTAATAAGATGCAGTAGTGATGTGCTAATCTTAGACCTATGAATTTCAGGAATTATTCCTTTTTCCTTCAAGTTTAAGGGATAAATACCTGGATATATCTCAGATTTGTTGTCAGTTATAAATAGCCCTCTACTCCTATTACGAGAGTGATTCAAATATAAACATAATTGAGGCAGTATACTGAGCCAGCAGTTCCGAGCAGGAGGGTGTTCAATGTGTTAGGGAGGGGAAACCAGCTTGGTTAGCTGCTTTGCTCTGTTCTGGCCTCAGTACAGCCATGAGTGAACAACAGGTTCTTTCGTCTGTTGCACAATGTATAATAAAGTTTTTAACCAATGATGGAGTTAAACCCTCTTGAGATTTTAACTCATTTGAAGGCACAGTTTGGAGTCACTACTGAGGGCCAGAGAATTTAAGGGCAGCTGAGAAATTGTAGAAAATGGTCATGCTGATTGCCCAAAGTCAAGACCCACAATTGACAACATTTGTGCCATTCAAGAGCTTATTAGAAGTGATCACTGGTACACTGTTGAAGAAATTACACAGCATTGGGAGTGCTCATACCATTATCAGTGAACATCTTGGCTCATTAGTGCTCAACGGGTTCCAAAGTTGTTAACTGAACAGCAAAAGCAGGTTGGGTTGCAGATCTGTGAGAGTCCTCTGAATCGATTCTGTCAAGAAGGGGAGGTTTGTTTTGGAGGTGCATTGTCGCATGTGTTGAGACATGGGTCCATCATTACACACTGGAATCTAAAATGGCAAAGAAAGCATGAAACCTGCCCAGTGAAGGCCAAAACCTGCCTCTCAGCTGGAAAAGTTATCACGATGGAATTTTACTCATTCATTTTCTTCAGGATCATCATATGGTGAATGCGGTTTACTATTACCAGTTGTTAAAGTCAGCAAAAGCTGCTTACTGAAACAGAAGTTGTCATCTTTCTGCATGACAACGCTAAGCCTCACACCACGAATTTGACAAGGGACACATTGAAGGCCATGCATTGGGAAACCCTCGACCATGCTCCCTACAGTTCAGATTTGTCCGCCTAATTATTTTTTGTTTGCGCCCATGAAAGAATTTGAACATAATGAAGTCGAGGAGCATGTGCGCAACTGATTGACGACACGTGCTCAAATTTTTTTTGGACAAGGAATGTTGAAGTTTCCAAATCGTTGGCAAAACAGAAAGAGAGATGCATGCTTCATGCTTGGTGTAGAGCACGAAGGGGGCTATGTAGAGAAAAACTGAAGGTGTCACTTGTGTATATAATTAATCAATAAATGTATAAAAAAAATTACCATATATATTGAATCACCCTCATATTAAACTTGTGTAACATCCATTCACAGTATATAGAGAGTAACTCTAGTGAATGTTAATTTTAAATGCCTCATACGAATATAATTAAATATAATTCATACTTGCTAACGTTTACAGTTTGTCCATAAAATTCACAGGAATGGAGGCAGTGGAGCCTTTTTTTACTTTCTCTACTACGTATAGTAAGTAGGGGAATTATTGTATTCCACCCAAAAATTGGATACCGAGATTTCACCGCAAATATATATTTTGAGACCCCCTGAATCCAAAAAAAAGTATTTTTGGAAACATGTCTGTGTGTGTGTCTGTGAACAGCATAACTCAGAAACAAACAGTCGGATAAACACCAAACCTGTTATTTAGGTTCAGTATCTTCCAGAGATGCGACACAAAGGTTTTCAAGAAAATTCCCCCACCCCAGATTACCCTTTACATGGAACATTTTTCGAAAATTTTAATTTTCTCAAAAATGGCTCTAACGATTTTGATTAAAATATCATATGTTTAAGATATTTTCATGACAAATGAAATGTATATCTCGAATTTTCTGGGAATGTCTCTCAGAGTATTCTTCATTGTGAACGACTTTTGCATAACTGGTAAACCATAAGAGATAGACAAAATTTTACTACACAAAAAATGTAGATCGCATTAAAATATACATTTTTGTTGTTGAGTGAACCATTTTCGAGATATTGCTTGTTATTCCCTTAAATTTTTCAGTGCTTATTTTCTCAAATGGGAATTCGTTATTCATTTTTTTTTACATTCTGGACATGCAAAGAGAATGGAATATGCCACATAGCAACCAGCTCTTAAAAGATTTGACTATCGCTTAAAGTCTACCATATTCCCCTTGCATCTATAAGAAAATTAGCAATAAGATTAACATCTTGATAAACATGAAGCATATGGAGATTAAGCGTTTGTAAAAATAGTTTGTACAAGAGTAGAGAAAGTCATGTGAGTGTAACACATTAGATCTTTTTTTTTTGCAGTTGTTTGGGCTGTTTCAAAGTGTTGCAGATTTTCACCACTGACATGACAAAATATTAATTCCTGTTCCATTATGTTGTAAAGTTTTTATAGTGTAAGATTTCTTGCTAACTTAAGATTATAAGGTGTATGTACCATGCTAATAATATACAGTGCTATGATAAGCCAGAGTTTGTCTATCCTTCATAATGCTTCCCCTTCACTGGGCTGCAACACGTGCGCACTTTGTTTTTGGGATTTAAAATTTAATTGCATCATTAGTGAACTCTAGGGATAACCAACAGTAACCAAGAGCAGTAAATGGGTGTAGACATTTAGTAATGGATGATGTAAATTGTAAAGTCAATTCTCCCTTATAAATTATTTACAGTCCTTGACTGTGGGATATAAGTTTCACATATTTTGTGACAGGTTTTGGCTATAGTTCATGGTATGAAGTGTAAAATATAGGCTAGAAATTTGTGTAAAGCCTAGGAAGTGGTGTTCATTGCTACCGTTTATATTATGTTTATTGTGGTGCAAGGAAGAATTTCAGTATGTGTGACAGAAGGTAGTAGTACTAACTCAGCCTTAAGGATTCTTATGAAACAGAATTCCCATTTATTTTACATCAGAGTGTCTACTGATACTGGAAATATGCTTGAATTTTTTAACATACTAGATATACTTAAATTATACTGGAATTAGTGATTCCATACTGGAAAAATTGGATCACATATCCGTATAATATTGATTTATTTCGGATTAAATTTTCAGGCGATTTTTTCTTGGAAGTTCTTATTAATCAAATAAGTTATTGTTTTGTATGATATCTGCTTTTCCATAAACTTTTATAATTGATGACTGAAACATATTACCTCTAAAAATTTTTACAAGTTATACAACATTTCCAGAAATATGAAGATTGTTGCAGGGAAGGGGTGGGGGAGGCTAAGGTTAGAAATTAAAAATCTGCTGATATTTCATTTCCATTTCTATGAATATCAGTGAATTTTTGGTACATTTTTACTTTCTCTACTATGTATAGTAAGTAGGGGAAGTATTGTATTCCACCCAAAAATTCGATACCGAGATTTCACCGGAAATACATGTTTTGAGACCCCATGAATCCAAAAAAGCATTTTTGGAAACATGTCCGTTTGTGTGTCTGTCTGTGAACAGCATAACTCAGAAACGAACAGTCAGATAAACACCAAACTTGGTATTTAGGTTCAGTATCTTCCAGAGATGCGACACGAAGGTTTTCAAGAAAATCCCCCCACCCCAGACTACCCTTTACATGGAACATTTTTCGAAAACTTTAATTTTCTCAAAAATGGCTCTAACGATTTTGATTAAAATATCATATGTTTAAGATATTTTCATGACAAATGAAATGTATATCTTGAATTTTCTGGGAATGTCTCCAAAAGTGTTCTTCATTGTGAATGACTTTTGCATAACTGGTAAACCATAAGAGATAGACAAAATTTTACTACACAAAAAATGTAGATCGCATTAAAATATTCAATCTATGTCCTATACTTTTTTTTGTTGAGTGAACCATTTTTGAGATATTGCTTGTTATTCCCTCAAATTTTCCAATACTTATACTTTTTCTCAAATTCGTTATTCATTTTTTTTTTTTGTCCTGGTAATGCAAAGAGAATGGAATACTCCACATAGCAACCAGCTCTTAAACGCTTAAAGCCAATTCCCCTTGCATCTACAAGAAAATTAGCAATAAGATTAACATCTCGATTAACATGATGCATATGGAGAATAAGCGTTTGTAAAAATAGTTTGTACAAGAGTAGAGAAAGTCATGTGAGTGTAACACATCAGATTTTTATAAATAGCACAGGAATTTTATGAAAATACAGCTCTAAGAGGTAAAGCATTTTTACTGCAATATGGCTTGATACAATACCGGAATTTTGCCAAAACCTGTACTGGAAATACACTGGAATTTTAAACCTTCAAGGCAGTAGACATCTTGGCCATGGAATTTTTGTACATTTACTGCACCGAACATTTTATGCATTCTAAATTTCATGTCTTAACAAAATTATATGCTCTTCTGGACAAGGGAAAGTTTTGTAGGATCATTTCAGGGTGTTGGCAAATATGTTAATTATCTTTTAGAACCTTAATACTGCATTTACTCCTACATAACATAAAAGTAATATTTTTCAAGCATTTAATGAGAAATAAATTAAACTCTTGGTGTTTTGATGCAGACAACAGCTTGAGCAGCAGTGGGTACATCGACTGCACAATCCTGTAGCACTGAATTCATCAACCCCAGAGGATAACCCTACTGGAGGACATGGGCAAGGAAGAAGAGTAAGAAGGTTGACAAGACAAGATTATGAACGGGAATTCCGAAGATTGGATCAAATCATTGCAAGAGCAGATAATGGATGCCATGTCACGCCATATCGTAATAGATTGTTTAGACATTCAAGAGGCGTAGATGAAGATTTTATGGCACGCTTAGATTATCTTTCAGGTAGGAGCACAAGCAGCGCAGATCAGGCTGGTTCAGGAGCAAATATAAACAGAGATGAAAGTTCAAGAAGATTGGGACCAAGGGTTTCATTCTATCAAAGAGATGAAGCTTATCCCATGTATGCTAGATATCCTGTATTGACCAGGGTGGTTAGAGGAACAAATTGCAGGCCGCTAATGAGAACAGTCTTATCCCGAGCAGAAAGCAGGCTACGTCTGCCTGCATATTCTAGAGATTCCATTCGGACTCCTCCTTACGTGAGAGGCTCTCCTCTCAATTTATTCCCACATGGAGAAGAGAGACAGTCTCACAGTCCTCCTCCTGAACCTTCAGGAGCATCTCATAGACCCGTTTCCAGTCCTTCGGTTTCTAGTGCTGTTGCAGAACAAAGGCAGCAGAGTGAGCAACAAACCACGCAGCAACAGTCGTCTGTTTCATCACAGCAAGATTCATTCACCGTGCCTCTTGTAAGGGTCAATGATGTGTTAATCCCAGACACATCGCTACTGAATCAACCCAGTCCTCGTCAGAGACCACAGTCCCCACCACCACACCCTCCACCCATTATCAGAAACCCATTTATTCAGCAGCAGCAGCAACAGCAGGGTTCTGCGACCCTTGGCAGCTCTCTCGGCGATCCTTGGCGTTATCCAGGGAGCCCAGGATATCCAGGAGAGCCTTCATGGAGGTCTGGTTGGCGACCACGTTTCCTACATCCACGTTACGTAGGCCCTAATCCTTTCAACGATGACCAAGAGGAATCTCTTATAGGCCATCCAATGGAAACCATTAATGTTATAAGAGGTAGGTAATAAAGTCAACATTTTAACACTATGATTTCCATAAGGGCTAATTAGACCATTAGTAACTAATTGTGTTTATGTAAATTAATTTAATATAAATGTGTATAGTGAAGACACATTTCCCTTTATGCTCAATTTTTGAAGATTTAGAAGCTTGTAACAGTGATGTGTCATAATTTAAAATAGAGAGTTGAGGGTTGTTATACTACATCACTATGATATTCTTACTTGAACGCGTTTCGGGAGACGGCTTGTTCCCATCGTCAGCATTTTCTCTCAACCACGTTCAAGTAAGAATATCATAGTGATGTAGTGTAATAACCCTCAACTCTCTATTTTAAATTTCCCTTTATGTATCAAAATCACTGTCTTATGAAAAACTAATATTAATTTGGAAAAGTATTCGTCTGAATATAAGACCGTTTTTACTTTCTCTACTATGTATAGTAAATAGAGGAAGTATTGTATTCCACCCAAAAATTTGATGTCAAGATTTCACCAGAAATACATGTTTTCAGGCTCCCTGATACACCAAAAAAATTTTTAGAAAAATGTCAATGTGGATGTGTGTGGGTTATTTTAGTGTCTTACAAAGATGCGACACAAAGATTTTCAAGAAAATCCCCCACCCCAATTACCCTTTACGTGGAACATTTATCAAAATTTTTGATTGTGTAAGAAATGGCTCCAACGACTTTGATTAACATACCATATATTAAAGATAATTACATGACAAACTGTATATCTTGAATTTTGTTGTAATAGCTTATGAAGTCCTTTTCATTTGGAACGAAATTTATATAATCTTGCATAACTGGTAAACAATAATCAATAAACGAAAATGTACTATGCCCAAAAAAAAAAAAAAAAAAAAAATGTAGATCTTTTTAAGACGCACAATTTATTCCAAATAACTTCTTTTGTAGCAACAGCCATTTCCGTGATATCCATTATTAATGGTTTGAATGGTTCAATAGTCATTCTTTTTGAGTCTGTTGATTTTCAGCTGTTTCTTGCGATGTTGTGGAGAGAGTATGGAATTTTAAAGCCAGTGCATACAATCCAACTCTAAAACATTTGACTATTGCTATTCTATTTGTATCTATAACAAAATATGTAATGCAGCTATTTTCGGAAAGGTTTATCTCAATTAAAATGAAATAGATAGGAAAATAACTTTTGTAAGAATAGTTTGTATACCCACTAATAAGTGATAGAGGGTAGAGACAGTCATCAGAGTTTTTCCTTGTGAAAACATTTCAGAAATAAACTTCCAGAATTTCAAGGTAGTGTGGTTGTCTTATATTTGGGGCAGTACAATACTTTATCTGCTGTAGATCTATGAAAATAAGCTGAGAGAAAGCTGTTCTACATGGAAAAGTTAAACATTTCTATTACAAGCAGGCTATTTTCAATTATATTAATGCACTAGGCTGTCTTACCTGGCATTGTATTGGTTCAGTCTATAAGCACACAAGGTTGAAAATAAAGGCTCAAATGGGAGGTTCACAATCGACAGGAAGCCTTCCCGGGTCCTGAGAATGGAAAAGAAGACTTGCCCAAGCTTTAACTTTCTCATTCTCGTTCCTGGGCACGTCATATTAGATCCATATTGTCCATATTAGATTCTTCACTGTAGAGGTTATTCTAGGTGGCCGTGCCATGAAACAGCCACTAGTGCACTCTTATAGTCGCAAGCTGCAATCATGAAGCTGGAAGAAATAGTAGTATATGTGCTTCGTAATCTTTGATCCTGATACCTGCAGGTGCATTGAGCATTGGTTCTAGTTAAAGGGGCATCTTAGTTTGTTTATATGCAACTCAAAACTGGCTATTGCTTTAAGGGGACAAGGTAGTCTGAACACACGGAAATTACACCTTAAGTGTGTTAAATTACCACTGCTCTTAAAGTTCTCAATGGTTTTTCCTGAACTTACGGATTATTATATAAATCATGATAATTATTTCAAGTGGTTGTTTGCATTGATAGCTTATGTAGTTGAGTCCAAAAAAATTATTTCATTCAGCAGAAAATTAATAAAATTTACTCTTAAAACATGTGAATTCATGTACCTTTTTCTCTGATACTACTTGCAATACAGAATTACACTTTTGCATGCTTGTTCTTAATATAATCAGCTATCCGCTGAACCTCAATTATTTAGTTATGTATATCAGCTCATTAGGAATTGAAAAAAAAAATATTTGCAAAGTCAAAAAAGAAAAAAGTGGAAAATTTGCAATGCTGTTGCTCTCTTAATATCACTAATATACATTATAAAATTATGATTGTGGTTCAGAAAGTTCAGTTATGTGTTGTATACATGTACTGAAAATTTCAGCTCTCTACCTCTTATACTTTCTGAGAAAAAGGTACATAAGTATCTAAAAATGTTGTTTTGAGAAAACTGAATTTAAAGTTTGAACATTAAAATTCAGGGTCATAATCATCTGCACCTTCATTCCTGGATTGCTTCAGCTTTTTTGATTGCCTTCTCTTGGTCCTGGTCTCGTTTGTTAATTGCTGAACTGCCTACTGGGCATGATATAGTCGTTCGTTGTTGAAATATACAAAAATGTTCTAAAAAGGGGCATTGCATGACAGCTTTAAAGGAATGCAGTCTAGCATTTAAATGGTATTTAAATGTCTTAAAAACCTCTTAACGCGCAAAAAGTATATTTTTTCTGAAACTGGAAATAATAGAGATTTTATTACTGCCTAAAACAAAAAATGTGATTTTTTGACCATTTCAGAGTACCTTGTCCCCTTAAAAAACAATAGCAAAAACTACAAAGAACAGCAAAAACTGGTGGAAATTAACAAAGAACAATAAACAAGTTTAAGTATGCCATTAAATAAAGGAATGAAACCTTGCTATGACTAGAGGTATTGGAAATATAATGGATATGCATTTAGATAATGTTTACTCTATCAAATTTTGGCGTTGGCTGAATTGGAAGTAGGTGAAAAAAATATCATTGGTCAGTTAAAAAGAAATGAAATCCCAATGTGTAAAATCAACATGTATTCCCGTTCTTGTAACGGCTGTTGTAAATCAAAATCTACTGCATTGCTTTCTGTTCTCGTTTTTGTTATGGTTACCGTTCTCGGGCAGTTGTGAACCATCCTTAAGGAGGGGTGATGTTTGAAAGTTGTAAGTGGTCTGTAATTTGTACTTGTACCTAAAGTTCGTAGTTTTTTGGCTCGCCCTGTATAAGCGTGTAAAGTGGAATTTAGATAGGCCAAAGAATGTTGATTTGTGTGATAGGGATTGAATGTAAGAATAGCTTATTATTTTTGTCAGTTTCAAATCCAAATGTACCAGGCTTTGTCAAAATCATGCCAAAAATATTTCCTAAATATGAAGCAAATGTGAAGATATGAACAATATACAACCCCTCTAAAATAACCCAATTTTAAAATGTTTTAAGCCTCCTCATTTATTACTTAGGTCATGAAGTCATTAAATATCTGCCATATTTGCAATAAAGTGCCAAAAGTAGTCTCTGATATTCATATTCAGCAAAACAGTATTGACATTTGGTGACATGAATATGAAAAGAAAAAAAAAATACCCTAACCACCAGTTTTCAAATGTTTGGAAACATATTATAGCCTGTGACCGCCAGGAAGAATAGGGCTTTTCAATGGTGGAAGAATTATCAACAACGCTTGAGTGGTTTCTGATCTCTCTCTCTCTCTCTCTCTCTCTCTCTCTCTCTCTCTCTCTCTCTCTCTCTCTCTCTCTCTCTCTCTCCCCATCTCCCTCCCCCTCTCCCTCTCATATTAGAGGACCTTGTGCTCACACACACACACACATTGATAAGCATACTATAATTAGAGGACCTTGTGCTTTCAAACCTTTAGTGCACTTCTAACCTCAAATTCGCCATTTCATCTCACCCTTTTCACATAATGCTTTATATCTTGTTTATGTATTTGTATTTTTACATACTCTATACGTCTTTATTTTGTTATTGGTGATGCCCTCATTATTACCACCATATCTCAAAACTTTCTGGTAATACCAGCGATGTTGCACAAAAAAACACATCAATCTGTATTGTGGTGTTTAGGACCCATATATCAAATAGACATGTGCAAAAAATAACATAACAGTTATATTGTAACAGTTACCTTAATGTAACAGTTACCAAAGTAATGAATTATGCAATACTGGTTACCAAAATAATGAACACAAAGTAATTAGTTACCGCATTAACTCAAGTAACGAGACAGTTGCAGAGCCTGGATGAATCATTCATTGCATGTGCGTAGCATTGTTATCGCTCATCAGAACTAGTTACCTCAACTCGTTTGCAACTTGAGTCATGCTCGCGTGGAGTTGCAAGCACATATTTATTACAGTGCATTGCTTATTGCTTTGAGTGCAGGTCACAGATGACAGGTTAATCAGCACTGCATTGCATTAAGATTATAGGTGCTTGAATTTTTAAACACTGTGAGTAGATGGGTATGAATAAACTTAATGCTGTGTAGTAGCAAAATATTTGTGGGCTGCTAAGCTCAAACAACGGTGAGGTCTCTGAGCAAAAATGTTTGTCTTTCACGCCCAATATAGAATGGGATGCTAAGAACCATAGTAGTTAAAGAGCATCCTTAAACAAAAAAAATAAAAACTCAAACAACAATACATAAATTTTAACATTGATGAGTCAAGATTGAGTTGCTCAATTTCAGCAAGTCTACACTCTAAGATTGCTTAAAGAAATGTGAAATTTCTCCAACTTTTGAATTCGAAAAGCACTTGTGATATGTTCACACAGTTTCCGCTCTTTTGGATTTGTTATCATAGATGTTTATGCCTTTAACCTTGCATGGTAAAGAACAATGAAAGACGACAGGATTAAATCAGTATTTCTGAATCAAACCTCGAAGTTAAAAGGGCTGTCGTCATTACCAAACACGCCATAATTGTAAGCTGAATATACTTTATTAATATTGTACACTGCATGCTTCCAAACTCGACTTGCATGAATGTAACAATGTTTTCATTTACTTCCAGTTGTTCCCATCTGCACATGCTAAGAGAAACTTACTTACGGTGCAAATAGCTTAGCCAATAGGGAGAAGGCCTGTGTGTGTATACTATTATACAGGGTGGACCATTTAAGTTGAGACTGTACAATATCTCCAAAACTAAGCATTGTAGAAAGAAATGGCGAATAAAAATTGCTGATATTATAGGGGAAAATAAATGACATTAGTCGTGTTTTATTTGGAGGGCATTGCGATGGTCATTTCAGGATCAATTTAAATTGTCTCTAATTGTAGGTTCCCATTTTAAAAAAATTAAATTGACCCTAAAATTACCATCATAACATCCTCCAAACAAAAGACATCTAATAGCATTTACTTCCACCCATAATATAAGCTACTTTTATTAAAGAATTTCTTTCTACAACATTAGTTTTGGAGATACTGTACAGTCTCAACTTAAATGGCCCACCCTGTATATGTATATGTTAATCCAAGATTCTGTGATATAGGATTCTATATATCCGGGGACAAAATTAAATAGGACGTGGGACTAGTATAGAAAAAAAATAGGCATTAGCGAAAGGGAAATCAGCAATGGGATTAGTAAGAAAATGTTCATATATTGCCCACATAATGAAGGTAGAGTAGTTATATACAGCACTTGTAGAATCAAGATGGATGTACAGAATAGAAATACACAAGAAGCTCTTTACCCGAACTAGGTGGGGCTGGAGATAATTCGGATTAACGAAAATCCAGATAATCCAGAAATATTCTACTAAATGCAAAAACTCTAATATGTACTACAATATTGTATTTTGGCACTAACATGAAACGCTTTTTTGACACTTAAACTCTATATTTACTGAAATATGTATGTGTAAGTTTCTTTTGTTTCAAACATATGTGGCGTTTGAGAGCATCACGTTTGCGTAGACTTTTCACTAACATGTGTTTGGCTGGAGTTATTTTCAGCTGAAGTTCTAGGTAAACCATTAGTTCTTCCAGCTGTGCCTTTGCCTCCGCATGAGGCATTATTTCACTCATGCACACTCAAAACACGGGAACAAAAGAACAATATCGGTACAGCTTCTTAACTGTGTAAGGAACAGAACCACACAGACTGCAGTAATGGTAGCTGGAAGTGTGGGACCGGCGATCTCTAATTACCTGCGGTGCTAACATAACTGTAAATGTACTGTACCATACCAACTGTATACTGCACATTTTTGTGTTAAAAAAAAAAAGGCAGCAGTAATTGAATCTGGATAAACTGGAGATCTGGATTAGTAGGGTCAGATAAACGAGGTTCTTGTGTATGTGATAAGCTTTAAATTTCATTTATGTGATGATTTGAAAATAGGTACCTTAAATGTTAAGTTTAAGAGAAACAAATGGAACCATTTTGACACCTCAGATATTCTGTTGTGCATGTTGCTGTTTGTATTCTTTATTATTACACTAATTGTGAAATATCTTCTTTGCAGATTCCTTTATAATCACAGATGCTCCAATGTCACCAAACCACAGAATACAAGCCTGGGACTTCTCCAAATTTATGATACCTGATATTAGCAATGGTGAGATTTAAAGCTGATCATTTTCTATACATTTCATTTTAATGAAGTAAAACGTTTGCAGTAAAACATTACACGTTTCATTATAGATACAAAGGGAACAGCGATAGTCAAATGTTTAAGAACTGGACACTATATGCTGGACTTAAAGTTCCAAACTGTTTCTATAACAACCGAGAAACAGCCGAAAATTGACGGGACTAAAAAAGGAACATTGATAACAAATATATACGAAATGGCACACACAAGTTATTTGAAATAAATCGTCTGTTTTAAAGAGATCTACATTTTTGGTGTAGTATGTTTACATCTATCACTTAACGTTTGCCATTTATACAACATTATACAAAATTCCTTTGGAATGAGGACTTCACATGCTGTTCCAAGAAAACTCAGATATACATTTTATTTCTCACATAAATATCTTTAATTTATGGTATTTTAATCTAAGTCTTTAAGAACCATTTTTTAGAAAATAAAAAATTTCAAAAATGTTCCATGTAAAGGGTAATTGGTATTCAGGGGATTTTATTGAAAATCTTTGTGTCACATCTTGGAAGATACTGAACGTAAATACCAAGTTTCGTATTTATCCGACTTTTCATTTTTTGAGTTGTGCTGTTCACACACACCCACGCACATACACACACTCCCCTCCATCTCGTATGAATTCAGACAACAGGAAACCTTGCACTTTTGGAAGGGTTCAATTTTCTGTCATCTAAAGTAGACGTTAAGTTAATATCTTCTGCAAAATTGTAGCTATGATAAACAAATGGTTCCAGGATTTTTCCAGGGTCAAAGTTACCATAATTTAGTAACATTATGCGATTCTGAGACTCCTAGCTTCGAAACTATTCAAAGTAAAATTCACAAATAAAATTCAAAATGAAGGTAACATTCTATAGTTTGTCATGACTTTTTTCAGTATTTTTACTTTCTCTACTACGTATAGTAAGTAGGAGAAGTATTGCATTCCACCCAAAAAATTGATACCGAGATTTCACAAGAAATACATGTTTTAAGATGCACTGAATGCATATAAAGTATTTTTGGAAACATGTCCGTGTGTGTGTCTGTCTGTGAACAGCATAACTCAGAAACAAACGGTCGGATAAACACCAAACTTGGTATTTAGATTCAGTATCTTCCAGAGATGCGACACAAAGGTTTTCAAGAAAATCCCCCCACCCCAGATTATCCTTTACATGGAACATTTGTCGAAAATTTTAATTTTCTCAAAAATGGCTCTAACGATTTTGAATAAAATACCATCAGTTTAAGACATTTTTATGGCAAATGAATTGTGTGTCTTGAATTTTCTGGGAATGTCTCCAAAAGTATTCTTCATTGTGAACGACTTTTGCATAAATGGTAAGCCATAAGAGATAGACAAAATTTTACTACACAAAAAATGTAGACCGCGTTAAAATACACAATTTATGTCATATACATTTTTTTTGTTGAGTGAACCATTTTCGAGATATTGCTTGTTATTCCATTAAATTTTCCAATACTTACACTTTTTCTCAAATGGGAATTCGTTATTCATTTTTTTTTTGTCTTGAATATGCAAAGAGCATTAATTTGTGGCAAAGAGAATGGTGCTGCACATAACAACCAGCTATTAAAAGATATGCCTATGCTTAAAGGCTACTGTATTTCTATATTGCCCTTGCAAATACAAAACAAGGGGAACATAGTAGGCCTTAATCGATAGTCAAATATTTTTAGAACTGGTCGCTTTGTGTAAAATGTAATTCTCTTTGCATGTCAAGAACATAAAAAAACATTATCTTTATAAAAAGAATTATGTCGATTAACATGAATAGATGGAGAATAAGCGTTTGTAAAAATAGTTTGACAAGAGTAGAGAAAGTCATGTGAGTGTAACACATCAGATTTTTAGAACTTAAATTTAATGTAATTTTCATGATATTTCATATTTTTTCTGAAAAACTAATTTTAAATGGAATATGAATTATGCCGTGTTGTTCAGCATTCAATTTCTAAACAATATTAACACTTTTATGGTAACTTTAATGGAAAGCTTAGAAAAAATAAAACGTAAATAGAAACAGTGTGAAATCCGCTAGTTTTATGCAGCACCATGTAACTCAACACCCATGTGTCATGACAAGGACACTGTTGATGTTTTGCTGCAGCATGACGTAAAATTAAATTGGGTTTTTATTTATGGATGTTCTTTAACTGCTGTGGTCCTTAGCATTCATTTCATATTGGGCATGAAAGACCAGTAATTTTGCTCAGAGGCCTCTTTATCAGGCTTGAGGTTCTTTAACGTGCCGTAAATCTATGATACGGGACCACCGGCTTTATTTCCCTTCCAAAGGAAGCCATGCTAAGGATTTTTACGCCCACAAAAATCCATCACCCTCCACCGGATTTAAATCTGCAACCTTGGGAGTCAGAGGCTAGCATGGTAACCACTATACCACGGCGGACGACTAGCATGACGTAAGTGTACAGTGTGAGCTTAAATATTTATTCTGTCATTTTTTTCCCCACTTTAATACAAGGGGCTCCATAAAACTGAAAACTGAAATCAGTGTGTAATAAAAAGAGGTTCAAACCAATGTAAGTTTAATCTTTATGAAAAATGTGTTCATATTTAATACATGGAGGAAATAAAAATAAAAAGTTGTGTAGCTATCATTATGTTATTGGTATATGCCACCGTCAACAACAGACATTCAGCTTCAAAATGAATCCTAGTTCACTGAAAATAGGGTGCTGCAGTTACATGCCACGAAATTGTCTTGTTTGGAAAATAACGCAGATTTTAGAATTTTAACTCGAAAATCATAAACATTTAAAAGAGAATCTTATGAAAATTATTTTCTTTTATACTAACTATTATAACTAATATAATTTTCCGGGCTGTTATGCCGTGGTCTGCTGAAGAAAGATTTCCCAGACGTTTCGTCCACAACTGCGGTGGACATCTTCAGTGGCGCGGACGAAGTCTTCTCGGTGAAAGTATCGCAGCGTCTGATGCGTTGGCCGTTAGTGCCGCTCTCTTTATAGTGTGGACGCTCTCTGCTGATTGGCCGGCTGTGTTGTTGCTCTCTTCTGATTGGCTCGCAGTGTTTTTTGGTTTTGTATGACCTTTCTTGTTTTTGATGACTAGATGCCAGTTACTGTTGAGTTTCAATGCTTCTTCTTTCCTATTGAAATTATTGGGATGTTTGTAAATCTCTATTGCTTCGCGTTGTAGCCGGATATGGTAATGCTTTATGGAGGAAAGAATGTTGGTGTCCTGGAATCTAATAATGTGTTCGCCCTCGGCTTCAATGGCATGTTCGGCGACTGCCGATTTTTCTGTATGGCCCAGGCGGCAGTTTCTTTTGTGTTCGCTGAGTCTGGTGTTAGCGCTCCGCTGTGTGGTACCAATGTACACTGAACCACAGGAACAAGGAATACGGTAAACACCGGCCGATGACAGGGGATCTCGGGGGTCTTTGGAAGAGCGCAGTAGGCTATTTAATTGTCTTGTAGGTTTGAATACTGTTTTGACGTTATGACGTTGAAGTATATGTTCAATACGGTCAGTGACATTTCTGAAATATGGCAGAAAGACAATGGACTTGCTTTTGGGTTGGTCCTGAGTAACCGGTCGGGGCTTGGTCGGACGGCAGGCTCTTCTCACCTCTTGGACTGAATAACCATTTGATTGTAGAGCTGTTTCTAGGTGTCGGATTTCTTGTGGAAGTAAGTGTGGTTCACAAATACGGGAAGCACGGTTTGCGAGTGTCTTAATCATAGCACGTTTTTGTCTAGGATGGTGGTTGGAGTACTTGTTAAGGTAACGGTCTGTGTGTGTGGGTTTGCGGTAGACAGTATGACCCAGCGTGCCGTTAGCCTTCCTGCTAACGAGTACATCTAGAAAGGCTAGTTGGCCATCCTTTTCTTGTTCCATTGTGAACTGTATACGCTGATTGATGCTATTTAGATGTAACAAAAAATCTTGAAGAGCTTGTTCACCATGGGGCCAGATGACGAAGGTGTCATCCACATAGCGGAACCAGGCTGTTGGTTTGAGTGGAGCTGAGTTTAGTGCCTTTGACTCAAATGCCTCCATGAAGAAATAGGCCACAACAGGGCTAAGGGGGCTGCCCATGGCAACACCGTCTATTTGCTCGTAGAATGACCGGTTCCACTGGAAATAAGTTGTAGTCAGGACATGGTGAAAAAGTGTAATGATATCATCAGAGAAGATGGGTTGTAACAACTTCAGAGTTTCTTGTACTGGAACCATGGTGAATAGAGACACAACGTCAAAACTAATTAGTAAATCCTTAGGTAGCAATTTGAGGTTGCGGAGAATTTGAATGAAATGAGTAGAGTCTTTGATGAAAGAGTCGGACAAGCCGACATGGGGTTGTAGAAGGCCGGTTAGGTATTTAGCTATGTCGTATGTGGGAGAACCAATACCACTAACAATGGGCCTGAGTGGAACCTCTGGTTTATGTATCTTGGGTAGCCCGTAAAGTCTAGGCGGCTGAGCTTCGGACTTGGTAAGGCGGCGTTTGTCTTCCTTCGAAAGCGAGGAGTTCTTGATCAAAAGATTAGTTTTCCGTAGAATACGGGCTGTCGGATCACGTTTTGATCAAGAACTCCTCGCTTTCGAAGGAAGACAAACGCCGCCTTACCAAGTCCGAAGCTCAGCCGCCTAGACTTTACGGGCTACCCAAGATACATAAACCAGAGGTTCCACTCAGGCCCATTGTTAGTGGTATTGGTTCTCCCACATACGACATAGCTAAATACCTAACCGGCCTTCTACAACCCCATGTCGGCTTGTCCGACTCTTTCATCAAAGACTCTACTCATTTCATTCAAATTCTCCGCAACCTCAAATTGCTACCTAAGGATTTACTAATTAGTTTTGACGTTGTGTCTCTATTCACCATGGTTCCAGTACAAGAAACTCTGAAGTTGTTACAACCCATCTTCTCTGATGATATCATTACACTTTTTCACCATGTCCTGACTACAACTTATTTCCAGTGGAACCGGTCATTCTACGAGCAAATAGACGGTGTTGCCATGGGCAGCCCCCTTAGCCCTGTTGTGGCCAATTTCTTCATGGAGGCATTTGAGTCAAAGGCACTAAACTCAGCTCCACTCAAACCAACAGCCTGGTTCCGCTATGTGGATGACACCTTCGTCATCTGGCCCCATGGTGAACAAGCTCTTCAAGATTTTTTGTTACATCTAAATAGCATCAATCAGCGTATACGGTTCACAATGGAACAAGTAAAGGATGGCCAACTAGCCTTTCTAGATGTACTCGTTAGCAGGAAGGCTAACGGCGCGCTGGGTCATACTGTCTACCGCAAACCCACACACACAGACCGTTACCTTAACAAGTACTCCAACCACCATCCTAGACAAAAATGTGCTATGATTAAGACACTCGCAAACCGTGCTTCCTGTATTTGTGAACCACACTTACTTCCACAAGAAATCCGACACCTAGAAACAGCTCTACAATCAAATGGTTATTCAGTCCAAGAGGTGAGAAGAGCCTGCCGTCCGGCCAAGCCCCGACCGGTTACTCAGGACCAACCCAAAAGCAAGTCCATTGTCTTTCTGCCATATTTCAGAAATGTCACTGACCGTATTGAACATATACTTCAACGTCGTAACGTCAAAACAGTATTCAAACCTACAAGACAATTAAATAGCCTACTGCGCTCTTCCAAAGACCCCCGAGATCCCCTGTCATCGGCCGGTGTTTACCGTATTCCTTGTTCCTGTGGTTCAGTGTACATTGGTACCACACAGCGGAGCGCTAACACCAGACTCAGCGAACACAAAAGAAACTGCCGCCTGGGCCATACAGAAAAATCGGCAGTCGCCGAACATGCCATTGAAGCCGAGGGCGAACACATTATTAGATTCCAGGACACCAACATTCTTTCCTCCATAAAGCATTACCATACCCGGCTACAACGCGAAGCAATAGAGATTTACAAACATCCCAATAATTTCAATAGGAAAGAAGAAGCATTGAAACTCAACAGTAACTGGCATCTAGTCATCAAAAACAAGAAAGGTCATACAAAACCGAAAAACACTGCGAGCCAATCAGAAGAGAGCAACAACACAGCCGGCGCCAGCCCCCTCATACCAGCGGGCCAATCAGCAGAGAGCGTCCACACTATAAAGAGAGCGGCACTAACGGCCAACGCATCAGACGCTGCGATACTTTCACCGAGAAGACTTCGTCCGCGCCACTGAAGATGTCCACCGCAGTTGTGGACGAAACGTCTGGGAAATCTTTCTTCAGCAGACCACGGCATAACAGCCCGGAAAATTATATTAGTTATAATTGTGACACCGGCCGTGAAAGCCTACGTTTATACTAACTGACACGTGTAGAAATTATTAATGATTTTAAAAAGTAAAAGGTGAATTTTCTAATTTTTTTTGTCCAATTTGAAATGGAATAGAATCCTCACACGTACACCTTTTTCTAAAAGTGCTGGCCACCATGCTTTTAAAGGTGGCCAGGAATGCACTGAATTGCAGGGAGGAGAAGGTGCACCTGTTACTGCCACAACAATCAACACAACAGGTGTTATTATGGGCGATGATGATGCACATCTCACAGCTTGTATACATCCCTGGAATGTCGGTTGGGAGCACTCACACAATTTTAAAAGAGCATTTGCACATGTCTAGGGTGTGTGCTTGATGGATACCCAAACTGCTAGCTACACAGCAAAAGCGGTTTGAGTTGATGTGTGCCGGTATTTGAAACAATGTGTTGAGGACGAGGGTGGTAGAATATCATCACTGGTGATGAAACATGGGTGTATTGTTGTGACTAAGGCCTGGATTTTTAGGTTTTAACCTATATTTTTCCTTACTAAATAACACATTTCAAGATATATATATTCGTTTCGCACTTCCTGGAGCAGAATATGCAAATTTCATTACACCTAAAAAAACCTAAATGAGGGTTTGACACCTAAAATAACCTAAAAAGCTGTTTTTTCCTTTTCCAAAATGAAGAATGTTCTTTTCGGATTGAAACTCATTGTAAATTTTTTCTACCACTTATAATCAGCAGATAGTTCAAGCTACCACTGTTAAATGCAGCACATGTGAAGTGGTGACACCTGGATGAGCTGAGAAGGTCAGGAGGAGCGTAACCTGCGTAACGAGATCGCCTCCAATCGTTCACCGAGAGTACATCAGAGTGCTTTTCTAATGTAATTGTTGTGTGTGAAACAATGCCTAAATCACATTTATTGAAAAAGTGGATTGCTGCAGATCCACACTTCACTTTTGTTAGTGACAGATATGCTGCCCACATGTTGAAGGCCAGGGTAGGGGTTTCTATAATCCTTCCACCTGACCATGCTACATGTTACATGCTTGGCCCACGGCCTGCACTGCCTTGCGGAAGAGATTAGAAGCCACTTCGATGATGTGCACAGCCTGATATCTTCGGTCAGGGAGGTTTTCTTAAAAGCCCCAACACGTATACAGTTTATTTAAAGGTGAGTCGGAATTGTTACACTAACATCACTTAAGTTTACTTGAAATTTTTACAAACATGTTTCGGGAAACCGTTGTTCCCATCCTCAGAAGGTTAAGTAAACTTAAGTGATGTTAGTGTAACAATTCCGACTCACCTTTAAATAAATTCAATACACATCACTGTTTCTAGCTTCTTTTCATTACAATATCAACGTATACAGTTGTTTAAAGAGAAAGTACCAGCAACCCCTCTTCCACCTGAGCCGATGCTTACCCGCTGGGGAACTTGGCTGTCTCCTGCCATTTACTATGCTGAGCACTTAAAATACATTAAAAATGTCGTTAATGAATTGGATGAAACCGAAGCTTCCTGCATTGCCAAGGCTAAGAAACCACTCAAATGCCCCACTCTTGTCTCTTCCCTTGTGTATATTAAGACACCTTTTTGTTTTATACCAGAAGCTACTCTCCGGTTGGAAAGTACAATTTTACCACTGAAACATACTCTACATATAGTGGCAATGTTTCCAGTAAATAAATACCTGGACCAGTGGGAGTTGCATGTTCATCGAAGTTGCAGAAGATTCAACGAAATTCTGATTTTGAAGATATGAAAATCATCAATTCAATATTGCAGGGAGAAAAGTATACAGCAGAACTATCCCTAGAACCTGCTGCACTGGCATCTATGTTCTACGCTCCAGTGACGTCATGTTCCATTGAAAGAACTTTTTCTTCATACAAGAATGTGTTACATGATAATAGGAACTTGTTTACGCTAGAAAATTTGAGAATGTATGTAACTATCTACTGCAGTGCCAAAAGATAAATCTTACAACTAAGTACCAGAAAAGCAAAATTATTGGTACCTGTATAGATCCACGAAGCAAAACCTAGTGTCACATTCTATATTGCGTGTGAAAGACCGGAAATTCTGCTCAGGCTTGAGGTTCTTTTGTGTGCCGTAAATCTATGACACGGGACCACTGGCTTTACTTCCCTTCCAAAGGAAGCCATGCTAAGGATTTTTATGCCCAAAAAAATCCATCGCCCCCTACTGGGTTTGAACCCACAACTTCGGGAACCAAGGCTAGCATGGTACCCCTAGACCATGTAGGATGACCAGGATGGTGTACACGCACACAGCTCTGAGGCACACTACAGCTACTGCGCATTACTACAAGAATGCGCTGAAGCAGTTGATAAAAGTTCACATCCCCAAAAAATGAAGGAACCTCATTGGGAAATGAAGTTCCATCACGACAATGCCAGACCTCATACTGCTAATGCTGTTATCAACTTCCTGGCAAAAAAAAAAGGCATCTCTGCGGTACCCAATCTGTGTTCAGTCCTGACTTGGCACCTTGTGCCTTTTTTTCTCAACTGAATAGCCAAATAGGAATTTGAGGGACATTGGTCCAACAAGACCAAAGCAGTGAAAGCTTTAGACGTGACATTGAAGAGGATGTCAAAGAGTGGCTTCCTGCATGTCTTGCAGGAATGGAAAGGCCAAGTGCATAGCATTTTGGAGGGGGACAAAAGTCTGTGTGAGTGATATTTGTTAATAAGTTATATCAACATTAGTGTCAGTCTTTATTGAACCCCCCCCCCCCACATGTATTTTAATGTGATCTAAATTCATTTCCTCTTAGAAGAACCAGTTTCACAGTTTAAGCTTAAGCTTTGAATCAGGCTTAAGCTACAATGGAGTTTTACAGTGCATAGCTCAAGTGATAAGCTGAGCTTATACTGGCTTGGCTTAAACTGTACTGAATTGTGGTTTAAGCTAAGGAGTCACCATGCTATCTTCAGAAGACGATATTAGTGATGAGGAAATGCAAATTATTTTAACCCATATGCACAATAGAAGACTATATATAGGGTCTTTCAATAAGAGTGTTATATCTTTGAACTTAAATAAAACACGTTCTATAAATGATAGAGGTTTATTTCTTTTTTTATTTTGAAACATAATTAATGCCATTACGTGTGGAAGAGAACGTTAGTTATGTGATCGCTGCGACTTCTTTGGGTTGTGCGTATACGGTTGACTCAATTTTCAATGACAGAAGAACGTAAATCAGGTCCAACTTCATGAATAACACGCGTGATGTTATTCATAAGATCATTTACTGTTTCTGGCTTGTTGACATAAACTCGAGATTTAACATAACCCCACAAGAAGTAACCCAATGGCGTTAAATCATATGACCTCGGGTGCCAATTAACATCACCAAGGCAAATGATGAAACCTCTGAACTTCTCCTTAAAAAGATCGATCATTTCGAGAGCAGTATGACATGCGGCACCATCTTGCTGGAACCAGATATTTCTGAGAACCATACCATCCAATTGAGGCCAAAAATAGTCCCTTATAAGAGCCCGGTATGTTTCTCTATTGACACTTAGAGCTTCTCCATCTTCATCTTGGAAAAAATATGAACCAATGATTCCACCATACCAAAATCCACACCACACAGTAACCTTTTGGGGATGAAGTAGTCGTTCTTGAATCTGCATTGGATTGTGATTGCTCCAATAGCGGCAATTTTGTTTGTTAACACAACCACCCATCCAAAAGTGGGCTTCGTCGCTGAAGATGATTTTTCGACAAAAATCCGGGTCAGCTTCCAATTGCTCCATAGCCCAGTCAGTGAATACACGGTGCAACCAATGGTCGTTGGGCTTTAGTTCTTGAGTTAACACCATTTTGTAAGCATGCAACTTCAAGTCCAGATGCAGAATTTGCCAAGTTGTGGTTGGCAAAAGCCCCAATTCTTGCGCTCGACGAGCAATTTATTTGTTTCTGTTCTCGCGTACACTTTCACGAACGGTGCCTATGTTTTCGTTGCAGTGCTTACGTTGATTACTTACAGGCATTCTTTGATTGCTGACAGAACCACTTCTTTCAAATTTATCGATCGAATCATTCTCTCGCAGGGACAATTATGCACACCGTAAAATTCACGCAATATATGGAAGGTTTGGCGAACAGATAATCTATTTTGATAATATATTTTCACAATTTCTACATGTTGCTGAATGCTGTAACGTTCCATGGCTATTTGTCAATAACAACTGTAACCACATGAAGAAAATGACTGCTGTAACTCAATAACAATGGCAGCTATTACATGTTAAAGATAGGACACTGTTGTTGAAAGACCCTTTAGAATGCGTCCAAATCATTTTACATATGGAATGACCGAGAATTCTATGAGAGATTTCAAATAAGTAAACAGTCAACAAAAATGGTACCAGAAATTTTTGATGAAACAATTAAACATAAAACGAACTGGTAAGAAGCAAAACTTAATTTGGCATGCCCTTAATTTATACTTTTATTGTATGCATTATGGTTTTCACTGCCATCATATCTATATATAACGTATTGCTTTGTATTTGAGTAACAAAGCCCTCGAACAATGCTTACAGGGTGCACAGCTATCAAAATTGTTTCACACCAGTCTATCCCACGGTTTGTATTGCAATTTTAACCCACGCTTGGTTTTTCTTACTCCGTAATAATTTTTCCGATTGCTTGCACTTTATTGCATGCTTACATCGTTCACATTTTCTGGGAGAGAAGTAAAGTTCTGCATTTTGACTCTGAATTTTTCCGTCATTTTAACTTTATGTTGCTGGATAACCCACAAAAACTTATTTTAGGAACAGTGTTGCCATGAACAATTAATAATGAGTATTTACTCGATGCATATATGCAAGATTGCCAACTTTACAGTTCCATGGAGTTGTTCAACTCAGTAAAGCCAAATGTAGTTGCCCTACTGTGAAACTCACAAAGCTTAAGCAGTATCCATAGCTTACTAAAGCTTCAGCTTAAACTGTGAAACCGTTGTAACTCATATAAAGAACAGTTTGGAGATTTGCTGTGGTACTTTTCCACTCCGTGCACATCACTGCGGGATTACATAGTTGAAATACCAGTGTGTCATACTTTTTACTTTCTCTACTACGTACAAAGTAGGTAGACAAGGTATTGCATTCCACCCAAAAATTCAATACCGAGATTTCACCGGAAATGCATGTTTTGAGACCTGAATCCCCCCCAAAAAAAGCATTTTTAGAAAAAGTCTGCACACGTGGGAGTGTCCCCAAAAGTACTCTTCATGCTGAATGACTTTTGCATAACTGGTAAACCATGAGAGATAGACAAAATTTTATTACATAAAAAATGTATATTTCATTAAAACATACAATTTATGTCATATAAATTTTTTTTTTTGTTGAGTGAAATATTCCGAGTTATTCAATAAAATATTATAATCTTCTGGGCTGGAAGGCCATGGTCTAAGGGTAAAATTACTAGTACCCGACATTTCGGTCAACTCTTTAGTTGCCATCTTCAAGAGAGTAACACCCAAGACAGTTTGATAACGACTGCCAACTAGGCAACAGATGTTCCGCAATTTATAGCTCATGCCAAGGTCAAAACTTGTAGTAGTTATGGTGATGTGAAAAGCCCCACGTATGTGCGTCACTTTGAAGTAGTAATTAACCCCACGTTTTGGCGCCACTTTGAAGTAGTTATGTTCTTCAAACTTATGAAGATGTCCCACGCTTGGAGATGATGTTTTAGTTTTAATTTAAACTGCTCACGTAATGGAGATACACTTTGAAGTTGGTAGATGCTTGGGACACCACACTTTGTAGTAGTGAAGATAATGATGCTTGTGTACGTAATGTTTCACAATATTGCGTAATGTAATTTTTATGCAGGAACTTGAAGATTTTTTTATATTTAATTTTTGTTGCTTTGTGCATAGGTTTTAATTAATAAAGCTTATGTAATATTATTTAAATCTTCCTCGGCTGCTTCAGTCGAACTATAGAGACATAAGGTCTTGTTCAGGTTGTGGTATGACAAAAATTAAAGACATCACAGAATTACTTTTAAATTTCACTTCTTTTTATTTCGTTATACTTGCACATATATAAAACACTGCACTTTATAAAAGAAACTGTGAGAAACTTTACACATTCTTAATGTATTTATATAAAATCTTGCTCATGACTTTTCCATCTGCACTCCATCACATCATGTCCGCGACTAATTCCAACAGTAAAAACCTTAAAGCTTCGGTATTCCCAGTCTCTTATTGGCTAATTCTAGTCCAATAGAATTTAAGCATTCAAACTAACGACTGCTAAACTTTTCTTTACTGTTGATTGGCTAATTCAAAACTGAAAGCGAAACTACGTCATTACCGATCTTTTCATGACTAGTACTTTTCAAAACTCTAAACACATTATTGTCACAAGATTACATTATTACCTCATTATTAACAACCTAAAACATATTATTCTCACAGTTTTTGCACTATTAGAGTATATAAACATTTACATAACATTAATAAATATGTTTACAGTAAAAAATAAGTATGCCGCATGATTAGTGGGTCTGCAGTGGCGTGCCATTGCTGGTATCCATGTGCGATTGAGCTTAAATTTTTCTTCCTTTTTATTAAAGTTGTTGGATTGTTTATAAACTTCAATTGCTTTTCTATGAAGTCTAGCGTGATAATATTTTGTTGAAGATAGTACTTGTGTGTCTTCATATAGGATACCATGACCCATAGTAACAGTGTGTTCAGCGACTGCAGACTTATCTGTTTGTGCAAGGCGACAATGTTGTTTATGCTGTTATTCAGGTATTTATACTATGTTTTGTTGTTCCGATATAAACAGAGTCGCATGTGCAAGGTATTCTATATACACCTGGAACACATAAGGGGTCTCTCTTATCTTTGGCAGATTTTAAAGTTTGTTGAATTTTTCTAGTTGGTTTATATATTGTATTTATTTTGCGCTTTTTAAGTATTTTCCCAATGCGGTCTGTGACGTTTTTAACATAAGGTAAGAAATCTTTCCCCTTATATGTAGATAATTCGTGGCCTTGATGTGATATCTTTTTAGGGTGAATTGCTCTGTTAAAATCTTTGTTCGTAAATCCATTTTGTAACATAGCCAGCCTAAGGTGCTGTATCTCCTCACTTAAGTATTGCCCTGTACAAATACGTTTAGCTTGGTCCACTAGGGTTTTGATTATTCCTCTCTTTTGTTGTGGGTGGTGATTGGAGCATTTATTTGAATATCTGTCGGTATGGGTGGGTTTCCTATAAACTGTGAGACAGTGATCCATCTGCATTTGTTATTACCAGAACATCTAAGAAGGCTATCTTATTATTTTCTGTTTCCATATTAAATTGAATCCTGGAATTCATATTGTCGTATGCCTCTCTTTATATTATTTTTCAACTACAGAGGGGAGCTACTCGCTTGCGAGAGGGATCGTTAAATCAAACAAAGAACTTCAAAATTACGAGGCAACGACGAGGACGCAGCTAAAGTTAAATCCCAAAATAATTGCTATACCAACACAACGCCTGGCTTAAGGGAGAGGAAGGATTCTATTCTACCATAATTAAGACTTCCAAACGTGGATGGAACACCGTTTATTAAATGAAATTAAATACTCACATACCTTTGCCCATTGCCTGCCGACGAGGACATCATGCTTTAGCAGTTTCCCGTCTGTCTCACTTGAAGCTTACTTACTGACTGTTACAAAAAGCCATGCCAACTCGGGCGTCAGTAACGCTATCCCCTCCTTGACACTGTTTCCCCTGACTCGCCCCTACTCACAGACAAACTGCCGTGCTTCGGTGCCCAGAGAGCGTCTTATCAATATTATCTGTGCACATGCCACAATATTATTAAGATGTTCCAGAAAGCTTGCGAGTTGTTGTTTACCATGAGACCACTAGAGGAAGACATCGTCAATATACCAATACCAACAGCTAGGTGTTAATGGAGCAGTGTCTAGAGCTTTAGCCTCAAAGTGATCCATAAAAAAGTTAGCAATGGCGGGCCCATGAGGATTTCCCATAGCAATGCCATCTTGTTCATAAAACGTTTCGTTCCATTGAAAATAGGAAGTCGTCAAACAGTGTTTAGAAAGGTTAAAAATATCTGTATGAAAAATGCCCTCAATCTGAGTTAAAACTTCATCTACAGGTACATTAGTAAAAAGAGAAGTTATATCTAGACTGACTAAAATATCGGATGGTGTACAATTTAAGGAATCTAACTTCTCCATAAAATGTTGTGAATTTTTTATATAGCTGCCGGATTGCCCAATGTGAGGCTGTAGTAAGACCGTCAAATGTTTAGAAACAGCATAAGCTGGAGAACCAATAGTGTTTACTATAGGACGAAGAGGAATATTTTGTTTGTGTATCTTCGGCAGTTCATATAGACGTGGCGCATAAGCTTCTGATGAGGGTCAAGGAGATCACTAACCTTCTGCTTATAATCTGACTTATTCATTATCACGGTGGCATTTCCTTTATCCACTGAAAGAATTAAAATGTTAGTGTCAGCACTCAAACCTATGAGAGCCCTCCTTTCTTTTGAGGAGATATTGCTTACTGGAGGCTTAGCTTTACATAAAATTCTTGATGTTTCAGATCATATTTCATCGGCCACACTCGATGGTAAATGAAACGACATTGTCGCCTTGCACAAACAGATAAGTCTGCAGTTGCTGAACACTTTGTTACTATGGGTCATTGTATCCTATATGAAGACAAACAAGTACTATCTTCAACAAAATATTATCACGCTAGACTTCATAGAGAAGCAATTGAAATTTATAAACACTCCAACAACTTTAATAAAAAGGAAGAAAAATTTAAGCTCAATCGCATGTGGATACCAGCGATGGCACGCCACTGTAGAGCCACTAATCATGCAGTTTTGACCTTGGCATGAGCTATAAATTGCGGAACATCTGTTGCCTAGTTGGCAGTCGTTATCAAGCTGTCCTGGGTGTTACACTCTTGAAGATGGCAACCAAAGGGTTGACCGAAACATCGGGTGCTAGTAATTTTACCCTTAGACCACGGCCTTCCAGCCCGGAAGATTTTAATATTTTATCGATTAACTCCGGCCATGAAAGCCTTCGTACTTATTTATTCCGAGATATTCCTTGTTATTTGTTTGAATTTTCCAATACTTATACTTTTTCTCAAATGGGAATGTGTTATTCGTTTTTTTATGTCCTGGACATGCAAAGAGAATGGAAGGCTCCACAACTGGCTCTTAAAAGATTTGACTCGCTCAAAGTCTACTGTATTTTTATATTCCCCTTGCAATTACAAGAAACTTAGCAATAATTTCTGCAAATGTTTATCTCGATTAACATGAAGTAGATGGAGAATAAGCATTTGAAAATATAGTTTGTACAAGATTAGAGAAAGTCATGTGAGTGCAACATATCAGATTTTAAAATTATTTATTATTTGGCAATAATTGTAATTGTTACATGGTTTTATATAGTGTATGTGTTTCATGTTTTTCAGCCGACAAGAACGTAATTGTTGCAGAGTGCAAGATTCATAACGATGCAAGTGTTGATGTGTCGAGTGATGGTCGGTTGTTGGTAACACTCCTACCAACAGGTCGTCTAAGTAGCAGCACTGCTATGCTGGGTATGTGTTTTCATACACCCTATCATAAAGATGTTTTGTGAAGTATGCTTTTTGAAAAGTGAACTGTGAAAGGTATGTGATGAACACTTTCAAAATATACTGAGTGAAGGAAATTGTAGACAACACTAAAGTAAGCATTTTGAAGTTAGGAACAAGGAGTTGCAGAAGTCTTTTTTACTGCACTACATGTGTTGCCATTAAATCTGTTATGTTAGAGTCTCCAATTGTGAAACCTGTTTGTGGTATGGCAGATTAAACAAAACACTCGTGTACAGTACTAGTCACTGTTACTATAATTCTACCAGCCTAGAAGGGAACCTGATGTAAACAAAAACAGCATGCGAAATACACCCTGGGCGGAATATACACACTATCTGAAGATACTCACCTGAACAGCATAAATGCACATCAGCTATGTTTATTTCTGAACGATCACATTATCTTTTCATTAACACTGCTACTTCGTTTGACAATGACAATTATTTTACATTTGTTGTGCTGTAACCTATCATGAAAGCACACTTTGAAGTAATTTGGTGTTGGTGCATTGGAATATTGAAGAACAACGTACTTTAATTAACAGGTTTCCTGCAGACTGAGTATGAGTTACAAACTATTTAAAATATTGAAGTACTAATATAAGCAGTAGGTATTGAATGACATTTGAAATGTACCTTATTAATCAGAATATGAAAGAGTCCAATCTCGTGATTTTCCTCATCATATTTTGTGCCAAGCACAGTTTTCCAGTTTTGTGCTTTTCCATGCGAATGGAGTGGACACCTTTTATGGAAACACGAGTAAACTCAGATGTTAAATTATTAATGTCTTTAATGGCTAAATCCAGATACTTCTCACAAAACTTTATGAACACATTCAATATAATAGTTTCTTCACCATTTTTCAAAATTTTCCCTTTGGAATGTTTCATATATATATGGAGGGTTGCCGCACTTAAGCTTGGAGGATTTTGCTTATATTCTTTCATGGCGAGATTCCCTTTTGCCATCACCTATTGTGTTCTATGTGATTTCCATGGGCTTTAACTATGGCTCTGCAGCGCAATTTCCATGGAAGGGGGATGTTAGCCCACTGCTCCTGTCAGACTTTCCAGAATTCTTCAATTGTGGTGGGATGCCGAGAAGCAAGGCACTGTTTCAGCAGACCAAATCCGCAAAAATTCATTGGCGAGGCATCTAGTGACTTCACAGGGATCCTTTTAAATGGTATCACATTGACACTCATTTCCTTAGCTTTCCAGTGGTAGTAATGCTGGGAAGACAGAGAGTTGTGACTGTGTTTTTTATCCATGTGGATCGAAACATTTGGGGCATTCTCACCATAGAACCGAGGAATCTCTTCATAAAAAATTGGGTCCATAACATTCCTTTGATAGTAGGCTGCATTAATTTTTACGTTGTTGGCAACTCTGTAATGCCAAGTTTCCCCCAAGAGCAATAACCTGCAACCACCATGAATCCCTTGGAAAACCTTTCCTTATTCTCCCGAATAAAGTTTGAGCCCTCTTTTGGCCCAATTGATGGTAATAAATGGCTTGGGTTTTTTTGTGTCACCTAGATAAACCCATGCTTCATCTAAAGAAACCACCCATTGCCACTTCCACCTGCCAGGTGATGTTCATAGAGTTTTCTTGCGTTGGTGAAGTGTTCTCTGATGTGCTGCTCTTTCAAGGTGTGTCCATGTGCTTTATGTCGCCATTCTAGACACACATTGTTGTGTATTATCCGACAGACGGTCCCTTTGGATATTCCAATGCTTGTTTGGGTTGGTGGGTTTTCTTGAGTCACTGTTGCACTCACCTTGGCTACTACTGCTTTAGGTCGTGTTGGTTGTGGCCTTTTTCTTGCACACTGAGCCTCAGGTGGGAATCCATTTTTATGCAGCTGTGTTATACGCCCCACACACGACTTATTTATGGTAACACCTTTTTGTTTGCGCATTTCCACTATCATTGAAAGGCTGTAACCGCCATCGGAAAGCCCAACAATGTAACCCTGCCACAAGTCGGCGATTGTTGAAGCCATTGTGCATAAACTTTGCCGCAGACAGCTGCACTCGCAGTGAGCTGATACAATAATAAACATAAGCAGTTTGACCAATGACAGGAGTGGAAGGGCGATTCAAAGTCGTCCGACCTTCAGTGGGGGCAACCTTCCGTATTTTGATTACTCATAATAATTATTAACCTTAATCACCGTTAACCACACTGTAATAAACCATTTGAAAACAAGTGAGAACCGCTAAATACAACAACACAGACCAACTGTCTTATGATATGATATCTTTATTGAGTGTTGAGCTAATGCAATACATTTGGGCATGATCAGCGTCGAGCCCTGGCTCCTTTTGCCGACCGTACCCAAGCTTCCACATTTACAAAACATGTGTGTTGAGTTAGCTTCATATCGCTAACGTTTCTCATTTAAATTTACTATACTGCGTAGTGTTCTTCTCCCATTCCCATCTCCTTCCCTTGCTTCCTCCGATCATCTTTGAAACTCCACTATCAGTGGGAAATGGGAACTATTAGATGCAATTTAGAGAATGCTTATTGTGTACCCCGTGCTGATCGTCCATAACAACACTTGCTCGTTCATATTAAGAAATGTACCTCTCCCTCCTAGCCCTCTCCGTGTTTACTGTCCTTTATATCTAAATCATTCACTTCACGATTTCATATAAATCTATCACTTGCTTATCAATACACTTGTCTTTACTTTGTCTAATTTGTTCCCTTCTATTCATTCTATAGTCACTCTCCCTCCCTATTCTATTTACTCCCCCATTATTACTGCTTCTGTTTTCCTATACTTCTCACAGAGCCTGCACTATTTGTATACGTATGGCACACTTTCCTACTCCATAAATCTATTTCTGTTGGCACCCTTGACGGTCCCACTTTGTTTCTGTCCAAAATCCATAAACTCCCATTGGGTGTCAACACAATGCTTTCTTCTTCCACCAATTTGCCACTCTGAAACCACGCCTCTGCCCTGCCCACAACCATATCACGTGGCGATTGAACTTCCCTTCTCGATGATGTCACTTTCCTAACTTTGCCAGCTGTTGCCCATACGTCACTGCCTCGTCTCCAAATCTACTCTCTGATACGACCATCTTCTTCCCGCCAGCCTCACGTAGCAGTGACATAACTTCCATATATCCATCCTTCTCCAATTTCCAATCGCTCTTTGGACTTCCAAACTGTCTTATAGTAATAGAATAATAATATAAAACAAAATTAATTTCCATATTCCAACATGGTAGTACATTGTTATCTGTGGCTGATGCACACAGATTGCTTCAAGCTTTTGTTTACATCAGGTTCCCTTCTAAGGCCAGTGGAATTATAGATGTGTCTGATGTGAAGCTTACTGGATGGTGCAGTAAAAGCTGGTTCCCAACAACCAACAGTGGCCAGAGTGAGAACAACAAAGTTGAAATACATGTATTTTAATGGGAGTGTTCATTATTGGCAGTAAGCTTTCCTGGACCCCAGAAGCAAGAAAGAAGACTCTCATTCTCGTTTCCAGGCGTGGTATATTAGGTCCATATTGTGCATATTAGACTCTTCATTGTAGAGATTATTCTAGGCAACCGTGACATGAAACAGCTGCTAGTGCTCTCTGTAGTCGTGAGCTGGAAACAAACTGGAAGAAATTCTAGCATATGTGCATCATAACCTCAGATCCTGAGGAGGTTACAATTCAAACCCATTGAGTGTTGGTTCTTGTATAAAAGGAGCATCTGTAGTTTATGTGCAACACAAAACTGGCTATCGCTTCACAAACAATAGCAAAAACTACAAAGAGCAGCAAAAGCTGATAGAAATTAATGAAGAACAACAAACAAGGGGATGTAACTGATTTAAAAAATATGAAAAAGGGCAAATTAACACTTCATGCTAAATTAAAAAGCTAGTGCATCGTTGATGTTCGTTAATCCACTCTTCTACGGTCTGCCCAGTGTAGATTTTACCACACTCTCAAGGAGTGTTGTAAATATCAGCAGTGTGGAGACCTAGGACAGAGACAAGGATTTGCTTGATTTTGGCAAGGGGCTTGAAGATCGTTCTGATGATGATAGTGTCCACCAAATGCAACATAGAGGAAGAGGGAAAAAGATATTGCTAGTATAGCTGATATTCCACTTGTCCCTCACAAAATTGCAAGAATTCTGTCCAAATGTAGCATAAAGAACTTGCTATCCAGAAGTAAGTATAGTGGCACTTAGATTTGACATTGTAAATAAATTCAAAAAGCATTATGAAGAATACTAAATAAATATATAAATATATAAAGCCGCTTGTACACAATCAAATTTTTGTCAAATTCAATACTTTACAAGACTTTTCAAGAGTTGTCACAGCTTCACAAATTCTTGTCAAATTGCTTCCAATATTTTTAAAAAAAATTTTAACTTTGTTATTAACACTGCTTCTATATATTACTTATGTTTGCCTTGGCTGTGTCAGTCTTACTTTAGAGACATGTTTCTCTTAATCAGGATGCGGTGCAACAAGAATGTAGACATCACAGAATTTAAGTTTTTAAATTAACTTCTTTTATTAATTCTTGCACATTTTTATAAAACACTACACTTTTTAAGAATTCTGAGAATCTTTAATACTTTCACTTAGCGCGTATACATATATTTACGATTCACACGTAATATTTCTGTAGAGAACACATCTTCCATCTGATCACTACCAAGGTTTGCCAGCAACTGAGTAACTTTCAACAGTAAAAACCTGTAAGCTTCGCTATTTCAAGTCTCTGATTGGCTAATTCTAGTCCAATAGAATATCTGCATTGTACTTAAAACTTTTCTTTGCTGTTGATTGGCTAATTTAAAACTGTCACAGAAATTACGTTATCGTTGCTCTAAGCATGACTAGTAATATTCAAAATTTTAAACTCATTATTGCCACAAGGTTACCTCATTATTACTCATTGTTAGCAACTAGCAACCTAAAACTTATTATTCTCACAGTTCTTGCATTGCTGGAGTATGTAATGTATTCACATAACATTATTAAAACATGTTTACAATAAAAATAAGCATATGCAAATGACTGTTACATACATTTTAAATAATTATTACATACATATTATTTCAAGGCGGGCTGTTATTGAATTTAGTTATAAAATACAATTGAAATTATTTGGGTATTAAAATACTGCCTTAAATGCGAGTATTCACAGTGCGTCGCGAAATCTGCAACATGACTGAAAGCGAAAAGTAAACAAAAATGGCTACCCGACCAAGGTATGTCATAAGCCCTGTCCACACTGATTAACATTTAACAAAACTTGTCAACTGCAACATGTTAACAATTTGCGTGTTGGCCAAATTTCGATTGCAGAATTGACTTAATATGTTAATCGAAAGAGTTGTGCTTTACATTTTTAACATGTTGGATGTTTTCCAGTTTTGATGGAAAACTTGTTAAGTCAATTTGCTCTCTGTGTAAGTGATTGGATGAACTTCGGATGTTTTCCAGTTTTGATGGAAAACTTGTTAAGTCAATTTGCTCTCTGTGTAAGTGATTGGATGAACTTCGGAAGTATCTAGACTGTAAGCATGGCAGTTATTGTGTTTGGTAGTTCCGTGTTGACTCGTTCTGTGTTTATATCTTTGATTTGGTTTGCTTCATGTGAAGTTATGGAATGGACGAAAGAAAAGACACTTTCATTAATAAAAATCTTTGTTGAGGCTATCATTATGGAACATTATAATATATGTAATAAAAAGGATGGACAATTATACCAAACTATATGCAATTTATTGTTGTTCCAGAGGCAATATCAGAAAAAGAAAAGTAATGACCTCAATTTGCTAGAGAATTGCAAAAAGGGCTCAAGTCTGGCAGCTGGAATGGCTGCTCTCAAATGTGTGTCCTTTTTGTGAATTATAGGTTAGAAATCTTGTTCAAAACAAAGTTGAAGTCACTTTGACTTGTTCTCATGAAATTGAAGTCAAACCTGCCCTGAATTTTAAACTCATTCAAAATATTTTCACTCCTGTGCCGATTAACAAGATAAAACCTCATCACCTTCCACTTTTCTTTTTATTACATACCAGATACAGATAGCAATAGTCAAATCCTAATCACTGGAGTCCATTTTGCTTTTAGTTGAGAGGTTTTGTTGTCCCAACAAGTCAACTGGTGTGGATAGAATGTTAAACGTTCACAGTTACAACATGTTGAAGGCATTTAACATGTTGAATGGGACATTTTGTTAATTGTTGAATGTTAACTGTTGATATGTTGAACAGTGTGGACTCACCTATATGCGAACAAGTTGGTCATGTATGTACATAGAGAGCTTCGTGGATTACCACAAGATGGAGCGGGTGAAGGCGGTTTTCAGAACTAAGTATATATTAATGTAATGTAATATAGTGTAATTAACCTATTGGTTGGTGTTATTTTCATTGTATTCCACACTCATAATGTGATTTTATTGGATATAATATGGTAAGTGCTACATAGTATTAGAAAGAACAATGTTTGATTGCGAATTGTTATACTATAATGCAAATACTAAATTGCTTTGCGCGTGATAAATTATCAGTGTGTTCTGAAGGGTTTCAATTTGGCGAAGAGACAACTTGTAAATACACATTTTTGACATTGTCAACTCTTGCCAAGTCTTTTCCAATCTTGTCACATATTGAAAAACATTTAACGATTTTTCTTGTAAACTCTTGAATTGAAAAAAAAGTTTGGTCATGTACAAGGGGCTTAAGAAACAAAGGCTTGAGCAATATGGGTTGTCTCCACATTATATGAGTTGGATTGGAGGTGGAGAATTACATATTTTGAGGTTCAAGGACTCTTGCATCATCTTATAAAGTTAATGTAATTAAAATTATTAATGTTTAGAATAAGAATGAAATAAGCTTATATTACTAAGGCCCGGTTTCACCGTTTAAGCTTAAGCTTCAAATTGGGCTTAAGTGGAGCCTTGAATTACAGTGGAGTTTAACAGTTTATAGTTCAAGCGAGAAGCTGAGCCTATATGTGGCTTGGCTTAAACCATACTGAACTGTGGTTTAAGCGAAGGAGTCACCGTGTTATGTGAAGAAGACAATATTAGTGATGAAGAAAGGTAAACATTTCACTCCTATGCACAACAGAAGACGATCTAGAATGTTTAGAATGCGTCCAAACCATTTTCACGGATGGAATGACCAAGAATTCTAGAGAAATTTTGATTAAGTAAACAGTTGGCAAAGATGGTACTAGAAATTATTGATGATGCAATTAAACACAAAACCAACTAGTAAAGAAACTTTAATTTAATCAGTCCTAAGATACAGGGTGAGCCAAAAGACTCCGAACTGCCTGCACGGTGTTTTTCCTGTCCACGTCCTCGGCGCTCGTTGCTGTCTGCCGCTATCATAGAAAGGCGCGGATGAAACCTTACAACAGTTTTAAAACTACTTTTAAAGGCTTTACTTACCAACTTTATAAAAGGAAATGCTGAAACTGGCCACCGTCGTTGTCCATACATTTTTGCCACCTCTTTAGGAAACTATCCATCATGGAATTTTTGGGGGGAATTTTCCAAACGATGACCGATGTCGTCTAATGTTTCTTCGGTAAGAACCAAACACCGCCTTTTAGATTTCTTAGTCTGAGCACTTCCTGTGGCCTGAAATTTACTGTAATGTTCATGGATTGTTGTACGGCCTGGAACTTTTACACCTGGAAATCTTTCTGCAAATCGTACTTTCACTTGGCAAGCTGACCGAGTTAACACATACAAATCATAAATGAATACATGCTGTGCAGTAGAAAACATATACTGAGCCATAATATACTTTGTGACTAAGTACAGGACAAAATAATAAATAACTCGTAATAACTGAACTGCATCACATCACCGTCAACTCAAAACTGCACTTCACACTGCACAGCAAAACCACAACAGCATGACTTTGTTTATAGCACCAGTGCGTTATCATGTTTTTATCATATTTCCACACGCCCAATGGAAAAACACAGCACAGCTGATAATATTGTTCATAAAATACCCCTCTGAGGTAACTTAAAACATAAAGTGTACAAGACAAACGCACACACCCTGGAAGAATTAAAACAAAATATCAGCCAGGAAATTTCTCAGCGTGAACTACGGCGAGTGATGGATAGTTTCCTAAAGAGGTGCCAAAAATGTATGGACAATGACGTGGCCAGTTTCAGCATCTCCTTTCGTAAAGTTGGTAAGTAAAGCCTTTAAAAATGTTGTATGGTTTCATCCGCGGCTTTCTAAGATAGCAGCAGATGGCAACGAGTGCTGAGGACACGGACAGGAAAAACACCATGCAGGCGGTTCAGAGTCTTTTGGCTCACTCTGTAGAACTGGGGTACTCCTTAAAACATTACAAAAACAGCATGGCTATGTCTAGTTACATAATTATAAAAAAAATTGTACTGACTATTTCTTATACCATAATAGTTATGATATCCATTGATGATAAATTAAATATAAGGCTTTACTTAAATGAAACAGCAACACAAGCATTTTCCTTCTTCTCAAAAGCTTTGTACACAACATGTAATTTTGTGTAGCATCACACGTACTTCCACCAGGAGAAAAGCCAAATTGTGATGAACTGATAATGTTATTCTCTCTAAAAATTATATTTCATTCATGGTTGGAGTGTAACACAAGCAGTTGACCTGTAATTTTCAGATTTGTTCACATCACATCAGCCTTCTTAAATATGGGAACTGTCTTGGCAATCTTTAACTCCTCAGAAAAAACACCAGCATTTAAACAAAGTCAGTACATATAGTAAGTGGCTTTACAATATAACTAATAACACATTTTATTATTCTGTTACTAAATCCATATATCAACACTGGAAGAGTTTTTCATTTTGTTTACAACTTAATTACAAAGGTTCAGTTATTTCTTCTTATCATTTATAACTTATATTATGGTAAGAACGATTTATTACTTAAAATACTTGTAAATGACACATTAAACTGCTCTGATATTTCCTTTGCTTTATCACAGTTGTGTCACAGTTTCAGAAAAATTGTTTTTAAACACATTTAGTGAAATAGGTGCAGTAAATATATATTTTTCTTTTTTTTTTTTTAATGTAGAGCCAACTGAAAAATTCAGTGCCACACCTGGGTTTGAACACAGTTCTCCCGCTCTCCGTGCAGTTGCTCTAACCTTTGAGCTACTATGGCATCTGCCAGTGAGACCAGGCTAAGGTCTCTAAAAAGTATAATTAATTTCAATTAACTGTATATATTTATAAAAACAGTAAATATATTTTATTATTATTAGCTTCTCTTTTCACAACATTCCATGCTGCTTTGCATTTATTTTGTGCATTTTCAACATTCTTACTGAAAAACTTGATGCAGAATGATCAGACAATAAAGGATCAGTTGTACTTTTAACTACATTTAAATGTTTAGGGAGATTTGTGATGAAATATGCATTGTCTCTTGTAGGTAAAGTATGAGCATAACATTCACAGTTCTAAGCATATTACTAAAACACAGGTCTTAGAATTTAAGAGAGAGATATTTACAGTAGAATCTCGTTAGTATGTTTTTGCAGGTACCTAAGGATTTGGACGTCATAGGCGGGAAAACGTGTTAACGAAAATGCAAAATCTGCAATTTAAGAACACAGTTATTTGATAAAAATCTAATAATTACTATGTCTCCATGGGCAATTTAAATCGATTTTGAATACAATTTCATACTGAATACGATCCGCGTTTCCATGTTAAATTCAATGTTTAAATTGATTTGGATACACAAAGCCTGAGAATAAATAATTCAAGCTTTTATTTTGGTCAACTTGGATTTTTTAGGTTATGGATGTTTTTGAGAAAATAAATGCGAATTGTGGAAGTGACAATAGTAACTTTGCTGTGTGTGTGTATTTTTACACATGTGATAACAATTTCCGCTAAAAAAGAAAACAAAATTATGAGTGTGCATCGTGTTACGAGTACAATAGACGAATGTGTGTCTGGCGTATACAATACGATTTGAATACAGTAGATGTTTCTATGCAAAAAATTTCATTACGATCCTCTTCTGATTCTATTTTCCAAGAGGAAAGTTTTGTTTTAGCATTTTTCCCTTCTTTAAAAGCAGTTTCAATCAATTCAGGTTTGCTAACAATTGTGTTCAAGGTTGACGGAGGAATGTTTAACTTCCATGCTATATCGACATGTTTTATATTTGGATTGTGATATACATCAAGGATTTTCAGTTTTTTCACTGTTGGTTATTTACTTCACTTTCTTCTTTCTTTTTTTTTTCATTACCAATGAAAAGTTAAAATACAATCTACGTATGTTTGGTCATCACTCAACATTAGAAACTATCGTTAGCGTTTACCACGCCACAGAAATCCCGCCCACAGGAATCGTGTCACACAAATATTTACAGACATACGTGTGATTGGCTGCCGATATCCACCCCGTGACCAAGGATTGACCAAAGTAGCAAATGAGGGCGTCAAGCTATGAACGTATTAAACGCCTACTCCCACTGAACGATCAAGGATTTTACTGTGAAATTTCCTTATGATACTTAACATGAAAATGAGCTTCAAAAACAATTAAACTAAAAAAGAAACTAAACAACCTAATATTCAAACAAAAAAACTCCCTGGAACAGCGGAAAAAATATCTAAGCATAATTAAAAATGGTAGGCAACACACAAACACAACCAGAACAATGAACCCACAACAGGCCAATATGTAGTTAACCTCTCAAAAGAAACATTCACTAGGACTGAGTTATCTGTATTGAACAATGGCCTAAAAACCTGTATAAACTTCGCTAAAAACACAGAAAAACTTCATTGCTGATATTGAAATAGCCTCCAATCACCTAACAGATAATGATAAAAGAATAATAAAATCACAGTGTGAACCAATATTGGACCAGATACAAGCCCAAAAGTACCACCGCATACCACATCAAAAAATTATCAAATCTCTGAAGTCAAAGCCTGTAGTATACACCAAAGCAGACAAAGGAAACATGTTATAGTACCACCGTTTTATCTCCGGCTCTGACATTTAGTGCGACCGAGAGAGGTAGTGTTGCCAATTCTTACCCCTACTCTGAACACGTGTGTATACCTGTGCCAGCTCTTCGTAAAATGGAAACAATGAAATAGTTGCTTATGTTAGAGTATTTAAAGTATGGAGATAGCATTTATAGGAAACTTAAACAAGCGTAATGCAGTAAATCGTATTCGCACAGAAAACAAACTTAACCTGGACTAAAGCAAACAGCTACTGACGATACGTGCTTCACTTACAAAAAAATCGGTAACACAGCCCAAACTGCGGTGTACGCAACGGAGAGGCAGCCTGTAATTGGTCCTAGCAGACAACTTCCACCCTTTGCTGTGTGAGTCAACTCGGCACTGCAAACTTTGCCGGATCTTTTATTCTTTTCTTTCGTGTTGTGGTTTATGTTCAGCAAAGCTCTAAGCAACAACAGTAAACTATATTTATTACAAATTTAAAAGAAATCAAATTACAGTCCCCATTTATCTGTTGAAGCGAATCAGAATAGTTTCCTTTAGCATGGAAATGCACAGCACTAGTATTGCTAAAGGTGGCCATTCTAATATATACCTGTCTCTTTCTTTACCCTCATGAAACGTCAGGTCCGGAGATACAGCGGCATAGGTATAGTGATATTAGACCAAGAAGATTATGAAGCTAGGGTTATGCAATTACTACACAGCCCAGAGTGCATAGAAATCAACAAAAATACATTAAAAGAATGCACCAAGTCTATCCAAAACACATTGATAGACACCAAAACATTAACAAAAGCCGAAAAATCCAGAATTAAACCAGATTTTCCCACCATACCTAGGTTATATGCACTACCAAAAATACACGAACTCCGTAACAAAATGAGGCCCATACTGAACAACTTAACTCAAAGTAAGAATGTTTTAGTGATGTAGTGTAACCTCCAACTCTCTTTATTTTAAACCATGCTAAGGATTTTAACCCCTGAAAAAAATCCATCGCCCTCTGCAGGGTTTGAACCCGCAACCTTGGAAACTAAAGGCTAGCAAGATACCCCTAGATCATAGAGGACAACTTGCAGTTTGTGGTACATAATTAATGTTAGAGGTTGGGATTCATTATGGGGAAATTCATCTGAATTCCCAGTTTATGTCTGATGTGTTTTTTGGTGTAGATTTAAAAACCAGCACACAAAAGCATTCAGTGGCCAATTTTGCTGGGATCCATAGCTTTGTTCGCACTTAATTTCTGGAAACTTTGGTTCCTTAAACTGAACAGTCTTGTCAATTTTGGCATTTGGGGTGTTGCCAAAATTTTAGTCAGACAGCTCTGAAAATGTGAAATAATATCTGCTGTGTAATAGCTATCATGAATAAATTGACACAACTGCAGCCATGCCTAATAATGATAATAATAATGCATAAGTTGTCTGACTAAAGAGAGTTTTCTTTAAATTTTTTTGTGTACATAATTAAGTATACCATGTTAGGGCAAGAATGAAGTAATGTACGAGGGCGGTCTGAAAAGTTTCCGACCTCAACATGAAGATGGCAGCACTCGTAAATAAAAGCTAGTGAATTTCATTGTTCATCTGTTGACAGTTACTCACCAAAGTTTCAGCCATTTTGGATGCTCAGTTGTTATGCAACAGTTGTTTGAGTAGGTGATGTGAGTGTTTTTATGAAAATGGACAAAATCGAGTATCGAGCTGTCATTAAATATTTGTTTTTGAAAGGCAATACTCCTACACAAATCAAAGATGAGTTGGATTCTGTGTATGGGGACTCTGCACCATCATTTACCACAGTGAAATTTTGGGCAGCTGAATTTAAACGTGGCCGTAAGAGTTTGGGAGATGTTGAACATTCGGGACGTCCAAAAACTGCAACTACCAACGAAAACATCGCCAAAGTTCACCAAATGGTGATAGATGACCGCCGAATTAAGGTGAGAGAGATAGCAGAGGCTATGAACATGTCAATAGAACGTGTTTGTCACATATTAAATCAACATTTAGACATGAGAAAGCTGTCTGCGCATTGGGTGCCACGTTTGCTCACGTTTGACCAAAAATGTGTTCAAATGAACATTTCCAACGCTCTGTTGGCGCAGTTTAGGTGCAATAAATCCGAGTTTTGGCGCCAATTAATTACTGTACAGGAAACTTGGATACATCATTATACGCCCGAAAACAAAAATACAGTCCAAACAGTGGACTGCAAAGGGGGAACCGGCTCCAAAAAGAGCTAAAACTGTTTTTTCGGCTGGGAAAGTGATGGCGACTGTTTTTTGGGATAGTCATGGAGTTATTTTAATCGATTATCTTCAAAAAGGAAAAACCATTACAGGAGCATACTACGCATCATTACTTGACAAGCTGAAGGCAGAACTTGTGGAAAAACAGCCACATTTGCAGAAAAAGAAAATCCTGTTTCACCAAGACGTAATGTGTCTGATTTGCTTTTCTCTGGTGAACTTGTTGATTTTTCTGTCTATCATGTGTTTGTCGAATCCGTTGGCTTTTGCTGTTGTTACAATGTGTTTGTATTCATTCCAGTATTCTATTTCTTTAAGAGGGGTGTTTATTAATCAGTGAATTAAACTGTTGAATATTGCATTGTTGGTGTTATCTGGGGTTAAAACCGTGAGCTTTTATGTAGTTGTTTGTATGCGTGTTTTTCCTATGTATTCCATATTCTATCTTTTCCCCATTGCGGATTATTTTCAGATCTAAAAATGGTAAAGTGTTTTGGTCCTCTATTTCAAGTGTGAATTTTACTGTTGTGTCCTGTAGGTTAAGCAACTTCAGTGCGTCTTCTATCTGCTTGTTGTTCACAATGGCGAAAATGTTGTCTACATATCTGTGCCACGTTTTAAATATGTGTGGGAATGCCTTAGTCATGTGGATTTCCAGCTTGCTCATGAATAAATCTGCCAAAAAGGGGGACTGTGGATTTCCCATTGCTAAGCCTGATTTTTGCTGGTAGAAGTGCTTATTGAATGAGAAGTATGTTTGGTTTATGCATATTGCTGTTAGTTTGGTGTATTCTTCGATTTTAGTTTGGTATATTCTTCGATTTTTCCTATTTCTATTTCCAGGGCGTGTAGCCAATTCTTTAAAATAGTTAAAAGTTTTGTTTTTGGAATGCTCGGAAACAGTGAATTTACGTCGAAAGAAACCAGTCTGTCATCCTGTGTTAATCTTAAGTTTTTTGTTTTTTCAATTAGCTCATGGGAGTTTCTGATGCTAAGGCTTTTGAATTTGGCAGGGACTGGAAGGTATTAAGAAGCCATTTTGCAAGGTGATATGTTGGAGAGTCTATGTTGTTTATAATTGGGCGCATTTTATTTCCTGGTTAATGACCCAAAAATTACCTAATAAGTTTGCACCTTCACAACCTGGGACAAATGATATCAACATCAGACCCTAGTCATAAATATTGAGACTTTAAACTCATTAACACATAGATTTAATGGCATATCACTTAGTATTTGTCTTACACTTCTTAGAATTAATTCTTAACATACATGAAATAAATCTATTAATGGTCTTCCTTCATAGCAGTTAGATATTCTGAACTGCAATGTCTGCATCTGGCTCCAATAAAATTCTTTGAAATTCATGTTCTTGTTTGAGACCACTGGAAGGAACAATTTGAATATACAGCAGAATCTTGTTAGTATGTTTTTGCAGGGACCTAAGAATTTGGATGTCATAGGCGGGAAAATGTGTTAACGAAAATGCAAAATCTGCAATTTAAGAACATAGTTATGTAATAAAATCTAATAATCACTACATCTCCATGGACAATTTAAATCAATTTTGAGTACAATTTCATACTGAATACAATGCGTGTTTGTTAAATTCATTATGTTTAAATGGATTTGGGTACACAAAGCCTAAGAATAAATAATTCAAGCTTTTATGTTGGTCAACTTGGAGTTTTTAGGTTATGAATGTTTTTGAGAAAATAAATTGCGAATTGTGGAAGCGACAATAGTGGCTTTGCTGTGTGTTTTATTACACATGTTATTAATAATTTCCGCTAAAAAGGAAAACAAAATTATGAGCGTGCATTGTGTTACGAGCAGAATAGACAATAGTATCTTTGGCGTACTCAATACGATTTGAATACAGTAGGTGTTTCAGTACCAGTGTTTCCATGCAACAAATTTTGTTCTGATCCTCTTCTGATCCTATTTTCTAAGAGGAAAGTTTTGTTTTAGCATTTTTCCCTTCTTTAAAAGCAGTTTCAATCAATTTAGGTTTGCTAACAATTATGTTTAAGGTTGAACGAGGAATGTTTAACTTCTGCACTATATACACATGTTTCATATTTGCATTGTGGTATACTTCAAGGATTTTCAGTTTTTCACTGTTGGTTATTTACTACACTTTCTTTTTTTTCATTCCAAATGAAAAGTTAAAATACAACTAACGTATGTTTGGTCAACACTCAACAGTAGAAACTATCGTTGGTGTTTACCACACCAAGGTAAAACATTCTCTATGCTGCCACACAAATCGTGTCACACAAATATTTACATACATGCATGTGATTGGCTGCCGGTATCCACCCTGTGACCAAGGATTGACCAAAGTAACCAATGAGGGCGTCAAACTTTGAACGTGTTAAACGCCTACTTCCACTGGACCGACTAAGGATTGGCCAGAATAGCGAATGAGGATGTCAAACTTCAAACGTAGTAAGTGGGACCGTGAAAACGCACTAAGCAAACATTATTTATTATATTTGGTGATTTGGTACCAGGATTTTTAATAATTCAAAGTAATACACGGGAAAATGTGTTAATGAGGAACGTGCTAACGAGATTCCACTGTATTCTCCATTTCCACAAAGAATTTAAATGTTTCTTCGTGACAAAAAACAGTGTGTCTTAATTGTAATATTTTAACTCTGTAAACTTTGTGGATGAGTTGTAGAGAAGGTGTTTTGGACAGCAGATAAGCAGGTTTTTGATTGCTCTGTACAATACTCCACATATATAGAGAGTTCATTTCACTATTACTGAGTTGTGAACTCGTCTATATTGGAATATTTACTTGTGGCTGGCCTCAGATACTATGTCCAAGAAGCCTGAAAGGCAAATCTTCATCATAGATGCTGCGAATCTTCAAGTAATGTGACAAAGTTGCACTGCATTTGGTATTTTTTGCTTGCTTCTTAACAAACAGTAAAGATTTTATCTTCTGAAAACCTGCTTGTTAAGAGAAACTTATATCCCTTTTCTTCAATTGTAACATTTGACTGTGTTGAAATTAGGACACCAGTTTGTCCATGGTTTTTTACGGCCACCTTCCATTCTCCTAAAAAGATCTATAAAATCTTCCAAAAAATGTTATCACGCCAAGATCGTAACATTCATATCAGCAAGCATATTTATTGCTCCAAAAGATAATACTTCCATAATTTCCAATAAGGTATTTTACAACCAACACCGCAGAACTTTCTATTCCTGTAAAATTGACAGAGTGATCTTTCCTCCAAAAAACATTTGCAAACTTTACTTGCCTTTAAAAAGAAGAATTGAAATACTGAAATTTATACTAATGAAAAGAGTTTACTTAACCAACATAGACTTGGGGATTTTGCCCTTGGCTATCCTGTTGCATCTGAAAAAAATCTGATGTGTTACACTCACATGGCTTTCTCTACTCTTATACAAACTATTTTTACAAATGCTTATTCTCCATATGCTTCATGTTAATCAAGATATCGATATGTTAATCTTATTGCTAATTTTCTTGTAGATGCAAGGGGAATTGGTAGCCTTTAAGTGATAGTCAAATATTTTAAGAGCTGGTTGCTATGTGGAGTATTCCATTCTCTTTGCATTACCAGGACAAAAAAAAAAATGAATAACGAATTTGAGAAAAAGTATAAGTATTGGAAAATTTAAGGGAATAACAAGCAATATCTTGAAAATAGTTCACTCAACAAAAAAATTGTATGACATAAATTGTGTATTTTAATGCAATCTACATTTTTTGTGTAGTAAAATTTTGTCTATTATGGTTTACCAGTTATGCAAAAGTCGTTCACAATGAAGAATACTTTTGGAGACATTCCCAGAAAATTCAAGATATACATTTCATTTGTTGTGAAAATATCTTAAACATATGATATTTTAATCAAAATCGTTAGAACTGTTTTTGAGAAAATTAAAATTTTAAAAATGTTCCATGTAAAGGGTAATCTTGAGTGGGGGAATTTTCTTGAAAACCTTCGTGTCGCATCTCTGGAAATTACTGAGCCAAAATACCAAGTTTGGTGTTTATCCGATTGTTCGTTTCTGAGTTATGCTGTTCACAGACACACACATGGACATGTTTCCAAAAAAGCTTTTTTTGGATTCAGGGTGTCTCAAAACATATATTTCCGGTGAAATCTCGGTATCAAATTTTTGGGTGGAATACAATACTACTGCTACTTACTATACATAGTAGAGAAAGTAAAAAAGAAAATTGTGGGTACAGCATTAAATTTTAGCTTGCTTTTGCCACCCATAAGTTTTTTCCCACGTCTCAGGGGCAAAATGAGCCTAAATAAAAATAGATATATCATGCAGCTAGATTTACAAATTAAATATACAAATAATATGCATTTTTAAAACAGCTTTCATAAATATTTCAAATAGTCATATCAGCATACAGCAAACTTCGTAAATCATTACAAAAATATGAAAAGTAGCTGTTTGGTAACTCCTATGTTGTATATGCAACAAATTCATGCAAGAACATGATATTGATTCCACAAGGTATATATTTGCCAAACAACATAATACTTCTTGAACTAATTGTCAACAAAATAAAGAGAGAGAAAGAAAGAAAGTAAGTAAAAGCTGAACTTTAATTGCAATTCCAGCATAATCTAGAAGTGAAAACAAGTATTACAAGCTTTATTTACAACTTGCTTTTGTACAGTTAAGGGAAATTGCAGTGTGTATGCGTGTCTGATAATTTCCATTCTATTGTAATACCTCACATAAACATGAATGGTCATTTGGCTCTCATTTGTCTCTCTTTATTACTTTCTCTACTACGTATAGTATGTAGGGGAAGTATTGTATTCCACCTAAAAATTCCATACCAAGATTTCACCTGAAATACATGTTTTGAGACTCCCTGAATCCAAAAAAAAGCATTTCTGGAAAAATGTGCGTGCGCGTGTGAGAGAGAGAGAGAGAGAGAGAGAGAGAGAGAGAGAGAGAGAGAGAGAGAGAGAGAGAACAGCATAACTCGGAAACGAACAGTCGGATAAACACCAAACTCGGTATTTAGATTCAGTATCTTCCAGAGATGCGACACAACGGTTTTCAAGAAAATCCCCCCACCCCAGATTACCCTTTACATGGAACATTTTTCCAAAATTTTAATTTTCTCAAAAATGGCTCTAAAGATTTTGATTAAAATATCATATGTTTAAGATATTTTCATGACAAATGAAATGTATATCTCAAATTTTCTGGGAATGTCTCCAAAAGTATTCTTCATTGTGAACAACTTTTGCATAACTGGTAAACCATAAGAGATAGACAAAATTTTACTACACAAAAAATGTAGATCGCCTTAAAATATACAATTTATGTCATATACATTTTTGTTCAGTGAACCATTTTTGAGATATTGCTTGTTATTCCCTTAAATTTTCCAATAGCTATACTTTTTCTCAAATTCATTATTCATTTTTTTTATGTCCTGGACATGCAAAGAGAATGGAATGCGCCACATAGCAACCAGCTCTTAAAAGATTTGACTATCACTTAAAACCTGCCATATTCCCCTTGCATCTACAACAAAATTACAATAAGATTAACATGAAGCATATGGAGAATAAGCGTTTGTAAAAATAGTTTGTAGAACAGTAGAGAAAGTCATGTGAGTGTAACGCATCAGAATTTTACTTTCTCTACTACGTATAGTAAGTAGGGGAAGTATTGTATTCCATCCAAAATTTCGATACCGAGATTTCACCGGAAATACATGTTTTGAGACTCACTGAATCCAAAAAAAGCATTTTTGGAAACATGTCCGTGTGTGTGCCTGTCTGTGTGTCTGTGAACAGCATAACTCAAAAACGAAGAGTCAGATAAACACCAAACTTGGTATTTAGGTTCAGTATCTTTCAGAGATGCGACACAAAGGTTTTCAAGAAAATCCCCCCACCCCAGACTACCCTTTACATGGAACATTTTTCGAAAATTTTAATTTTCTCAAAAACGGCTCTAACAATTTTGATTAAAATATCATATGTTTAAGATATTGGCATGACAAATAAAATGTATATCTCGAATTTTCTGGGAATGTCTCCAAAAGTATTCTTCGTTATGAACGACTTTTTCATAACTGGTAAACCATAAGAGATAGACAAAATTTTACTACACGAAAAATGTAGATCGCATTAAAATACACAATTTATGTCATATACATTTCTTTTGTTGAGTGAACCGTTTTCGAGATATTGCTTGTTATTCCCTTAAATTTTCCAATACTTATACTTTTTCTCAAATTCGTCATTCATTTTTTTATGTCCTGGATATACAAACAGAATGGAATGCGCCACATAGCAACCAGCGCTTAAAGGATTTAACTCGCTTATAACCTACCGTATTCCCCTTGCATCTACAAGAAAATTAGCAATAAAATTGACATCTTGATTATCTTGAAGCATATGGAGAATAAGCGTTTGTAAAAATAGTTTTTACAAGAGTAGGGTAGAGAAAGTCATGTGAGTGTAACACATCAGATTTTTTTTATAAGCCATTGCATCCTTCTTTCAGGATCCTTTGGGAAATGTCGCCTTGATATGGCTTTCTTGGCCGAATTGCTGCAACCCACTGCAGCACAACCAGGCATATTTAAATGCTGAATAACTTTATGTAGTCTCTTTTATCACTATATGGCTTTTAGAATGAAATAAACCGGGAACTCTGATAATATTTGGATCATACCTTAATCGCATATGAAAACATGTGCACAACCAGCAATACTATGACAGACAATACCATGTGATCTCGTTGACCAATAAAAATTAACACATCACTTGTCACTGTACTCAAAACATGCTGCCACTGCCATCTGTAGTGTTGTTTGGAAATTAACAGAAAGTAATGAGAGTTCAAAATGCTGAGTTTGAATTTTATATAGTTATGACTTTCAAAGCTAAATATATTTAAATAAAAGTAAAACTAATAAAAACTACACAATGAATAATAATTATGATAAGGGGTGTGACACAACAGTCGTATCAATGTAAAGTCAGCACTGATTTTATGTCATTATTATGACTAATACTTTGGAATAAAGGTTGGTGCACAGTAGCCTGAGAATGAGAACAGGAATGTGTATTGATGATCATATCAAGCACAGTTTTAACTGACCAATGATATTTTTTCACTTGTTTAGAATGTGGGTTAACCAAGTGAAAATTTGATAGAGTAAACATTACCTAAATGCAAATCCATTACATGTGTGATTCCTATAGTCATACCTAGTTTTCATTCCTTTATTTAATGGCATACATTAAATTTGTTTATTGATGTTTGTTAATTTCTACTGGTTTTTGCTGTTCTTTGTAGGTTTGATTTTTCTTTCTTTTTTTGAGGCAATAGTTGAAGTAGATATAATTGTTCTTCACTGCCCCACGTATGGGAGCCAACTTGAAGTATGTTATTTTACATAATTTATTGTTATTAACTTCTCGCTTATTTGGGAAGCTAACTTGAAGTATTATTCTTGGAGTTTACTTTAAGAACTTTGCAACACGCTTTGGGCATCGGTTTGAAGTTGCTGATTACGTAATAGTTGCTGTTGTTACGCAATATGCTGCTACATATGAGAAGCTGATTTTAAGATGTAATTTTGTTGTTACACTCCAAGTTTTATACTATAATATTTAACTTTGTTATTAAACTGCTTGTATATATTATTTATGTTTGAATTTGCCTCGGCTGTGTCAGTAATGTTTGTAGAGTCATGTATCTCTTAGGCAGGGTGCAGTATGACAATAATTTTAGACATACATAGAATTTAAGTTTTTAAATTCAGTTCTTTTATTAATACTTTCACTTAGCTAACGCGTAGACATATTTTACGATTCACACGTAATATTTCTGTAGAGAACACATTTTCCATCTGGTCACTACCAAGGTTTGCCAGCAACTGAACATTATTTCAACCATTAAACCCGTAAGCTTCGGTATTTCAAGTCTCTGATTGGCTAATTCTAGTCCAATAGAATATCTGCATTTTACTTAAAGCGTTTCTTTGCTATTGATTGGCTAATTTTAAACTGTTACTGAATTTACATTATCGTAGCTGTAATCATGACTAGTAACATTCAAACTCTCTAACTCATTAGTGCTACAAGGTTACCTCATTATTACCTCATTGTTAGCAACTTAAAACTTATCATTCTCACAGCTCTTACATTATTAAAGTATGTAATGTATTCACATAACATTATAAAACATGTTTATAATAAAAATAAGCATTTGCAACGACTGTTACATACAATCTAAAAATAATTATTACACACATATTGCTTCAAGGCGGGCTGTTATTGAATTTACTTATTATAAAATACAATTGAAATCATTCAGGTATTAAAATACTGCCTCATAGTCAGTTTTGAGTTGCATATAAACAAACTACAGATGACCCTTCTTTCACTAGAAGAACCAATGCTTAATGGATCTGCAGTGTCAGTGTCAATTAGGACGCACTTATGCTTGAATTTGCTCCGGTTTCTTGTTTCCAGCTTGCGGCTAGAGAGAGTACCAGCGGCTGTTTCATGTCATGGCTGCCTACAATAACCTCCACAATGAAGAGTCTAATATGGATCTAATATGCCATGCCTGGGAATGAGAAAGTTAAAACTTGGCCAAGTCTTCTTTCCTGTTCGTGGGTCCCAGGAAAGCTTCCTTTCAATTGTGAATTGAATTACATGTATTTCAACTTTGTTGTTCTGGTTACTGTTCTCGGTTGTTGTAAGCCAGCCTTTAGAAATAACACAGTGCAGGGCAAGCAATTCCCTGTAATATGGCCACATGTCCAAACAAACACTCTGTACAAGAATAGGTATAGAAGCCAAGGTGAACTGTGTTATCTATTAAAGAATTTATTAGTAAAATATTATTAACTGTTTTTTTATTTAATTTGCAGGTATTTACAGTTTGGAATGGGACTCATTGGGGCAGTGCTTGTACACGACAAGCTTTGAACAGAATGCAGTATCTGTAAGTCTGTCACCAGCAAATCGTCACCTACTGGTTGGCTTGGCATCCCGGCGCGTGGCACTTTTACCTTCAGACAGACAGACTTTGGCTCAGGTCTTCCGCATGGAAGGTGGACATCCAGGGCGTGCAGTAGGTGCACGAGGCCGCCTTTGTCACATTCGCGATATTGAACAAAGTCGGGAACAAGGCTATATGAGCATTAATTGCATACGATGGGCGCCAGGCCCTGGACAGGGACTTGTGTATGGGACCAATACAGGAAAACTTAGAGTGCTTAGATAGGGGAATGTACAAACAACTGCAATTGAGTGTGACCGACATTTCGTATGTTATATATGTAGAATATTAATTTAGTTATCGGTGTACAACAAAAGTGAAACTTTGGTGCTAATTTAGCAACAGTTAAGGCTGATTTGTAAATGTTTAACTTTATTTTTTTTTAAATGTTTGTGGTCTGATCTGAGTTATTCCTGAATATGTTTCAAGAGCTACCAAGTTCTTGATCAGAACTCGCTTTTAACAAGACATTGCAGCATATTGTTTACTCTTCAAGTTAACAGCTGCAATAGAGGGATATTAATTAATCTGAACCTTGGCAATATTACATGTAATAGCCATATAAAGGTTATGCATCGTTTACAAGTCTGGAAGTTTGCATTCATTTGTAAAGTTTACGTGTGCTTTTAATGTAGTGCTTGCCAAAGGCATGAAAGGAAAAAAGGATGATTATTTCATGGTTTAAGGCAGGGTTGCTAACTTTTAAATGTAAATACATTGTATTAGCCAATCAGAATTATAGATTTACGTAAAAAATTATTGTGCATTCTAAACAAATTTAATAACAAAATAATCGTGACAATAACAATATTCATTTTACTTACAATATTGATGATGACAGCCACGATTAGCACATGTATTCCTGAACTGCTGCAGCAGCAAATTTGTTTTTGTCATAACTTCTTCTCTGTGACTTGGAAGTTTTTAGACCCACCACCAACTGGGATAACAGAGTGAGCCCATTTACTGTACCTAGTTCCAGCCTATTCCAATTTTAATTTTATTAAACCCACTTTAGAGAAAAACTTGTTCACAAGAAGTGTTGCTATGAGGCAACAATATCACTGTCAGTAAAATTCCATTTTCAAATGTTTATTTCCATCAGTTTGCACATGTGTTTTATAGCACTCCAGAAGCTATCAGATTTGGACGTGTTACTGTCAGTTACTCCGAGTTTTCTCTACTGATCATAGATTTCTGGACAGTACTGTGTTCGCACTTCTAAGCACACTGGCAGTGAGAGAGAAAAAAGAGATTTCATGGTGGATGCTTTAGAGCAGGCTTTTTCAACTGAGGCCCACTTTTTGCAATTTTCCAAGCAACACTATAACTTGCTAGAATTGAGCTTTCTGAAGCGTTTGAATAGGGAAATGTGTTATCTTTGTATTTTCTTAGCAGCGAATCTAAATCTAAAGTAAGTGCTCTTAAAACACAAACTCAAAAGTGAAAACAAAGCCACTAAATTTTTTAAGCAATAGGTTATTACTTGCACCTTGAGAATTTGGCAATTATGATTTTAATTTAGCAATTTGTTTGTTACTTGCTTTGCTAACAATGTCAGCATAGGTTGAAGCATGTTCATTTCGGTAGTTCGTTGAACAGTTGAAGATCTTATGCTTAAGATGACAGGGCAAATTAAGCATTGTACTTTCCCTTCAGTATTGACAATAAAATATAAACCTAAACTATATTTTTAATGAAGGACAAACTAATTGCCTGCTATTTGGTGTATCCCATTGGACACCTCTGTGTTGAGGACAGAGAGAATATGTTATTGTCTTTGTTATACACATGCAGTTGCAGTGACCACTACTTGGAAAAGTAGGTGAATGCACTGGTGTGCCCTGCAACACAAAGTGCTAGAGTTGGAAAGGCCTGCTTTAGAGAGATGGAGACAGACCATGAGAGCAAAAATTGGTTTGGTTGCATCATTCAATAATACAACATCAGCATAATGAAGAAGGTAATGTCAGATTTGTTTTATTTCGCTGTGTTAACAAACATGATAGAGATATTGCCTATGTCTTGCAAGTATTGTACAAAAGTTCAATTTATCATATGCCCCAATAATTAAGGTACAAACTGGCAACCCTGGTTTAAGGAGAATAAAGGTTACTTATTAAATTGCTTCAAAACAATATGTATATTTTTCCTCAGGTTTTTAAATCACAGTTTGTGTTTTGACAGAAACGTGTTAAAAGTAATAATGACGCCAGATCAGATTGCATGCAAGATAAAATTCTTTTATAACTATAACTGTTAACATATAATTAAGGTAAAAAGTGGTTATATTTTGCAATTTAGCTTATTCTTGAATCAAAATAGTTCATAAATGATATACAATAAACACCTTTCTTCTGTCCCCCCACCCCACTCCCTACCCTGCGCCATCATGGATGCTGAGTGTGCACAACCATCCTTACGAAGGGTGCTTAGAACTCACATTGATTGTTCCTTTGATTTCATTTTACTATTATGTATATAATACATGTTGCAAAAATATATATATAAATTTATTTCATTTTAAATAAAACTTTATGCAAGAAACTGTGTATTTATATCAGAGCTTGCACTAAAGTGTTTAAATTAGAAAGAATATCTTTATTACACTAGGATCTCATGTTTTACACTGTGAGTAATTAAAATTTATTACAATTTCATTTCTTATTAAGTTAAATTTATCTTGGATTTAGTCCAGATGCCCAGTGAGTTCTTTTATGAAGAAATAAAAAGAATAAGAAGTTGAGGAAATGTGCTGTTTCTTTGTTTCTCCCTTCCCACTTGGGCATCTGTTTCCAAGTTAGGGTGCAGTAATTCTTTTTGTGCTACATTGGAAAGCTCAAAGTTTTAATAAGAGACGTTAAGTTGATTCATTTCAGATAAGCATCCTGCATCGAAACTGTACATAGGTTCTAGTTATAGTCTAGTTATACTTTTCTATATTGGCTGAGGGCTAAACAACATTGCTGTAAGTTCTGATTGGATGTACAGAAACAAGTGAATTATTGTGAATATTTTTTCTGTGAAACACACTCCCCCTGAAAAGAAATAAAATCATGCAACTTTTAAATTACAGTAAAGCCTATATTAAGTGACCACCAATGGTTCAATTAAAAATTTGTCTTTTAGAGGGGTGGTTGCTTAATAGGGGTGAAGATTTTTTTTTGTACATCTACTATATTAACAAATTAGGCATGTAATATAAAGGACCTGAAATGTCCTTTCCAGGAACTTTCAATCCTTAGCATGGAATGCAAACATCGAATCCGTTGACCAATAGCATTCTTCCTTCTCACATTTTCTTGAGATTATTCATGTTTCAATAAGTACAGTTAACAACGTTGACAGATATCATGAAGTCTAGTTTTAGGAAAATAACTCTTCGTTTCGTAGAAAAAATACATTTTTAGACAGCTTGTCTACTGTGATAATCTTGATTGTGACCAACTTTGATTTCAAGTCCAATCACATGGCAATTACCTTTTGTATTTGCACATGTTTCATAATTTGTCTTCTTTGTTTCATTATGTCGTTTTACATGATTAGTTTCTCATGGCGCCTGCATTATTTGTTCGGAATACAAATCGTCATATTTCAATTTATCACAATGTGTTGTAGAGTTAATCTATACATTATATTGCCAGCCTTTTACTTTCTAAAATGTTATTCTTTTAACCTACATAAAGATTAAATGGCGGAAATTATGAATTCAGAAGAAGCTGAAATGAAAGTGAAATTACAGAAGCAGCAGAAAAAATAACACTTGAAATATTTATCCAAAAAAGCATGAAAGCAGTATCGCTTCCTTGGCTGTTGTAAGGCAAAACATGTTGAAAATATTTTCACTGAAAACCACTGCTAGCAAATCAACAAAACACCTGACATTCACTTAACGCCATGTCTGTTGTTTTAAGAATTGTGTTCTAAATGTGATCTCTTAGTTTCAGGAATCAGTATAATATTGTGGATATTTTACAAATTCAAGCACTATTTAAAAAAGAATCTGATGTGTTACACTCACACAACTTTCTCTACTCTTGTACAAACTATTTTTACAAACGCTTATTCTGCATATGCTTCATGTTAATTGAGATATTGAGATGTCAATCTTATTGCTAATTTTCTTGTAGATGCAAGGGGAATATGGTAGGTTATAAGCGGTAGTCAAATCTTTTAAGCGTTGGTTGCTATGTGCCGCATTCCAATCTCTTTGCATGTCCAGGACATAAAAATAATGAATAACGAATTTTAGAAAAAGTATAAGTATTGGAAAATTTAAGGGAATAACAAGCAATATCTCGAAAATGGTTCACTCAACAAAACAAATGTATATGACATAAATTGTGTATTTTAACGCGATCTACATTTTTTTGTGTACTAAAAGTTTGTCTATCTCTTATGGTTTACCAGTTACGCAAAAGTCGTTCACAATGAAGAATACTTTTGGAGACATTGCCAGGAAATTCAAGATACACATTTCATTTGTCATGAAAATATCTTAAACATATGATATTTTAACCAAAATCGTTAGAGCCATTTTTGAGAAAATTAAAATTTTCAAAAAATGTTCCATGTAAAGGGTAATCTGGGGTGGGAGGATTTTCTTGAAAACCTTCGTGTCGCATCTCTGGAAGATACTGAACCTATATACCAAGTTTGGTGTTTATCGGACTGTTCGTTTCTGAGTTATGCTGTTCACAGACACACATACGGACATGTTTCCAAAAATGCTTTTTTTGGATTCAGGGGGGTCTCAAAACATGTATTTCCAATGAAATCTTGGTATCGAATTTTTGGGTGGAATATAATACTTCCCCTACTTACTATACGTAGTAGAGAAAGTAATAATATATGCCACACGTATTAAAACTGATTTTATTTTGCGTGTAGGATTGCGAAACGGCCTTCGTTTCACAAACATTCCTACTCAAAAACTGTATCATAATCTACTATTTAGAGAAAGAGAGGGGTGTATATAAACAGATTCACTTCCTTTCTTGCACACAAGACACTTTATGGCCAGTCTTTTTTGTCAACCCCTTTCCCAGTAAAGCTTGAAGGAGAATTTCTTTATGTTATTAGCACCACGCTTTTGTCAACCCCTTTCCCAGTAAAGCTTGAAGGAGAATTTCTTTATGTTATTAGCACCACGCTTTGGGCGCCAATCTTGAAGTTGTTTTTAGACCACACACATACATTACAAAGTTTCCAGTGGCCTTTTCCCCATGTTCACTTTTCCGGTGGCCTTTGCCCCCACGTTTAAAAATCAACTTTGTATTTTTAAATACTTATTTAAATATTATATATGTATGCCTCGGTTGCGTCAGTAGTAATTTGCAGAAATTCGTATCTCTTAGCAGGGGTAGTACGGCTAAAGAATGAAGGCTTACACAAATTATAATTTTTACTTCACTCCTTTTATTAATCCTTCACATAATTAAACAACACTTCGCTGATGTATCATACTATAGAACTCTAAGATTATTATTAACTACTTTTTAACACGTAAACTTTATATTATTCTCACCATAATGAATTTTTATGTCTCACACTGAATACATACTGAGTGAACTGCTTGGGAACGCTGCCTTCTAGCGTCTACCTCTACTGCCTAAATTCGTACATTTACTCTATTTCAAGTCTCTGATTCGCTAATTCTACTCCAACAGAATACTTTTATTTAACTTAAAGCTTTTTCTAGTTTTTGATTGGCTATTTTTAAACTGTTTTAAATATTACATTATTGTTCCAAGAATTATTAGTAGCATTATTAAACTTTCTAATTTATTGTTGTCTCAAGGTTATCTCATTGTTACACAATTTTTGGCTTCTATTCTCACAGCTCCTACATTGTTAAAACAACATAATACATTCACATAACATTATTAAACATGACTGATAACATTTAAGTGTTAAAAATACTGCCTCAAGCTATGTTTAACTGTGTATGTGACCAGGTGCCTGTCATGTCTCAATACTGTTGGACTTGGGAGAGAAAACGATCGCTTGAAATTTGTGTGGTAAACAGAGATGGGTCACATGGTGAAACTGTACACCTTTTAGTTCAAGGCAATTTGTAGAAGCGGAAAGGATGAACGCAAGGGGATATATTTAGGACAGGCCTGTATTATTGCCTCGAATAAACGACATTAAAAACCCTGAAATTTACAATTAAATAAAAAGGTGGTCTCTGGAAAGGGGTGTAAATGAAGAAAAAAGCTCACCAAACGCTGGTTGCTGGTAGGAGAGAGGGGTGATCTCTAAATACATAGGGTCACTCCAAAGTTTTTAAGAATGAACGCAATAAAATATTAAAAATTTAGACGTGATCATTGTATTTTTTACTTTCTCTACTACGTATAGTAAGTAGGGGAAGTATTGCATTCCACCCAAAAATTTGATACCGAGATTTCGGAAATACATGTTTTGAGACCTCCTGAATCCAAAAAAAGCATTTTTGGAAACATGTCCATGTGTGTGTCTGTGTGTCTGTGAACAGCATAACTCAAAAACGAACAGTCGGATAAGCACCAAACTTGGTATTTAGGTTCAGTATCTTCCAGAGATGCGACACGAAGGTTTTCAAGAAAATCCCCCCACCCCAGACTACCCTTTACATGGAAGATTTTTCGAAAATTTTAATTTTCTCAAAAATGGCTCTAACGATTTTGATGAAAACATCATATGTTTAAGATAATGTCATGAGAAATGAAATGTATATCTCGAATTTTCTGGGAATGTCTCCAAAAGTATTCTTCATTGTGAACGACTTTTGCATAACTGGTAAACTATAAGAGATAGACAAAATTTTACTATACAAAAAATGTAGATCGCGTTAAAATACACAACTTATGTCATATGCATTTCTTTTGTTGAGTGAACTGTTTGCGAGATATTGCTTGTTATTCCCTTAAATTTTCCAATACTTATACTTTTTCTCAAATTCGTTATTCATTTTTTTTATGTCCTGGAAATGTAAAGAGAATGGAATGCGCCACATAGCAACAAGCGTTAAAATATTTGACTATCGCTTAAAAGCTACCATATTTCCCTTGCATCTACAAGAAAATTAGCAATAAGATTGACATCTCGATATCTCGATTAACATGAAGCATATGGAGAATAGGCGTTTGTAAAATTAGATTGTACAAGAGTAGAGAAAGTCATGTGAGTGTAACACATCAGATTTTTTAAAATATTCTCTATTGCATTCTATACACCATCTCATACTTTCAAACCATTTTTCAAATTCTGAACATCATACTTCTTTGGAGAAAGTGCAAAATACATTCTTGATAAGCAGGTGTTCAGGTGACTCAAATCTCGAATTTTTTCTTTCATTTTGGGGAATGGAAAAAAAGTCACATGGGACCAGATCTGCACTGTAGAGAGGATGGGTTGTTTCGTGTGCAGTGTGGACAGAGGCATTGTCATGGTACAACAACATTCCATACAGGCGAGTCTTAAGACGCTTTTTTCTCAGTTCATGAACACTTGTGGCAGACTGTCCCATCTGGCAGTAACAGCGTTTTGTCCCTCAAGTGGAATCTTTACATTGTGGCCACATGTTAAGAAGAAGAAAGATCATCTTTTTGTCAGCACTTCTCGTGCGCTTTACTTTTTTGGGGGGATCTTCTCCTGGGAAGACCCAGACCAATGACTGTCATTTAGTTTCTGGATCAAACTGGTAAATCCAGCTTTCGTCACCTGTTACAATATTAAATATATTACTTTCTCTACCACGTATAGTAAGTAGGGGAAGTATTGCATTCCACCCAAAAATTCGATACTGAGATTTCACTAGAAATACATGTTTTGGGGCCTCCTGAATCCAAAAAAAGCATTTTTGGAAATGTGTCCGTGTGTGTGTGTGTGTGTGTGTCTGTGAACAGCATAACTCAGAAACGAACAGTTGGATAAACACTAAACTTGGTATTTAGGTTCAGTATCTTCCAGAGATGCGACACGAAGGTTTTCAAGAAAATCCCCCCACCCCAGACTACCCTTTACATGCAACATTTTTAGAAAATTTTAATTTTCTCAAAAATGGCTCTAGCGATTTTGATTAAAATATCATATGTTTAAGATACTTTCATGACAAATAAGATGTATATCTTGAATTTTCTTGGAATGTCTCCAAAAGTATTCTTCATTGTGAACAACTTTTGCATAACTGGTAAACCATAAGCAATACACAAAACTTTACTACACAAAAAATGTAGATCGCATTAAATTACACAATTTATGTCAGATACAATTTTGTTATTGAGTGAACCATTTTCGAGATATTGCTTGTTATTCCCTTAAATTTTCCAATACTTATATTTTTTCTCAAATTCGTTAATTCATTTTTTTTGTTGTCCTGATATTGCAAAGAGATTGGAATGCGCCACATAGCAACCAGCTCTTAAAATATTTGACTATCGCTTAAAGCCTACCAATTCCCCTTGCATCTACAAGAAAGTTAGCAATAAGATTAACATCTCGATTAACATGAAGCATATGCAGAATAAGCATTTGTAAAAATAGTTTGTACAAGAGTAGAGAAAGTCATGCGAGTGTAACACATCAGATTTTTTTTTTGAGTGAACCATTTTCGAGATATTGCTTGTTATTCCCTTAAATTTTCCAATACTTATATTTTTTCTCAAATGGGAATTCGTTATTCATTTTTTTTTTTTTTTTTTTTTTGTCCTGGTACTGCAAAGAGAATGGAATACTCCACATAGCAACCAGCTCTTAAAATATTTGACTATCGCTTAAAGCCTACCAATTCCCCTTGCATCTACAAGAAAATTAGCAATATGATTAACATGGCGATATCTCGATTGACATAAAGTAAGTGGAGAATAAGCGTTTGCAAAAATAGTTTGTACAAAAGTAGAGAAAGTCATGTGAGTGTAACACATCAGAATGGTTTAGTTATATTACTTTCTCTACCACGTACCTAGCAGATAGAGAAGGTATTGTATTCCACCCAAAAATTGGATCTCGAGATTTCGCTGGAAATGCATGTTTTGAGGCCCCTGAATCCAAATAAAAGATTTTTTGGGATCTTCCTCCATCAAATTTTTCAATCATTTCGTGGCACCATTGCACATGTGCTTCCTTCTGCTCATTTGTGAGGTGATGGGGGATCCAGCAACTGCACAGCTTCCTGACGTCAAATTTTTCTTTAGAATTGTTTTTTCACTGCTGCCGATTCAATATTTAGGGCTTCTTGAATCTGACCATATATGCAACAATGATCTTCCCGCAAAATACTCTCTGCTTTCACCACATTTTCATCCATTGTTGCTGTAGCTGGCTTTCCTGCTTGATCTTCATCTTCAAGGGAATTCCTTCCTCTTCTAAACTCTGCATTACCATCAATAAATGGTGGATTGCAAAGGGCAAAGATCCCCAAATGTATGATGTAGACTTTCAAGGCATTCTCTCTCCCGTAAGCTGACTTTAAAACCAGAAAATCATAGCACAGAAATGCTCTCACTTGGGATCCATGCTAACATATGGTGTAGCAACACCATGCGGTTATGGAGATGCACATTGTTGGAGTGCGCCCAGACTTGCACATGTTGCTATCTGAACTTAAATTTGAAGTTAGGAAAACCTGCTTTGGCTTACACTACTCACTGTTGCCCATGCTCAAAACTTTCCTCATAGAAGTGACCCGCATAGAGGTAAAACATGTGTTGATTATATGCATTTTTTAAATTGGTTCCTGCAAAACATTGGTCCTTAAGAGGGATGGTCTTAAAAGCAGGTTTTCACTGAACAAAGTGGAACTTGTACAGCAACCAACAATATAGTCTTTATTCTCAGAGCAATTATAAAAACAATTTATGAGCAGAATATCCTGTCCTGGGTGGTATTATTTTCAGAATTTTCTAAGTTTTGCATGCTATTGTCTTTCTACTATCAACAAAATGAAAGCAGGAGCACAGAAATATGCTTGTACGACACTAGTGACCATTTATATAAAACAAAATGATGGCTTAATTGAATGCAGAATAAGTAATAAAACATATAAATGAAGCTATTGACGGCGGAGTAAATACAAATATATAATGGACTTGCTGCTCTTAGTTGGTCTTCAACAGCGATGGAAGTGATGTCTTATATGTCCTACAGATGTCACTCTAAGTCATACGCTAGCTCTAATGCAATGCTGGCAACATATGAATAACTAATGCCGGTAAGATACTCAGCCTCGAGGCATAGCCGAGGGATGTTTTTTTTAGGAGAGGAGTGCACCGACGACAGGGCGTAGCCGAGGGATCTGCGTGTCTAAAACTCAAATGATTCACGTTCGCAGAAATTCCTTAGTGTTTTTACTTTCTCTGCTACGTATAGTAAGTAAGGGAAGTATTGTATTCCACCCAAAAATTTGACACCGAGATATCACCGGAAATACATGTTTTGAGACCCCCTCAATCCAAAAAGAGCATTTTTGGAAACATGTCCATCTGTGTGTGTGTCTGTCTGTAAACAGCATAACTTGGAAACGAACAGTCGGATAAACACCAAACTTGGTATTTAGGTTCAGTATCTTCCAGAGATGCAACACAAAGGTTTTCAAGAAAATCCCCCACCCCAGATTACTCTTTACATGGAACATTTTTCAAAAATTTTAATTTTCTCAAAAATGGCTCTTAACGATTTTGATTAAAATATCATATGTTTAAGATATTTTCATGACAAATAAAATGTATGTCTTGAATTTTCTGGGAATGTCTCCAAAAGTATTCTTCATTGTGAATGACTTTTGCATAACTGGTAAACCATAAGAGATAGACAAAATGTTACTACACAAAAAATGTAGATCACGTTAAAATACACAATTTATGTCATATACATTTTTTTTGTTGAGTGAACCATTTTCGAGATATTGTTGTTATTCCCTTAAATTTTTCAATACTTGGTTTCTTAAAAAGGAATTCGTTATTCATTTTTTTGTCTTGTATATGCAAAGAATATTAATCTGTGGCAAAGGGAATGGTGCTGCACCTAGGAACCAGCTATTAACAGATATGTCTATGCTTAAAGGCTACTGTATTCCTATATTGCCCTTGTAAACATATATTCCCCTTACATCTACAAGAAAATTAGCAATGAGATAGAGTCTGCAAATGTTTATCTCAATTAACATGAAGTAGATGGAGAATAAGCGTTTGTAAAAATAGTTTGTACAAGAGTAGAGAAAGTCATGTGAGTGTAACACATCAGATTTGTTTTATATGCACTCTTACTCTGAATGTGTTGCATTTTTGTCAGCGGCAACAATAAACGAAGAAGAAGAAATAGTAGTAACAACACGTTGCATATTTAGCAGATGCCACTTTTTATTTAGGTTGGCAGTTCCCATTTTGCATGTGCTTTAGTGAAAAAATTGCTACATTTGTTGTGTTCATAACGCGATTTTCCTATAAAAGTAAAACACCTAAAAGAGGCGGGCAGGTGTGCACCAGGTATTGAAGAGATCACATTTACTTCTAAACTCACTCTTAAGGTAATTTATTCACTTTCCTTTTACTTTTATAAGCATTTTTGATGACGACCGTCTGAGTGCAGAATAGCCAGTATAACAATAAATATTTGCAACAAATCTTCACTTATCTTGATAAACAAATTCAACTGCAGGACATGTTTCGTAATCCAACCAATTACATCATTGACTTTGTTTTTCGACTTATTTGCATTGTTAGAGTTACTGCCACTAGGTGATGGATTTTTTTAGCTATTGTATTGCCATCTACTGGAAGTAAAACAAGTTCATCATCAGAATCAATCAGTGGCATTTAAAACGTATTATTCAATCTTTATTCTTTATAATAAATATCTTCTTCCGCACCATTAAATCTATGGGTCCATTTAATGTTTCAATAAATTAACTTCTGGATTTATTTCGTGATTAAATGACCAAAAATGATCTGCTACAGCTGATATATAATTTTGTTTGTATTTAATATTCCTGAAATGTTCTTTACTCTGGTTTCCAAATGACGTTTAGTCTTTCCAATATAAACCTGGTTACAATCTAAACAGTTTAATTGATAAATGCCAGGCTTTTTATTTTTAGAAATTTTATCAGAGAATCTTAGCAAATTTTTTTATGTTGTATATATTTTTAGGAACTAAAATTATGCCATGTTCCTTAAAATGTTTGTGAATTTTTTATTTTCCCAAAGTTGATATGTAAATTTCTTAAAAATGTGATCATCTTTTATTTTTTTAAGAGTGGAAATATCTTTAACGGCTTTTTGAAATTTAAATTTCTCAATATTTTTACTAATACAATCAACATTAAAAACATTAATTAAAGCAGTATTGATTCTGTATTAAATTCATCCTTATTAAGGGAAATATTTATAAACCTATAAATTAAACAATTAAAAATAGGAAATTTACGTGGAAAAGGGTTAAGACTTATTTTTTATGTAATTATGACTCAATTTTCTATAAATACCAAAATTCAATTATTTTTAATTGCCTGTAAATCTAGGTAAGTGAGGTAACCATTATCTTCAATTTCTAATATGAGCTTTATAGGTTTATCTTGTAAATTTAAAAGTTTTAAAGCATCATTTACACGTATATCAGGAACAATAGCAAAAATATCTGCATATTTGTACCAAAATATCCAGAATAAGTATCCGAACAAACCTGACATGTAGCTATCAGTAAATATATGTGTGTTTCACCCAGGAAGGGTTAATCTTTATAAAAAGTCAGTGTATGTGTACGTATGTTCCTTATAGGCTTCTATACTGTTGCAGCAATTTTGACCAAATTAGGTGCAAATAACCTTTGATACGAAGCAACAATTATTGTTTAGTTTAGAATTCAAAATTCTGCCCCATTTCACATGGTTAATTTTTTATTATGTGATGTCTACAAAAGTCACAAGACCATCTATACCAGGAGCATCGTTTCAAAACGCGATAAGTCCGCAAATAGCAATTTTACAGGAAAGACGAAAATGTAACAACTCCTAAAGTAAACAATACTTTTGAAATGTAATTATGTTGTTTTTCTTTAAAAAAATGAAGGATTAAGATGGTGTTGAGAGTCAAAAATAACAGTCTTTATATAAAGCTATAATTGCGGGTTAAAGTATAAAAAATTCTGGGCTTATCCTGTTTTGTACCGAATAAATGGACACAGCATTTTGAACCATTCTTCCATATAAACAATGTTAATTTCAATAAATTGTTCTATTGCGGAATATTAGCACTTACATGCCATTGTAATTTATAGTTGCACATTTTGCTGTTCTTAAAGTGTTGTCTAGGACAATGTAACTCTTTTTCGACTTTCTTAAACAATACAAATTTGAAACCAAGTCAATATGATAATTATGCGTATTAGACGTAGACATGCAAAAAATCCTTATAATGCTTATGTTTTGTTAATAATAATGAGACCGGAAGTTTAGGCATTATAAATCATTAAAATAGGCAGGCAAAAAGGCATTATAAATAGCTAAAATAGGCAGGAAAAAGGCAATTAGAAAAGCCCATTTATTTAATAGATTACACTATTCAATAACTCGATCGTCATGTTTTAAAGAACTTCAAATTTTTAAACAAAATGCTAGTGTTGTAATTGACACAAAAATGAAATGTTTTTAAAAAATCTGATGTGTTACACTAACATGACTTTCTCTACTCTTGTACAAACTGTTCTTACAAACGCTTATTCTCCATCCATTTCATGTTAATCTTATTGCTAATTTTCTTGTAGGTGCAAGGGGAATATGGTAGACTTTAAGCGACAGTCAAATCTTTTAAGTGCTGGTTGCTATACGGCGCATTCCATTCTCTTTGCATGTCCAGCAAGTAAAAAAAATGAATAACGAATTCTCATTTGAGAAAAAGTATTGGAAAATTTAAGGGAATAACAAGCAATATCTCGAAAATGGTTCACTCAACAAAAAAAATGTATACGACATAAATTGTGTATTTTAACGCAATCTACATTTTTCGTGTAGTAAAATTTTGTCTATCTCTTATGGTTTACCAGTTATGCAAAAGTTGTTCACAATGAAGAATACTTTTGGAGAGATTCCCAGAAAATTCGGGATATACATTTCATTTGTCATGAAAATATCTTAAACATATGATATTTTAATCAAAATCATTAGAGCCATTTTTGAGAAAATTAAAATTTTCGAAAAATGTTCCATGTAAAGGGTAATCTGGGGTGGGGGAATTTTCTTGAAAACCTTCGTGTCGCATCTCTGGAAGATACTGAACCTAAATACCAAGTTTGGTGTTTATCCGACTGTTCGTTTCCGACTTATGCTGTTCACAGACAACACACACAAGGATATGTTTCCAAAAATGCTGTTTTTTTGAATTCAGGGGGTTTCAAAACATGTATTTCCGATGAAATCTCGGTATCGAATTTTTGTGTGGAATACAATACTTCCCCTACTTACTATACGTAGTAGAGAAAGTGAAAAGGCCTGTGTATTGCAATGCTTTATTCGTTGCACATGACAACCAAATGCTTTTTAAATTCTCTGGGGTCATGTTGAGTCTCCTGTCAGATAAAACATTTTTCATATGAGAAAATGCCCTCTCAACATCGAGAGAGGTTATTGGAGCCAATCTAAAACATAGCATCATTGTAGGATACATTTCAGCTGCAACAGAATTGTCACCTTGTAGAATTTTTTAAATGTTTCTAAGTTTATCCAGCTCACAATTTTTGGATAACACTTTTTTTACGCTTTTCGCTAACCAATGAACCGCGCTTCCCTGGTACACTGTCCAGACTTTGCACTGCATCATACACAATTTTCACTGACTTCGTTAAAGGTTGCCCTCTTTCTTGAAGCTGGCAGATCACTTGTGGCAGGAACCCAAACTCGGTCGCAATTAAAGTTAAATCATTTTTCATTTCCGAAGAGTTAAAAAGTTCCTTGGCTGCTACAATTGAAGATGTTTCATCCTCCAGAGCATTCACTACCTTAGTTATACTCTGGAAATTTGAAGCGTAGTAAAGTGCTGCTAAGATCCATGACCCCCATATCGTTATGATACGTTGGGGAGGGGGGAGGGGCTAAGGTACATCTGATGCAATGGATTTAAATGTCAGGATTCTTGATGGGGTTTTCACAAAGATGTTCTTAATACTGGAAAACAATTTGTCAACTTCCGGAAGCAAGCATCGTATCTCTTCTGACACTCTGTGAAAGCCATGTGCTTTGAAAGTCACGTGAATCATGTTTGGAAATAGCACTTTTGACGCTATTCCAGCCTTTTTCGTATATGGTGCAGCGTCACTGATGAAAAGTAAGACGTCATATTGAATCTCTTCAGGCCACAGCAACTTCAATGAACTGCTGAATATGCGCGATAGTTGAATTGTTAACTTTCTCAAGACACTCTGTTGTAAGCAGGAATGGTTTCATTGATTCATCTTCTGTAGGATCTAATAGTCCAATAATGGCAATGAAACGACCCATGGTATCAGTTGACTCGTCGATAGAAATCCAGATCATCTTATTTTTCATTTTATCTTCAATGATCTTCATTGTGTCATCGCAACATTCGGTTAAGTAACATTTTCGCAAACTTGATTCGCTAGGTACAGTTTGGTTAGTATACTTCTCCAAAAACTGTGATAATGTAAGATTCTGTAATTTCCACAAAGGTGTTCCGGCACTGAGGAAAGCTTTACATAAGTCGAATGCAAACTGGGATTTTCGACTCGATGTTGCAATTACTGTTGGAAGCAAAGAAAACTTCCCAGTAGCCTTGGAAAGTGCATTTTTGTGTTTGTGCCGATATGCTGTAATATAAAATACTTCTTTTCGTAGTTCAGTGACTGCTCGCAATTTTGCATGCCAGTACTTTACCGTCGGATCCAAAAGTATTAACGTAACTTTGTAATTTACTGCGTAAAGAAACAGAATCCCGGCATCTTGCTGTTAGCTATAACAACGTCGCAATGAAAACTGAAAGAAAAACAAAGTTAGATCCGTACTCATTATTGCCTTTTAAAATAAACACAAACGGTAATTCAAGCGCATTCTGTTATCTATACATTTATTTGCACGGCAGCACTCATTGTTGCAAAGTAAATAACGAACTGAATGAAGGATGAGTATGTTGTCTGCAACTTAAAGACAATAATATACATTCGGCGAACTAACTCTCATTGTCACGGTCTGACGGTTATTGAAATAAAATGTACCTGAAGGAAATGTTTAATAAAGAATAGATAGATAATGAAAAAAGGCAACAAAAAGCATTTATTTCGTAAAACAGGCCTTTATATTTAAAAACGTAACATAAAACTGTAGCATTTCAATCAGAAATGTATAATTCGTACAGATTCACTTTCAAATTGAAGATACATTTGACACATTTTAAAAGGCATTCTGCCTAAGTTCCGGTATCTGGTTATAATCATACTATACTCGTATTTGAGCAAACCCAAGGGAAAAAGTTAAAGCGTGCTATGAGTGCGCTTAGAACTTCAAACAATTGTGATTGATAGTTATCAAAGTGAAAAAAAATGTAATGACAAACAATGAACTTTGACACAGCTCTCAAATTGAATTAAAACTATGGTCTTCTTCCAAACAATCAGTCTTCACTCTTACTTCCCTCCTCAATTTGTTGTAAATCATGATCGTGCTGAATTAACCTTGCATAACATTTTAGCTCATTATTACCATACCAATTTTCACCAAAACGTTGTTTTAAAAGCTTGTTCAAATCGTTCTTCTTTTTTTTCCAATTTGATGGGCGAACTCCAAAGGCAGAACAGGGGATTTTCTAGTTGTTCCACTGCTATTCCTCGTTTAAGCATGGAGAGGAATTTCTTGAATTCATTATTCAGATCCATACGACATTTCCAGTTTCAGAGAAACGTAAAATTTATTCCCCTTCATTATCTTTTTTTAACATGACCCTTTTCATTTATCTTATACCATCTGGTTTAAGTAATTGCAAAGCGTCTTGAAGTCAAACACATACCAATCCTTGCCCAGTTGGCGAACAGTGCCAACCTTATTCTGTTTCAACATACTTCTCTAGAGTTAATATTTCAGACTGTTTTCTAAGATCCTTTTCCAAAACTCCAAACATGCGGTCTGCAGGTAAGAAGGAATAGCCTCTCACGGGAAATATCATGCATACTTCCTTCAGATAGCCTGGAGACCTTTTCAAAAGCCACCAATAGAGTGCGTGGACCACGCGGGCATTTCTGTTTTGGCCATCACAGCCTTAATTGGGATTGCTGCTTGCTTAGAAAACTTGTTAACGCAGAAGCCACTTCAATAGCTCCTCGGCCTGTTTGGTTTTCCGTCCAGCAATAAAATTCTATTGATTTATTCTCTATATCAGTGATGCACAGACCATAGAATGAGAACTGGCGAGCGTAATAAGCTTCGCCTATAGCAAGCTTAGGCAATGACTGCACCTGCTGCAAATCGAAGCAAGTCTTTTTCCGTCCATAAATAAAACTCAATTTCAATTTTTTTTCTCATCATTTTGTGGAACGCCTTTGTTTTCAGTTTATGCACCGTGAGTTCAGCTTTTAACTCGTTCTTTCTACGAACATTTTTCAGTGACTTGCAGTTCATGTTTTGTCCTACTGTAAACATCTACAGATGGTTCACCAAAACCCAAATTAAATTTATTAGAAAAAATGCAGTGGAAAAGCCACTTCTTTACTTTCAGTGATTCATTTTAAATAACCTATTCACATTTAACTCTGGAGGAAGGTAGTGCTGCTTATTTTTTTTGTCTTGAATAATGACTTTCTCTGGCTGATAGCTTGGATAAGAAGCTAATTGCCGATTCCTTCTTTTGGGCATACAGTTTGGCTTTCCGATCACCTCCCCTTCTTTCAATTATTCGTTTACCTGCTATTAGAGAAGCTGTTATACTGTTTACTCTTGTTGCGCCAATACCAAAAAATGCTCGAAAGAACTTAGAACAAAGTGGAATATGTTCGTTGTTTACTTTAACTTGATAGCTAATAACCACTAAGTTAATCCTATCTGATTTTCTCGGTCTACGCCTTGGGAGATGATAGACATAATTGATGCCAGAAGCCTATCTTGTGATTTGTTGCTATAGTTATACACTAATTTTCTCGTTTTAATAAGGTGATAGGCAGGAATGGTGCAGCATTTAAATCTGCCCTCTCTGTGCGTACATGGAGAACTCGAACTCCAGCATGCAAGGAGATCAGAATACCTGAAACACACCAATGAATGATGTGGTAAGATATAGTAATCGCAAAGTAGCTCTGAATATATTACAGTTCCCGTGATTTCTTTAAAATAATACCAACAATTATTCGTTTTATAAAGTTTAAATAGTATTTACCTTTCCTCTTGTTCTCTTTTCCTTTTTGTCGTACCCTTTTGTCTCTTTCTGGAACCTGCAGAGCGCTCACCTACAACCACACTTTCTTCCATATTCATAGACACAACTGTACGTAGTGCTTACAATGCTCACAATAATAGAAAGACAGCTATAGACAGTGCAATCTGGTCAAACAATGAAAAACATGTACTCGTACTCGAATCTCGTAGGCTCGTGGTGAGCCTAAGTGAGTTTTGCTATGTACCTACCCTTGGAAGGCCTTTACCAAAGGTAGGATGGATTGTTGTAGGGTGACGGTTTGGTGTTGATGTTGAGGGTGTGATGGGAGGTAGCTGTAAGTTTTTATAGGCTCCTCAGTGGCTGCCTTTTCAGGAGCAGCGCCAGTGCCCTGCTCCGCTGATGTTTATTTTTGTTTAAATTTTGATTGGTTGAATTTTGTTGACCACTCCCATGGGGAGGGGGGAGTACTTAGTGACAGCATGTTTTTGCTGTTGGCAGGTTTAAAGCCTTCGTTACCGGGGGTGACCGCAGGTCATGCGAGGAACCCGGTAGCGTCTGTATTGACGTTCTTGAGGTAAGTAGTCCCCCAGGTATCTGACAAAGGCGTTCTCATGGTAAATCAATTTGCCGTAGAAGTTTGTTGCTCGGTGTCTAATCACGTCCTCCACATATGGGAGAACCGAGGTCTCATGTAGTAGCCCGACTGGAAAGCGACGACGGACAGAATAGATGGACTGAAGTCCCCTATTCTGAATCCGCTGTAGCCAGGAATCTGCTGCCATGCCCCACACCTCAAGAGCATCAGTGGTAATATAAGAGCTTTATAAAGATGTAACTTTAAGTGAACCGGCATGTTGGGGGCTAGAACCGGGTATAAGGCAGCTACCGCCCCCTTAGCCCTGTTTCTTGTTTCCCGCACGTGTTCACGAAAGGTTAGGCCCTTATCCAGAGTAACACTCAAGTAGCATATGGAAGTCCCCCACTCTATCCTTTGGCCTCGATAGGTGAAGGTTGGTCTGTCTGCAGCGGGGATTCGTCTCTTGGCGAGCAGGACAGCTTGGCTTTTGCCCGGATTCGCGGATATCCGCCGCTACCTTCACCAAAGTTCGACGAGACGGAGGTGTCTTTTGTATACGGTTGAAGGTTTTGAGGATGTGTCTGTTGGTAGTGTACAGCAGGGCGTCATCAGCAACCTGGGCCATATTGACGCCCTGCACCACTGGAAAGACTGTCATGTACAGACTAAACTGTGGGGGATACTACAGTCTTCGGGGACTCCGCCTCGTATGGGTTTTTGTGTTGATGTTTTCCCCGCTACTACTATAAAGGAGCGTTGGTGTAGGAAACTGTGTAGAATGTTGATGATTTGTTTGTGTTGTCGTGGTTACTTTCGTGTTATCTTATTTGCTGAGCGCCTGTTATTGTTTTACTATTTTGAATTTTGAGTTCTTTGTCCTCCGGCTAGCTATTATTACCAGTCGAGCAAATCTCTTAAACAGGGTGTGTAAACGGAAAGGAGTTGTTACTAAAAGATAACACTGATAAAATAAATTTGTTTTTACACTTTTATTGCCATCACACTTTATTCATTTCACATAATTGCTCTTGATACACGCCCGACTGAAACTGTTATATTTTCGAATGTAACTATAATCACTTATTTGCCGCACATTATTAATTCGAGTATTTCACATTTTGTAACTAACTTTACGGCGCGAGAGATTCTGTAGAATTGCGTAACGTGTACTTCGTGAATGCTTCTGTTGAACTGTGCGACGTGTAACCCGTGAATGATTGTGTTGAACTGTGCGACGTGTAACCCGCGAATGATTCTCTTAAACTGAGCAATACTTGCCTCTGGCTTTAGAATTTATATTCCCTCACCCCGATATGCCTAAAGATTATAATCGAACTGCTATTGGTTAATAAAGCTCGCCAACATTAGCGTCTATTTTTTTATCCAATCAAAATTGCGAACACATATGCTCTAGGGAAGATATTTCCTCCATTTCTAAAGAAAAGCGCGCTACTCTGACGTCATTTGCTTGTCTCTTCTAATTAATAAACAACTCACCCCCTCGTTTCATTGTTACCCGCTCCTATTGTCAGTTTCAGCGAGGCCGTGTAAACTTATTTCCTAACAATGCTTATAATTAACAAATATCTCAAATCATTGTCATACAATAATGCTAATTTACACTACAATTACTCTGGCATTCACAGTGTTGTGATATAAAATACTGCGTCAGTGTAGACCAAACTGGATCATTTTGTATAGGAGCCCCTCGTGCCAGGTAGTTGAGAAGGCCTTCTCCACGTCCAGAGACACCGCAGGAGTGAAAGCCCTGTCCTGGAAACCCAGGGCAGCAGCCTCCACGACCCGCAGCGCTGCTGGGCGGTCGAGTGCCCAGGACGAAAGCCAAACTAATGGGTTGGGATGGCTTGAATGTTAGCCAGTAGTGGCGACAAGCGGTGTAGTATAAGCCTCTCAAACACGTTTGAGAGGGTGGGTAGGAGGCTGATGGAGCGGTAACTGCAGGGAAGAGCCGGGTCCTTACCAGGTTTCGAAAAGTGTCCCAGGGTGATACACATGTTAAAAATCTTGGTAAGGAAAAATACAGCTCTGAAAGGAAGGTTGCGGAGCATGGCGGGGAAAACAGATGTTTCTGTCGTGAAGTGATAAAAGGCGGGAATTCTTCCGCATCAGCCCGACAATGTGCGTAAGAAAGTGGACACTTCGCGATTTGATCAATCTAGGCATTGGACATATCGTTTTTTTTCTTTTTGCACCGAGCCCGCAACTTCGTTCTCAATTTTAACGGGTTAAAAATGTGATTTGAAGCAAACAGGAACTTAAGCTCTGTGCAGGGCATGCTAAGGAGTTCAAATTCGCTTCAAACTAATTTTCGATCGTGAGTGGAATTAACGCGTTTTAAAACGATGCTCCTCATATCTTTCTCAACAATTGTAATAGGCGGTACATTGCCAACATAAGAATAATAATAATGACTTGGATTTTCATGGCCTCGCAAAATAACAAAGGAACAATATCTTCACATATTCTTCGTTTATCCCCTCTCTGGCATTGAGCATCGAGTAATAACATTGAAACGAATAATTACAACAGCTATGTCATCTGTGGCTATGATTAAAGACGGGGTAACAATGAACAGCATTTCAAACATATTAGACTGTGATAACGGCAACAGCCTCAAACCAGACCAAATACTACTTCTTATTATTCTTTATCTTCATATGATTATTTATTGTGTATTGATGTAAAAGTGACTCAAAAGTATTCAGCGTAATCGCATTGACCACAAAATTGTCTGTGTTACTCAAACTTGCTAATCTAAGAATAATAAATAAGGCGAAGTTCATATCCATATAGTCTGCAATCATACTGCGATGTTCAGATATTCACTTAATAGAATTTGGAGTTTCTAATTTTTTGTAAGCAATGGGGTTCTCTACGGGAAGGTAGCAATGCTTTTATAAGCATAAAAAGAAAAACTGAGTGACATTAACATTCAATAGCTTTATTGTTCAATATGTTTTGGTGAATGTTGAAATAAGGATGAGTCAATTCAATACATAATTTATCCTGTGAATGTATAATTAAATATATGTTTCATCAAGTAAAATGTTTTCATCGTTTTTTCTATTACATTTTTAAATAAATATATTTCATTGTATTCAGGTTTTTTAAATACAGAAGAGAAAGGGAAATACAAATATTGTGCATATGTGCCCGCTCAAGAGTAAAATGAACTGAAACATGCTCCTTCCAAGTTAATTTTACTGCGCAAAAATGAGATGTGTAATTTCAGATTATTTTGTTAAATCTTTAAATAAAAAAATTAATTGAATCACATTACATTACATTTTCTTAAATTATTATAAATTAAGTATTATTTTATTGCTGCTTTCCTTTTACTGGGTAAAATTGTGATGCAATTACGAACTGATGTTAAACGAGTGGCTTTTTAAATCTTGAATGACAATCCATCTGAAATTATGTACAATTACAACATTTGTATTCAAGAAAATGTTTTACAACCATGACAATTGAAGCATGCATTACTTTTATGTTTTTTGTAAATATTTCTGTTTTGAACAATTCCATTTTAGGGTTTGAAAAAAAAGAGATTAAATATTTTTAAGTTCTGGTATTCGGAAAATTATAAATATGATATTCAACAATGAACATCGAAAAATCCAGTAACAATGAGAAATTCTACAAACACATAATCTACTGAGAAGTGAGGCTGTGTTTCAGCAGAAAATGACATATTATTACCATACTGCTGACTGAAAAGTTCACATTACAATACAGCATTTTTATGTCTATATGTGAAATTTGCCTCACCTTGAGGCATTTGTATGAAGTTTACATAGAACAGAGTCGGTTATACTGGCTGTTCTAAGATTTAGAGAAACTGCAGTGTTAAATGCTGGACTGATAAAACTGGAGCAGCTATAGAATCACTTACGCCATCTGATACAAGAAGTAGTTGTTTCAAAAGCATAAGCTTGTGCGATAACTTAACTGTGAAGCTGTAGGATGAACACGCTACAGGAGATACACCCGTTTGACGCATAAAGCTTGGCTTCAAGATTTAAGCTTTAGATTCGAAACAGGCTTGAGTTAAATTGCAGTTTTATAACATGCAGTGCAAGCGTTAAGCTGTATTTAACTGTGCTTAAATAAAAGGAGTCGTCATGTTATCTGAGAAAGACAATATTAGTGATGAAAAAATGCAAATTGTTCTAATCATATGTAGAACAGAACACAACCTGCAATGTTTAGAATCCATCCAAACCATTTTGACATATGGAGTGACAGAATTCTACGAGAAATTTCTATTAAGTAAACAGCGGGCGATGATCCTACCAGAAAATATTGGTGTTGTTCTTGTTTCAAGGATTAAACCATTGTTGGCTCGTTCTGGCAATAAAATGATACAATTAAATATAAAACCAACTGGTAAGAACAACTTAATTTTAAATTTATACTTTGTCACAGTCGATTCATTTCATCTATAATAACGTATTACTGTAACAAAGCTGTCTCGTTATAAAAATTGCTGCTCTTGACATTGGGGTTATATGCAAATGGAAACACGCCTATTGCAGCTTCCGACGTCTTAAAATGTACAGCATGGAGAGCTGATAAAACTGTTTCACGCCGTTCTAATTCACTCCATGTATCATAATGATTCACCACGTTTGGATTTTCTTATACCATTGTATTTTCTCGAATACTTGCACTCCATTACATGCTGTTTCAGAATTCCTTGGGAAACACTTCTTATTTGGAAGTAAAGCTCACATTCACTCTTATTTTTAGTCATTTTAAATCTAGTTATTAGATAACCCAGAAAAGCTTATTTTAGGACACTAACCAGAAATAAACTAGGGGAATTCACTTGTGCATGCACAAGCATTGCCGACTTTTCCATGGAGTTGTTGTACTCAGTAAAGTCGAATGCAGTTTCCGTACTGTGAAACCAAAGCATAAAACTTGCTTAAGCGGCATTCATAACTTAAATTTGATTTAAGCTTAAACTGTGAAACTGACATGAATTTAACTCTATCAGTTTGGAATCAGCAACAAATTACACTGTTTACTTAGACATAAAAATGAGCAAGGCCACTGTCTGAACTAACGACATGCTGGAAAATTTGTTTTACTTTCAGCAGATGAAGCACACATTACAAACAAACTGCTAGCTAGTTACCATAACCCTGGAAATCAGCAGAGAGTAAACAAGTCACATTAATTAAGCGCCAGTGAAAGCTGAACAAAGTCACATAACCCTACTTGAATGTCATATTTGTATGTCCATTTCTCCTTGCTAAATAGGTTATGTCAATAAAATAGTTCTTAAAAATGTCTGACTTGTATGAATGTCTTCCCTCATTAATCAAATTCTACACTTTCAAAATATAGAAAAAAGTAATCCTATGTTCACAAAATAATTACATATGTATGGTTTTATGCTGCTGAATGAATAAAATAATTAAGCCTTTTCAGGCTTTACAAATTATTAAATCTCTCATCACAAATTTCACACTTGACATTTGTGTGGTTTTTCCCCCATGAATCAAATTATATGACTTCAAAGCCGACAAACCAATATAGCCCGTTTCACACGTTTTGCGGGTGTACAGCCTTTCAACTCATGAATAAATTTATGCCGTTTAAAACGCGACAATATAATAAACACTTTTCACAAATTTCAGACTTATAAATAAGTCTTTCTACGACCATGTATCATATTATGAGATTGCAAATGTGAGAAACGGGTAAAGCTCTTCTCACATATTTCACATTTGCAAGGCTTTTATCCTCATATATAAAATTATGTGAATTCATAAGTGACAAATGAGTAAAGCTCTTCTCACGAATTTCACGCCTGTCAGGATTTTTATCTGCATTTATCAAATTATGCGACTTCAAATATTAGAAATGAGTTGTGTGATTGCGCAACAAGTACGACAGTGCAAATATGCATAGGTGAGCTGCTATGGTGATTATTTGTGAGTGAATGAGAGGGGGAGAAGGGGATTGAGAAAATAAGTGGGTTTACCTCTCATTCTTCGCCAGGTAACCCATGGCATTGCCCGAGGAGATGTTCCGACTTCTTGGCAGACAGCACTTGCCTAGCAGTGTTCGCCGAGGCGTGACACAGTCACATAATCGATTTGACATACTAGTAGTACAAGGCATGGTATTGGCATTATTCATAGTTTGCGGAGGCGAGTGTGTTGGCAAATGCCGTAACCATAATCTCCCTTTTCTCTGGGTTTAAACTGTTCTATATGATCGAAGGTACCAAGTAAATTAACCTGTTTCTTTAATTGTGGTACTACATTTTAAGGTAACATACATGTTATCTCTCTGTAAGGACTATGAATGTATGGCTGTGATTGGGAGCGAAAGTTGAAGTATCAGATAGAAGTTATTTTCTTGGTAATAACGTGCCTCTTTCATGGCTAACATGCACGGCTTTAAAGGCCACGATAAGATAAAGTCATTTCACTCGACGCGGAGTTACAACTATGTGTCAATTATGGTTTCTTTGCATTCATTGGTTTAAGAGGCACGCTCATTGGTGTAATATGAAAATCTGTCACTTGAGAGAGTACGCAAAGCATATTGTGTATTTTATCTGAGAGGCTTCTTATAAACAAAGATAGAGCGCACGTTAACCGTAAAAGAGGCACGATGATAGTATAAAACCATCCTTCGAGATTTATCAATAATGTTAAAGCTCGGGTGAATTATATTTGTGTGAGCAAATGTTTGAAAATTGTAAAGTCAGCGTCTTTCAATGTCAGTTTAGGCTAAACTGTGCATTTCAAAGACATTTATTTCAGTGATTTTATGCATGGTGCAACTTTTTATGAGACTGTCCACGTCAAATGGAACGATTTAACAAAAACTGACCGTCATGTGTCTGAGTTTGTTAAACCTCTCTATACGCTTCTTATGACAAAAACTATATATGTGAGTTTTAAAATAGTATTTAACAGTAGTATTAACCCTCCGTCAGGCGCGCGCTTTGGTAGAACGCCATTAGTCGCGCGGGGCCTAGTAGACCCGCGCTATATTTTTGCTGTTATTGTTTGTATTTTTTTTCTTTACTTTATTTTCTTTTTTTCCCTGTTTTTACCTTTATTTAGATTAAGCGTACAAGGCTTTCATTAATAGATATTATCTTACAACATAAAAATACAAGCTAAAATATGAGTACATATACGTTATAAATTGTATTACAGTAAGTATAAAGAAATACATTGCCATTTCCAGGTATACATACAACTTGTAATTTCAAAAGTTCAGTTACTCAGAATCATCTACTATTTCACCCGTGTTTTCCCCGACTAAGCAACTATCGCAAATAATTTTAGCATGTTTGCTCAAACAAAGGGGGGTGTTGCATTCCCCACATGCATATTTAGTTTTGTAGTTCATTTTGTCTTTGTTGCTGGCTTCATATCGTTTCCTTTTCAATGTGCATAGTGGTGTATTTGACAATTCTTCAGGTTTATATTTTGTCAAAAGTCCTTTCAAATAATCGGATAGATTTGATGCTGTTGCTCTCCTTTGTAGCTGTTGCAACAGTAAAGCTAAAGATCGTGATTTCAAATACTCCTGCCTTGTGGAATATTTATTTTGGTTTCCAAGGAAGATAATCCTAGAATTAATACCTGCAATGTTCAAGATATGGTCAAAAATTACCATCGGCCACCTTCTCGTTGTTCTGGCTACATTGTATGTAGCACACAATTTATCTACTGCATCAACTCCACATTTAGTGTCGTTGTAATGCAGGATTATTTCAGGCTTTTTCTCAGCACCTTCTGATAACTGTGTGGATGAAACATGTAGACGTGAGAGCAAAACTACTGTTTTACCTTTTTTGGAACATATGAAACAAGTGTTTCATTTTTGGTGAAGCCAAATATGCTTTCGTACTGTCTGCGATCTTTTGGAGAAGTGAAATTAGTGGGTAGCTCTTTTTTGTTCTTTCGCACTGTACCGACGAAAGAAAGTTGTCTTTTGTGCAATTCATTCACCAGCTATACACTGGTAAACCAATTATCTGAGTAACGTTTCGTCCAGTGCCAGAGATTGGTTCAGTTAGTCTCAGCACTACAGCCTCTGCCGAGTTAGTTTGCAAATATGGTCCGTCCGGCTGCTGTCCACAATAAATTTTGCATCACTCAAACAGAATATCTTTATGCCATACTTGTTTGGCTTGGATGGTATATATTGTCTAAAAGCACATCGACCACGAAATGCCGGCAACTGTTCGTCGACAGTGACATTTTGTCCAAGAGATTAATGGTTCTGACAGTTGTTCAGAAACAATGTAAACATTTCTCTAACAACAGCCAATTTATCCAATCCTCGTCGCTCCAGTCTTGAGCTTTTGTCATCAAAGCGAATACAGAGTATTAGAAAACTGAATCGTTTTTCGGACATAGCCATTCGGAATAGAGGAATTCCAAGATCGGTTCTCCAAAACTAGTGAATATTCTGGCGTCCACCACGAAAAATTCCTGCCAGGTAAATAAGCCTAGGAGAGCTTTTATTTCTATTACATTTGTAGGTGTGCTTTCACAATCAAATTTGTACTGCACACTGCTAATGTAAGTATTTGAGCTTTCAACAATCAAATCAACTAACTATATCTTCGCTAACAAAAAGGTTCCAACAATCAATTTCCGTTTTCGCATTTTTGGCAGCTCCTACCACACCAGAAAGTTTGGTCAATATATTGTGAGCCCTTGTCTGTGTTATTTTCAAAGGTGTTTTTTTCATTTTGTTCCATCTCTTCCTTGAATAACAACAGAATGTATTGTCAATAATAATAATAATAATAATAATAATAATAATAATAATAATAATTATGATACGCATATGATGTTACCTATAAAATACATGTTATCACACAAGCTGCTTTCATCGTCTTCCTCTTCATCTTCATGGTCAGTTTCTGAATCTAAAGATCTCGTTTCGACTTTATCTTCTGAATCAGAGTCATCTTATTCATATAAGTTGTCATCCACGGGCAAGGCATCATCATCGCAAAGTAGGCGATGTACTTCTTCCAAATCACTCGGATTTTGTAGATCGTACCTTTTACTCGTATTCATGACGAAGGAGTAACAGCTCCTTGCAATAGTAAAGCAATATTGCACAAAAGCTAACGAGAAACAAATCTGTCAACAATATGTAACGAGAGCAGGCGCGCGGGGCCTGATTGACCTGTGCGACACGTAACTGCTGATTATTCATTCCTCCAGCCAAACAAATAAACAGATGAGGTTATCGCTGCAGCAAATAATCGCGCAAGGTGTAGTGTTAGATGTCCTAGTCAGGCAATTGCATAGGTGCGTTCGTTCGAAAATTATAGCATTTATATAATGCCAGGGGTCTCTCAGGCCCCTAGCGACTGACGGAGGGTTAAGCGTATTACTAAGTAATTTTCAGAAACAGTAACATTCTAGACATATTTAAATACGGAGTTACGGGACTTTTTGTGTTACAGACTTTATGAATATTTCATTTGAAAGCTCAGAGAACGCACTTTCCTTCTATATGACATAAATAATAAATTTAAGTATATCAAATGTTTAAAGGGCTGAAAGGAAAATCACTCTTCTTGCTCCATATTTTTATAACAGCATGTAAAACATCACTAGAGATTTATTTTTGGTTCACTCAGAATTAAATGATTCACCTAGTCATGTGCTACAGTGGACTCAACTCAGGGCTGGTGGACATCCAGAACGCGGCGCTGTCAAGTCGATTTGGGATCCACTGTAGCTGACGTGAATGGGAGGAACAATACACAAAGTATTTAAGTTCGTTTCAAGACACCTTGCTCTCAGGAAATAATCTAAGGCCTTAAATCACACCTAGCACAGTTTCTTTAAACAGAAATCTATGTTTCTTTAGTCTGAAATAAATACTCTTTCACCACAGCTTCAGATGTTGATAATGGTACAAAGCAATGTAGCTTTAACTTATTGTTTTTGTTTTCATTTCTTGCCTTCAAAATATGGTTCTCTTGTTTGTGCTGATTAACAGTAAGAATTCAATGTAATGTTCCGTAATATATTCTGCACCCTAGTTAATAATTTCAGGTGTTGTGAGTGATGTCATCTCGGCTGGAAACTGCCTTTGATTGCTAGATGTTTAATAGTATCACCAATTCCAACATAAGGCCCCTTACCGCATGAAGTGGTAAAGCAATGCCATTTTGCCCTGACTCCAAAGGCAATCTCTAATTCCAAAACAAAATGTTTTCTATTCTTGTATTCCATTAGTAAAGTAAATATTTTTCCGTGTGTTATTTCCTTCTCTAGGGTGTTTGTTAATTTCGGTTGGAACAGATAAAGAGCATTTGTATCAAGTTTTAAACTTTTTGATATGGCATTAAAATTTTTGTTTAAGATATTGTTTTCTTTAAAGAAAAAACAAATAGATGAAATTATTGCCTGATTATGATCCAATGTAACCCCTAAACAGAACCTTCTATCACAAAGGCATAGTTCCCCGAAAAATGACAAATTATACTACATTCTTTAGGTTTCAAATATTCTTTCCATTCCAGAAAAAACAGATACTATTGTTGAGTTGAAAGATCTAACTATCTTGCTAACGATTTTTCCAAAGTCTTCAACAGGTGATTATATTACTTCTAAATTTCTGTTCACATGCCCTCTCATGGGAAATGGTTATCTCAACGTTGGAGTATTCGCTCGTTTGAGATTTCACACCCTAGCGGTGTTGTCAGGGTATATTGCTTCACTGTGTTAAGAAAAAGGAATGACAATAGCCTATACATATGCAACTGTGTTTTCGACTTTGTTTCTACCTACCTTTGCGGTCAAGATGTCTTTTATTGCATTATGATACACAAATTCCAGTTTCATGTTTTGTTTCACAATTATACCTAAGCAAAATATGTTCCAAAATAAACATTATAAACGTTTCGTGTACAATTTTATTCGGAATTTCTGTCAAAGTAAACAACAACTAAGTCACCTGTATAAACATTACAGATTATATACATTATAATGCAACACATGAAATAATGAATATTCTTTAAAGTTCAGAAGAACACCCTCGTTCTATTATTTACACTGACGAAACTTGGGTAAAGCAAAACCATGCTAAACGTTTTACCTGGCTGGATCCTAAATGAAGTGGTCGTCTAAAGATTACATTAGGTAAAGGATCATATATAATAAACTGCCATGCAAGATAGGGCAAAATAAATAGGGTCTCATAGAAGGGGGAGATTTAGTGTTTCGGTAGCCAAGTGCTGGTGATTATCATAAAGAGATGAGTAATGTAGTGTTTAGAGAATGTTTACTGATCTCCTTCAGAGGCTGGAGGGGGTGTGATATAATGGAAAATGTCAACTATCACTCTGTGCTTAAAGAAGGAATTCCCAACACAACTTCTAGGAAAGCTGAAATTTTGCCATATCTTCAAAGCAAGAACAAACCTCGTAATCTGCATACAAAATGGCTGAATAATAAACTAATTGTAAAACAGCCTACAACGCTTATTATTGTTAGTGCATACATTGCTCTTGCATTTCATTTGTATCGTTCAGCTCCATTATCACGCGAGTTTGAGCTACGTACGAGCAAGGCAACAACGCTAATGAAGCAGACTGAGCCTTTCCCCTGAGTCTGGTCACTCTGGGCGTTCGAACAGGAAATTAAACATACACGTTCGGTATACCAAACGGAATGGTCTGAAAGAGAGACGCCGCTCGGAATTCAATACGCCCAACTTGCCCGTATGCACTCATTTGTGTTCGAAGGGATGAATCGTACAAAATATGGACCAAAATTCGTTCGATGGACAGCTCTATACAGGGCGGAAGGTGACCTATGGTCACCCTGGAACCGGATAATTTTTTGTAATGCACGGAACAAAAAATCTCATTGTGAAAATAATTTTTGAAACAAAAAACAGAAATGCTTAATATTAATATTGTAAATGAAGATTTTATGAAATTTAAATACTTTTTCAAATATTTCTTCCAGAAGAATCAAACATAAATGTTTTCTGAAACTTTAAATACGTTTTGAATTAAAATTATTATAAGCTTTCGAAATTTGTCTCAGTTGAATCTACATCGTTAAACATGATGATCACAACACATGACTACATTGAGTCGAAAGAAACGCACTTCATGTGTTGTTTATTGCGCTTATGGCTTCTTTTCGAAACAGCGGATTATTAGTTACTAAATGGCTCACTTGAATCTTGAAATGCTACGCGTTTACGGCGAAACACATTGTAATGCTGCAAGAATTTATTGCGAAAGATTTCCAAATAGATGAGCACCACACATAGGATATTTGTTTCCATCTGTCAAAGAGTTCTAGATGCAGGAAGCGTGTCTCATGTTGAAGGAGTTTGTCAAAAAAAATGTTGCAGAAGAAGAAGAAGAAGAAATCCTTCACTTGGTGGAGGAAGACCCTGGAAGCAGCAACCATGGTATAGCTCGCAGTATCGGCGTATTCAATTGGACTGGTTTGAGAACATTAAAGAAATGCTGCGCCCTTATCATACTCTGCGTGTTCAGTATTCTGTTTAAAGTAGATTATGCGCCAAGCTAACATTTTCCGAATGATTTCTTCAAGTGGACTTTCCCCATAAAATTCTTGCCATGGATGAAGCAAAGTTTATCAAAAATGGAGTAGGTAACCCGTATGGAAACCCGGGAATTGTTAAGTTACTATAAAACAGGGAAATGTCAGGGAATCCGTAGAAATTTTCTAATAATTGCTTTCTATGTTAAATAAAACGTTTAGTTCTGCAATTAAAGCAAAAATAACATTGAATACCTAGAGTTCAAAACTAAAATCGGTGTCTCGAATTCCCGCGCGTTTTGCACGGAAGAAGTTGGCCGTGCGCGCCGGACATTACTAAACCGCGAGCACACCGTCTGTTCCTGTCCTAATTGTTGGAGCAGTGCGTTCAGCGGTGAATTGTGGCTTCTTTTCTCTAATACTTTTTATAAATAACGCTAGGTAAGTACTTTCAGGTTTAGCTGTATGTGTGCTGATGTGTCAATCATATTTATTTCTTTTGTTTACTTATTAATTCACATATGTAGCTCGTGACACGGGTCATGTGTTAACCGTTACGTACCTAGTTAACCATTCAGACCTACGTCAGTTTTTTCCTCTCAGTATGCTTTCTTTTAAAACTAATAAAGTGTCGATACTTTAAGGAAATATCACACGTTAACTTACGCATTCAAAAGGATGGAAATATATATCATTAAGGGTCACTACTGATTTTGTGTATTTTAACTCAGGATCGCTCGCCTCCATTATCGTCAACTGCAGGATTCCGTGTTAATGTTTTCTAAAAAAAACTTATTTTTACGATTAAATTGATTTATCGTTTGAATTATTTTCCCAATGGCCATATAAATCAAATCTAGGCTACCAAGATCTGTACTGTTGAACAATTACTACATTTTCATGGAGTTTTGACTATGTTACCGCTTTGAAATCTATATGAAAACGGGGATTCAAAACGTTTTAGGTGGTATTCACAGTCGATCTTGCTCCGAACCAACTTGCTACTTCCGGTGGATTTATAGTGACCACAGATTTTCATATTAATAAACCGGGACTTGCGATGGTTTGGACCAAATTTTGGCCTACTCAGAGAGGCAGATTAAAGATCTTTGCAAAATGGATTATATGTAGTGATGTGCATAGAATTCGCGAACTGAGACGGTGGAGGAAAACTATCAGTCAAGGATGACGACCTTAACTTCAGAAACACAAAAGTTAGAAGGCTGGTTCGTCCTATGACAGAGACGATAACCGAGGCTTCAGATACACAAATGCTAATAGCACTTCCGTATTACACACAAGAAACGTGTCAACACAATACCGCTGACTTTAGTCAGATGTCAGTAAGCCGCATTATAACTAATACCTGAAGTGTCATTGCTAGACTTGCGTCTCGTTAAGCTGGTATTAAGATAAACTTGACTTAGCATGACGATATGTATCACGAAGTTAAGAAATACTGCTAAAATAAAGGTGTAATACACTTAACGTATCGGGACCTGCTTGATTGTTCTTTTATTACTTCACACCGATTGGTTCCAATTACCACGTGGCATTATACTTGACGTACAAAATTCTTAAATTACGTCGTGATAAGTCAACCTTAAATAGCTCCATTTAATACATTGTCTAGGAGTTGCCTTCATTTCTGAAAATGATACTTATACTATTCCATGGGAATGCAGCACTTGATGTGGGTTTTCTGTAAATAAAGAAATCACAGCAGAGAAAACGCTAGAAGAATCTCTTATTAGTCCAAAGATTATATGATGCTATTTTAAACCTTGGTGGTGGTGAAAACCTCATCAATAAGAACATACTCCAAGGAATGCTCATTCGCTATATGTAAAATATCTGCAAATAATGCTCCAGAGCTTCAAAGCTCTTTTAAAATTAAGAAGTGAAAAGTTGGGTTATTGCAAAAAAATTAGACAAAAAAAAAAACAACACACAACAGGATGGTTATTGAAGAAACTTGACTATCGTTGGTTGCAAGGGCGTCCATTTGTATTCTTTTAGATTAATTGCAGTTAAAACACTTTTTATAAAGTGTTATTGGGAGAATTTTCATTTCAGCTTTCTTTTTAATGACTGTATATCAGGGGGAAAAGTGGGTTTTTTGCTGGAAAACAGGGAAATATCAGCAAATTTTCAAATATGATTTGGGTGGAGAGCCCGAGAAAGTAATTACCATAATGTACATACCTGGACTAATGACTATCCACAAACTGTAAGACAAGACAGGATTTAACAATTATTTTCTGCAATTTTTTGGGCAAGATTCATAGGAAACACATTAATTGTTCCATGGAATTCTTCCTTATGGTTACACAGGAGCCATCTATCGGCAGTTTCTTTTCAAGAAATGTTACCATTCTGCTTGAGGATGTTCTCCTGACATTATGAAATGATATATACTATTACATAATGGCACACCTCAGCACATATATAGAAATGCAACACCTATGTGGAACGCTAAATTCCTTGAGATACCAGTAACATGGTCACCAGATATAAATCCAATTGACATTTTTCTTTGGGGTGATATGAAAACCTGCATATACATTACAGAAGAGCCTGATGTGGAAACGTTGCAAGAAAGAATACTTCAAGCAGCGGAAGAAATAAAAAACACCATGTACTTTGTAATATAAGACAGAATTGGAGAAAATGTTGTGCAGTATTTGTGTTGATGAGAGGCGCACATTTTGAACAATTAGTTTAAACATTGAAAAGAATTTCTCATTGATTTTTCCTATCTGCCTTGGTTTATTTGCAGAGTTTTATAATTCACAAAGAAAGCTAGCCGAATCCTGCAACTTGGGTTTATTAAGGTTTTATTTACCTTTAAAAATAAGTGCTCCTATTAATAATTTACGTAATATTGTAATGATTTCTCAGTTCCATATGATATTTAAGTTACATTATAATCATGTGCAATTTTCTGTTCATTTGTATACCAGAAGTGCTTATTTGTTCAATGCCATAGCAGCAGAAGCTGAAGAATTGAAAAGTGAACCTATTCAGTTTGATGTGTTGCAATATTGTGCAAAAAAGATACAGTAATTATCTTAACAATGAAAGCTTTATGGAAAACATTTATTAAGGAAAAACACTCAAACTGTGGTCATAGTTTAAAAGCATGATCATAGGTCACTTATTCTGTATATATTAATAAAATAAGAATCCATTACTAATTTGGAAAGTTCTTTTTACAACTTATATTATCATAATTAAAAACAGGATCAAAATTAATCTGTTCCTAAATAACCTGCAAAGTTTTTTCCTGGCTTATATTCATACATTATGTAAGGAATACAATTATGAATATTAATAGATAATGTAATATAGGCATTCAGTAAATGAAGCATAGAAATACGCAGTTTTAATATAGACACATGTAGCAGAAAATCAAATGATACTGGCCTGACAAATATCACCATTAAATGTGGTATCAGAAACTGTTATTGTATTTCAGTTAAAATATTGAAATTTGAATGGATGTTAGGCTTCTTACACCTCTTCATTTATTTCATATCCAGGTCCTCCAAGCACTCTTCATCCTCAACTTGTAGCACTGTTACATCATCTTCTCTCACAAGTAGATCAACCACAAATTTCAGGTTTCATTCTCCTTTCAGCTATCACCAAAGCACTGTTTCTGAAGAGTATCTTTCTGATTTTATAGTAGTATTAAACAGCATTTGGGTCACTAAGCCCTTCTGTTACTTCATAGATCCAGAAGCGTCATCCCATCATGTACACCTTCTTCCATGTTCATTTACATGAACTACAGGCTAGCACAAAATATAACAAACCTGCACCATATGGCAATACTTTGCCAGCAACAATAACTTGTATACAACCAAAAACATTATTGTCAAGGTTTGGAATGCCTCCTTTATCAGACTGATATCTTTTTATCAGACTTTGGGTGCAACATACATTAGCAATTACAATAAGTTGGATTTATGTGGTTTGAACAATTTTTGATGCTGGACTGATCTTGTTTTCAACCATTGTCCAGAATTTGTAGTTGATTTAAAGGTTATAAATTGTGTTTTGAATCAAAGTAACACCGTAGTTTGATGAAGCCCATCTTTTGGAGCAGAAATCTTACCGTATTTTGAAACATCACTCCTTATATATATATAAAAGTAATTCAAATCTTCATTTAGCCAATCTTTTAATAGTTCATGTTGAAGTTCTATTCTCAATCCTCAAAAACTGTTATTACTGTTTAATCATATATAGTGTGAACAGGATGTGAAATTACCTATGGACTGACAATGCAAAAGCCTCTAGGCCAAGGATGGTCTCCCTTCAGAGAAATAACTCATGCAGAATAATATACCATGTGTGCTACTTCCCCATATACAGGATGCTTTTGGCCATTTCAAGTAGGTTCCCCTTCTCAGACAGCTCCGCAGTATATGTGGGGCCTATAAAAGGGCCTGCATTAACCCGGGAGTTCAGTGAGTTAGTGAAAAGACCAACAGTTTGTTTGTTTCTGATGAATTCAGTGAGTTAAGAAGAGTTTGCACAGATAACAGTGGACAATGCTAGTGCAAATCAGTTGGAGTTGTAGAAAATTTCTGATTCAACAGTACAGTTTATTCTGTTCTAAGCATGCACTAACAGTATACTTCTATGCTGTGCTCATATGCTGAGCACCTAAGTGATTCATTAAGTGTGTTTAGAAGTAACTGGTGCATTGCTTTGTGGCAATATTAAAGAGGAGGTTACAATAAACATGTCTCGTCACTTTATCGTTATCTGATTCCTTTTGAGAGACCAGAATTAATCCTTCCATTGTTATTGTTTAGTATGCAACTGTTCAGTAAGGAGAATTTAGTTTGGATGTGGCAATCATAGCAGCTTGTTTAGGTTATGATTTATTGATGCATGGTGCAGAGTAAAGCTCTTGTCAAATTTCTCCACTTGAGATTTTCTCTCATGAGGAGTTGACCATGGTATCAAATTATGCAATTATGCAATTTCAAACATGACACCTAAATAACTTCTTCCAGCAAATTACCCTAGTGTATTAAATTATATAACTTTGAAGTTGACAATTCAGTGAAGCTATTCTCAGAAATTTCATAATTGCGAGGCGTGTTACCCTCATATATCAAATTATGCAATTTCACAGAATGGGAATTGAGAGAATCTCTTCCTACAAATTTCGCATTTGTGAGCCCTTTTACAGTCATGTAACAAATATAGAATTTCAAATATGATAAATGAGTAAAGCTGTTCTCACAAATTTCAAACATGAGGCATTTTACTCTTGTGTATCAAATTATGAGATTTTCAATGTGACAAATGAATAAAGTTCTCAAAAAACTCACACATGTGAGGCTTTTTAACTTCATTTATCAAATTATGAGATTTCAAATGTGATAAATATGAATGCTCTTATCACAAAGTTCACAATATTAACGCTTTTTAACATCATGTATCAAGTTATGAGATTTCAAATGTGTGAACTCATGAAGCTATTGTCGCAAAGTCCATACTTATGATACTTTTGACCCTCATGCTTCAAATATAAGAAATGAGTAAACCACTTCTCCAAATTTCAAATTCTGAGGCCTTTTACACACTTATCAAATTATGTGAATTTACATGTAGCCACCACTGAATCACTTCTCACAAATTTCACATTAGTGAGGATTTCTACCCTCATGAATCAAATTATGTCTTTTAATGGATGACAAAGATCTAAAGCTCTTTTCACAAATTTTACACTTGTAAGGTTTTCTACCCTCATGTATCAAATTGTGATATTTCAAATGTGAGGAATAAGTAAAGCTCCTCTCACAAATTTTACACTTATGAGGCCTTTTTCCTTCATGTCCCAAATTATGCGATCTCAAAGATGAAACTTGTTTAAACCTCTTGTCACAAATTTCACATTTGTGTGGCTTTTTACCCTCGTGTATCAACTTATGGATTTTCAAAGATGACACTCGTGCAAACCTCTTGTCACAAATTTCACATTTGTGTGGCTTTTTACCCTCGTGTATCAACTTATGTATTTTCAAAGATGACACTCGTGCAAACCTCTTGTCACAAATTTCACATTTGTGTGGCCTTTTACCCTCATGTAGCAAATTATGCCTCTTCAAATGTGCAGAAAGTCTAAACCTCTTCTCACAGATTCCACACTTGTGAGGCCTTTTACCCTCATGTATCAAATTATGCATTTTCAAATGGGACAAACAAATAAACCCCTTCTGACAAATATCACACTTGAGAGGCTTTTCAGAATCATGTATAAACTTATGCCTTTTCAAACCTGACAAGCGAACAAAGCTCTTGTCACAAAGTTCACACTTGTGAGGTTTTCTACCCTCATGTATCAAATTGTGATATTTCAAATGTGAGGAATAAGTAAAGCTCCTCTCACAAATTTTACACTTATGAGGCCTTTTTCCTTCATGTCCCAAATTATGCGATCTCAAAGATGACACTTGTTTAAACCTCTTGTCACAAATTTCACATTTGTGTGGCTTTTTACCCTCGTGTATCAACTTATGGATTTTCAAAGATGACACTCGCGCAAACCTCTTGTCACAAATTTCACATTTGTGTGGCTTTTTACCCTCGTGTATCAACTTATGTATTTTCAAAGATGACACTCGTGCAAACCTCTTGTCACAAATTTCACATTTGTGTGGCTTTTTACCCTCATGTAGCAAATTATGCCTCTTCAAATGTGCAGAAAGTCTAAACCTCTTCTCACAGATTCCACACTTGTGAGGCCTTTTACCCTCATGTATCAAATTATGCCTCTTCAAATGTGCAGAAAGTCTAAACCTCTTCTCACAGATTCCACACTTGTGAGGCCTTTTACCCTCATGCATCAAAGTATGCATTTTCAAAAGGGACAAACAAATAAACCCCTTCTGACAAATATCACACTTGAGAGGCTTTTCAGAATCATGTATAAACTTATGCCTTTTCAAACCTGACAAGCGAACAAAGCTCTTGTCACAAAGTTCACACTTGTGAGGTCTTTTACCCTCATGTATCAAATTATGCAATTTTAAATGTGACACACGAGTAAAGCTCTTATCACAAATTTCACACTTGTGAGGCTTTTTATGCTCATGAATCAATTTGTGCAATTTGAAAGCTGACAAATCAGTGAAGCTCTTATCACAAATGCTACATATGTGTGACCTTTCACCTATATGAATCAATAAAGTCCTACTGTATACTTTCCTATCACTACAGTTACCAAATTGTTCTAACTGAACATGGGTTTCTAAAGGTAGTATCTTTGTGACACCATATTCTTGACTTTCACACTCAGGAGAATCCTTTCCATAACTGATGCTTGTGGTTTTCCCTGAGGGTTTAGCAGAATCACCACTGCTAGCAACACAAACTGCTTCTGCACATAATCTGAAATTTTGGAGCATTTAGCATTAGGTACAACAACAAAATAATGAAGGCAATTAAATCTGGATAAAGAATCTCTGTTTGCTTACAATTGTGAACTGTAGTTACAAATTCATGCAGAGCATCCACACTGTTCGTTACAACTGAAATAACTTTATTAATTTGCAATATTATTAAGTACATATTAAAATCTTTTACATAAAAACATGTTAATGGTAAAGCCAGTCTGATGTTTGTAGCAACACAAGCAGTGTGTGTTACATGCAATTATATCAACTTTCAGGTTTGCTAGCAACTATTCAGTGTAATACCTGTGTTGATTAAACTTGGCAAGAAAATATTTTCATAATAAAAAGATTATCAAGCCAGTACACAGTCAGCAGCCAATACAATGGATACTATGTTTCTAATAGATTTTAAAGTATGAATGGAAAAGCATCAACACATTACATATTCAACATGGATGGTCCCAAAATCAGTAAATGCATTTTAAATCCTTGGCATTACATGAGTTTCTCCATAGTCTTCTTATAAATCCTTGTTTTTCTGTCTACTTCATGTTAACTGAAATGTTTGCAGAAATCATTTCATTACACATTTTGTTGAAGGTATAGGAGGGATACAGGAAAATATTTAATAGTGGATGATTCTGTATCAGCTTTGAAATTCTACTCTTTCCATGACATGAGAAACAAAACATGGCAGCTTAAAACTTCAAAATAGTACATATAAAGCCTTCAAATATTCAAACCAATAACAATAAATATCTCACAAATGGTTAATAGCATAAAAATAAATTTGATAAAAATTGTATATTTAAATAAGACCTACCCTTTTGGTTTGTTTAGTTTGTGCTTTGTTTAATCTTTGTTTATCCCTCATGGTTTACCAGTAATACAGAACTGTAAAAAATTAATTCAGAATGAAGAGGACTTTGCACCCTATTCACCGAGAATTAGAAATTATAGTATTAGATCTCCCCACCACTACAGATACTAGGCTTTTAGTAGTGCAAAAACAACGATGGATCAAACATAAAGCAGAATTTTCCGTGAGCCAACTGCTTTGTGGCAATGGTGAGGATATATGGAGGAATTCTTATGGTGGCAATGTGTATCCTCTACATATCCAAATAACCTCAACTTGTAATGCAGTCCTTGAACATAGAACATTAAAACCTTTCATAAGCAGAGAATGTTAAAAGGTGTGCTAATGTGGTGATGTTGCTATATACAGGTTGAATCACCTAAAACTTACACCGCAAATATTTTGGAAATGGAAAGTGCTATTGGCATACAGTTTTCACAGCATTGATTGTTAGCCAGGGGCCGGTACGTTTAACCTATTAACATATTTTAATAATACTGAGAAAGTGTATTTTTTGAGCAAACATACAATTTTTTAAACGGAACAATGCCTAGTTACATCAACAGAATAAAGGTAGGGTAAATTGCAATGTCAATGGTCTTTGTTGCAGGATTCTAGTGTAAGTGGTTTACGAGAAATTGTGTTTTGAAAAGTTTCCACCCTGACAATTGTTTATCCCATTCAACCTGCTTAGTTGCTAGGTACGATGTTATGTTTGTTTGCATTGTGTTTTCTGCTCATAGATTGCATTGCGACTTTCTGGTCAGTTTATGACAGTTCAAGCAGTAAGTTGTGAGTGGAAGATGGGGTTTACTGATGAAGAAAAAACCGACATGCCCATAGTATAGTGTAGGAAGAATGCAGTTCGTTTCTGTATGGTGTATGCGGAAATGTATCCCAATAGATGTCAACCATCTTGGCAATTATTTATCAATGTCTTCAACCAATTACATGAAAATGGTACTGTAACACCTAGAAAATGTAACAGAAACAAGTGTCTGGAGAAGAGTCAGAAATTAATTTTTTGGCTGCCATTGCAGTAGACCTGCAAATTAGTTATTCCACAATCGCACACGGAAGCAGCATAAGTCAGGCAAGTGTACCGTGCATTCTCCATTGACATACATTCCATTCCTATCACATCTCTCTCTATCAAGAGCTGCATTTTGAGAATTATGGGCAGTTTTGTACATCGGCATTAAGACAAGATACTCCAGATTCATCATGTATCTTGTTGAGGCAACATTTACTAATCTTGGCCAGGTAAACTGCAGAAACATGCACTATTGGTCTGTTGACAATCCTTGTTGGCTTCGTCGGGTGGAATGTCAGCGTCCATAGAATTTAAACGTGTGGTGTGGGATAGTGAACCATCAGCTCATTGGCCCTTTGTTCATAGAAGGAACAAGGAACTCCGCAAGTATTACAGCCTCCTGACAGACCATCTGCCACAGATGCTAGAATCCACAAGTATTGCAGCCTCCGGACAGACCATCTGCCACAGATGCTAGAAGACGTTCCTTTGCAGACTAGAAGGAACCTGTGGTACCAACATGATGGCTGTCCAGCCCATAGTGCATGAAGTACTACAGCTTGTCTTAATGGATTGTTTCCAAATCGTTGGTTTGGACGAAGAGGACCTGTACCTTGTCCGGCCCGTTCACCGGATCTGACCTCTTTAGACTTTTTTCTGTGGGGAAAGCTGAAAGACACTGTCTACAAGGATGTACCAACTACACCAGATGATATGAAATGATGTATTACTGCTGCCTGCTCTGAAATTTCCACTGAAATGCTAGAACGCATGCAGCAGTCTTTCCATAGCAAACTGGAAGCGTGTATTGAAGCTGCCGGTGGTCATTTTCAACACAACCTTTGAAGAGCTATGTTCTCTTTACTTGTAAGAATCCACAGAAGTATTGTAATTCCCTTTTGTTTTTCTTTAGTTTATGCTACCACAGATTGTACAAGTGTTGGTGCATAAAAGCTTCAAAATAAGATTTCTCGTAAACCACTTGCACTAGAATCTTGCAACAAACGCCACTGACATTGTAATTTACCCTACCTTTATTCTGTTGATGTAACTAGGCATTGTTCCATTTAAAATATTGTATGTTTGCTCATAAAATACGCTTTCTCAGTATTATTAAAATCTGTTTATAGGCTAAATGTACGAGCCCCTGATTAACAATCAATGTTGTGGAAACTCCACATCAATAGCACTTTCCATTTCCGAAATATTTGCGGTGCAAGCTTTAGGTGATTCACCTTGTATAAGGAATTTACCTTTTTCTTAAATAAGTAAAACATTTTCCAAACTAACTTCTGGCAATTATTATTTGTCAAATTAAATATCTACACTGACCTGGATTACAGCACATCTCTTCTCCATTTATTAGCTCAGTAAATGAGCAGAAGGTAAAGACATCTGTTCAGCAGTGCATTCTCATTAAGATTATTACTACACGTAAGCTACCTATAAATACCTAGTTCTTATGTGTACAAATAAACTACAATTAGTTATATATCTTAATGTTTGATTTCAAATATAAATGTATGGAAGCATTTTCTTGGTGTCTAAAATCATATTCTAGCAATTGAGTCCCATTTTAAGGTTTTAAGGCCAAAAAGTGTCTATTTTACCACTTGTGTTGTTTTAATAATCTTTTTCCCCATTCAAGTATTGATATCATGGGGTTAGTTTGATTCAAAGACTTCCAGATAGGAAAGTAGTAGGAATGAAACATTTCTGAAAAAAATACTGGTTTATTTTAGGCCTTTAGCAGGTGATAGATTTACTAAGTTTTGGAAAGACAAAGAGAATAGTTGATCCATCCAGGTGTCTTTGCCATCCTTTGTAATTGGTTGCTGACTGCAATACAGCAGAAATTCCTTCCCAAGTGCAAGAAGAGTCAGTGGCAGATTTCTCATTGTTTTGTGACTTGCATAACTCCTCTCCTTCATTATCAAATAGTTCAAGTTATATGTTCCTTGTCATTCAGAAAGTTTTACAACAAAGCAATCCTTTCTCTCTAACTATCCATATTGAAATAAAATGTAATTGTTTGCAATTGTTCATAAGATTTCTCCAGGTTTTCTGTGCTGCTTTTTCAAATATATTTCAAACAGTTCTTTAAAATTATAAAATTTAGTTTTATTTATGCGGCTCTTTAACTGCTGCAGTCCTTAGCATCCCATTCTATATTGGGTGTGAACGACCAGCAAGTTTGCTCTGAGGCCACTTTATCAGGCTTGAGGTTCTTTTACATGCCGTAAATCTATGACATGGAACAACCAGCTTTACTTCCCTTCCAAAGGAAGTCATGATAAGGAGTTTTACACCCGAAAAAATCCATTGCCCTCTGCCGAGTTAGAACCTGCAACCTTGGGAACTAGAGGCTAGCACGGTAACCACTAGACCATGGAGGACGACATTCTTTAAGGGGGCTGATGGGTGATATTTCTATTTTGCACAATTTTAAAGCTACAACTTAATTTTTTGTACATATATTTAGGGTGCTATGTGGAACTACTTGACATTCATTTTTGTATGTCAACTAGTTTTTGAATTATGAAAATTTTCTTTCAAAATATTTGCAAATTTCAAAATAAAACACACTTAACACTTTTTGAAAAAAGTTTGAAATTTCTTTTACAAAATCAGAAACTCATTTACAAAATACTTGATGCATCGATTTTGTAATATCTTAACTGTAAGGGAAATTAAAAAAAAAAGAAATTATGACCTGCATAGCAAACATTTCAAAACTTTTGCAATCATACACACATTTTATTTTTTATCTCAAAAAGCACTAAGTTAATCCTGAATTCTATGTGTCAGTATTTATGTTATGCTTTATAGAATGTATAGTAAAAATTTCATATCTTTAACACATAATTTGTGGATGTTATTTTATTTTAAATGAGCAAAAGTGTAGCAAAAATTAAAGTGAGGAAAAATGAGTTTAAAAGTTTGTCTGCAGTTAACCACAAATAATGACTTGCAGACCTTCCTAGAAGTGTCCATCTTAGATGTGTAATTTGTACTCTTTTTTTCCAATACAAGCACTACAAGCCTTTCAGTGCCAAGTGCTATATATAAACACTTTTGATTGTGGTCATTACACTTCAGGTCCTTCACCAATGATGACAGTAAAACTGGTGTCCACCAATATATATTTACACTCTTCATTATTTATTACAGGTATATGTTCACAATTATTCTCCAACTGATTCTGCCATAAATTTCTCTTTTGTACATCACATTCTTGCTCATCTAACCTTTCATCATAGTATCATTTACATTATTACACTTGTTTCTGGCTTATGTATATGAAACAACATATAATTTGAAGTTACACGACATCTACTGGCAAAGCTGCTGTTATTATGTTATACCAATCATGACGACTCAGTGACAGGACAGAAATTAACTTTCACGGTAAAATTCCCACATAAAATTGGTAAAAAATGTGGATTTTTTGCATCTTGCAGCGATTCCATTACCTGTCATGCATTCTCAGGGACATTTAAGGAGTGCAGACCTTTAAATATAAGATAATCAGAGCAACTTCCAGGCACTGTAATGCTTTAAAACTTTGCATATGCACTTCAAACCACCCAGTATTTTTTGGTACAAAAAAAACCAAAATGTGAAATTTTGTCATTTTTGGTTATATTTTTACCCGTTTCCCCCCGTAACATTCCTGTCACTAATGATATACTGTATTTTTGCAAACATCATTTTGGGGTGGCTTCATATCAGCTTTAGATCAGAATGATATATCGACAGTGTAAGGTGTATTTCCACTATGTGATCTATTGAATAAGTTTTGGGTATCTCCTTTTTAACTTTGTAAGCTCAGATTATGTAATAGCAACCTTAAATCAATAATTTAAGATGTGATAAAACATTTTCTACCATAATGTAGTAAAGTTACTGTTTCTATAATTTTTAATGCTCACTATGTAATTGCATTTTTAAGCTTATTGGGAATTTAGAAATGATAACATTTTTAGATGCAAAAATAAGAAGTTTATCTTCTGGAAGTTGTGTATTTAGGCACCTAAAGATTAGAGGTCTATTTAATATCAAGGAAGACATAAAGCCTCCGAAAGTTTGAGAAGATTCCAGGCAAAGTTTAAGAAAGAAACTCTTAAGGCAAGTATATGAGTGGTATTTCTTTCATGATGTTTTCCATTCTTGTTTCATAAACCCAAACCACAATGCGATCATTAAGGGAGCGTACTCGAAAATTTATATTATTATTTTCCTTTCCAATTTTTTTCTTTCTATACCATCTTGGTTTGATACGTGTGGAAGATATCAAAAGATAATGGGCCAATTCAATTTCAGGTCCTCTACATACTCTGGTGTCTAAGACTATATTTGCTAATTTATTGTTACATATTATGTAGTCAGTAATAGATTTAGTTTCTAGCTTCACATGTGAATTTAGGGCTATGTTTGAATGAATGAATTTTCATATCTTGGCTATATGGAATACTTTATGGATGTAGCAGATATACACTATGTGATCAAAAGTATCCAGACACCTGGCTGAAAATGACGTACAAGTTTGTGGCGCCCTCCATCGGTAATGCTGGAAGTCAATATGGTGTAGGCCCATCCTTAGCCTTGATGACAGCGTTCACTCTCGCAGGCATACTTTCAATCAGGTGCTGGGAGGCTTCTTGGGGAATGGCAGCCCATTCTGCATGGAGTGCGGAACTGAGGAGAGGTATCGATGTAGGTCAATGAGGCCTGTCACGAAGTCAGCGTTCCAAAACATCCAAAGACGTTCTATAGGATTCAAGTCAGGACTCTGTGCAGGCCAGTCCATTACAGGGATGTTATTGTCGTGTAACCACTCCGCCACAGCCCGTGCAGTATGAACAGGTGCTCGATCATGTTGAAAGATGCAATCGCCATCCCCGAATTGCTCTTCAACAGTGAGAAGCAAGAAGCTGCTTAAAATATCAATGTAGGTCTGCGCTGTGATCGTACCATGCAAAACAAGGGGTGCAAGCCCCCTCCAGGAAAAACATGACCACACCATTACAGCACCACCTCCAAATTTCACTGTTGGCACTACACACGCTGGCAGATGACATGCACTGGGCATCCACCATACCCACACCCTGCCATCGGATCGCCACATTGTCTACCATGATTCATCACTCCACACGTTTTGCCACTGTTCAGTCGTGTAATGTTGACACTCCTTACACCAAGCGAGGCGTCATTTGGCATCTTCCTGCGTGATGTGTGGCTTATGAGCAGCCGCTCGACCATGGAATCCAAGGTTTCTCACCTCATGCCTAACTGTCATAGTACTTGGAGTAGGTCCTGATGCAGTTTGGAATTCCTGTGTGATGGTCTGGATAGATGTCTGCCTATTACTCTTTATGACCCTCTTCAAATGTCGGTGGTCTCTGTCAGTCAACAGACGAGGTCGGCCTGTACGCTTTTGTGCTCTACATGTACCTTCATGTTTTCACTTCACTATTACATCAGAAACAGTGGACCTAGGGACGGTTAGGAGTGTGGAAATCTCGCGTACAGACTTCTGACACAAGTGACACCCAATCTCCTGACCACATTCGAAGTCCATGAGTTCCACGGAGCGTCCCATTCTGCTGTTTCATGATGTTTAATGACTACTGAGGTCGCAGATGGGTACCTGGCAGCAGGTGGCAGCACAATGCACCTAAGATGAAAAACGTATGTTTGTGGGGTGCCACATGCTTTTGATCATATAGTGTACCAGATAAAATTCTTAAACACACCAGAACCATGGGGATTATAAACATCATAATGAAAAGTACAGAGGCACGCAAGATTACGCTCTGAAAGATTTTGGTAGGACCGGTCTTGTTAAGTTAGTGAGGCATACAAAATAAGACAAAAAGATGAAAACAGGTTAACAGCTAATGAAACAGATTCCTGCTCTCAACAGCTGGCTGTACAGGATGGGACCAGAAACACAATGAAGATGTGCTAAAGGAGTTACAAACTGTATTTGTAGTCCAACATTCCAAAGTACCAGAAAAACTGGAAGAAACACATACATCGATTGCACTGTAGTAGATTCCTATAGTCATGTTTAATTACCATCCTAGAGGGAAATGACCTCTGGGTCGCCATAAGAAACAATGGTTGAATAATCCAGCTTTGAATCTGTAACAGGTCCTTGGCCTAAAACTTGAATGGAAGAAGTAGTGTATGAGTAGGTATGAAACATTTTCATTGGGCTGAGAAGCTGTGGAAAATGAAACCCCACCAACGATGACTGCAGGAAACATCCATGCTGTTCATGATTTTATTGGGGCAGATGGGCACATAACAATCCCTGAAGTTGCAGATGAACTTGACTCTGCCAGATGGGTTCTTTGTCTACTTACTTAGGACCTGGAGGTCTGTCAACAGGTGCCAGGAGGAAAGAGAGGAAACTTGGATCCACCTTCACCAATCATTACCAACTGCTGTTCATCACTTCACAACTACTTTTTGGGTCTCCAAGAGCATTTTGATCACGACTTTCTTCATGAAAGAACAACAGTAAATGCTGCCAACTGCTTCAGGTTTGTGGGGTGAAACGAGTACATCACAATAAACAACTCCAGCACCAATCCAAAACATAATTTGTTTGAAAATAAGAAAAATCTAGTTTATACTTTACCTTCATATAAGGTATAAAAGCCTCCAAAGTATCTGTGGAGTTCAGATAAAACAAGAGTGAGGCATGGAACAAACTTCAATATCCTATTTGCTGGAGTAATTATTATATTTCCATTTGTTTCAGTTCAAGAACATGAGAGATCTGCTATATCATAAATGCAAGATTGTATTATAAACTTGCTGGCTTACCCGATGCTTCAAGGGGAGCTTTTTGAACTCAAATGCTGATTTAATTAATTTGATTACTTGCCCCAATCTTTGTGAAATTATTGTGCAATTAAGAGTAATACATGAATTGATTAATGACACAGAACAACTCTCACTTTTTAAACTATCCAGAACACGTTTTGGAGGCTAGTTTTCTCGTCAACCAGACATTGACCAATCTTGGGTACTGAAGCTCTGGTATCAGTTTTAGGGACTTTACAATGGATTGTTCTGGGGAATACTGAAAATTAACACTTTGGTTTTATTTTTCTGCTTGAAAATCTGTTCTCGTGCTGACAATTCCTGCTGAAGGGGGGAACCCTTGTATGTTTTAATGGTTTTGATGTCATGATTTTTTGTCCAAATATGGATGGCAACAGCTAATTTTTCTAGATGTTTGTATTTTATACTTTTAGAATGCTCATTGGCTTTGTTTCAAGGTTCCTCTTTGTTTTTCTTATATAAATTTATTGCTATCTATTTGGTAAATCCTGGATTTTTTTATTAAGGGATTGTGTCATAGTGGTAGAGCATTGTGTATTTGTTAATTTGAACCAACTGAATGTTGTGTTCACTGAAAACGTTTTTAAATTTGTTGAACTTCTTTGTGAATTTTTTAAAGACATCTCTTCTGTTGTAGTGAGCAAGGTTGTTTCCTTCAAAAGTTCTTTTTTTTTTTTTTTTTTTGCTATGTTCACTTTGTTGTCAACCCAAAACTTTTGTAAAGCATTTATTTCTGCAATTTCAGTTATTTTATTATACTCTGTTCATATTTGTGTGCTGAAAGTGGTATGTTCACAAGTCTGTGAATTAAACCATTAAAAACTGCCTGTTCATAAGAACTTGGGTTGTTTATAGCTACAATCAAAAATTTCTCCAATGGCCAACAACCCAAAAGCAAACCTCTAACATGCAACTGGGTGCTATATCTTCTGAACATGGTATATTAATCTCGGCTAAGGAAAAAGAACCTAAGAATGCTATCCAAGTCTTGCAGAAACCCTGGAGAAGGCAGGAAGTTTTCAATATCACCCTTTGGACCCAGCATATTTCAAATCAGGACACCAATTGGAGGGTCATGGATGAATCAACAATTTCAGATCATTACTACATATCTTTTAATGTTAGTACAGTTATAAGAGCTAATACCTAAAGGAATCTCAGAAGAAGCTACTGGGAGCCTTATATGCAGGATCTCCCAGGTCGTATTGGGCAGACTGAATAGGATTACGTCTTTTGTATATTGACCTCACCTACTTAATTCAAGAGCCTATCCCTGACAGCTATCATGATAACTTCCCCATTCAAAAACAGCTGAAATCCCAGAAAGATACATGGTGGACCACTAAAGACAGTGAACATAAGAGACACAGAGTAAGATCTCTCTTTAAGAGAGGAAAAAAGAATGGAAATTGGAGGAAGTATCATATAGACTCAAAATATAATAAAAGTATATGAAAGGTCTAACAATCTCCTCACAAACCTTCAGTCAAGAAATATCTAGCCTATCATAAACAGCTAGGCTACAAAGAGCATTGGCCCATGATCCAATAAGTGCTATAACAATAATATGCAAGCCTACAGGTGGATTTATACTTGGCTGTAAAAAACACTCAAAGTTATCTTTGAAATACACTTCCCTGGATGCATATATGATGACAACACCTGTGAATTCACAGGCCACCGAGAAATCTCTAGACCAGAGGCAATGCAGGACTAGCAACTTGTACATCAAATATCCTAATTCATAGTGTTAAGTGTGCAAATGATAAACTTTAAACCTCCAGGTGGAGATAGTATCTTTCCTGCAGAAGATACCTGCCTCACTCTGTATCCTCCTCTGAGCCAGTATAAGCTTGAGCTATGTTCCTCTGGACTTACAGCTCAAGAGTAGTGTTTACTCCTAAGCATGGGCATAATAATTACATCAAATCCTCGGCCTACCGACTGATCAGTCTAACAGCATTCCTTTAAAAGCCTTTGGGAAGACTGATTGAAAGATATATTTGAAGGAGGGTACTGTCAGATACCCCCTTCCATCAAAAATAACATGCCTACCAGCCTTCTAAGTCCTGTGTAACAGTGTTGCACAGAGTCTTGTCACTAGACCACAGGACTTGATGGCTTGTGCTTTTACTAACATCCCCTATGAATCTATGGGTTTAGCTGCACAGAAGTATGGAGTCAATGACACACTTTTTAGTTGGATAAACTCCGCTTAGGAGCAGAACAATTACAGCTAACTTCCTTGGGGAAATGAGAGCGATCATCACCATGAGGGGCTGTCCACAGGGGGGAGTTCACCCTGCCCTGCTTTGGAACCTCATGATGGACAGTCTACTCAAATATATGACCCAAGAGAGATACTGTATACAAGGCTATGCAGATGACATAGCGCTGGTTACTTTAAAGAAATTTCCCTTTAGAGTCTCAGACATGTGAATCAAGGACGGAAGAAAATTCACAACCGGTGTATGCAGCAGGGCCTTTTCATCAACTGGAGACCCTGCTGGGACTTTCTCCCATGGACATTTATTTATAAGCAGTGGCCAGACTTACTGCAGACAGGGAACTGGAGATGCAGCTGATCAATAACTGGACACACCTGCATTTTAATTTTGTGGATATCTCAGTCATGAGTATGCGATCTGACCTAATGAATACTCAATATTGCTCCCTCCCTCCATTTAAGGTAACTCTTAGGTTTCAAGAACATGGATGGAAGGAATTATGCCACCAACTTGTGTGGTTAACAAATGAATCCTGTATAGGGACACAATCATGTGCAGGCATACATGTCCTAACTCCAGGACAAATATCAGTATAAGCCTTGGGAAACATTGCACAGTATTTCAGGCGAAAGTGTTTGCTATCCTAAACTATACGCTAAGAGTTGGGAAAGGTTACCATGGTAAATATATTCTCATACTTACAGTCAAGGTGGTTTAAAAGCACTCTTCTTGCACCAGGTAAAACCAAAACCGGTATGGGAATGCCAAAATGAACTGAGCGCCCTGTCATGTTGCAACAAGCTTGAACTGTAGTGGGCATGAGGGCATCTACGAGAATGAACAAGCTGATCAGCTGGATAAAAAGAGTACTAAGATACCACCCTGTGTAGGCCTGTGGTTGCAATCAGAACACACACTGCCAAAACCTCAGTAAGAACATGGATTGAGAAAAACAACTCAGATGGCAAACCTATCCTGGACAATCCAGGTCCTTAGGTCCACACAACACTCTTACCTCACCTTTCCTGAAATTGGACAGAAGAAGAATAAGGGAAGTAGTTGCATTAGGTTCTGAACATGATCACTTCATGATCATGATGAGATGGGGTTTAAGGGCACTAAACAGCTAAGGTCATCAGTGCCCTTACAAAGTATAAAATTTAAAACAAAAAAACAATAACGGGTAAAAAACCGCATAGTCAAAAACACTATAAAACAAGCCATCAAATTTTAAAACCACGGGAGAGGCTTAACCTCCCGCAACTTGTTCTACCGGAGGGCCCTCCACTCACCACGCCAAAGCGAGAGGATGCGCTGACGTAAAATAACACACAAATCTGACGAGGGAACAACCGAGGTAAAAAATCTGGAGGATAAAATCGCCGTTTTGGCAGCGGCGTCAGCAGACTCGTTCCCTGAGATGCCCACATGACCTGGAATCCACATGAAGGACATGCTGATGCCAGAAGCACCAAGCGAGTGGAGCAGGTCATGAATGCGCTGTACTAGCAGGCGGTAAGAGTACAGCACACGAATACTTTGAAGAGCACTCAGGGAATCTGAATAAATAAAACAGTGCTGTAAGTCGTGCCGCTGGACATATAAAAGTAACTGATAAGTATTAAAAAGTTCGGCGGTAAAAATCGAACATTGTCCAGGTAAACGAAAGGTAAAACTACGTTGACGAAAAAAAAGGCACACCCTACTCCGACATCAGTCTTAGACCCAACAGTATATATAAAATGTAAGTCCCTGAATTGTGCCTGAAGTTCTAAAAACGCTGATCTAAGAACTGAAGAAGGGGTCTCGATCTTCGGCATTGACGTTAACCCAAGGTGAGAGTGGGCCTCAGCGCACAACCATGGAGGAAAACGAGTTTCCCCCTGGGAAGGGCCGGCGCTGGCGTAAAGTCCAAATGCCGAAAAAGCTGTCGAAATCGAACCCCTGGAGAGAGCAATGCAGAGGAGCTAACTAAATATTGCCGATCAAGTGAATCCTCGTAAAATAACTCGAAGGAAGGGTGGGCAGGAGAGCTTGAGAGCCGACAGGCGTAGCTACACAAAAGCATCTCACGCCTGAAGGACAGCGGAGGCTCTGCAGTTTCAGCATACAGACTTGGTACAGGGCTGGTTGGAAAGGCCCCTGTAGCGATTCTTATGCCACGATGGTGAATGGCATTCAGGCGACGTAACACCAACGGACGTGCCGATGAATAGACAATGCACCCGTAATCAAGCTTGGATCGGACCAACGAGCGATACAGACGCAGAAGGATGGTCCGATCAGCTCCCCAGGATGTGCCACTTAATACACATAAAAGGCTAAGAGAACAGTCACACTTTGCTTTTAAAAACGAAATGTGCGAAATCCAGCTCAGTTTCGTCGAATATCAACCTCGAAAATTTCACCTCGTCTCCAAATGGAAGGACCTCCGGCCAAAGATGGAGAGAGGGCGGACGGAAAGCCTTCCGGCGCCAGAAATTGATACAGACGGATTTCTCGGCGGCCTAAATTAAAGCCGTTGGATCGTGAGGGCGAAGCTTGGTCTCCTGCAAACACACGACCATAGGTGAATGGGAACGCAATAAACGTTGCACTTCCGCCCTATGCGATCGTACACCACGTAAATTCCAGGTCAGGATAGCCATGAATAAAAGGGATAAACTGTCTACTTAGAAGGCGGCTCAAAATAACTTTTTGCTTAACGTTAGGGCTCGGGCTTTTGGTATTGAGTTGGTCAGACTCCATAGGCTCCTCGAAAGGAGGGCCCACGCGTACAGTGCGAGAAACCGATTCAAGCTCCGAGAATCGTTTCTAGATGGCAATGGGCGAAGTGTGCCGCTGAGCGCGGCTTGTCCCAGGAGCATCCTGGGACTGCGACCTTCGAGGAGGAGAAGGTGAATTTTTCTTACCGTGTGCATGCGGAGGGTCTTTAAGAAAATCTTCTCTGCAAAGTTTCTGCTTTGATTTCTTCTCAGGTGCTTGCAACTTCAGTACCTTAGGACCAGCTTTAGATGGCTTCATTACTGTGGCTGAAATGGACGGCCGGATGTTAGTGGCGGTCAATGCAGTCATGGTCCAGGTCTGAGTTTCGGCATCCTTCCGTGGTACTGGCGAGGAAACAACAGAACTGAAAGTACCCGATCGCAGGAGCGAAGGTAGGCGGGCATGGAAACGCCTCCGGGCTTCCGCGAAGGACAGTTTCTCCTTTACCGGCATCTCCTGGATCGCCTTTTCGTCCAAGTACCGCGGACAGTCGGCAAATGACGCAGAATGAGACCCATTGCAATTAACGCAAACGGGTCCTGATGAACAGGTACCATCGTGTGACGGCTGGCTACAGGAGGCACAGATAGTAACGGCACTCTTACAAGAGACTTGTATAAGCCCAAAACGTTGGCATTTAAAACAACACAGAGGTCTAGGAATATATGGCCTCACCGCAATACGCTCGTACCCTGCTGAAAGACTCGTGGGCAGATCGACGTCATCGAAAGTGATAAACAGGGTACGAGTTGGTACCAAAATTCCGTCGCGTTTAGACTGCACTCGATGAACAGCTGTCACCTTTTGATCAGAAAGATAGTCGACAAGTCCGTCGCCCGACAACCATCGAGGCTATGGATGATAACGATGCCTCGACAGGAATTCAAGGTGCGGTGCTTCTCAATACGGATAGGATAACCGTGGAGAAGCGTGGCGCACAACAAGAACTTACTCTGCTGTTTGGATTTCGTTTGAACCAACAATGAACCAATCCGAAGATGAGTGCAGGACTGAACCGCACCTACAATAGCGTCAATGCCCTTCTGTACAATAAAAGGGTTCACCTTCTCAAAAGTTTGACCTTCCTCAGTTCGCAAAATCACTAAGTAACAGTCGATGGTGCTACTTCTGTTACAAAAACTCTGTGGGGCTTATTATTAGTAATGGAGAAAGAGAGCTCCATAGCGAAAGAAATCCTTCACCATTGCAACCGTCTCTGACCTCTGGCTCTGACTTCCCGGGCGTAACCCCGGCTTGGGTGAGTGGCCTATCTATACCAGTCTCATCCCATGGTCACACCTCCCAGAACATAAACAGAGGGACCCAATGGCCGTTGGAAGTCAGCAGCTCATGCAATGGCCCCCCCCCTGCGGGACTGCAGTTGAACAGAGGTTACGAACACACCCTACATGACGATTCCGGGTGGTAGGGATGATGCCATTACCCGCTCACCCAGCTGTGCACCCAGTGTGCGGGTATCCGTCGGGCTGTGTCCACAGAGGATTAAAAGAAAAGGGTAAAATAAATAAAACTGTGTGGGCATTTCGCACGCAAGATAGGCCGACGAAGAAGTAAAATAGAGGTGTGAATGAATGGAATTGGGGTGAAATGTGATAAAGAGATTAGAGAAGAAAGAAACGATGGCAAGGGGCATCATGGAATAAAATGCACAGAATGCACGAGAGCCTACCTTGAGTCACACGGTCACGAGGACGAACCCACCTCGACCGGACGAGGGTGAAGGGATAATGATGGCAATGAGAGGCTCGGGCACCCCAAACCCGTACTCACATAAGGTGAGCCCCTGGGGGGTGGTCACTTCAGGAAACATCTGTAGAATGTGCAAAGAGCCTCACATTTCCTGTTTGATTGCTCGTCCTGGCAAGAAAGAGATTTACCCTTCCTAAAATCATGGAAGACCTAGGAAATGATGCTGATACTGGAATCAAAATACTGCAGCTTGCTCAGGGAGATTCTGGAAAGAATGAGAGCATCTTCCAATGGGGTTGCACAATTAGCCTTTTAGGCTGACATATTGGAGGTCAACAAAGCTCCAAAAAATATATCTAATCTATTAGATAGTTGTGAGTTATGTCCAATTTGTAAACCACTGCTGCAAAATAAACAATGCTGGTTACAAGTTAACCAATATTTTATATATAACAATATAGGTATCAGTTGATAATTTTGGATGTTAAACTGGGCACACCTTTCTTCAAGTGTGTATATATTTCATAATAAAGTTGATTTAAACAAAAATGTAGCAAAACTTACTTACAAAGGATCATTAGATTTTGGTATCCAGAAACCTCAGTGCTTACATTCTTAGATTTAAAATAAAGCTTATACAGAGGTTTGACTTTGCATATATTTACAGTATTTGATAAATGGCAATTAAAGAAATGGATATAACATGAGATTTGTACGATTATAAACAAGATCGATTGCTGCTTTCAAGCTTTGTGTTCTATTGGTTTGTATGTTACATCATGGCCAGCTATGTATATTGCTTGGAGGAAATGTAAGTGGCTTTTGTTTTTACATGTATTCTCTTTGGAGAAGAGCAACTAACCAGCTTTACTTTCTACAGGCATTCTCTATGGAGTAACAGCAACTAACTGGCTTAAGCTTCTACATGTATTCTCTGTGAAGTAACAGCAACTAACTGGCTTAAGTTTCTACATGTATTCTCTGTGAAGTAACAGCAACTAACCAGCTTTACTTTCTACAGGCATTCTCTATGGAGTAACAGCAACTAACTGGCTTAAGTTTCTACATGTATTCTCTGTGAAGTAACAGCAACTAACCAGCTTTACTTTCTACAGGCATTCTCTATGGAGTAACAGCAACTAACTGGCTTAAGTTTCTACATGTATTCTCTGTGAAGTAACAGCAACTAACTGGCTTTAGTTTCTATATGCATTCTCTGTGAAGTAACAGCAACTAACTGGCTTTAGTTTCCAAATGCATTCTCTATGGAGTATAACAGTAACTAATCAGCTTTTGTTTCTATAGGCATCCTCTATGGAGTACAGCAACTAACTTGCTTTTCTTTCTAACACACTCTGTGTGGAGTTATTTATTTTGTACTTCAGGCTTCCTCAACAAATGCTTTGTAAATCCTTTTTAATGTTTTAGTAATTCATTATTTGGAAGTACAAGGTGTTGTATAACCCAAGTCTGTTAGGAACAATAAGGCTCTTCAATAGTGAAAGTAATATTAAAATTGGTCAAGTAGTTTTTAAGGTCTTACCTTGATGATTTTACCGGAGAGAAGTCCCCATCCTGTAACAGAACAATGGAAACATAGTTTCAGAAAATATCTATTCAGCATTAGTTAAACGTCGTGCATTAATTTATCTTTAAAGGACCTGGTTTGATTTATTTTTAAAGTAGTTTATGGTATTAGAAGTTATGCAGAAGAAAAAAATTGAGGTTACATCATATAATGGGGTAAAAGAAAACAGAGCAATGGAGAAATATTTTGATCTGAGTAAACATGTTGGTTCAAGAAATAGAAATGGCAAAAGCAATGTCTAATAAAGGTAAATCAGAATCTATTTTTCAGTTATAAGGAAAATCTAATGTGATATACTCACATGACTCTATCAAGAAAAAAATTCACATATATTAGTATTCATACAAAGAGTTACGCCCATTCAAAATGAAAAGTTAATGGAGTCTTACTCTTGTAATCATAGTTGTTACATTATTTTGTTTTTCTTTCTTTCTAACAACAATTTCAAATTAAAAAAGAAGTACTTTAGCTACAACATGTGGAAACACCATTGAAATGTTTATTCATGTTATGAAATTCTTGCGATGGAAACAAAAGGAAGGAGAAAAAACAAGAATTGCAAACTTCTAAGCATGTTCATTAGATGATATTTGAGAAACTTTAAACTTGCTCATGTTTTGTTTTGGAGACATTAACACTATGAACAAAATCTGACAAATTTTGTTTTCGGATGAGCACCATATTTTTCTTGTACTTATGTTTTTGCCTGTTTGTAAGCTTTTTTAGAATTTTTTGCTCTTTCTCAGTCATATATACTGGCAGAAAACTGCAAGTGATATGGTATTAGTCAGTGCTCTGATGTTAAAATAGTGTCAATTTCATGGCCAGAAATATGCTGTTAGTGGGGTGTGGCTGGAGCCTTTGGGGCTCTATTTCAACTGTGGTTTAGGATAGGATGTGTCCAAGTTAACAAATAAGTAGTACTGCATGCCAGGATGATGATGATGGGGTAGGTAGAAGCACCTAGTGTGAGACCTATTTTGTAAATGTTCAAAAGATATTACTATGAGGGATAATCAATGCCTGAAGTTTCATATGTTATAAGGAGATTAGTAGTGTGTGGTAATTCTAATAAATGTGGTTGGTAAATGTGCAAGTTTCAGCCACCTGCCACCTACAGCGCTAGTTGTAGCTAAACACATTTGGAAAACTGGTCTTGTGAAGAAATCCACGTCATTATTCGATTTTTGTGGGTGAAACATGTAACTGCAGATGAAATTCACCGGCAGCTGGTAGAGTTTATGCAGAGACTGCAAGTTGCAGAATGATGTCGAAAGTTTGCGGTTGGTAAAGAAAATGTCACCGATGATGATCGCAACCTAGCATGCCATCAACAGATTTGAATGCAGCTCATGTGCAGGAGCTGATTCAGGACAACAGGAGGATCACAATATGGCATATGACAGTAGAATTGGGAATGTCATTCAGAAGCGTTCGTCACACTGTTCATGATATTCTGCAGTATATGAAAGTTTGTTCCCGATGGGTTACACACACTCTGTCCAACCAACACAAGGAGAAGGGCATGGGGGCAAGTCCTCAAGTTTTGCCATGGAAGGGAGCAGTTTTCTTAATCACAATGTCACGGGTGATGAAACATGGATCCACTACTACACCTCCAGCAGTAAGCGGTCATCAATGGAGTGGAGACACCTCTCCTCTCCACAGACAAGGTAGTTTAGGGTGATGCCATCTGCTAGGAAGGCGATGGCCAGAGTATTGGGACAGCACGTGCGTCATATTCATGGAGTCTTGACAGTGACCACTAAGAGATACTGCGAGACCTTGATGCGATTACACAAAACAACCAGAGGGAAGTGACCAAGACTTCTCACCAAGGGCATCTTCCTTCACAACAGTTCATACAGCCCAGAAGATCACCAGGCTGATGAATCAGTTTTGTTGGGATATTATTGACCACCCTCCCTATAGCCCGGACCTCGTTCCAAGTGACTTTCACCTTTTTCCTCACTTGAAGGAGCACCTACGAGGCCATCCATTCACTTTAGATGAGAGGGTGAAACATTTCGCAACAACATGGCTGAACATGCAAGCAGAGAATATTCAAACTCATCCCTAAAGCATAAAGTGCCTAAACTGAAAACTAACCTAATGTATGTACTATCAGTTGGCTTTGCTGGTTGTGTGCAATCAAATGTACACACGTTTCACTGCAGGCTTTGTAATCTTAGTTTCTGATCACCCTCATATATTGACATTTTTTAACTAGTACTGCATTTTGTACAGTAATTCTTGGGTTTCTTGTACTTAGCTGGGATAATTAACATTCAAGCAAAATGCTAAATTGCACTACATTCAGTGGAGTCTGTTCAACATATTGGGAAGGCAGAATCGGACTGAAAAATTCAATGCCATAGCATCAAAATAGTTAAGTACCATTTTTGATAAAAATAAAAGATAACAATTCTTCCATGAAGTGAATTGTGTTTTATTTATGGATGCTCTTTAACTACTATGTTACTTAGTGCCACATTCTATATTGGCATGCAAGACCGTAAATTTTGCTCAGAGGAATCTTTTATCAGCCTTGAGGTTCTTTTACATGCTGTAAATCTAGGACACACGACCACCAGCTTTAGTTCCCTTCCAATGGAAGCTATACTATGCATTCTTCTGCCAAAAAAGATCCATCACCCTCCACCAAGTTTGAACCCGCAACCTCGGGGACTAGAGGCTAGCATGGTACCCCTACACCACAGAGGACAATTCTTCCATGCAAGGAGTACCTTGGGGATAAGGATATTCTTGAAATTCATCTTGCTGAAACCTTGGAAGATGATGGTCTGTGGAGTCGTTTTAGTAATTACGCTAAAAATACACTCGCATACAAAAAAATTTTCCCTGTATAATATTATTAAAATGATATCATAAAAAACAGGAAATTAAAATTGGTTTTTAAAAGAATAGTTTTATCCACAAACCTGTCATATCTGAATATATTCTACAGAAAATTTTATTCCACTTATAGCAACAAGAGTGAGGATAACCGCAACTGTTAAAGTGACATTGTTCATTCTTTTTCTTAGTATTCAGATACTCGTACATGATGTATACCGAGCATTATAAACAGAGAAAATTATTTTGATAATTCTTTCACCAATGAATTGTTTTTTTCTGCAGGACACAAGACTATGCAACATTTAACACATTTTAAAATAAGCAATTTGGGAGTTCTACATACTTATAACCGTTTCACCATAGTTCATTTGCTGCAAATTAGGCCAATCTTTTTTTAATTTTTAGGCCTTGTAGTCCTAACAGGTAAAAGGAGGCACATTAAGCCTTATAATCAGGCTGTCTGTATTCTTCCAATGCCAGACTTTCTCTTCAATTTTATTTTGTATTTTGTTTTTAAAGTTGGAGAAATGTGTAACTGATCAGGTGGTACAATATGAGGGAATATTTTGTTATGATTTCAACAAAACTTCCCTCAAGTATTTTACAATTTTCAAGAACTAACACCATTACCTTCAACACCTTAAATACATCATGTAATGTACGTTGCACACATTCATACAATCTGTTATACTTATTAATTTTGTATTATATAATTCAAGTCTTTTATCAATTAGTAAGAATAAATAAACATTCAAAGTGCAATAGGTTTCTACAAAACTTACCTTAATGTCATCACAAACATATGAAGTTTCTGTTACCAGCCACCAAGGTTCTTCTTTAATTTCTATTTTGTTATCCATTTCATGATCACTGTTGTACTCCTTAGCCGTCATTACAGGATCCTCTGGAAGAAATTTTCTCACTTTCTGTGAACGAATTTGTGTTTTGGTATCTGTCTCGCAGTTGCTACTGCATGTAATAGTTTCAGACTTAATCTGCTTTACAACATCTTTGGTACAACATTCTCTCTGTAAACAGAAGTATGGAAAAGAGGTCTCTGGTTTAATTTCTGTTTTCAGTGCCATGCCACAATTATTGTCAAGAAGCACAGCATCACTGTCTGTCTTTATTGTAACATTTTTGGGAAAGAACTCTCTCTCATTCTGTGTGGCTAAGTCATCGGGATCCTCTTCTTTGATTTCTATTTTGGTATCCATTTCACAACTGTTGCTGCTGCATCTGACGGCTAAGTCTGTGGAGAAACAAACAATCATGAATAGCAGAACAATGGCAAGCAAAGTGTAGAATAACAGTATGGTCATGAGGCAGGACTGCTGTGTATAGTTGTCTGTTACTGATCTACCCTCAATACCCTCTCTGTAGTCATTAGCTCATCTCACATGTCTTCTAACACCATACACTGAATATTTGTATGGTCATGAGACAGGACTATTGTATATAGTTGTGTGTGTCTATTACTGCCCTATCCCCACTCCCCTCTCCACAGTCATTGGCTCATCTTACATATTCTCTAACACCATACATTGAATAACTGCTTGGTCATGAGATAGGAGTATTATATATAGTTGTGTTGTGTATCTGTTACTGCCCTAGTACCATATCACCCTCTGCAGTAACTGGCGCATTTCACATGTCTTCCAACATGTGCTCAATAACTGTGTAGGATGTGAATTGCTGGTGTAGTGTTGTGCACACAGAGTGACTTGTGCTAGATTTAAAAATTGTGAATTATTACAATATTTAGGCTCAGAGTATCATAGCATTTACTGTATCTTCTTTAGAGTTTCTAGAATATGTGCAAGTGTTAATCTTGAAGGGCAACCAGGTGAAGCAAATATATTTGCTTCGATAAGTTTAAGCATGGGTTTAACGGCCATACTAGAGTTTATGGCCACCAAGACAATATGGAATAGAGATGAAAAAGACTAAATAGGAACGGTTTTTAAGTATGCCAACACACCTAAACATGTTAAGAGTATTCAGTCAAAGAAGATAATGGGGCAGATATATGTCCATAGTGCAAACATAGGGTGGATGATACCAATGCAGTAAGTTGAGTTGGAAATTGCATGCAATGGCACCATAAACACTGTACCTCTCTGATACCACCACAGAATTCAGTGCCCTAAAAGGGTAATCTACTATGGATATTTAGTAAGTTTCACAGCATGCTATACAATTTTGGAGTACACACAGCCTCAAGGGAACAGAAAGAAAGTAAAAAAGTGGTAATGGAAAACAAGAAGACATGTGATGAAATGAAAGAAAAGATGAATGATACGAGCAAGGCACTTATAGAAAAAAATGACACTCATCTTGAAGGCTCAGCTACAACAATGGAACACATAATGCCAGGGAAAAATGCAGCTGGGTATCCTCATATGCACATGCAGTACAAGGAGAAAGAAAAATACCCTAGAAGTACAAAAACCTGCACTGGGGAGATCATTAATAATAAAAAGAAATTCTCCAATGAATGGAATGATTGAAATAGAAATGAAACAGGAGACCAGTACCCTCAACTCATGGTGGAGAGATACAGAATAACAACTGGAGAGGCATAGGAAAGAAAAAAGATGGACGGTTGGCTGTGGCAGAATGCACAGCTTGGCTGTACATAGCAAAACTGAAGGAGACAACAACAGAAGAGAATGTAAGAAGTTATCTGATGCAAAATGGGTAAAAGAGATTAAAGAATGTCAAGAACTGCCTCTGAGGCAAACAAATAAGGCATTCAAGATTGCCACCCCTTCCTGAGAGAAAGATAGGGTACAAAATGAGCACTTCTGCCCTGAATGGTGCGTTTTCACCATTTCAAATTTTAACAACAAACGACAAACCAAAAATATATATCCCGGAAAAAGATTTTGGATGAGACAGAATCATGGAACAAAGAATTAAATACTTAGTATGGATCATAGAGGGACATAGGAATGCCATAAATTTGATGTCACACAGTGATACTCTTAAGGAATACAATTTAGACATTCTAACAGAAATCTTTCTCCTACTATTCCATCAGTTCCAGGATCTAGGACTGTAAGCAGTACAGTCACACTTTTCAAGGAGACAGGGGATAGCCAAAAGAGGGAATATCATGCCTCATGAGCCCAAAAATGTGCCCTTCCAGCATCAAACTCATCTCATATAAAGTTTTCATGATTCAGACCTCTGTTGGATACTCTGTGTATATTTCCAGAAAGAATGGAAAGCATGTAATGTTATACAGGAGATTGGCAAAGCCACAACACTGGTAGACACAATAAATCGCTAATTCTGGCAAGCGATCTGAACTGTGGGACAGATATAGCCAATGACAAAGACATATTCAGTACAATACCTAGAATCAGAAGGTCTATCACCTGTGAGCAAAAACAAAATGACATACATAGGACCAAACAGAAGCAGCTGCATTGACCTATTCTTTAAAAATGTGAAAGCAATGACAGATGTCTCATCAAAAGTTTGCAGTGACAAAATACAAAAACATCTCCCAGAAGAGGAAATATTGATTTTAGATGAAGAGAAAAAGAGAAAGGTCACATCCAAAATAATATACAGAAACAAAGACCAAGAAAAGCTCTTAGTCTGCACCAGAAGGATTCTAGATATACTGTCACGTATGTCATCAGCGAAAGCATTTAACTTATATTATTTTGATAATATTTCATTGATGATTTTAAGGTATTCAGAATATAGTCGAGACTTCATTTTTATATTTCCTTAATGTGTAGAAGCTTTGTTAAGTTGTGTACATGACGGGATGTAAGTAGCTACCATTTCCTATGGTAGAAACCAGGGATATTCTAGTAATGCAATTTCCTGATGGAAAGCCTTGGAACAATGTCACATCTGCAACTTGCGATGTAGTACATCCGGTAGGAATTTTCCTACCAACCCACGTAAATCCTGGGGACCAACACACCATATATGGTAAGGCCGCCATGACAATTTGACGTCATTGCCTGGATATTAGTTTGTTATTTAAGCGAGTCCGGAAGTCCTCTCGCGGGCTATTTGTTGTCTCTGGACCCATCCGTAATGACATACTTTCGACAATTCTCCTAAGGTAAGGCCTGAGGACTAATCACTTGTCCTAATCATAATCCCAGTGTCAATTGTAAAGATTCTGTCATGTAAACAAAACACTAGCCACTTGAAGTCATTAAAATACTACTCAGTACATTAGTCGCAGTTAAACCAAGCTTCTTGATATTGCTCTACCTTCTGATCCTTAAACCTATGTCCTCAAATCGCAACCCTCTGGTTGTGACACTATGGGTCCTTGAAGAAGGGGAGACAAATGCAGCAGTAGAATGCATAAGTATGCAGAAAAGAAGTTGTACATAGAGAGATGATTGTAAATGGCAAATATTGATACTATTAGAAAAAAGAAGAAGAGTTAATAAAGCAGACCAAAAAAGAACCCTTTAAGATACTCAGAACAAAACAACCAAAATTTTCTCAAGACCACCCAATCGAGACCTGAGAAAAACATTTTACTCGAGTACTAACAAGGTGCACTGCATGCAAGCCAATACATGTCAACAGGACATACCACGACTTTATAAATAGAACAAGCAATACGAGAAGGGAAAGAGAGGAAAGCAGGTGGTCCAGACCAAATCCTATATGAGCATATACAAAAGCTAGCTGATGGACACAGAAAAGAAAACCAATTGCAAAATTGTTTAACCAATGCTTACTGAAGGGAAAAATTTCAGATAGATGGAGAAAAGCAACACTGAAAGTACTATACAAAGGCAATGTAAAAAAATTTAAATTGAGTTTTTTTTTTATGGATGCTCTTTAACGGCTATGGTTTATTAGTATCCCATTCTATATTGGGCATAAAAGACTGGAAATTTTGCTCAGAGGTCTCTTTATCAAGCTTGAGGTTCTTTTACATGCTATAAATTTATAACATGGGACCACCGGCCTTCCTTCCCTTCCAATGGAAGCCATCCTATGGACTGAAAAACATCCACCACTCTCCACTGGGTTTTAACCCACAACCTCGGGAACTAGAGGCTAACATGGTACTGCTAAACCGAGGAGGATGACAAAAAAGCTGATGTTAGACCCCTAACTCCTACAGGGGTATCGCAATAGAATGCTCGCTCCTAAAGAGATTGACGAAAATACAAACAAAAAGATTTTAAACATTAAATTAAGGTTTGTTTATGGATGCTCTTTAACTGCTATGGTTCTTAGCATCCTATTCTATATTGCATGTGAAAGACTGGAAATTTTCCTCAGAAGCCTCTATGAGGCTTGAGGTTCTTTCATGTGCTGTAAATCTATGACACAGGACCACTGGCTTTACCTACCTTTCAAAGGAAGCCATGCAAAGGATTTTTACACCCAAAAAAATCCATCACCTTCCGCCAAGTTTGAACCAGTGCCCTCGGGAACCAGAGGCTAGCATGGTATCCCCAGACCATGGAGGACAACAAAAAGACTTGGAAAACTAGTTGAACACTACATACCAGATGAACAATTTGGATTCAGGATAGGAGGGCCAACATTATAAGATGCCAGTTGCTTAAAAGGAGATATCAATATTGCCATAGCATCACCATGAGACAAAATATATGTTATCTTCAAAGATTATTCCAAAGCCTTTGATTCTATTGGCGGAACCATAGTTCTAAACAAGTTAAAGAACATTCAGGAAATAATTACATCATACACTTGTTAAGAGACATACTGGCAGAGAATTAAGTAAAAATATGTGACACTATAATTATTCCTACAGAGAGTTGACGTACTTCAAGACCAGCCAACCTGGATCTTTAATTGGAGAGGATCAAATTTATAACGTTATTGTCCCCCATTAGCCCCTTGATATTTAATATTGCAACATATCATGTCATCCAGATCATTGCCGATAATAATGTTAGGATGCTAATTTATGCAGATGATATGATAATACCTTGGGAGACCATGATAGATTACAAGAAGCCTATAACAAACTCATAACCATATCCATATCCAAACTTGCCATCAGCAATTAGATGTGTGCCTCATGGAGCAGATATTCCTGTTCCATCAACACCTCGTATTACCAGAGAGTAGTACTGATGCTTCGAGTGTAGAAGATGATTTATATTGGTCCCCAACTTAGAAGATGACATTCCAAATCCACTGAGTAGCCAGAATTACTTGATTTGGGTCTTACCAAAGAAAACAGAGAACTTTAAGGTTCAAGATTGAAAGAAAACAATCTTTTAGGACCTAGAACAACTTTCTACTGGTACAGACATCGAGAAAAAGAGTTCCAGAAATATTTTGTAAAGGAAGGGGAACTAGTGTATTGTTGTGATATCCCTAAAATGATAGGTCATCTTGAAACAGCTTACGAAGCAAAAGATTGGTGTCTATTTATTGACTCAAGTAAGAGAAGTCTGAAAGGTGTTCTGCTGCACAATAGCAATATGTTTGCTTATCTTCAATAGCTCACTCTACACCCCTTAAAATCGTTCTCCGTGGTGTAGTAGTTACCATGTTAGCCTCTAGTTCCCGAGGTTGTGGGTTCAAACCCGGCAGAGGGCGTGGATTTTTTCAGGCATAAAAATCCTTAGCATGGCTTCTTTTGGAAGAGAAGTAAAGCCGGTGGTCCCATGTTGTAGATTTACAGCACATAAAAGAACCTCAAGCCTAATAAAGAGGTCTCTGAGCTAAACTACCGGTCTTTCACGACCGATATAGAATGGGAAGCTCAGGACCACAGCAGTTAAATAGCGTCCATAAGTGAAACGTAATTTAATTTAATTTTAACACCCCTTAAACAAATGTACAATTTGTACACTGTCCTAGAAAAAATTAAATATAATGAACACAACTAGTATGTGTGCTTATGTGATCTAAAAGTGTGTGGTATTTAATTGGGCCAACAAGCAGCGTACACAAAATTCCTGCACCTTTTGTGTGAATGGAACTCTAAGAGCCAGAGAAAGACCCTGGGGTGAAACTAATTGGCCAAAAAGAAAAGATTTAGTGACAGGGACAAAAAATGTAATAAATTGCCCACTGATTGACCCACAACAGGTTTCGCTACCCCTATTACATATCAAATTAGGGATAATGAAGCAATTTGTCAAAGCTTTAGACAAAGATTGTCCATGTTTCCAACCTCTTATTCAGAAATTTCCAATGTTGTCTAAATCAAAAGTGAAAGAAGGTATTTTTGATGGCCCACTGATTCACAAACTCATAAAGGACATTTATTTAGAAATATCATGACAGACATAGAGTTTCAAGCTTGGAGCTCATTCAATGAAATTATAAAGAAGCTTTTTGAGTAATGTTAAAGATGACCAGTATGAGCACATTGTTAAAACGAAGCTCAAGAAGTTTAACATACTCTGATGCAATACAAGTTTAAATTGCAATTTCTCAATTTGCATCTTGAATTTTTTCCTGAAAACTTGGGTGCACTAAGTGAAAAACAGGGAGATAGATTCCACCAGGACACAAAGGAGATGGAAACAAGGTATCTGAGTCGATGGGACGTCTCCATGATGGTGTTTAATTAGACAACGCTTGGCAGGACTACAAATTCAAGTCAACTCAGTGTTCGTTTTTAACAAAGCGGAGCAGAAAATAAAATCACGAGCTATGTTTAAATGTAAACTGTTGCATCTGTATAATTGAGATTGTTTCTTAGTTTGCTTGATTTCAAGCACTTTAAATTGTACTTTAAAGCTAGAAATAAACTCAAATATTACATATTTCCTTTCTGTACACCAAAATAAAGGTACATGATACGAAAAAATGGAAAGCAAATTTGAATTCAGCGTACCAAAATTAGGTTTAGAGACCTGTTTAATCCTGTGGCGCAGAAAAAAAATTTAAATTACAGGCCTGTGTAGTTTTTGTGTATATAAATAATTGACCCATTCCATGCTTATTTAACGTCTAGCACATTGTGTTGGTAGGGGATGCATGGAGAAAATACACAGTTATTATGTTGGTACTTCATTTAAGTGCTTTGTGTGCACACCATAAGAGCCATCGTGCAAATTTACCCGTTAAAGCCATAACAAGTCATAGTAAACCATTGAGTTTTCTCGTTTGAACAGTTCATCCCAATAAGAGTTTTAGGTTAGTGTGAACTCACTGTAAATGTAGTACCTTGTTAGGCTGTAGGCAGAGGTGCTACTATCAAAGTAAATAATTACCTGAAATTTCAATTCATATTCGTTTAACACTTTATAACCTAGAAAGCAAAGTGAATTGATATTTATAGATCTAGTTGCTTCTTATTTTCAATTCTCCCCCATGTAAACTTAAAACCAAAAGCATTATAATATATGTGGTATGTGAATGGATCTCTCTATGTATAATACGCTGAACCTAGCCACGAAAAAATCACTATATACATATAACACACGGATACATTGCACTGATTTTACTTCTTCCCTACCAACATAATAAACAATGAACTTGGTGCTTTCATGAATTTATGGCATATTTTGTCACTTCTGTTCCATATTATTATCAGAAGTCGCATAGCAAGGATCTCATCGGTGGCATCATGGAAACACGCAAGGCAACGTAACTTGAGTATAGGGAAGGTAGGCCACTCCGGCCATTTCGCTCTCATTGGCTGCGCGCCTGTGACGTCACGTGGAAGGTTGAGCACGCGCGCTCTTTGAATAGTAATTGAAAGAGAACGGTTTAAACCCGTTTTAATACGTACAATTTCAGGCACGGATTGATATACCCATTGTGTAAACGGTTAAGCAGTAATTAAGGAAATGTAACATAATGCAATGACATATGTTATGAAAGATACTTTAACTGAAAATGCATAGGAAACTTTTCTCAACTCATTCTACTAATTACAAACCAATTTTATCAACACCACCATCCAAACTATTACTAAAATAAAAAGTAACAAATTATTATTTGTTTAATATTAAAAGTAGATTTAAATTTAGAAGTGACTGGTCATGCTGCTGACATTTCCTTGTATCTCTTTTTTCCACGGTTGCAGCTTTTAATTTTGTATTCAAATGCCGTATCCTAATAAATGTGCAGGTCCTGACGTATATATATAAGCAATTCTTTTGTCGAAATCAGGGAATTTAGAGCAAATTATGTCGCTACGTGTTTTCATACTCTTTAACACATTTGAAATATGAAAGCCATGGAATCATATCATCGGGACACAGACACGGCACTGCACACCACGTAAACTTTTCCGTAGAGGTAACCCAAATAATTCATTTTTATATCCCATTCATAGTCGTCAGGCCGAAAATATACTGGGCAGACTCGAGCATTATCAGTGTTGAATTTATCACTCCGTTTACAGCGAGACACCCACATGCGCCTTAGTTTATCATTTTAGGAAATCTATGATACATAATTCCAGCGGTTTTTGTTCCTATATTAGAACATACTCAACAGCACAGTTAACTTTTTTTAACATTCATTTTGAGCACGAATGCACACCACACTTGTATTTCCAAATCCATCCATAACTAGAACTTCAAAGTAATCGGAAAGAGCATTCTTATTTAGTGAGCAGCAATGCTTACCAAACAACGTTTGCACCTGTGGGGTACGAAATTGTTGCTCATGATTGATCAGTACAACGCATTACAGAAAAATATTATTTAAAGAGTTGTTCTGCGATTCCACGAAATAATTATATAGGCGTTATTTAAGAATGGTTTTTCCCCCAGAAAATAGGGAATATGCTGTTTTAGAAATTAGTGCGTGAACACGTGCAATCAAATGCACCTAATAGGGTAATTTGGCACTCTTTATGACACCTGTTCACGCTGTTTCAAATGCACAAGGACTCGGACACAACGTCTCCAAAACTTTCAAGAAGTTCAACAGAAAGATAAAAGAAGGCTAAATCTAATAACTTTCGCTTTGCGTTAGGGTAATATACCGCCTTAAATACCAAATAATGTGGAAATTCAGGTATAACGTGGACAAAATGCTGATGACCCTTTTGCATACCTATGCAAGTGCTCACCTCAAATTTTACAACCTCAAATAAGGATTCTCTATAGCTTACATTTATCACTGTGGTCATCTCTGAAAACGCGTAACATATATAACTAAAATTATTTATAGCTGTTTAAAGTGTGAAAATATGCACAATATATATTGTAATTATAAAACTCGGATTTTCTACATTCACATGACTTTCTTTGCTCACTCTTCTACAAAATATTCATAAACAAGTTTATTCTTCTATCTAACTTGTTAAAGAGAGATGAACTGTAATTACACTTTAGTTGTATGCGTAAGAAGGATTTAGAAAGTTAAACCAATAGTCAAATTACAAAGCGTGTCGCTATGTGATGGCTTTGAAATTCCATGCTCTTTGCATGACCACGAGGGAAAAAAAGCCGAATAGCGACTAACCACTTAAAAAAGTTTAAGTATTTGAACATTCAGACAAATAACATAGAATATCTTGTACATGGTTAACGCCATAACAATATTTATTTGGCATAAAGTGTGTGCTTTAACGAGATCTACTTCTTTTTAAAGTCATTTTTTAATCTTTTAACCTTTACCAAATTATACCAGCCATTCAAATGAAAGTTTCACAGGTTAATTACAAGAAATTCGAAATATACATTTTATTTGTCATGCGAATGTTTTAAACATATGCACTTTAATCAAAATGGTATTAGTCATTTTTGAGAACATAAAAGTAATGGATAATTTCCCATGTAAACGGTAGTTCGTGATACGGAATCTTCTTAAAAAATCATGTCGCATTCTTGGAAGATGCTGGAGTTAAATTCCAAGTTTGGTATTTAACTGACTTTTCGTTTTGAGTTATGCTGTTCACACGCACGCACAACCTTTTTCTAAAAACATGTGTTTCCAGTGAAATCTCGGCATCGAAATTTTGGGTGGAATACAATACTTCCTCTACTTACTATAAGTAAATAGGAGGTAAAGTAAAATTGCAGAAATAGTGCATAGTCTGAAGGTTCTATTTTATTTTAATATAATATAGTAATATAGTTTTTCTTCCCCCTTGTCTCTCTCTCTCTCTCCCTCTCTTCGTTTATTACGTGTTTAAAAGGCAATAATACTTGCTATCTTTGCAAGAAATGCATTGCGATTATAACTTAAATGTTGAAAAATTTAAAGCAAAAAAAAGTGTTGTTTAACAAGACAAGCTGTTAGAGTATATGGCGTAGTTTTGTTTCCTCCTCTGTATTATTTTTATATTTTATATGTTACGGAATGAGAGTTTTGTTTCAAATAAATTTGCTTGAGGTGACCATGTCATGTCAGAAAGCATGTCAGGATTTGAATTATATCGTAAACCCTGAGCTTCCACATTTGAATAGCGATGTCAGCTACCTTCCACGTGACGTCACTAGCAGACAGCTCGACAAGCAGTGAATGCGCGGGAAGCGGGAAGAGGCCCCCCGGGTTATGTTGTCTTTCTGCTACCAACATTTGAAACCCCAACGTAGCTGAAAATGAGACTGAGAGCCCTCAGCCTCACAGTGTAACCGAGGGATGTGTTTTTAGGCGAGATCTGCGCTCTAAAACTCGGATGATTCAGGTTAGGGTTTAAATTGTCATACTTTTGCCTGCATTAGGTCGTGCGCTTGCTATAACGTAATGCTGCCAACATATGAATAATGCCACCGAAGCCGGTAAGATACTCAGCCTCAAAGCGTAACCGAGGGATTGAGGGCCCTCAGCCTCAAAGCGTAGCCGAGGGATGTTTTTTAGGAGAGGAGTGTAGCAAGTTGCGGCCGCAACTGCAAAGCGACGACAGAGCGTAGTCGAGGGATCTGCGCGTCTAAAACTCGAATGATTCACGTTCGCAGAAACAGCAACACATGGCATATTTAGTGCATTTCACTTCTTATTTAGGTTGGCAGTACCCACATTGCATGTACTTTATCGGAAAAATGGCTACGTTTGTTGGCTTTCTCACGCGATTTGCCTATATAAGTGAAACACCTAAAACGAGTGGGTAGGTGGGCACCAGATATTGGAGAGACCACATCATGTTCTAAACTCACTCCTAAGGTAATTTATTTCATTATTTCTAACTTCCTTATACCTAATGTAGGTGGGCAAAAGTATCACAATTTACAACACTTCCTACAAAAAGTCGCCAGAAAACACCAAGATAAAATTTCATGTGTGTATAAACGATCTGAGATGCATCTTACGGAATCGATTCATAATAGGATTCAATACGTCAACATGGATCATTCCGGTAATCCTGCGGTTACGCCGTCGTCGCTTCCCCTACTTCTAAAATGAAGTATCCCCCAGATACGCAAGGGCCTCAATAACGTCTCCAAAGATCCATTCAAAAGATCCGATTCATACAAAATGTTGAAATATACGGAATAATGCCGGAATATTTTTACGGTATTAGGTCTTATGCAAGGAATTTCATTTGATTCATCCGGGAACTGGTACATTTCCAAGAGTACTTACATAGGTTTACGAAGTACCCATTTTTGTTACCATTTCGATAAGGTCATGATAAATTTTCAATGTCTATTTTAAATAAATGAAAGTAAACTTCTGTATTTTAAACTAGGGGTTAGTAAAACCATTGCAAGAAACAGATGTACTCGTAGACTATGTTAATATCTAAACTATGCGGGATTATTTCTTTACGCTATTCTGCTGTCAAACAGAGGCACGGTGGACAGTGTTCCAACTCGGTGAGTTGAAAGTCCCCCAAAGTCTTCCAAACAATCCCAATTTTAAAGCAAAATACTCCAAATTTGAAAGAAACCAAAAAGGTGTTATTTTTGCGTGAAATAATTATTCTTGTTGCTATTCTTATTTTATTGCTGTTGTTATGTTTGAAGGATATGTTGAGAGTGGATAATTAGATATCACCTAAAAATAAAGTAGACATTCTAAACTTACATGTACATTAAGCCCTCATCAACAGTTCCATATGTCTCCATTCTTAAAGTGGGCTGATAGGTCCAGTTGCTCCAGTATCACAAGACTGCCTGGTGTTACTTGCCATTGTTCCTATCAACTTCATCTCCCACTGAGTTGAGCAGTTCATATGAATGGCAACACTTTCCCATGCCCTTTAGTCCACTTGTTGAAGTAAGAATCAAGTTCAGTATCGATACTCATCCTATTATGGAGTTTTGATTTCACTATAATCATTTGACTGAAAACCCTGTGCACTTCCGCATTTGAATGGGGGAGGTTTAAAACTTTATTTGCAAGACACTATAACTCTTGAAAGGAATTCATACCTGTGGATTAATCACCCATTTCAGCCCAAAAATCCATGATATTACTAGTGTTGCACCGTTTTATGAAACTGATATTTCGTTACCTATTGACAATGGACTAAATTACATTGGGTTTAGTACTACCAAATAGCTCAGGTAATTCAATAATTGCTTCCTTTATAGACTTGAGGACCTCATTTACTGAGAATATATAACTTTTTTAATGATTGAATGTTACTAGGAAGCCTGCTTCTAAATTCTTTGTTGGGTTTTATTGTGGTCTATGCACCGTATCCGAAGGAGATTCTCAGTTTCAGGATTGAGTTTAATTTCTGAAACCATTTTCTCAAATGCATTGTTTTTATATGATTTAGGATATACGAGAGTTGTCCAGAAAGTAACCTCCGTTCATGCATAGCCCGAGGAGTAGTTGGAGTAGCGCCGCCATTTCGACATCAGCGTGCGCAGTGGCTCAGTACGCTTCTAGCTGTGCAAGTTGGAGCATCGTACTGTCGCGTGTTTGCTAGTTATAACCTAACAACATAAGCGCCGAAATAGCAAATCCCGCCAAGTGTGAAAAGGCTAAGAAGAGCAATCCAAAACAAGCGTCGTGATCTTCTGACATCTGGTGTTGTGTTTATGCATGACAACGCTCGCCCTCACACAGCAAACAACACAAATGAATTTTTGGCCAAGTTCAAATGGGAGGATTTTGACCATCTCCCGTACAGTCCCGAGTTGGCCCCTAGCGACTTCCATCTGTTCGTACATGAAAAAGTGGTTTGCAACTCAGTGCTTTGGCAATGACGAAGAACTTCAAAACGCTGTGACAGGTTGACTTAGTTCACAGGCGGCAGAATTTTATGCACAGGGTATTTCAAAGACTGTGAAAAGGTATGACAAGTGCTTGAATCTGTTTGGAGACTAGAAAATAGAGAAAAGCTGTAGTTTCAAGATGTATATAATAAAACGTTTGTATCTATACTGGTTTCATGTTTATTTCAAAACGGAAGTTACTTTCTAAACAGCTCTCGTACACACGAATCACGATCACTTGTAAGGATATCTAATCTCGATGTAGCTATTAGAATTTTCCTACCCACTGACGGGATGGGATTTGTCAAATCCTTAAGTCATTTTTAGGGTCATCATTTTCACTTTAAAAAGCCTCGGTTGTATAATACAAATATAACTTGCCAATACATGTTGTACAGCATTTCTGCTGTAAAGCAGTTTTCTTTAGCTCTGACAATCTAGAAGTGGAGCTTCAGTTCTCCCCACTGTGATAATATTATTGTAACAACCGGTTCAACAGAAAGCCATCTTATCACAAAAGGAGCTGGAATTTTCAACGGTTCCTCTCCTTCATTTAATGCTTTGTAAATATCCCTATGCGTTCTTGGCGGTTGGAAGAATGCGAAAAACCAGTTGTACGTTTCTCGAACTAAAAAGTGTATATTTCTTGGCAATGTTTCCTCTGTTGCATGCGAGATTGCTAATTCCAGTGAATGGCAAACGTAACATGTCATAATCAGGTATGGTAAATATAAGTCTCCTTTCAGCCTCTCATATACCTACACCTTTGTTTAGAGCCGCGTTTACGGAAGCATTATCAGCCTCCGCTCCAAGCACATTTTCTGGTTTAACTTTATGACACTCCAACAGAGCTTTTATTGCATTAACGATTGCTTCAGCTGTTCCTGAATCTAATTCCACCAAACGTAATAACGTGCACACTACTTTTTGCACCGAGACGCTGAAACAGCGTATACAAACACCGAATAATTTTGTGACAGATATATCTGTTGATTGATCTAAAATTTAACTATATTCATTTTCACCAACATCTCGATGCAACGTTTACGAAGAATGTGGACACATCTACGACAATTTCTCTACACTTGGTTTTGTGTAAGTGAAGTTCGCACGTTCTGACAAATGATCACACGAAACGAACTGCATTCAGCAATGAGGATGCAGATTCCGGCTTCCGACAATTTACCGGAATTTACTTGAGTCTCGCTTTTAAATGGAAGCTTCCGTTTCCGAGAACCTTCCAAAGGATCCGAATATTTGCAGTCTTTTTGTGTTTTAGCATGCTTCTTAATGTCTGTCAATTTAGCGTTGTGTCGATTTCAACTGAGCGCAACCACCTCTTAAATTATAGATATGACTCCCAAATGTTTCCATATGTTGGTCATACTTAGGCCCATCGCGAAACACCAGCGAAGTGCACTATTTTATACAGACAAAATCGCGAGTTACTATGCTCATAATAAATAATCAATTGAACAATGCAATGTTCATTGTTGTTCGTATAGAAACGCAATTCAGAATGCAAGTTACATTGCAATACGGAGGTCATGTCCATATCCTCGGCGATACTCAGCAAAGCTCTTGCTTATCATTTTTGGTAAGTAAGACGACTACTCGGAATGTGCAGAGACAAAGCTTTCTGACCACTTACAATGGAAAACAGTAATCGTCCCCTTACGTTCTCCGTACCTCGCATTAAGTATCCACAAATACAAGTATTGAATATCCATTTCTCCCTAGCCTTCTCTAGAACTCCTAGCAGTGCACCACTTTTTGGAATCGCATAATCTTTAGCTTACGTTTGTGTACGAATTTCTTATAGTATTACAAAATTAATATGGAAATGCGTAATATATAATAATTTTAATTAATATGATAACAATTGTATTTGAAAAACCCCCATACATTCTCCTTAAAATATCCGCGTAGACCCCAAGAAAGTCACCATTCCCAAACATGAATTTTAGTCGCTGTGGCGCTTCTCAAATACCTCAGATTGGCAACACTATTCGTTGACGGTCCACACGGGGCGATTCATGAATGAATTGTTCATATGAATGATTACAAGGAAAGAATCGTATAAATCGTGTCAATCTTAGAATGAATCGCGTTCAAATAGAATCGCAAGGATCGTGCATGAATCATCGTTCAAAAACAATAGAAAGAATTGTGCATGAATCGTCGTCCAAAAACAGGTGCTGGTTGCAGGAATCGTGATCAGGACAATTCGATTTATTCTCGCTTGCGCTATGTTTGCTACCCTTGGTTCTAGCTGTCAAGTCGAGCACGGGCGAATAGTGCCGAGTGAGGACGATCATGCGCAGGGAAATTGTCACGCAGTGTGATGCTATAATGATGTTATAATATCAGAACAACACTGCCAAAAGAAAACAACTAAGAAACAAATAAACTAATATTGCCGAGTTCTGCCCATTCGTAGTTTCTTTTTTTAATGGTCGCTCTTTAACTGCTGTGGTCCTTAGAGTCCCATTCTATATTGGGCATGAAAGACCGGTAATTTTTCTCTTTGCCAAGCTTGGGGTTCTTTTACGTGCCGTAAATCTAAGACAAGGGACCACAGGTTTTACTTCTCTTCCGAAGGAAGACATGCTAAGGATTTTTAAGACCGATAAAATCCATTGCCTTCCGTCGGGTTTGAACCCGCGACCTCGGAAACTAGAGGCTAGCATGGTAAGTAGTACATTACGCAGGAATTTGGGGTATCGTAACAACAAAGTTGTGATTGCGGATTTTCGCCGCAAGCAGGGACGATTCATGAAGGAATCGTGCACTAAGGCACGCCAGCAGACAAGGGGACGATTCCTGAACGAATCGTGCAGCAGGGGCAGGCCACCGGACAGTAGGCAAGGTGACAATTCATGAATCGCCTACGAATCGAATGAATGGATTATTGAAAAAAAAATCGTTCGAACCAACCCTAGTGAGTGATGTGCCCCACGTTCGGTTGCATTCGGGAGACCTCGGCCGAACTACCGAGTCAGGGTTGACAAGGTGGTGGAATTTCCGCTAAATTTGACAGATTTTACACATCGTCAACGGATGAAATTTTGCATTTAGCGGTCAACGGATTTTTAACGGGTTTATGGATGTTGTCTACAGTAATACTTTTCTGCACAACTCAATGTTTAAGTTATATAACTGGAAACCAGATTTAGTGGGAAAAGATCCTATGTGGGACTGCAAGTTAATCCCCCCTCTTTCCGCACAGTTCAATCTAACTGATGAAACGTGCACATTGCACAATACCATATGAAACATGGCATCTACATATACCTACATGCCCTGCGAGGAATGTCTTTATATGTAATGGGGATACAGTGATTATCGCAATATGACTCGGCCAAAGCTATAATTTGAACACCCTATTGAAAAATAGCGTATATCTGTGTAGATGTTATTGCTTTGTAGGGTTATCGCTTGTGTCCAACCTTGCTGTATATATTCTAAGATACTATTATGAAGCCGAAATTATAAGGGCAATAATTATCGTAATATTCTGAGGATAGCGATATAAAATAAGAAATAATGTATTTAAAATCAGTGTATGTATAAAAAGGAGAAGCATTGTGAAAACTGTTGACTGTTAAAAGCGACAGAAAGTCCAGACAGGCACAGTTTTGTTAATTAGGGACCGGCCTCAGGTAGAAAGGGTAAATACCATTGAAGCAAGTTTTTCCTGGTAACAGCCGAGTACACCTGCACTTAGCCTGGTGAAGGCCACTCTAAGCATCATGACGCTAAGTTTGGTGACGAGCGTTTGAGGGGAGAGAGGGAAAGTTTAGGCGTTGGTTTTCCTTGTAGTAGCGTGGGTAAGTCAATCTGCCTGAGTGCCTGGTGAGTGGAGGACGACTTTCTCGTCGTGTGGAGAAGAATGGTGGCGAACATGCTAGAGGGTAGAACGCTTAGCTATAGTTAATATTCTTCGGTCTTGGTAAAGACAAAGTAACTTCGTATGCATTTAATAGTGATCGGCAAACCTAAAGTATTATTTTAAATAGTGAATAAAAAGTGTTCCCAGAAAGCGTTCGTGTTTCTCTGTACATACACTCACGCATTTCCCGAGGTTAAGGTTTCATGCTGGAGCAGCCGTGGCAAAAGAAGAACCAACTGGGAGGAGACAAGCAGCAACCGTGAGGCAAAGGTATTCTTCATTGTTGAAGGACGTAGTGTGGCTGCGTCATATTGCGACTAAACGTGGGTCAGAAAGAATTACCTGCGTCATATAGCGTCCTAAGCGTGGGGCCCGAACAACGGAGAAGCTAAACGACGTAGACATCAAGGAGGCCCGAATAACGTGAAGGCCGAACAACGGAAACTGAACAACGGAGACATCGAGGAGACCGGGACAACGCGGAGGACAACAGGAGCAGGATCAACGCAGCAGTTGCAGGCAGCAGATATAATGGTACTGAATGTAAATTTATTTACGTGTTCCAGTGGTAAATGCAGTTAAGGAACGGTAAAATGTCCGAGCAATCAGATACAAACATGGAAATTCAGGATGGTGATAGTAGAACTGTGCAGGACGCAAATAATAGTGTAAATAAGGTAGTAGAAACAGTAGATGATAGAAGTGTACAAAAGCAGGTAGAACAGCCAGGGGGAAGTATGGAAACTAACGAGATGTTAAAGTTAATTACGTCAATGATACAAAATGGTAATCAAAGTTTAAAGAAAGATTTAAGGGACGAGATGAAAGCTAGCCGGGATGTAACAGAACAGGGTCAGAAAGAATTAAGGAGTTTAAGGGAGGATTTAACAAGCAACTTAACTGAAACTCAGAATAAAACTGAGAACCAGCAGAAAGTGTTAGAAAATTTCAAGGAGGAGGCTAGAAATGAAATAGAAAATGTGAGAATTGAGGTTAGGGAAAATCAAGAACAGATTAGAGAAGAAGTCAAAATTGTAAAACAAGAGATTAGTGAAAAGGTAGAGAAAGAAAACAGAAAATTAAGGGAAGAATTAAGTCAAGAATTAGTTAGAGAAAGGGAAGCTACTAGCAAAGAACTAGAAATATACAGAAACAGGTTAGAACAGTCTGAAAGAGAAAGTAGGAGACTTGCTGTAGGAATAGATGACGTAAATGATAGACTTAAGAAGGATTAGAAAAAGTGTGTATATCTGACAATATTGGTAGCTCAGCATGTAGCAATGTGAGCAGTGCAACAGTAAGGAACGATGCATCGCAGAATGCGTCAGCTGACCTTCCAATGCTGAATTTAGGTCCAAGTACCTCCAATAACAGTAATAGTACAAATGAAAATAGAAATGCCGGTCCACCTTTTCAATGGCCTAACCATGTTCTCAGCGAAATTTCACCACCGATTTTTGAAGACGAAGAATCAGATAATCCGAAAGCATTCATAAATAGCATGCAGGAATATTTTAATGTTAAGGGTATACCAGAGGAATACAAGATGACTGTAGTACGAAAATGTTTTAAAGGTAATGCTTTCAATTGGCTAGAATTGTCTGTAGGGCTAGATAACAATTACGGGGCTTTTAAAGAGCTATTTCTGAACAGATATTGGGGTGCAAGCAGGCAAGTGAATATACGATTAGAACTCAGTAATGGCAAGTACGATTCCCGTAAGGACCAATCTATGGTGAATTATTTCATGGTAGTGGCAAGGAAATCTAAGATGCTAGATCCACCGATGGGAGAAAATGAATTAATAAATCTAGTAACCGCGCACTTTCCGGAGACAATAGAAAACTACATAATTATTGCAAAACCGGTTACGATAGCAGCCATGATAGATTTGTTGATCGCTTTGGAGAGGAAGAGAAATCAAGATGGCGTCATTAAGGATAGGAATTTCACGCAGAAAGAAAGAAGTCCTACAAAATTTTTCGGGCAGGGGGGATATCCAGGAAATGATAGAAATTTTGATGTGAGAGATAGATACCATGGACCTGTACCGAAAAATAATTGCAATGATAACAGGAGGAGAAATAACTTTGAAAATAATTATAGAGGAAGAGGCGAAAACTACCGAAGACGGAACGCACAAACAAATTATGTACATACTAACAGATGTAATTATGATAGAATGGAAATGTATCCTAGAAACAGACGCTATTCTGGAGATGATTGTAGCAATAACTATGACCATAGGTATAGACCAAGTTCACCAAGACAGGATACGAGAAGTAGAAGTGGTAGAATTTCACCAGTTCAAGAAGATAGGATTGACGCAATAAACTCTACAAGACAAATAATGGGAAATAATTACTGTCATGAAACGAAAACAGGACATTCGCATAACCATATCGGGACAGGAGCAATTAGTAAAGTGTCGGAAAACTCCAAACCCAATCAACTTCGCCTTCAGTGAAGATTGGGAACAACAATTACTATAATGAGCGGTACACGAAAAGTAGGAATAATGGATGGCAACTAATGATAGAGAAACATCAGCAAGGGAGAGATAGGCCAGAAGAAACCGAAATTTTAACTGATCCACCAAGGATAAATATTGGCATTAATGGTAAACAATTTCGTGCAATAATAGACACGGGCGCCAACACTACAGTTTGTTCACAAAATTTTTATGAAAAATTAATAAACAGTGGTTTAAAATTGATGTCTTTACCAGCACATGGGATATATTGTTCAGTAGCAGTGGGCAAAAGAAAAGAAAGAGTAAGCTTTCAGGCTATGATGAATATTGAAATCGGAGAGCAAATTATTGAGATGTTATTACTTTCTCTACTACGAATGGTAAGCAGGGGAAGTATTGTATTCCACCCAAAAATTCGATACCGAGATTTCACCGGAAATATATGTTTTGAGACCCCCTGAATCCAAAAAAAGCATTTTTGGAAACATGTCCGTGTGTGTTTGTGTGTCTGTCTGTGAACAGCGTAACTCAGAAACGAACAGTCGGATAAACACCAAACTTGGTATTTAGGTTCAGTATCTTCCAGAGATGCGACGCGAAGGTTTTCAAGAAAATACCCCACCCCAGATTACCCTTTACATGGAAGATTTTTCGAAAATTTTAATTTTCTCAAAAATGGCTCTAACGATTTTGATTAAAATATCATATGTTTACGATATTTTCATGACAAATAAAATGTATATCTTGAATTTTTTGGGAATGTCTCTAAAAGTATTCTTCAAACGACTTTTGCATAACTGGTAAACCATAAGAGATAGACAAAATGCTACTACACAAAAAATGTAGATCGCGTCAAAATACACAGTTTATGTCATATACATTTTTTTGTTGAGTGAACCATTTTCGAGATATTGCTTGTTATTCCCTTAAATTTTTACTTTCTCTACTACGTATAGTAAGTAGGGGAAGTATTGCATTCCACCCAAAAATTCGATACCGAGATTTCACCGGAAATACATGTTTTGAGACCCCCTGAATCCAAAAAAAGCATTTTTGGAAACATGTCCGTGTGTGTGTCTGTGTGTGTGAACAGCATAACTCAAAAACGAACAGTCGGATAAACACCAAACTTGGTATTTAGTTCAGTATCTTCCAGAGATGCGACAGTAGGTTTTCAAGAAAATCCCCTCACCCCAGACTACCCTTTACATGGAACATTTTTCGAAAATTTTAATATTCTCAAAAATGGCTCTAACGATTTTGATTAAAATATCATATGTATAAGATATTGTCATGAGAAATGAAATGTATATCTCGAATTTTCTGGGAATGTCTCCAAAAGTATTCTTCATTGTGAACGACTTTTGCATAACTGGTAAACCATAAGAGATAGACAAAATTTTACTACACAAAAGAAGATCGCGTTAAAATACACAATTTATGTCATATACATTTTTGTTGTTGAGTGAACCGTTTTCGAGATATTGCTTGTTATTCCCTTAAATTTTCCAATACTTATACTTTTTCTCAAATTCGTTATTCATTTTTTTGTCCTGGACATGCAAAGAGAATGGAATGCTCCGCATAGCAACCAGCGTTAAAATATTTGACTATCGCTTAAAACCTATCATATTCCCCTTGCATCTACAAGAAAATTACCAACAAGATTGACATCTCGATATCTCGATTAACATGAAGCATATGGAGAATAGGCGTTTGTAAAAATAGGTTGTACAAGAGTAGAGAAAGTTATGTGAGTGTAACACATCAGATTTTTAATACTTATTTTCTCAAATGGGAATTCGTTATTCATTTTTTTGTCTTGGATATGCAAAGAGTATTAATCTGTGGCAAAGGGAATGGTGCTACAGCTAGCAACCAGCTATTAAGAGATATGTATGTGCTTAAAGGCTACTGTATTTCCATATTGCCCTTGTAAATATATATTCCCCTTACATCTACAAGAAACTTAGCAATAAGATAGAGGCTGCAAATGTTATCTCGATTAACATAAAGTAGATGGAGAATAAGCGTTTGTAAAAATAGTTTGTACAAGAGTAGAGAAAGTCATGTGAGTGTAACACATCAGATTTTTTTAATAGTACCTCGGCTTGTAACAGACATAATAATAGGTTGTGATAGTCTATACGCATGGTTGTGATAGTCTATACGCATGGAACTCCATTATAGATTTTGAAAACAAAATTTTGAAGCTCGAAACAGAATAGGACACCATAATCGTACCATTGTTGGAAGACAGTAGTTCAGGAATAATTGCCAGGGATCAGGTGGAGGAAGAAATCAAAGGGGAAACATTCTTTGTGGAAGTTATAAACATTGGAGCTATGAAATTAGCCGAAGTAAGGCTAGAGAATTGCCATGAAATTAATGAAGAAAATATCATCTACGGAGAACATGAGAAATTTTGTATTAATAACGGCGAGGAGAAACCCCAAGGAAATCCCAGATTAAGCTTGAATGATACGAATGCAGTGAAGTACAATAAAGTGGATGACTGTGTCGAAATAGAAAATTTGTTGAAAAATAAGGTGAACCAGGCTAGTAGACTGAATGGGAAACAAAAGAAGGAATTATGGGAAATTTAAAGGAGAATAAGGAAGTGTTTTCAGAAAAGCCTGGAAGGTGCATAAATTACACTCATTCATTTGAAATGACTGATATTAAACCAGATGCTCATAAAGCTAGGCCAATCCATTGTGCTATTAGGGAAGAAGTAGACAGAGTTATACAATCAATGTTAGAAGACGGCGTGATTGAAATTTCAACTTCTGAATATATAAATCCACTGTGTATAGTTCACAAAAATAATGGAAAAGTTAGAGTAACGTTAGATGCGAGAAAATTATATGCTACTACATATCGTAGTAAGATCTTCAGGGAAACTTTAAAGAACCAGAATATAAAACTCTATCATTGTTCCTCTTATTTTCCATCTGGGAATCCAGCAGAACGCATATTGAAGGACATTGGAATCTATTTTCGTGCACTGACTCATAATAATCACAGAAATTGTGTAAGGTATTTTAATGTGATAGAAAATATAATAATAGCACCATCAATACGACGACAGGATTCGCACCAATACAATTAATGCAAGGAATTGAACCTGAACCTATTTTTAAAGGAATACCCAAAACGATTGAAGGAAACCAATCACCATTATCCGAAGAATAAAGGGCTAAAGTTGTTGTTGACAGGTTAAAAGAAAAAGCAGAAAAAAAGGAAAGCTAAAGTCAAGAAGCGAAAGCGTAAGTGGGAACCGAAAATAGGAGACCTTGTGCTTGCCAGAGATCACAAATTATCCAGCACATTAAAAGGAAGAAATCATAGGTTAGAGCTCTTATATAAAGGTCCGGTAATTATTAGTGCTAAATTTGGGGAACATACTTTTGAGTTAGTAGATGTAAAAACTAATAAATCTATGGGTAAATGGCACAAACAACTTATGAGACCTTATAGAAAATCATTGAATGTTCCTGATAAAATACAAACGGTGTGAATTTTCTGAGAAACGTTAACATGCATATAGAAATGTCATTAGGTTATGAAAATTGTAAAATAAATATAAGAGAAACAGTGAAGTGAAAGTGATCAGTGAACAATGTGAAAGTGAAGTGAGAAAGAGAATAATATTCTCAAAGAAACAAAAACAAAACAAAAAAGAAACTTCAATCAGAATAACAGAAAACAAAATATAATAATTGTATAAATTCGAACACTGTAAGTTATCGAGTGTAAATTTTGTATAATAATGTTTAGTTTAAAGGACGATGTTAATGAATGTAAAATTTTGTATAATAGTGGTTAATGTGAATCATGTGAAGGGTAAGTCATATGTATGACCAACATAATTGTAAGCAGTGTAAAGAAACTTATATGTTAACTAATTGTAAAAGAATCATGTAACCAATTCAAGGTTTGCCGATCGATCACGAAATTACTGAGAGGAAATTGTTTCGGGCAAGACATACACGTAATATTATTGTATATGAAATGTATATGGGGGCATTTGAAGCCGAAATTATAAAGGCAATAATTATCATAATATTCTGAGAAGGATAGCGATATAAAATAAGAAATAATGTATTTAAAATCAGTGTATGTATAAAAAGGAGAAGCATTGTGAAAATTGTTGACTGTTAAAAGCGACAGAAAGACCAGACAGGCACAGTTTCGTTAATTAGGGACCGGCCTCAGGTAGAAAGGGTAAATACCATTGAAGCAAGTTTTTCCTGGTAACAGCCGAGTACAGCTGCACTTAGCCTGGTGAAGGCCACTCTAAGCATCATGACGCTAAGTTTGGTGACGAGCGTTTGAGGGGAGAGAGGGAAAGTTTAGGCGTTGGTTTTCCTTGTAGTAGCGTGGGTAAGTCAGTCTGCCTGAGTGCCTGGTGAGCGGAGGACGACTTTCTCGTCGTGTGGAGAAGAATGGTGGCGAACATGCTAGAGGGTAGAACGCTTAGCTGTAGTTAATATTCTCCGGTCTTGGTAAAGACAAAGTAACTTCGTATGCATTTAATAGTGATCGGCAAACCTAAAGTATTATTTTAAATAGCGAATAAAAAGTGTTCCAAGAAAGCGTTCGTGTTTCTCTGTACATACACTCACGCATTTCCCGAGGTTAAGGTTTCATGCTGGAGCAGCCGTGGCAAAAGAAGAACCAACTGGAAGGAGACAAGCAGCAACCGTGAGGCAAAGGTATTCTTCATTGTTGAAGGACGTAGCGTGGCTGCGTCATATTGCGCCTAAATGTGGTGCAGAAAGAATTACCTGCGTCAATTACCTATACTTTCCTCTCCCCACTTCCTTAAACCACAAGAGTCGTAAGGTCACAATATAACAAATGAATCAATGCATAGGTTTCATTATCCGATTAGCTCTTAGAAGCAAGTTATGAGAATGTAATTGAGCATCCCTCGTGCTTTCATATCATTATGTCTTTATTGCACATGGATTATGTACAGAACCATATAGTGTTTCCCCTGCCTCAACTGAACAACCCTTCCTAGATCTTTGCTTTTAGTGTTGCATTTATAAGTTATCTTTGTTCGAAGTTTAGCTGTCACGTCGGTACAACTACTGTTAAACTGTAAATCTCTATGGTGCAGTTAACAATGGTGTAATCGGCGGTTATCTTTATTTTGTTACTAGTTGCGTCATTAAAATGCCAAAACAAATGGACGAAAATACACCCAAAAGGTTAAAAAAAGAGTGGCTTTGCAACAAGCAATGGAAGGACTGTTTTGTTGGGATTCCCACCGAACCTGCTAGCGCACATTGTCGATTTTGCCAGTGCAATTTAAAATCGCGTCTGTCGGATTTATTGAATCATTCCAAAAGCATGTAAAAGCTGAAGCGCCATTTTCTTCACAGGGACAGTTAAAATTGGATTCACACTTAGTTAGGCACACTAATGAAGTTTCTGTTGTAGGAGCGACATTGAAGTAGAATATATATTGGTAGTTGGAAGATGCTTCATGTTTATCTGCACCACTTATGGGAGCCAATTTGTCGCGGTAACTTCGTGTTATCTTATTGCTGAGCGCCTGTTATTGTTTTATTATTTTGCATTTTTGGGTTCATTGTGCTCCGGCTAGCTATTATTATTTCTCAGTTGAGCATATCTCTTGAACAGGGTGTGTAAACGGAAAGGAGTTGTTCCTAAAAGATAACACTGGTCAAAGAATTTGTTTTTACACTTTTATTACCATCACAATTAATTAATTAATTTCACATATTGACACTTGATACACGCCCGACTGAAACTGTTATATTTTAGAATGTAACTATAATCACTTATTTGCCGCACTTATTAATTTGCGTATTTCACATCTTTTAACTAACTTTACGACGCGAGAGATTTTGTAGAACTGCGCGACGTTTAACGCGAGAATGATCCTGTTGAACTGGGCATTACCAGACTCTTGCAGGGAATTTATACTCTCTCACCCTATATGCCTAAAGATTATAACCGAGCTACAATTGGTTAATAAAGCGCGCCAACATTAGCGTCTATTTTTATATCCAATCAAAATTATGAACACATATGCTCTAGGGAAAATATTCCCTCCATTTGTAAAGAAAGGCACGCTACTCTGACGTCATTTGTTTGCCTCTTCTAATTAATATTCAACTCACCCCCTCGCTTATTGTTGCCCGCTCTTATTGTCAGTTTCAGAGAGGCCGTGTAAACTTATTTCTTAACAATGCTTATAATTAACAAACATCTCAAATCAATGTCATACAATAATGCAAATTTACACTACAATTACTCTGGCATTAACAGTGTTGTGATATAAATTACTGCCACATAGGCCCCACTAGAAACATAATTATAAATATTTACAATTTTATTTTGTAAATTTTATAATTGGGTTTTTAGTCTCCTGAATCTTATAACACACGGTATTTATCACTTGAACTTAACACTGCACACGCATTTAACACACATCATATTTTGCCTTTTTCTCGCCCCTATTTACTGGCTCGGGTCTAATGTGTTTATACATACATCTGACATTACACTTTTTTTACAGCAAATACTGTACCCTGAACTATTTAGTTACAAAATGTTTATACTTTCTTAGATTATTGACATAGAAATTTATACACTTAAGATTTTTAACCTGGTTAATCTTGTAATTATTAAACATATTTACCAAAATATTCATCCTCTACATAAATATATTTACATCTCTTAATTCTAGACATAATTTCACATTATCTGTGTGCTACATAAGTGTTTTGTTTTAATTATCTTACCCTTTTTTATTGTTTTGTGCGTTATATTCATAATACTATTTGCATTATATCTACGTACTTTTACTTTAATATGACATTAAGTTTTCATTATTACATGCTTCATTTCAAATGCTGTTACAGTTTACTAAGAAAATGTTCTTTTTCCCCTTTAAACATTTATTTTTGTGCTAAATTTATTTCTCATTTCTTATGACATATACACAATTAACCCTCTCACATTCCAATACTTTATTCTGTAGTTTAGCTTTAACTATCCTGGATTTGCTTGCTTTTTTTTAAGCAGTCATTGCTATTCTCTTTCCTGGATCAAATTGTCTATGGCTAAGCATTACTCGTAGCTGTATCGTAACCTTCCAAAATCTGTTCATGAATAGCCTCTTAAAGGATTCATATGAAATTTCACCCCCGATACCATTTGAAACCAATCTAAAGTTTTCTAAACAACACATCTTTTAACAACTATCATTTTCAATTCTTCCGGTATCTTTTTAATTTGAGAGTACTCTGGCAAGTCTGTAATAAACTGTACTGGATTGGAGTTTTCATTCTGAAGAGCTTGGTACTTGTTAATTTCAGAAGTTAGTTTTTGATTATTTATAAACAAATCTTTAACTTCTTGGGACAACTTATTTCTTTGTGTTTCAGACTGCTTCTGAATTTCAGATATCTTCCCTCTGAAATTAACTTGCGCCTGATTTAAATCTGCATTCATAGCCTCCTTCATCTCTCTTAGCTCACTTGAAATGCTATTCATTCGACTTCCTAACTCTGTACATTTTACACTAACATTTTCAATTTTATTAATAATCTCACATTTTTGGTTAGATATTTCCCTGCTCATGTCTGACATTTTCTTTGAAACCTTTCCTATCTCACTTGCTATTATTTCCTGATTTTCATCTCTCATTTTTGGCATACTACTATCTAGCTTCATAGTTTCTTTTCAATTTCTTCCCTGTTTTGATCTATTTTTGCTTTAATTTCTCATTACTCCTACCAATGTCTTTCATTAATTTCCTATTCCTCTTTTCCATGTTCTGAGTTATTTTTTGTTCTAATTTCTTAAAACTCTGAGTTAGTTTTTGTTCTAAGCTCCTAACAATATCTTCCCTTAATTCCCCATTATTCTTTTCCATATCTTCCCTGTTTTGATCTATTTTCTTATTATTTTCCCTTAATTCCCTATTATTCTTATTTAATGTTTCACCAATATTTCTCAGCATTTCCATCATCATACTAGCATCAAAATGAACATTTCCTGCTATTCTATTCTGACTTTCTTCACTAACATTTCCTCCCTCAAATCCTACATTGTTTGAGCTATTTTCTGTAACCTGTATTGAATTACAGCTAACTGTTACATTATCCCCTTCCATAATTGTTTCTTCTGCAATATTAGTGGACATTGTTTTCTTAATCCTACCCCTTCTTAACAAAATTTAATTTCTCACAATTTTTTTTAGTATACTCAAAATTTACACTTTTCTGACCTTTATGATGCTATCTGATGATGTTGCTTTGATGTCCAGCTTCCTGCCCCTCTCTCCTAGATGTATATGTCGCCTCTGCGTCGTACTACGATGAATCTGCGACGTCTCGCTGTTTTGGTGTCGTAGTTGAATTCCCCTGTTGCCTTCTATTCTCGTAATTACGATGTCCACTCATCCGCGTCGTTGGTCGTTCTTGTAGTTGTTTCTGGAATCTGCGTCTTGTAGTTCATTTCACTGCTCCATTCGCTCCACGTTCTGGTTATTTCGCCCCTTCCTGGTTATTTCGCCCCTTCCTGGTTAATTCGCCCCACGCTCTGGTAATTAATTCCCTTCCTGGTTATTTTGCCCCACGTTTTGGGTGCCAATTTGAAGTAGAATATATGTTGGTAGTTGGAAGATGCTTCATGTTTATCTGCACCACATATGGGAGCCAATTTCTCGCGGTAACTTCGTGTTATCTTATTGCTGAGCGCCTGTTATTGTTTTATTATTTTGCATTTTTGGGTTCATTGTGCTCCGGCTAGCTATTATTATTTCTCAGTCGAGCATATCTCTTGAACAGGGTGTGTAAACGGAAAGGAGTTGTTCCTAAAATATAACACTGGTCAAAGAATTTGTTTTTACACTTTTATTACCATCACAATTAATTAATTAATTTCACATATTGACACTTGATACACACCCGACTGAAACTGTTATATTTTAGAATGTAACTATAATCACTTATTTGCCGCACTTATTAATTTGCGTATTTCACATTTTTTAACTAACTTTACGACGCGAGAGATTTTGTAGAACTGCGCGACGTTTAACGCGAGAATGATCCTGTTGAACTGGGCCAGGGGGGCCTCTTCCCGCTTCCCGCGCATTCACTGCTTGTCGAGCTGTCTGCTAGTGGCGTCACGTGGAAGGTAGCTGACATCGTTATTCCAATGTGGAAGCTCAGGGTTTACGATATAATTCAAATCCTGACATGCTTTCTGACATGACATGGTCACCTCAAGCAAATTTATTTGAAACAAAACTCTCATTCCGTAACATATAAAATATAAAAATAATACAGAGGAAGAAACAAAACTACGCCATATACTCTAACAGCTTGTCTTGTTAAACAACACTTTTTTTGCTTTAAATTTTTCAACATTTAAGTTATAATCGCAATGCATTTCTTGCAAAGATAGCAAGTATTATTGCCTTTTAAACACGTAATAAACGAAGAGAGGGAGAGGGAGAGAGAGAGAGACAAGGGGGAAGAAAAACTATATTATATTAAAATAAAATAGAACCTTCAGACTATGCATTACTTCTGCAATTTTACTTTACCTCCTATTTACTTATAGTAAGTAGAGGAAGTATTGAATTCCACCCAAAATTTCGATGCCGAGATTTCACTGGAAACACATGTTTTGAGGCTCTTGAATCTAAAAACCACGTTTTTAGAAAAAGGTTGTGCGTGCGTGTGAACAGCATAACTCAAAACGAAAAGTCGGTTAAATACCAAACTTGGAATTTAACTCCAGCATCTTCCAAGAATGCGACATGATTTTTTAATAAGATTCCGTATCACGAACAACCCTTTACATGGGAAATTAACCATTACTTTTATGTTCTCAAAAATGACCAATACCATTTTGATTAAAGTGGATATGTTTAAAACATTCGCATGACAAATAAAATGTATATTTCGAATTTCTTGTAATTAACCCGTGAAACTTTCACTTGAATGGCTGGTATAATTTGGTAAAGGTTAAAAGATTAAAAAATGACTTTAAAAAGAAGTAGATCTCGTTAAAGCACACACTTTATGCCAAATAAATATTGTTATGGCGTTAACCATGTACAAGATATTCTATGTTATTTGTCTGAATGTTCAAATACTTAAACTTTTTTAAGTGGTTAGTCGCTATTCGGCTTTTTTCCCCTCGTGGTCATGCAAAGAGCATGGAATTTCAAAGCCATCATATAGCGACACGCTTTATAATTTGACTATTGGTTTAACTTTCTAAATCCTTCTTACGCATACAACTAAAGTGTAATTACAGTTCATCTCTCTTTAACAAGTTAGATAGAAGAATAAACTTGTTTATGAATATTTTGTAGAAGAGTGAGCAAAGAATACATGTGAACGTAGAAAATCCGAGTTTTATAATTACAATATATATTGTGCATATTTTCACACTTTAAACAGCTATAAATAATTTTAGTTATATATGTTACGCGTTTTCAGAGATGACCACAGTGATAAAAGTAAGCTATAGAAAATCCTTATTTGAGGTTGTAAAATAATGTAATTTTATTGCAGCTTACACTTTCTAGTTGAATACCATGACAATGTTATATCATTACAATGATATTCCTCAGCATGGGCCGAGTGTTTTTCCCCTTAAAATAGCAAAGAAAATGTTTTTCTTATTTCGGGTTTTAAAAGAGCACTTGCATAGGTATGCAAAAGGGTCATCAGCATTTTGTCCACGTTATACCTCAATTTCCACATGATTTGGTATTTAAGGCGGTATATTACCCTAAGGCAAAGCGAAAGTTATTAGATTTTGCCTTCTTTTATCTTTCTGTTGAACTTCTTGAAAGTTTTGGAGACGTTGTGTCCGAGTCCTTGTGCATTTGAAACAGCGTGAACAGGTGTCATAAAGAGTGCCAAATTACCCTATTAGGTGCATTTGATTGCACGTGTTCACGCACTAATTTCTAAAACAGCATATTCCCTATTTTCTGGGGGAAAAACCATTCTTAAATAACGCCTATATAATTATTTCGTGGAATCGCAGAACAACTCTTTAAATAATATTTTTCTGTAATGCGTTGTACTGATCAATCATGAGCAACAATTTTGTACCCCACAGATGCAAACGTTGTTTGGTAAGCACTGTTGCTCACTAAATAAGAATGCTCTTTCCGATTACTTTGAAGTTCTAGTTGTGGATGGATTTGGAAATACAAGTGTGGTGTGCATTCGTGCTCAAAATGAATGTTAAAAAAAGTTAACTGTGCTGTTGAGTATGTTCTAATATAGGAACAAAAACCGCTGGAATTATGTATCATAGATTTCCTAAAACGATAAACTAAGGCGCATGTGGGTGTCTCGCTGTAAACGGAGTGATAATTCAACACTGATAATGCTCCAGTCTGCCCAGTATATCTTCGGCCTGACGACTATGAATGGGACTTAAAAAATGAATTATTTGGGTTACCTCTACGGAAAAGTTTACGTGGTGTGCAGTGCCGTGTCTGTGTCCCGATGATATGATTCCATGGCTTTCATATTTCAAATGTGTTAAAGAGTATGAAAACACGTAGCGACATAATTTGCTCTAAATTCCCTGATTTCGACAAAAGAATTGCTCATATATACGTCAGGACCTGCACATTTATTAGGATACGGCATTTGAATACAAAATTAAAAGCTGCAACCGTGGAAAAAAGAGATACAAGGAAATGTCAGCAGCATGACCAGTCACTTCTAAATTTAAATCTACTTTTAAGATTAAACAAATAATAATTTGTTACTTTTTATTTTAGTAATAGTTTGGATGGTGGTGTTGATAAAATTGGTTTGTAATTAGTAGAATGAGTTGAGAAAAGTTTCCTGTGCATTTTCAGTTAAAGTATCTTTCATAACATATGTCATTGCATTATGTTACATTTCCTTAATTACTGCTTAACCGTTTACACAATGGGTATATCAATCCGTGCCTGAAATTGTACTATTAAAACGGGTTTAAACCGTTCTCTTTCAATTACTATCCAAAGAGCGCGCGTGCTCAACCTTCCACATGACGTCACAGGCGCGCAGCCAATGAGAGCGAAATGGCCGGAGTGGCATACCTTCCGTATACTCAAGTTACCTTGGAACTGGGCATTACCAGACTCTTGCACGGAATTTATACTCCCTCACCCGATATGCCTAAAGATTATAACCGAGCTACAATTGGTTAATAAAGCGCGCCAACATTAGTGTCTATTTTTATATCCAATCAAAATTATGAACACATATGCTCTAGGGAAAATATTCCCTCCATTTGTAAAGAAAGGCACGCTACTCTGACGTCATTTGTTTGCCTCTTCTAATTAATATTCAACTCACCCCTTCGCTTATTGTTGCCCGCTCTTATCGTCAGTTTCAGAGAGGCCGTGTAAACTTATTTCTTAACAATGCTTATAATTAACAAACATCTCAAATCATTGTCATACAGTAATGCAAATTTACACTACAATTACTCTGGCATTCACAGTGTTGTGATATAAATTACTACCACAACATTAAGTTTGTGAGTAGCAATTGCGCAATAAGATCTGTGAATCACCGCAGTCTCTCAGAATGTGGTTTATGGGTGCTGGCCATATCTCTCAAATGCGTTTGCATAGATGTAAGTGTAGTGGTGTGATTAAAAATATTCTTTACCCACACTTCAAGACCAGTCTGAAAAAAGACAGGAGATGGATATTTCAGTGTACTTTTAGACGAATCTACAGACATTAGCGTCAGCAAATTGTTAGCTGTGTGGTAATTGTCACGAACGTGACTGAGGAGATCTGCATTGTTTTTTTTATATTAATTGGCATTATTTTATTAACCTGTCACAAGTTTCTGAATTCATATAGAATCATATTTTATATTCTTAATTCTACTCAAGTCTTAGCAAATTGTATATATGACAGGAAACAGTGGTTTACCACATCTTTTAACATTTCAAAGGGATTTCACTACTCCATCATTTCCTCGGGGATACCTGTCTTTCTGCACGGCTCTTAGCTGCACCCTGTGGGTCACATGATCCTTGGAAAGTCCTAAGCCTACGCATTTTCCAGGGCGTTGGCAGACCACATTTCTCTGCAATGCCTCATTTAGCTATTCCTCCAGTGTCACGTGACATTTATGTTGGAGGCGCCGGCTTCTCTAAATCATTTTTGAAAACTATGGTTCGATCCCGTACCTCTATTTTGATTCCTATAAGACATTTATGGTGGAGGCCCGCCTTTCATAATTCTTTTTACTTTCTCTACTACGTATAGTAAGTACGGGAAGTATTGTATTCCACCCAAATATTCGATACCGAGATTTCGCCGGAAATACATGTTTTGAGACCCCCTGAATCCAAAAAAAGCATTTTTGGAAACATGTCTGTGTGTGTGTATGTGTGTGTTGCTGTGGGTCTGTGAACAGCATAACTCAGAAACGAATAGTCGGATAAACACCAAACTTGGTATTTAGGTTCAGTATCTTTCAGAGATGCGACACAAATGTTTTCAAGAAAATCCCCCCACCCCAGACTACCCTTTACATGGAACATTTTTCGAAAATTTTAATTTTCTCAAAAATGGCTCTAGCAATTTTGATTAAAATATCATATGTTTAAGATATGTCATAAGAAATGAAATGTACAGCTCGAATTTTCTGGGAATGTCTCCAAAAGCATTCTTCATTGTGAACAACTTTTGCATAACTGGTAAACCATAAGAGATAGACAAAGTTTTATTACACAAAAATGTAGATCGCATTAAAATACACAATTTATGTCATATACATTTTTTTCGTTGAGTGAACTGTTTTCGAGATATTGCTTGTTATTCCCTTAAATTTTCCAATACTTATACTTTTTCTCAAATTCGTTATTCATTTTTTTTGTCCTGGACATGCAAAGAGAATGGAATGCGCCACATAGCAACCAGCGCTTAAAAGATTTGACTGTCGCTTAAAACCTACCATATTCCCTTTGCATCTACAAGAAAATTAGCAAAAGATTGACATCTCGATTAACATGAAGCATATGGAGAATAAGCGTTTGTAAAAATAGTTTGTACAAGAGTAGAGAAAGTCATGTGAGTGTAACACATCAGATTTTTTTGAAAAGTATGGTTCGAATCCGTACCTCTCTATCAAAGTCGTTATAATAGTTGCATCTCTGCGACACGAGATGGCTATGGTGGAGCGCCACATTTTTTATGAGGTATGGCTTCACATTATTGGGGTGATAATTCTGTTAAGATGGGCAATAGACTCCACCACCACCCTCACCCTCAGGTTGGCTTTGGCTTTTCTGAAGGCCAAGGTCCCATTGTTTCTACATTCTTGGGAATGGTAGAGTTAGAAGAAGGCAACGCAGTGGCAATAACCAATGGTTTCAAATCTTCACTTAATGAGTATGGTTTGAACATTCTTTTAATACGTGGTTTGGATACTGACAATGTAGCAGTTATTGCAGGCATGAATAATGGTTGTATCACAATTTGAAAAGAGAAGTTCCTCATCTTGTCTTCATTCCTTGTGTCTGTCATTCCGTGCAGCTGGCGGTATCTTCTACGGCAGCTGAAATCCTGCCCCCAAATTTGGAGCTTTTGTTGTCGGAAACGTATTCTTGGTTTTGCAAGTCTTCATCTCGCCAAATTGCTTACAGGATGTTATTCGATACAATAAATGACGGAGCTAATTCACTGAAAATGGTTCAGAAGTGCAACACACGTTGGCTGCCTATTTTAGAGGCTGTTTCCTTCGTGTTCTATCTCAGTGGCTTGAATTACTATAAAAGGCCACTTGATGAGAAGTGACTGGGGGACTTCGCTTCGAGCACTCGCCGAGTCAAGATGGGCAGGAAGAAGACCGTCAAGACCACCGCAGCCTCCTTGCCTCCTCCTCGAGAGGAAGGCACTACCAGCTCCACCGCCGACGAAGAACAACTTCCAGCCTCTCCGCCGCCGATACCACCGATCGAAGCGCCCAGCGCCATCTCTCCAGCCAGCACAGCCAGCCACACACCGCTGACCAGCGTGCCTGCACGCTTCTCCGCTGTTGTCCGGGGAGTGCACCGTCACCTTCCGGACAGTTTATTGCTCACCGCCGCCCAGCGCTTCTGGCCGTCTGCGGCCAAGGCGACTAGGATTAAGAACGACAGAGGTCCCACACCGCTGGTCCGTCTAACCTTCATGGAGGAGGAAGACTACTCGGCAGCCCTGCACGCAGGAATGCCCTTATTAGGGCAAACCCTGGTGATAGAGGCCAGCCGCAGTGCGCGACCAACTCCATGCCGCCGCTGCTGCCTGTACGGGCACACCGCCGCGTCTTGTGACGCCGCACCCCGCTGCCACTACTGCGGCAGTGGGATCAACACCTCCGAATGCAGGGCACACGACCTGAGACACCGCCGCCGCTTCTGCGCCTCCTGTGGGGGCAAGGGGCACTACACTGGCCAGGCCGTCTGCCCACTCTATCCACGCAGACCATCGCCGCACACCACAGAGCCGACGCAGAACATCACGCCATCTCACAACGACTCACCGCAGATACAACAGCACATAGCAGACGCCAACTTACTCAACCAGCAATCAACTAAGACCACCGACATCATCGACGCCATACAGGACCTTCACGCTGAGGTGCTCAACCTTGCCAGCAGGCTCTCTGCCCTGGAAGAGCACCTCAACTCACAGTTTACGGAGGTCGTCAGCATCATAGACGAGTCACATGACGTCACCAAGAAACGCCTCGTCAACAATGTCAACAGCCACTTCGCCGAACACGCAGAATCCATGAAGAAACTAGATCGCCACTACGCAGACATCACAAAACAACTCACGCAGCACCACAAAGAGGCACTCTCCAAGATTCAGCAGCAACACCTAGACGCACTCGACTTTATGGAGGAAAGCCGAAACCAGACGGCTGACGGATTTGATCGCCTCCAGGACCTCAACAAGCGCATGGAGGGGAACCTGCACCACCATCTCGACAACCCCTCTCCACATGCAGCATCACCTCACGCCGCATCGCCTCATCCGCGTGCCCGGAGGTAAATCCCGGGTGCGCAACCACCGACGCGGAACGACTCTACGCCACTCACACTCCGATGCCCGGAGGTAACAGGCCCGGGCTCGGTACCAGCATCAACTGATACGCCACCACTGACTTCTAGGTTACTGTCAGGGCCTCGGCCATGACCTTTACCTACTCACCACTGAGGAGTGTGTCCACTTTGGACCTCTCCGTCTTTTAGGAATTACCCACGAACCGCAGGTTTGCTTCGGCGGTACCAGCCACATGATACCAATTATGCCCCCAATAAATAGTGCCACCACAGTATAAGATCCTTCTTTTCCTCTTCCTTTTTCCTTCCTACAACCTATATATATCTCTGTTTTTCCTTAAACCTTTATTCCTGTTCCCCCCCCCCCAAAAAAGTGACTGCCCAACTTCTGTATAATATGCACAGCGATGACTTAAATAAAATTTACCTTATTTTTCTGAAACCTTATTTGGAAGAATGTCAGTTGGTAAATTAAGTATTTCGGTCAAATTTTGCAACCGATCACGGCTTCTAAACGATGTTGCTTTACTGATTAGCGGGCTCGTTAGGAGAATTCTTATATCAGGGTACAGAGGTGATCTTTTAACAGCCGATGTTTGTAATTAAGTCGCCGAGAATGTATTTAGGTCATGAAGTCAAAGCCTTATTGCAAGATATGAACAACACCTACAAAACTTCATCTGAAGTTGAAAATGTCATAAGGAAAAGATGTGAAAATTTTCTTGTTTCCCTTGCTTCTGAGCTGCAACGCCGCTTACCCCAAAATGCGAAGCTGTTGCAAAAGTTTCCTTAATTGTTCGGAGAGAATGCTTTAAGAGTGATAAAAGAATGGATAGTATCATTGGTCAGGGAAATGGGCTTGTCTGAATGTACAGTAACCAAAATTAACTTTCAGTGGGAACTTGTATAAGTCTATGGACAATAAAACAATACTGCGGCGTTCTGGAATGAAGTTAGGTCATGTAAGGATGCCAGCGGCTTAAATTCTTTCCATGAGATTTCGGATCTGGCTATAATGCTACTGCTTTTACCTGGTCTAATGCAGACGTAGAAAGGGCATTTAGTCAGTTTAACTTGATAAAAATATCATTGTAACATGGTGAGTGGAATCTAAACTTTCTTTTAATATTAATAATAATAATAGTAATAGTAATAATCATAATAATAACAATAACAATAATAATAATAATAATAATAGTATACAATGACGAAAAAAGTTCTTTGTAAGTTATAAGTGCATTGAAATTTCACCTCTAAAAGGGCAAACAACAATAATAAGCATTTAGCGGATTTTAGCGGAATTTTCTGTGTTGGCAACTTTGTGTCGAGTAGTGGTGCTAATGGGAGTGAGTAGTTAATTCATGATTCAGTGCATATATGAAAGTGGCGAATAGAAATCTTGTACAGTGTGAAGCTATTAAAAGAGATTGCTGCGTAATGAAATCATGCAAGTACTTATTCATTAGTGTAAACAGAATCATTTATATGTACTACGAACACATGAGCTTGAAAGCGGAATAGGTAGGGGCGAAGCGTGGATTTGTATAATGGGTAGGCTAAATTTCTTGTAAATGTACAGCTATTTATCTTAGTCATATTGTGTATATTGTCCTAAAAGTATAATAAAATGCAGTTGTTTTATTAAATGCAGCACACAAGGAACGGAAGTTTTAGAATAGTTGTCAGCGTACTTTAATTGGGTGAGCCACAAAGAACACGTAATACACTATAGCGATGAGTCGACCGAGCTCATTGTTGAACTGAATATCGTGATTTGGCTATTTCTAAACAAACAAGAATTGGAGTGTTGAACTAGCCGATAACACTGGTGCTCTGACATCACCGATACCTGGTATAACCTATTTCCACGACTTACCCAAGCTGTGTAGTTATTAGCACAATTTTTAAAAATCTCAACCCTTCTATTACGAGTGTTTTCGGAGAAATGTGTTATCGCTAAACGGGCGGCATTTGATTTTGCTTAAGACTAAAACTGAAATAGCTTAAAGTTTAATACAATAATAAAAATTATAAACCTTGGCACCATAAATTTTTACTTTTTCTACTATGTAAGTAGGGGAAGTATTGTATTCCACCCAAAAATTCGATACCGAGATTTCACCGGAAATACATGCTTTGAGACCCCCTGAATCCAAAAAACCATTTTTGGAAACATGTCCATGTGTGTGTGTGTCTGTCTGTCTGTGAACAGCATAACTCAGAAACGAACAGTCAGATAAACACCAAACTTGGTATTTAGGTTTAGTATCTTCCAAGGATGCGACACGAAGGTTTTCAAGGAAATCCCGCCACCCCAAATTACCCTTTACATGGAACATTTTTCGAAAATTTTAATTTTCTCAAAAATGACTCTATTAAGATATTTTTATGACAAATAAGATGTATATCTTGAATTTTCTGGGAATGTCTCCAAAAGTATTCTTCATTGTGAACGACTTTTGCATAACTGGTAAACCATAAGAGATAGACAAAATTTCACTACACAAAAAATGTAGATCGCATTAAAATACACAATTTATGTAATATACATTTTTTTTGTTGAGTGAACCATTTTTGAGATATTGCTTGTTATTCCCTTAAATTTTTCAATACTAATTTTCTAAAATGGGAAAAAATTATATTCATTTTTTTGTCTTGGATATGCAAAGAGTATCTGTGGCAAAGGGAATGGTGCTGCACCTAGCAACCAGCTATTAAGAGATAAGTATGTGCTTAAAGGCTACTGTATTTCTATATTGCCCTTGTAAATATATTTTCCCCTTACATCTACAAGAAAATTAGCAATAAGATAGAGTCTGCTAATGTTTATCTCGATTAACATGAAGTAGATGGAGAATAAGCGTTTGTAAAAATAATTTGTACAAGAGTAGAGAAAGTCATGTGAATGCAACACATCAAATTTTTTTGCACATGGCTCAATCCTTCGATGTTTATTCTCAGCGAAAACTTTGATGACCCTTACCACAGATTAATAACTCCTAGATGAAGATTTAATTATGTTTTTCTCAATTGCTAAAGTTGACAAATTGGACAATCTTGCAATAGTCATTGTGTTTCAAAATGTTTTCACATGCTTCAAGGTACTTATACTTCTTTCACATGAAGCTGTTGTTGGTGGAATGCTCAAATCAGAGAAAGTAACTTCACTGTTTTTGGCAGAACTTCTTTTAATCAGTTGATTATCATCAAATACTTAAAAGAGGCCCTTGGGTGGTAACAGTTTATCCTCACAACTACATATGTATGTTAGCTCTCCTTTTAATTTATCTTTAAGAATTTATCTTCTTAATTAAGTTTTCAAAGTTAATTTCTGGAAAGCCTTTTGGATGGCTGTATTGTGTGAACTTTCCTTTGTTCAAAAGTTCAATGAAATTTATTTCCTGTAAATGTTACTTCCATTTGAACTGCGATACAATCCAGTATTTAAAAAATCAGTCCTCTTAATCTGCTTGTATGTTTCTGAGTGAATTTAACTTCACCTTCGTCCTTAGTGTATTCATTTCCATGAGAATTGCTGTTCACAAGATTAACAGATATTTCTATGCAGCCAAAAATTACTTCCTTGCATCTGATTTGTCTAGCAGATGAAAGACAATTTTGTATTTGTTTGGCATCTATTAATATCTGCAATATTCTTCTAAAGAATGTCAAAGCACTTGGGCTAAATTGTTCTTAGAGGGTCCACCTAGAAATTGCGGAAGGAAGCAAGGAATAAATTACCTTAGGAGCGAATGTAGAAGTAGATGTGATCTCGCCAATACCTGGTGCCTGCTTACCCTCCCATTTTAGGTGTTTTACTTTTATAGGAAAATTATGATATGAACACAACAAAACTTAGCCATCTTCCCACTAAAACAGACGCTGAATGGGAAGTGCCAACCTAAATAAGAAGTGAAATCCGTGAAGTAAGGAATTTCTGCAAATGTGAATCATTGGAGTTTTAGATGCGCAGATCTCTCGGCTACGCCCTGTCGTCGCAACTGCCTTTGGCCGCAACTGCCTTCTTCTAAAAGCAGCCCTCGGCTACACTTTGAGGCTGAGGGCCCTCAATCCCTCGGCTATGCCTTGAGGCTGAGTATTTTACCAGCCTTGGCTGGCATTAGTTATTCATATGTTGTCAACGTTATGTTAGAGCTAGAGAGTGACATACAGTGACATCTGTAGGACATATAATACATCACTTCCATTGCTATTGAGGGCCTTCTAAAAACAATTTACCTAGCACTTGAATATACAAATATTCTGTTGAAGAAATGCAGCAAAAACACAAATGTATGGTCATTTAAATTTCTAATGATTCCCAGAGCAATATTTATGGAATTGGAATACCAGCCTTCAGATTCCATTCCATTTTTTAAGGCTGCCTTTAATTCAGCAGTGTTCTATAGCTGTCATGTCACCCCATGAATGATAGTTCCATCTTGTTTCACTGAGACTAGGTGATTTAAAACCCCATTCTCTGAGTAATTGACTTTTTTTAGGCTGAAAAAGTATGTATTCCAGTAAGCTTGCAATGAATAACTTTATTCCTGTAATTTGTTTACAGCAATGGAGCAAGATTAGATTCAGCTGAGGAGCATAGCAATGTATAGACAATGCATTGGGGTAGAGTTCTTTAATAAGAGTGAATGACTCCAGATCTTCCTGTCATTACCATACAGCCATCACATGTTTGTGATATTAGCTTGTTTTTCTCTATTTTCCAGGTGTTTAATAATTTTAAGAGCACATTTGCTATACCTTTTGCTATTCTGTCTTTTGAAATATAAAATCCAAGAAAACTTTCTTGTACTTTATCAGATTGAACGTTAGCATAGCACAAGATGACACTCATTTGACTCTTGGTAGACACACCGGTTGTCTCGTCTGCTTGAAGTGATATAAAAAACTTGTTTTCAATTTTGAACAGAATTTGTTCATTAATTACATCAGTAATACATTGAATCAGCTCATTCTGTATCTCAGAAGAAGTGACCTTAAATAAAGTACAGAGCGGTCCCTCAGCTATCTGGCCGGTAGTCGCGATGCATGTTCCGTGCACGATCCCTCAGCTATCTGGCCGGTAGTCGCGATGCATGTTCCGCGCATGATCCCTCAGCTATCCGGCCGGTAGTTGCGATGCATGTTCCGTGCACGATCCCTCAGCCATCTGACCGGTAGTCGCAATGCGTGTTCCGCGCGCTATATTCAGTGTATCTGTTTATTATTCTCATTATTGATACTGATACCATATTATTACTGATTTTATGATTATTACGATATATTGAATACCTATTGAACAAACATAATTACTTTTTATTTTATCAGTACTAACCTTCTTCACAATCGGTGTTGAAAGTGGTGCCCTTCGGCAGATAAACATTCTTGGCACCTTCTAATGAAATTACCATTCACACGCATAAGTTCTTGTTGCATAATTTTCCTAATTTCTGTTCTTATATTGTTTTTAAGATCGTCTATGGTGCGAGGATTATTCCTATAGACTCTATTTTTGAGAGTTCCCCACAGATAAAAGTCATACACAGTAATTTCAACAGTTTCGTAGACCTATGTACTGAGGTTTTTGAAACACTGACTTGCTGTGCTGCACGTCATAAAGATTTATTCAGAGACGGTTCAAATGCTTCACCAATTTCATCCAGTTTTTCTTTCGTTAGAACCCTTCGTTTCATTTTACAACTTACAACATTAAATGATCCCATTCTCTTCACTTTATTCACTAGATATCTAAGTGTTTCTCTACTCGGAACTGGAACACCAGGAAATTTATCGTGAAATTGCCTACACACCTGTCTACATGAGTCGGTTTTCACATACGTGCCATACATAAAAAATCTTTGTTCAAGCGAAAATTTGAGTACCATTTCTGGGTTATAATAATCCAATAATTCAATTGCACACAAATACACACGCGCCTCGCGTCTATACACAAGAAGCAATAACAGCTGACTGAAGCCCGCTGCCACATGTCCGATAAGTGGAAGAGCCCATGTCCTTGAGTTCATTCAGACTTATCACACAAAACCCACAAGACTGCAATTCCTGGCCAGAGCACTGAGGGACCGCTCTGTACAAGTACTATTCAAGTGGTCTGTTAAGTAATTTTCTTCCTCGGCTAAAAATTTTAAAGTCTCAAAATAATTCACTAATTCGGATTTACCATGACCACAAAATGCTAGTTCTTGTCGCGCCAAAAAACAAACTGTCAAAATTAGCCTCTTTATTATACGTCAACTTTCATCTCATGCCTTATGGTATCAAGATGCGCGACTTTGAAAGTGTGTGCTCTATTCTAGTTCTTCCCAGCTCATTAAATTTAACAGCTGCTGTAATATGTTTTGAGGATGACTCATGTTTATTTGTTTTTGTAGCAATATTTTTCAAACTCTCCTCCCCTATTCTCACCATTCTGAGTTGTTTCTTTCCCAAAAAGTAAACAATAGAGTCTATTTCGCTTTGAGCTACCAGTTAACCAAAGTTTTGTTTTATATCATTGTGTTTTAAGTTGCCTCACATTTACCATATTTTTGTTACATAATTAAATTAGGTTTTGATCTTTTAGCTTTATTCTGTAAGTTGTCTTCATAATTTAGTCTGGAAAAATAAGTTGCATCCCTTATTAAAAGATCCACAATATTCTCAGGTAAATCCATTCTTGTGAAGCTCGTGATACTTCACAATCACAACAAATACAAGTGCTACTGTTAATCCTAATGCTTCCTTAGGCTTGACTTCATGGCAGCAGACAGTGGCTGTGAATCCCCTCACCCCTCTCCTACCCACAAAAACTTTTGAGCACTTGGATCATGCATGAACAAGGCAAACTCTTTTGCCTTCATCTGCCTTGACAAGTTGCCCGCTGCCCAATGCTTTCCTGTAAATCGCACGGAGCCACCAATGAATCAGAAATTATTACATTTGGAGAAAAATGTGATATTTAAAGTTTATTAAAATGAAAGCAAAAAAGAAGTGGATTAGATATTTTAGGATAGACTCAGCCTTACAACACTGGGAATAGGCACATCATATAGATCCATTTTCGATTTTGGGTTTTCGTTTTGGATCATGCCATTCACTCCTGGTATAAAGGCATATTAAATTATCTTTTTCATATCTTAAGGTCATCACTTCACAAGTTGTAAACTTCACTGCGGTACCTGTAGAATTAGCAGTTTTGCATGATTGTGTTTCCATGGGGAATTGAAATCTATTTCAGTACACATTCCGTATAAAACTCATAATTTGCTTCTTGAAATAAAATTGTAATAATTACATTCCTGTAATAGAAATACATTTCATAATCTGGCACAACCATATAACATGTTTTGCCTTGTAGCCACAATTTGCTTTGAGGGAAATTGTATTATTGTTCTTGTTCTTGTTGTCCATAAATCATACAAATGATGTCAGACATGTCACAGATCATCATTTTAAATTAAACAAGTACAATGAATTGAAGCTGTGAAAACAAAATAATACAACTCGCACATCTCTCCCATGTAAACACACAAAATTAATTATCAACATATGTAACTAAAATAGAATAATGTATATACATCCATCAGTTATTAAAATTAACTAATGCATATAGCTTTCAAGAAATTTCTTGAGCATGCAGTAAAAGTTATAAAATATGCATACATTGACCTATTTTAACACTTATAAGATTAGCTTGTGTATTAACAATCAAAAGTACAGTTGATTTATATTTCAACCAATAACAAAAATAATATACGTACATTAGTGAGTTATTAAAATCCTAAAATAAGTGCATATATAAAAAGAATTCTGGTATGTTGTGGTGCAGATTTATTTCTAACCATATATTCAGAAAATGTTTAAAGCGATCAATTGAAACCATATGGGCAGAATTATGTAATCTGTTAAAAAGTTTAATACCAGTATATCTATAATGGGTTTGCATTTTGTTAAGTATAACAAGGGGGTTATGTATCTGTTGTTTTAATCTAATATTATGGTTGTGAAGATTTGTCCGGTAGTTAAGAGAGGAAAGATTTTCCTTTATATATAATAACCAATTTAAAATATAAATATGTATTAGGCAAGGTCATTATTTTCAAAGTTTTAAAATTATTTAAACAAGAGCAACAATGTAAAATATTTTTAATAAATCGAATTGCTGTTTTTGCCATTTAAGGATATCTTTACCTCCATTGGAGTTCCCCCTAAGCAGCACTCCATAAAGTAAATGTGTATGGAAAAAAGCACAGTATAAAGTTCTCAAGAACTTTTCACTTACAGATAATTTTAATTGGTTAAGTGGATATATAATGTGAGCCAATTTAGAGCAAAGATGCTTGGTACGGGCTTCCCAATTTAAAGATGAATCTAAATGATTGCCCAATATTTTAACAGATTTATTAGTGTATTCATTATGCTGATGTAATCTAAAGATTATATTCTCAGTTTTAGTTTCATTACTAATAAGCTTGTTCACATGACACCACATTGCAGCTTTATTCCACATAATTTCAATCTGGTCTATTAGTATACCCATTCTTTACCAGTAGTAATATAGGTAGTATCGTCTGCATATAATATGGTTTTATATGGCGGATGTGATGTAAAATAATTTAACTGTAGATAAGAACGGTCCCAAAATAAAACCTTGAGGAACTCTTTTCATTACTAGTAAGAAATTTGATTGTTTACATGTACTGTTTGCATTCTGTTGGTTAAGTATGATTGTATAAATTTTAACTCATATCCATGAATACCATAATTTTGAAGCTTAGTTATCAAATGTTTCATGTGAGATAGTGTTAAATGCCTCACTTAAAACTATTAAAGTAGCAGAAGAAATTAATTTGGATTCAAAGGACTCGATAATATTACTATTCTTTCAACAGCATCAATTGTTGAGTGTCTTTTCCAAAATCCAAACTGTGCACTATTAAGTAGCTGATTGAATGAAAAGTAGTTACTTAGCTGCCTAGAAATTACTATTTTGATTACTTTAGATATAACTGGAACTAGGAAAATTGGTGCATAATTGTTGATATCATTTACATGATCTTACTTATGTACTAGAATGTTCAGCGTTAGTTTTAGGCATCTGGGAAATACAGAATTCATACATCACCCAATTTATTAGAAAAACTAAGGGATCATCTGTAATTTGTTTTAGTACAAAATTAGGTAATCCATAGTATTCTGCTTTGGAAGTACTAAATTTTGACAGTATTTGAAGAAGTAGGTTATTATCAATAAGGCTCCATTAATTATATGTTTGTTTAAATTTGGGGCTTATATTATGCTATTAGTATTATTAGCTGCATTTGGAAATACTAGCTGCGGTGTAACATCATGAGTAATATTAACAAACCGATAATTAAAATCATCTGGAGAGAATGGTATTATTTCTTTACTATTGCAACTATTGGCTTCTTTTCTAATAATATTCCATGCAGCTTTGCACTTACTATGCAAATTTTTACTTTCTCTACTACGTATAGTAAGTAGGGGAAGTATTGTATTCCACCCAAAAATTTGATACCGAGATTTCACCGGAAATATATGTTTTGAGACCCCCTGAATCCAAAAAAAGCATTTTTGGAAACATGTCCGTGTGTGTGTCTGTGTGTGAACAGCATAACTCAGAAACGAACAGTCGGATAAACACCAAACTTGGTATTCAGGTTCAGTATCTTCCAGAGATGCAACACGAAGCTTTTCAAGAAAATCCCCCCACCCAAGATTACCCTTTACATGGAAGATTTTTCGAAAATTTAATTTTCTCAAAAATGGCTCTAATGATTTTGATTAAAATATCATAGGTTTAAGATATTTTGATGACAAATAAAATGTATATCTTGAATTTTCTGGGAATGTCTCCAAAAGTATTCTTCATTGTGAACGACTTTTGCATAACTGGTAAACCATAAGAGATAGATAAAATTTTACTGCACAAAAAATGTAGATCGCGTTAAAATACACAATTTATGTCATATACATTTTTTTTGTTGAGTGAACCATTTTCGAGATATTGCTTGTTATTCCCTTAAATTTTTCAATACTATTTTCTCAAATGGGAATTCGTTATTCATTTTTTTGGTCTTGGATATGCAAAGAGTTATAATCTGTGGCAAAGGGAATAGTGCTGCACCTAGCAACCAGCTATTAAGAGATATGTATGTGCTTAAAGGCTACTGTTTTTCTATATTGCCCTTGTAAATATATTTTCCCCTTACATCTACAAGAAAATTAGCAATAAGATAGAGTCTGCAAATGTTTATCTCGATTAACATGAAGTAGATGGAGAATAAGCGTTTGTAAAAATAGTTTGTACAAGAGTAGAGAAAGTCATGTGAGTGTAACACATCAGATTTTTTTATACAATGGGTTTTAGCAGTGTGCCTCACCTTAACAATTTCATTGGTATGTATTACTTTTTGTTTTTTATATTCTTGTTTATATGCATTACTATGTTTGGAAAGTTCATATAAAGTTTACTAAGTTTCAACTTCCTGAATACATTGGCATCCAGTTGATATTTTGTAGTTTAAGCCGTAAGTTTATTAACATATTGATCACCTAATTTTGTAACAGTTTTAATTTGTTTACTGTTGCAACTTGCATTAAAATATGCTAGTATTACCCATAAACCACTATAATCAGATAAATGTGGATTTAAATTATCCCATTCTACATTTGTACCACGTAAATTACATGTTATATTATTTAAGCAGGAATTTCATTGTAGGTTCTTGATTTACAATAATTTCTAGTTAATCCAGGACATTTTATACATGTTTAGTCAAGTTTCTTATATCCACATTGTCTCCTATATATATATGTATATAATATTACGGTACGTTCTTTGTAAAACAGTAATTAAGTTGGCTATACAATTAATGAAAACATCAATATCAGTATTGCGAACTCTGTAAACAGATGCTATTATAACATTTATTTTAAGTAATTTTTTAGCTGCTGTCTCAAATTTACCTTCAATGCATAGGTTACTTTATAACTATGACTCATGTTTGCTTTTTCTTATGTAAATAGCGCCCCACCATGAAGACTTACATAATGACAGTAACTGGTAACCAATTCAAAATCATTGGGTTTGTAAAACTCTCACCACAACTAGTTGACTCGTTTATATAGCAAAATCTGGCAACATTTTGAGATAGGTTCTGTCAACGTTAAGGAACGTTTGTGTAACCACTGGTTGCCAGTTAACCGAAGTATGTATATATAAATAAAAAAATTAAACTTAACCTAACTCCTGTGAACCGGAAACAGCTTATATGATAAATATTCTTAAGGAATGCACACTTGCTTCGCTCATATGCTTTGGTCACTGTGTTTTGTGTAGATTATATTTATTCATTCATCCATCCTAAGAATTGAGATTAATTCAGATGTGTAGATATTTTTAGTATAGCGATCATGGAGGTATTAACAGATGTGGGACAACATTGCTTATAATTAGGTATAACTTAGATGTTTGAAGTTTTTTTTGTTCTCATGCAATAAGCCTTTTCTTACCATAAGGTGAAACAATGATGTTCCCAATTAAACTTTCTTTCATCATAAGGTGGAAGATTATGTTTACAGTAGAACTTTGTTTTATCATAAGGTGGAATGGCGATGTTTGGAATAAAACGTTTTTTATCATAATGTGTAACAGTAATGTTTATGTGAAACTTGTACATTTATTCATACTGAAAGTGTATGACCACATGATCCATTCTTTTATCATATAGTTGTGAATGAATGTGGGTGACGTACAAGTTTTCCTTTATGTTAGTGTTATATTGGCCAAGCTTTTTATTGTTTTATATGATAATCTGCTTGCAGGGAGTTGTTACATGTGAATGATTGGTATTGTATAGAGTGACATGTTGTACATCCCTGAGCTCTGCTCCTGGTAGGATATACAGAACAAATACCTTCAGAAACAGTGATTATTTAGCGTATCAGAAAAGTATGATAAAAAGCCAATTGGAAAACTACACACAATATTAAAAAATATCTCGAAATAATTATTGTCATAGCAAATTCTATATGAACTGCAAGTTTTAAAGATATTTATTTTTTATTGTATAATAAGCTTTTTAAAATAAACAGTGGTGGATAGAGAAAGTCATGTGAAGTAAAACACAAGGTTTTTGCATTTCTCAATTTCAAATCTTACCTTTTGTTATATTGTATAACCTTCAAGCAACATTGCATGTGATTAAAAGTGCCATTGTTGGAAATATAGTTTTAAATAAATACCGAACTTTTAGTGATAACCTAACTGCACCATATTTATTGTTTGATTTACACCTATTATGTAGGTGTGTTCTTGCAGCTTTGCACATGTATGCCATAATGGATAGTGTTATTGTACAAAACTATGGGCTTTAAGGTGTCTTCTATGTAAATACTTGTGTAAATGTCAATGAATCTGCCTTCAAGGGCTGCATCGTGGTTTCTGAAGTTTCACCTTCTTGTAAGGATTATAATGCAGCAGAATTAATATTCTGGCACCAAATGGGACTTGCAAATTCTGTGAGGTTATTTGTTTCTGTATAACATGTATCACAACATGTCTTGAGGTAAATGGAATTTAACTTGCAGCAATATCTCAACTTATTTCCATACTTACCTTAAGTGATTAGTTTACCGTTTGGCCAGTAGTGGGATTATTGTGGTTATCGTGATTCATGTAGTTCATCATGAAGGGATGCCAACATTTGAGCAAACATTTCTAAGAGATAGAAGTGGTAAGAACGAGTGTGATGGGAGAGTAGGCCATCAGGCTGTACTGAGCTGGAGTTAAATCAGGGAGTCCTGTGGTTTTGAGATAGATTTACCCAAGTTTAGGTTAAGGTTAGTGCGTGTATATAAACTGGATTCAAAGAATGGTTATCATATCAGAAACAGGGCATTTGCCATCTCTAACAATGCTATTTTTGTGGATTACACTAATATGATTGTGTTGGTAGTTTCCTATATATGTGAGATGAGCCAGTGACAATGGGGACTGGGTGTGGAGCAGTAACAGACACAACTATATACAGTAGTTCTATCTCATGACCATGCAATTGTTGAGTATATGATGTTAGAAGGAATGTGAGATGAGCTAATGACTTTGTAGAGAGTGGTGTGAAGAAGATGGTTTGTTGTATTGTTATTTGCACCACGCTTGGGTGTCAATTTGAAGAAGTTATTTTTTTACTGCTTCGTATGGAAAGCCAGTTTGAAGATGTATTATATTTCGACTGTTGGGGAACCGAAGTTGAAGTAGTTGCAACCGCATGTATGGTAAAAAGTTTCCGGTAGCCTTTGCCCCAAATTTACTTTCCGGTGGCCTTTGCCCCAAATTTAAAAATATTTACTTTGTAATTTGACTGTTTCTTTAAATATTATATATTTATGTTTGCCTCGGCTGCATCAGTATTTATATTTTTTTAGAGACATGAATGTCTTAGCAGGGAGTGGTGCGACTGAAGAATGTAGGCTTACACAGATTATAATTTTACTTCATTCCTTTTATTAATGCTTGACACAATTTAAATAACACTCACTGATATAGAGAGAGAGCTGTGAGATTTTTTTATTAATTACTTGCACTTTTTAACACGTACACTATTTTTGTCTCACACAAAATATGAATTAAATTTCTTGAGGATGCATCTCGCGTCCGGTTAGGAACACTGTCTACAAGCAACTGACTTCTGAATTTGTAAATTTTGCTCCATTTTAGTTTCTGATTGGCTAATCCTAGTCCAATAGAATACTTTCATTTAACTAAAGCTTTTTCTGGTTGTTGATTGGCTATTTTATAAACTGTCACAAAAATTACATTATTGCTTCCAAGAATCACAAGTAGCATTATTAAACTTTCAAATTCATTATTGCCTCATTGTTAGCAACTTTTAACCTATTATTCTCACAGCTCCTACGTTATTAAATTACATAATACATTCACATAACATTATTAAACATGTATGCAATAATATAAACATATATAATGACTGTAATATACACTTTTTATATATTGTTACGTACACATATTGCTTTAAGGCAGGCTGTTATTGAATTTATATATTATATAATTTGACTGAAATCATTTAAGTATTAAAAATACTGCCTCAAGTGGTGGTGGGCAGTAAGACACACAGGCACTACAATCTATAGCCCTGTTTCATGACCATACAGTTTGCTTACAATTGTTGTGTTGTTCATGATATGTTTTGTTTCTCCACAGACTTAGCCCCATCAGATGCAGCAGCAGTTCTGAAATGGATACCACAACAGAAATGAAAGAAGAGGATCCCCTCTCAGATGACGTAGCCTCACAGAATGAGACAGAGGTCTTTCCTAAGAATGTTACAACGAAGATTGGTGCTGTGCTTCTGGACAATGATTGTGATGTGGCAATCAAAACAGAAGTTAAATCAGAGACTTCTTTTCCATACTTCTGTTCACAGAAAGAGAGAGAATGTTTTACTAAACATCTCATAAAGCAGGTTAAGTCTGAAACTGTTACATGCAGCAACAACTGTGAGATTGCTGCCAAAACAGAAACTGCTTCACAGAAAGAGAGAGCATTTCTTCCAGAGGATCCTGTAATGAAGATTAAGAAATACAACAGTGACCATGAATTGGATAACAAAATAGAAATTAAAGAAGAACCTTGGTGGCTTGAAACAGAAACTTCATCTGTTTGTGATGACATTAAGGTAAGTTTTGTAGAAATCTACTGCAGTTACAATTTTTTTGTATTGTTATTACTTGACAGAATGTTTGAATTATGTAATACAAAATTTATAAGGTTATTATATGATATCTTTATTGAGTGTTGAGCTAATACAATACATTTGGGCATGATCAGCGTCGAGCCCTGGCTCCTTTTGCCGATCGTACCCAAGCTTCCGCATTTACAAAGCATGTGTGTTGAGTTAGCTTCATATTGCTAACGTTTCTCATTTAAATTCACTATACTGGTTACTGTTCTTCTCCCCTTCCCATCTCCTTCCCTTGCTTCCTCCACCGTCTAATACTCCACTATCAGCGGGAAATGGGAACTATTAGATGCAATTTAGAGAATGTGTATTTGTACCCCGTACTGATCGTCCATAACAACACTTGCTCGTTCATACTAAGAAATGTACCTCTCCCTCCTAGCCCTCTCGTATTTACCGTCCTTTATATCTAAATCATTCACTTCACGATTTCATAAAATGTATCACTTGCTTATCAATACCTTGTCTTTACTTTGTCTAATTTGTTCCCTTCTATACATTCTATAGTCACTCTCCCTCCCTATTCTATTTACTTCCTCATTATTACTGCTTCTGTTTTCCCATACTTCTCACAGAGCCTGCACTATTTCTATATGTATGGCACACTTTCCTACTCCATAAATCTATTTCTGTTGGCTCCTTTAACGCTTTGCTTCTGTCCAAAATCCGTAGACTCCCATTGGGTGTCAACACAATGCTTTCTTCTTCCACCAATTCGCCACTCTGAAACCATGCCTCTGCCCTGCCTGCAACTATATCACGTGGCGATTGAACTTCCTCCCTCCCTCCTCGATGATATCACTTTCCTAACTTTGCCAGCTGTTGTCCATACATTACTCTGATTTGACGTCACTGCCTCGGGTCCTAATCCCCTCTCTGACTCAGCCATCTTCTTCCCGCCAGCCCCACGTAGCAGTGACATAACTTCCATTTTCCTTAGGTTATTATATAGTTTATGAATGTGTGCACTGTTTATCACATAGTGAATTTAAAGGATTGTAAGTAATGGTGTGATAGTTCTTGAAAATCACAAGATAATACTTAAGGGAAGTTTTGTTGAAATCATAGCAAAGCTGTTTTCTTTTTAATATAAACTCAACTGAAAAAGTCAACGCCACAGCCGGGAATTTGAACACGGTTCCCCCAACAATTTTTTATAACAATAAAAAATCATAGCAAAGTATTCCCTGATATTGTAGAATCTGATGATCAGCTACTCATTCCTCAATGAATGCAAAATGAAATCACAGGGAAATTCTGTCATTGGAAGAATACAGACAGCCCAATTATAAAGCTTAATGTGTCTCCTTTTACCTCTTAGGACTGCAAAGTCTAAAAATAATAATAATAAAAAAAATCAGCATTATTTGCAGTAAACAATAACAAAAATTTGCTGATATTAATAGCTAAGAAAACTAGGGTGAAGCTGGATGTGTGTGTAGTTACCCCTAATTGCTCGTTTTAATTGTCTTGAAATGTGTGTCCTGCAGGAGAAGCATGATGCAGTGGTGAAGGAATTATTGAAGTCACTTTCCCTGTTTATAATACGGGTATATACTTATTGCAAAATTTAGAAAAGGTACAAATAATGTGCCACTTCTTTGTAACAGGCTATAATTGCTAACTTTAAACAAACAGAGGTCGTTCTTATATGGGGTGGGTCCTGGAGTCAAAACAAACTGAGGGTATGAAGACCACATGTTTGTACCAAACATTTCTCTGTTTCTTTCCCCCTCTTGAATTTTTTCTAAAAGACACTGTTGCACTATCGGTTTTCAGTAGACCAGTGCTGCGGCTCATTTAGTGAACTGAGTTTTGTTTTACTGTGATTCATTCCATATTAGTATAGCATATTTATTTACTTGAAGATGTCCAACTTTGTGGACCCCACAGAAGACCAACCAGACCTTGCCCTTCTGTGCTAAAGACATCTGCTAAGTATAAACAAAGTAAGGTTGTAATAGGGAAAGGTAAAAAGCTATGAAGCCAAGTAGTGAAAATTGTGCAAAATGTGAAAGCATTTTTTTTTATTAATTTAGTGCAAAATAAGGAAATCTTCACAATATTATAAATATTGTAACATCTCAAGAAGCTGGTGTAGGTATAAGCATCATTGAAAAAATGTTTAGATTTTGGATGTTTCTTGTTGCAAAATAACGATGAAGAGACAAAAACAGAGGAAGTATAGCCTTTCATAAAATCGACAGTTTTACCCAGGATTTGTGTGCATTGCAGTGTGTATGAGATCTTTGCAAGAGGACAAGCAACAACATTGGATAAACTGACGTATGCCATAAGAGAGAAAATAAAAGGAGACTATGAATTGCCATATACTAGTAGAAGGAACAATGCCAGGGCCAAGTCTCAAGAAATAATTGTGTGGCAATATCATTACCTAAATACAATTAAGAAACTCAGGATGCAGGGTTATCAAGAGAGATATATCTGGATGAGACTTGATTTGATACCAGCACTTGCCAAATGAATTGATCCAATGGTTTGGAAAATTGTGCAGTGATTCCAATATCATGTTGCTTTGTGGCAGGCATTTTGGCTTTCTGGAGGATGCTGATTTCATCTCTTACAAAAAACAATCAAGAACCTTCCAGCCGATTATCGTGGAACAATGACTGGAGAAATATTCAAAAAGTGGTTCGAAAATTATTTTTAAAACGTTTGGAACAGCCATCTGTAACACTGCTTGATAATGCTTCTTATCACAGTAGAATCGTTGATCCTAAACCAGTCCTTTCCTGGACAAGACCTGCTCTTCTCCAGTATATGAATTCCACAATATTTCCATTCCTGACCCTGTCCCTATAAAACCCGTGCTCCTTCAAATCACTGATGAGAACAGAAATTCCCTGCGATGTAAACAATATGTGGTGGATGACATGACCATGTCTTATGTACATGTAGTATTAGGATTGTCTGTATAACTACATATTCAACCCGACTGAAATGGTGTTGTTAGAGGTGAGGCAGAAAGTGAACTCTCTCAAACCTTAAAGGGAATCTAGTGAAAACACTATACTTGAATTAACGTAACTTCTCAATTCTGACAGCTAGCTCAGCATGCTTTCTGCACGTGTGTGTGGGTCTGTTGTCATGACAACCAGAATTGACCATGAAGTAGACAATCGCCACTTAAGCCCCCTCCATACCCTTCACCAGAGCACAGAGGTAGTGTTGGCACATGGCAAACCATTTTGTGTGATTTATATATCGTTGTACTGTAGCGCAATATTTTAAAGTTTAAGCATACAACTATCTTAAATCAGTGAACTGTGAAATTAATTAATTTAATAATATTAATTTTCAAGTCCTAGACGTGCAGCTGTAGAATAGTGAATGACCAGTATATATTTTAAATATATAACCTGTGCTGAAATTCCTGTGTGGCTGACAATATCTGATCCCGGGCAAAATCGTAGGGGAAGACCATAAATTTGTTTCTCAAAGAAAAAAATATACTAAGCTTGGATAAGTTACTGCAATTCGCGGCCAACCTCGTGAGATGCTATTTTCTTTAAGAGCATTATTCAAACTGGAAAGAGAAAACGGTAGACCAGCGATTGATGTAAATTAAGTCATAGATAGGACAGCTGCTGCGCTTAAAATAAGTAAATGAACTGTTGTCAATATAGAAAGAAAAGAGGAATAAACTGAGAAGTCACAGTCTGGATCTTCAAGATTAGAAACCCCAGGAAAAACCCGATATCGTCATAAAACTGATGCTATTTGTCGCCATATATACAGTTATTACGAAAGAACACAATTACTACACACTTTTAAATGCAAAGTTTCTGTTATCTAATTGAGAGTTAAAATAAACAAAACAGTAACAATAAGAACTTCAGAGTAAATATGGTACTAACTTGAATAACCTGCTATCTGAAAGTTTCACAATAGTATTAAAAACGTTTGTCGTGTAGTGCATTTTGAAATTTTAGAAATATAATGAAAATGAAAAAATCAGCTTTAAAGCTTTGTTCATATAGGTAATATAATATTACATACGGACATTTAAAGCATCACACAAAGGCATTTAAAAGATACAAAATGGAAGACAGGCAGTAGAATAAAATAATACATGGTGAAAAAGTATTAAAACTATTAAAATGGAATATGCGCTTATTCTTAAATGGCACAAAAATGAACATAAACATAATGCAATAGTTGACAGGCATGTTGTACACTGTATCCTCAGAAGTGTATAGAGATTTTTACTGTGTAATATATTATTTCAAAATTAGTCATTTGCAAAGCACAGTTTTAATCTCTCTGTGCGTTGTTAGGCACAGTGGAGAACTTTTATCTTTGTTTAGCTCTCCACTGTTCTTCCACTCGACACGAACAACTGGTGGATGGATGGGCCAGCGACACCGCATGTTTTATGTGTAGTGTAGCTGAAACACACATGGCAGGAGAGGAACTGTCAGAATTGAGAAGTTATGTTAATTCAAGTATAGTTCCTGTTTTAAGTGAATCATTTGCCAGTGTAGGTGCAGCAAAGTGGAGAAACTACATAACCCATGAATACTTATCGCAGCGTTCAGAGTGTGTTTCATGATTGTGACAAGGATATAGTTATTAATGTTGGCGATTCATCATCTGAGGATGACAGTGACTTGCAAGAAACTGGACTTAGGTTAAACAAATCCAATAGGTATTTATAGTTTGCATGTAACAACTTAATTACATATTTTCACATTTATTTTGTTTACATTCAGGAATTATTTAAACCCCTGTCTTTGTGGATATTATACATTGCTTTTGATAAAAGTTAACAATAACAATTTTATATAAACACAGGGTGAATCCAAACTCTACCAATAAACTTTCACAAGTTGTTCAGGGATGTTTTCTGAGTGTTTTGATATAAGGAATCCATGGTCCCTGGTGGCTCATTATCAAGTAATTTCATTGTTTTTGCTTTGTAATAACTAGAGTCCTGATTTTTAGGTTTTAACCTATATTTTTCCTCGCTATTGAATTAACACATTTCAAGATATATATTCGTTTCACACTTCCTGCAGCAGAATATGTGAATTTCATTAACCTAAAAAAACCTAAATGAGGGTTTGACACCTAAAATGTACTAAATAGTTGTTTTTCCTTTTTTGAAATGAAGAATGTTATTTTTGGATTGAAACTCATTGTAAAATTATTTCCGGCACTTATGGCCAGTAGATAGTTCAAGTTACTACAGTTAAACGCAGCACATGTGACTTGGTGACACCTGGATGCAGCTGATAGAAGGTCAGGAGCATAATCTGCATAACGGGATCACCTCCAATCATTCACCGAGAGTACAACAGAGTACTTTTCTAATGTAATTGTTGTTGTATGGTGAAACAATGTCTAAATCACATTTATTAAAAAAGTGGATTGCTGCAGATCCACACTTCACTTTTGTTAGTGACAGACAGTGCTGCCTACATGTTGAAGGCTGGGAGGGGGGGGGGTTCTACAGTCCTTCCACCTGCTATGCTACGTGTTATGTGCTTGGTGTACGGCTGCACCGCCTTGCGAAGGAGATTAAAAGTCACTTTGATGACGTGAACAGCCTGATATCTTTGGTCAAGAAGGTTTTCTAAAAAGCCCCAACATGTATACCATTGTTCAAAGAGAAATTACCAGCAACCCCTCTTCCACCTGAGCCGATACTTACCCACTGGGGAACTTGCCTGTCTGCTGCCATTTAAAATTGTCATCAATGAACTGGATGAAACAGAAGCTTCCTGCATTGCCAAGGCTAAGAAATCACTCGAGTACCTCACTCTTGCCGCTTCCCTTGTGTATATTAAGACACATTGTTGTTTTATACCAGGAGCTATTCTCCGGTTGGAAAGTACAACTTTGCCACTGAAAGATGCTCTGGATATCATTGGCAATGTTTCCAGTAAAGAAATACTTGGACCAGTGGGAGTGGCATGTTCTTTGAAGTTGCAGAAAATTCTTCATTGAAGACATGGAAATAATCAATTCAGTATTGCAGGTAGAAAAGTATAGAGGAAAACTACCCCTAGAACCTGCTGCACTGGCATTTATATTCTACGCTCCGATGACATAATGTTCCATTGAAACAACCTTTTCTTCATACAAGGATGTGTTACGTAATAATAGGAAATGGTTTGCCAGAAAATTTGGGATAGTATGTAACTATCTATGGCAAGCCAAAAGATAAATCTTACAACTAAGTACCAGAAAAGCTATTTTAATCAAGTAAAACCTATTTTAAGCATATAAGAAACCTAAAATGAAGGTTTATTCCACCTAAAAACCTGGGCCCTAGTAATAACTCAACCATCTTTGTATTTGTTTACTTGGAATATGATTGTTTCCAAACCAAACACAACCTTTCACTGATGTAGTAGTGTGTGATTTGAATGCAGTCCAACACCAGGCTTCTGCTCAGCTTTTGTTTCCTGCAGTGCATTTACTTTGTAGTAAATTATTAGTGATATGGTATGGATAACTTTACTTATGCAGAGATAGCTGATAAACAGCTTGTTTACACTTTCACTTAATGCAATGGAAGAGTAGCACAGTAACACTATGCAGAGGTGCTTTTGCAGTGATGGCAACCTTGTCACACAACACTTGTAGCTGATGGGATCTTATGTACTACTCTACAGACTAATGGAATAGTCTACAAAACTTTCCTTCAACTTGCCGTCTTGCATTTTCTGAAAGAAGTGCCCCTGATAATTTGCAAGGTGTATGTGGTTTCAACATGATGGGGCGTCAATGAATGTTAAGGAATATCTTGATAAAAAGCTTAGGCAAAGATGAATTGGTCGTGGTGGTCCTGTTCCACGGCCAGAATGATCATAAGATCTGACACCCATGCGCTTTTTCTTGTGGGGTCATGTGAAGAGCCTACTTTATGTGACTCCTGTCGAAATTAATATCGACCTGGTTGCTAGCAGCCACTGACAATTTGCACCAATCTCCTGGGATACCTGAATGTATGCTACAGTCCATGAGGCATGTCTGAGAAATTTGCCGTCAACATTTTCAGCAATTACTTTAAACAGTATAATTTAGTTTGTTTCATGTCATTTTTTGTAATGTTTGGTTATCCACCCTTAAAAATAAATACAGTAGAATCTCGTTAGTACGTTTTGGCAGGGACCCAAGGATTTGGACGTCATAGACAGGAAAATGTGTTAACGAAAATACAAACTCTGCAATTTAAGAGCATATTTATGTAATAAAATCTAATAATACATCTTACCTCAAAAACGGATGTGAAATATGGACACTATTTACATTGGTTTGAAATACATATCTATAGTTGATTGCTTTGTTGGTTTTAATGCCAAAAATTTACTGACAATCTTGTTTAGTAAAGTCATTACTTCGTCATCAACTTTGAAACTGCACACAAGTTGCTTCACTATGTCCATTGCCTGCATCGCTTCCGACACTGTAGGTACTGGGTCATCATCTTTTTCATCTCCCACTGGTGCTTCTTTCACTTGTTCTTCAAGTATTTCATTTGTCGTCGCTGTTTCACACACTGGAATTTCATTGTTAATGTTTGACAAGCCGGCGTCGTTGCTGTTTGGTGCCATTCTTAACTCTCGGAAAACTCATCTTCTTGCATGATTGCATCATCAAGGACCCGGCAGAAAACCAGCTTTATTAAAACAATTTCTAATGGTATCTTGCGTCATACGATCCCAAGCAGTTCTAATAAAATGCATGGCATTTAAGACAGTGATTTTTCTTGTCGTCGATTTCAGTGCAGCCAACCTTCTCTGTACCAGCCTTTTCTGATATGTATGCTTCATGCACCGAACTATGCCTTGATCTAAAGGTTGTAGCTTACTCGTGCAGTTTGCTGGGAAGAAAATGATCTCTATGTTTCCTAAATTTGAAACAATTGGTGGAAGAGTGGCACACTGATCAATAAAGAGTACAATTTTCCTGCTTCTTATGCTCAGTCTTGCGTTCCATGCTTGTAAGAAATTTTCAAAGATGGCAGAAGTTATCCAGGCTTTTATGTTGGAAGTGCACTTACATGGAAAAGATTGCACATTCTGAAAGCATCATGAACTGCATGCTTTTCCAATAACCATCGGCACCAATTTCTCCGTTCTACTTTTGTTACAACACAACGAAACTGTAATCCTCTCTTTGTTAAGCTTCCCACCGTGGCACTTAGTGCCCTTAAAATCCAAGGTTTTGTCTGGCAAAAGATGGAAAAATAGTCCTGTTTCATCTGCATTATAAACATCGTTGGGGCTATAGTCTTTCAAAATTGACGGGGGTGTTGTATTTTTCCACATTTCTATATTTTCACACAGTGTAGCGTCATTATCTAGGGCAGCAGCCTCACCTCGCACACATCTGTAGACTAAGCCATGTCGATTCTTGAATCTTTCAATCCAGTCATTGGACGCTTTGAAATCATCCAGTCCCATCTTCTGTGCTAAATGTGTTGCCTGAGCTCGAACCACAGTACCGTCTATCGGCACATTTGAAGCTTTAGCTTGTGTAAACTACTTTAGCAGAACATCTTGTAATTCTGGAAGCTGGCCAGGGCGATTATGTTTTCTTTTAGCATTTTTTCCTTCTTCAAAAGCAGTTTCAATTAGTTTACGTTTACTAACAATTATGTTTAAGGTTGACGGAGGAATGTTTAACTTCTGCGCTATATCCACACGTTTCTTTTTTGGATTGTGATCTACTTCTTCAAGGATTTTCAGTTTTTCACTGTTGGTTATTTGCCGCACTTTCTTTTTCTCCATTGCGAACAAAAAGTTAAAATACAATTACGTTTTGTCAACACTTAACAGCAGAAACTAACCATGCCAAGCCACCGCTAAACTAAAGCATTCTGTATCCGCACCACAAATTGTGTCACACAAATACATACATGCATGCCATTAGCTGCTGGTTCCACTCCGCCTGGTTTGACCAAAGTAGTGAATGAGGATGTCAAACTTCAAATCGCTACCTTAGGATCAGACTGATGTAACTACATGAATGCATGTTTTGAGATATTTAAGTTTTTAAGTTTGTAATGATGCTATATGTATATTAGCGTTGCTGAACACAAACTTTGTTATGAAATTCGATAACCTAGTTCATTTGCCCAATGATTGGCATTGATGTTTAGTTTGTAATAATCATTTATTAAGTAGATATTTAATATTTTAATAAAATGCGTTGTAGTTACGTCTCTTTGATCCTAAATAAATTACGATTTCCTGCTGCAACTCTATGGGTATTGTAATCTTATAATGAAACTGCACACGCTTTGTTGTTGTAAGACATTTTTATTAAAACATAAAATAAATGATAAACAAAATTACATTAATATTATACTGTTGTAATGGGAGTGAAGTGAGGAATAAAACTTGAATTATCCCTTTCTGGCATAACTCTTTCAGATGGAATAGTTTCTCTTTGGTGACTGGCAGGGGACCATCATAGACAGGTTGTAATCTAACTCCTCTGCTTGATTTCTCCTACTGTGCCCAGCTCTTATGGTCTGCAACTCATGAAATTCTGCCTCATCGTAACAATACTTGAAATATATTTTATATGGTTCACCCTTACGTATTGCATCCATACAATTTTCAACAAGCTCACTGCTTCTCCTTTTTCATCCGTCTTTCTATTCCTAATTGTTTCTTTCTGAAGTTCAGTAAAGTTTACGAATTTCGTAGAATCCATCTCTATGACAGTGTGTCTCTTTGATGCCATGTGTACTATAATGAACCATCCTATGGGATCGAACACATGTACGTGCTTGCTTTAATTTTCTGTGCAGGCATGTACGAGTCCACTTCCATCTGTGAGTAGCCTGGTTCGAAAAACCACTGATCGATTACTAGAATGTTCATATTCTGGAGGGCATATAACAACATCGCACACATAATATTTCGGTTTTGTCCACATGTATCTGAAAATAGTGTTGTTTCCTTTCCATTTGAAACATGTCTCAGAAAGTCCAAAACACACAATGCCATTCTGTTGAACCCCTTTTCACTGTTGACTCATCTCACATGTTGGCTTCGTTGTTTGGTAAATTCAAAATTGTCAAGTTATAGACAAAAAATTGTCTTTTATAAAACAAAGACTTGGAATATGTCTTAGGACAGTACAGTACTGCCTCTGACTCATATTCCGCCATAACACATTCACCTTTTTTTGCTTCATCCTTTTACTTATTCTTCATTTCTCGTGCCAATTCTTTCTTCTTGATATGATCATCATGGATTTTATTCCTATTTTCATCTTCTTGTGAGCTAAAAACACACTGCTAAACAATTTTGACTAAATAACAAATTGCCTTTAAATACATACGCTTTCATGCGCGATTTGGTGATGTGGAATTGTGTATGTAAAGGCAATAATTAAAAAATAACAGGAAAATTACAGTGGTCAGTCACGTAGGCAGGAAGGATGAGACAAACGTAAGAGCTTATCAGGTGCCAATAATAAAATGAAGCGTTAGGGTCAGACAGATGTATCAGCTTTTACTATCCTCTGATCCTTACCAAAATTATTATTTTGCAGATAGCGTTAGGGTCAGACAAACGTAATGGCTTTTACGTTCCTTTGATTTTTACAAAAAGTATGACATTGTAGTTACGTTGACACTTAACTTCGACACTATTATAGCTAGAGATACGATTGTTTGATCCTAAGATAGAGCGCAATTTTCTGATTATGGAAGTAGTCATAACTCAAAAACAGCAAAAAGTGTAGTTACGTCAGTCTGATCCTAAGGTAGTGAAATGTAGTAAATCTACTCCCACTGGACCAACCAAGCATTGGCCAAAATAGCGAATGAGAGCATAAAAGTTCGAACGTAGTAAGCGGGAGTGAGAAAACATACTAAACGAGCGTTATTTATTGCATTTGGTGCTGGGACATTTATAATTCAACGTAATCGGGAAAATGTGTTAATGAGATTCCACTGTAATTGCAATTGTCTGGAGGTGACGAGTAGTGGAATAACTGGTATTGAAGCATAATGCTCTACAGCAGTCAAAGGTTATGTTTCGTGCAGAAACAATCACATTCCGATTAAACATTTACAAAGATGGTTGAGATTACAAAATGAAAACAATGAAATTACTCAGTAATGAGCCGAGCCAATCCACTGAGATCCTCGGGTTTCTTATATCAAAAGACTCTGTTAACATCCCTGAATACTTATGAAACTTTGTTGGCAGAGTTTTATATATATTATAATTTTATATGAATTATGAGCAGCAACTTCATTCCCTAAGCCTACAATTCAAGTGTTAACAATTTTGGAAATGTAGAAACCACAGTAAATATGGCATAAAATGTATTCAAGTTCTATGTGGCTAAATTGTACAAAAAGCAATTTGGCAAATTAAACATGTGATCAGCAACTCTTCCTAAGCTGCAAGGTAACAGCACCCCTTCTCAAATTAACGGGTCATTAGTGGCATATCCTTTGTTAGAAGTATACATCATTATGTGTGAGTATCTGAATACTTAGGAAAAGAATGAATATTGTCACTTTTACAGTCCAGTTATTACAGCTCTCTTTGCTATAAAATGTTCTATAGAGTATACTCACATGCAACTGGACTGAGGACATGTCTGTTCTTGTAAAAACTCATTTTAGTTTATTGCTTTTGTTGATGTTATCGTTATTAATAATGTTATAAAGAAGGAAAATTTCTGTGTTTGTGTGTGTGTGTGTGTGTGTTTGTTCTCTCTCTCTTTTTATAGGGTAATCTCAAAAACTATCAGCATCTTTCAAGGTTGCACTAAGAACTCTGTTCCCAAGGTACCCATTACATGGAAGAATTATGTTTTAGTTTTTCAAAATGTGACTATTTTGATGTTATCATATTAAGCTTTTCATTCAGATTCTACCTTCCCAATATGTTTAACATACACAGGCTCTCAAAGGTTTCCATACATCCAGTGCAGGTAATGCCATTCAGCATCTAGTTTAATTGTTGTTTATTCCATGAAAGTATATGGAACCAAAACAATCAATGCAATGTTAAAAATCTGATGTGTTACACTCACATAACTTTCTCTACTCTTGTACAAACTATTTTTACAAACGCATATTCTCCATCTACTTCATGTTAATCGAGATAAACATTTGCAGACTCTATCTTTTTGCTAATTTTCTTGTAGATGTAAGGGGAAAATATATTTACAAGGGCAATATAGAAAAACAGTAGCCTTTAAGCACATACATATCTCTTAATAGTTGGTTGCTAGGTGCAGCACCATTCCCTTTGCCACAGATTATAACTCTTTGCATATCCAAGACCAAAAAATGAATAACGAATTCCCATTTTAGAAAATAAGTATTGAAAAATTTAAGGGAATAACAAGCAATATCTCGAAAATGGTTCACTCAACAAAAAAAATGTATATGACATAAATTGCGTATTTTAACGCGATCTACATTTTTTGTGCAGTAAAATTTTATCTATCTCTTATGGTTTACCAGTTATGCAAAAGTCGTTCACAATGAAGAATACTTTTGGAGACATTCCCAGAAAATTCAAGATATACATTTTATTTGTCATGAAAATATCTTAAACATATGATATTTTAATCAAAATCGTTAAAGCCATTATTGAGAAAATTAAACTTTTCAAAAAATCTTCCATGTAAAGGGTAATCTGGGGTGGGGGGATTTTCTTGAAAACCTTCGTGTCGCATCTCTGGAAGATATTGAACCTAAATACCAAGTTTGGTGTTTATCCGACTGTTCGTTTCCGAGTTATGCTATTCACACACACACACACACACACACACACACACACACACACACACACACACGAACATGTTTCCAAAATGATTTTTTTGGATTCAGGGGGTCTCAAAACATGTATTTCCGGTGAAATCTCGGTATCGAATTTTTGGGTGCAATACAATACTTCCCCTACTTACTGTACATAGTAGAGAAAGTAAAAATGAAGCATAGTAATGTGTTTTGAAAGTTTACAAAACGAGTCTCACACTGGGTTCTTCTACCTGCCCCATTGTTCATACATGCTGTACAACCAGTTACACTGATTAACATTGATTGTGTGGTATAAAGGAAAATATATGACTTTAATTGAAGTCAGTGCCCTGATTTAAAAAAAGTCCACTTTTGGCTACCACATCTAGTTTTTATGATATGTGCATATATGTCTATGGTGCTAAATTCATTCAGGTTATACAGCTTACTGATATGTTTCATTATGTTATTCTAATGGTCATGTGCACCATTCTCGATTAAAATTTTACTGCGGTAAAATACTGACATTACCGTGATGAATGACCATTTGTGGTGTATCGACGATGGCAAAAGTTTACCGTGGTTAAATCTGACCGGCCACGAACGACCGGTTTTCTTCGATTATCTTGACTCCTTTGCCTGTATTGCTTAGCTAAATGGCAGCTTATAATGTTTTGGAATGCGATAATTTTGAAGATGAGTTATTATATAATTATCATATGCCCATGATTGTGGATAGAGGAAACCTGTTTGAAGCAATGAACGATAGGAGATTCCAAGAAAGGTTCCGATTATCCAAGGAAGTAGTGTGGTGGTTAATGGACAAAATGAATGACAGGTTAGAATTCCCGACAAACAGAAACAACTAACTGTCTCCAATGAATCGCGCCCTGACAGCATTAAGGTTTTATGCGACAGGTGCCTACAATGTACTAATCGGCGACGTATTCAAATATACATCGCACCACAGCGTTGCATATTACAAACAATGTATCACGAGTAATAGCCAATCTTTGTTGGAGATATATATGTTTTCCAGTAAATAATGCTGATGTAAGGGCCGTAATTGATGGCTTTAGTGCAATTAGTGCATTTCCAGGAGTGCTTGGAACTATAGATTGCATGCATATAAGGATCCAATCACCTGGAGGGGAAAATGTGGAAGTTTTCCGAAACAGTAAAGGTTACTTTTCATTCAACTGCCAAACTGTGAGTGATCATAACCTCCTCATTAGAGACATTGTTGCAAGGTGGCCAGGTTCAGTGCATGACAGTACAGTATTTAGGAACTCTAGCCTAAGGGCAAAATTTGAAAATGGTGAAATACCTCATGGGTATTTATTAGGAGACAGTGGCTATGCTTGCAGGCCATACTTAATCACCCCAATTATTAATCCCCAAACTCCTGCTGAGCAACATTTTAACAGTGCACATATAAGAACCAGGAACACAGTGGAGAGGCAGTATGGAGTTTGGAAAAGAAGATTTCCATTCTGTCATTGGGGTTAAGATGTGACCTGCAAAGTGCCATGGCAATCATTGTAGCCACAGCAGTACTACACAATATTGCAAGGAGTTTCAGCTTCGAGGAACCTCCAGATGATCCTGAAATTCAAAGGCTGCTGGATCATCTGCAGAGAGTGAGGGGAGCAGACATTGAGGAAAATGATGCTGTGCCAGCAGAGCATCCAATACATCGCAATGACGCAGTACCAGGAAGAGCAGTGCGACAGGCAATAATAAATCAACACTTTCATTAAGGTATGTATGTACATTTATTTTCATAACAATTGTTATACATCATTTAAACTGCTGTTTTTACTCTTCCAATACTTGAGTTTTTCCTTTAAAACTAATATTTTGTAATCTTTTATTTGCATTTTTTTTATATGTTAATTTTTCATTATCTGTAACTGTGAAGTTAGCACCTGCACAAGCATCTGCAATACTTGTTGCAGGTTTTGGGTTTGCTGGTATCCTGCGTTGCTTCCATCTTTTGGGTTTTGGAAGTAGAGGGCAGATGCAATTCTTCAGCTCCTCGTGCTAGCATTGAAGTCGGCTGTGCTTCAAGCTTTCCCTTTCCTGTAGGGGAGGGGTTCCGACCCCTTCAGCTGCTGTGGTGCAGGCGCTGCGTACCCTTAGCACTCGTGGTACTTCTGACGTCACTAGAAGTACGTTGGGGCGAACGTTCGAGCCCCTACCATTGGGGAGCTGTTCAGATTGGGTTGGTCTCGACAGGGCAGTGGTTCCCACACCCATGGGAGATTGGGTACGTCTATGGTTTCCATACCAGCGTGGTTGAGACACCTCGTCATCCGGTACCGCCCTGGATAGCTGTAGACGGCATGCTAGATTTGTCAGCCCTACCGAGGTTTTTGGTAGTCGCCCTTCGGGGATGACGTGTGTAAGTGGCATATCCACTTCCATCTCGGCGCAAGCGGGGGGCCTTTTTAGACTCCAGGTATTGGCCTCATGGGAAATACCCTCGGTGGGAGAGCCACTCGGATGGCGCCACACCTTGGGCTCGGAGGGGGGGGCTTTGCCCTGGGTAGACATTTGCTCTTAAGTCTTAACTATGGTTCAAGCTGCTGTGTATAAAAGAAATTGCGATAATTTGATTTGAACTATTACTCATGTAAGTGTAAGTGAGAGAAAGAAAGAAATCATACTTAATTGTAATACAATAACATAATGTTACGTTTTTAAATTATTTCTTTTCTTATTCAATATAATAAATTTTATTATGTAGCCATTGCATTTCCACTACAGACAAAATTACTTTTTCTTTACATTCCCCTCTCCAGTCTGTAAGTAACATAACAGCGCTTAAGAAACAATACTGCCTAACTGCACTGAAGCTAGTTTACAAACGAGATAAATAGCTGCCAAGACTTAAAAATGTTTAATTTAATGAAAATATAAAATAACGTTTTAAAAAGATGTAAAATCATTTCAATATTTGCAACATACAAGCGTACAATTCTATTCCAAATAACAGAAGGAATAAATATGCATCTATATTTGAAGGTACTTTGCATGAAAGACAAGTAACCTTTATAAAGAAAATCTTCAAATTTAATGAAAAATGTAAAAGGTATTTATAACATATGTGGGCATTATTTTTAGCCACAATTGTTGTGCATATAGTGTATAATTAATACCTACTGAATTATTCACTAACATTTGCATGCAGTTTGTAAAATTTGTATTATATAACAAGATGCATTCTTTAGGTAGGATATTCATCTATGAATTGCTCTCTGAGAAAGGTTAGGTATTAATATATGGCTATGGCTTAAATATGGATATTAATTTTGGCAGAAATTTCAACATGTGCAGTTAACTGATGTTCTCAACATAACTCCACTGTCAAACCCGGCAGAGGGCGATGGTTTTTTTTTTGGGGGGGGGTGTAAAAATTCTTAGCATGGCTTCCTTCAGAAGGGAAGTAAAGCCGGTGGTCCCGTGTTGTAGATTTACGGCACGTAAAAAGAACCTCAAGCCTGATAAAGAGGCCTCTGAGCAAAATTACCGTTCTTTCACGCCCAACATAGAATGGGACACTAAGGACCAAAGCAGTTAAAGAGCGTCCATAAAACTCAATTAAATTAACTCCACTGTCTGTGACTTCTGCACATCAGCATATTTTAACAAATTATTTTTGTAATAATAAGTTAAATGCTAGTATAATTTAGGGATGCAAATAAAATCAGAAATTCACTACAGCAAACAAAAACAAATTGTGAGCAATTCCAATTTCACATAAAACAATATTACTCCCTTTAATGTCTCCAAATATTTGAAGCATTTTCCTGTCAATCCCAAAAATGTCAACTTTCAGCATTTTCAAATGGAACTATCAGCAAAGAAAAAAATGTTCACGTGGATCAATCATCAGGACCATAAGGTGCTTATTGCTTTTGTTTAAATTTAATTTGCATGCGTAAACCCAACAGTTTACCGTTGTATTTTTGAAAATTCAACTTGACAACTTGCTAATGACTTTCCTGTTAGTTAATTTCTAATGTGGTACATGACTTTCTCCTTGTTATTTCAAAGGTACCATTATAATGAGTGATTCTTCCATTGCCTTGTCTTAATCACAATGACAACACTCGGCCAGATATGATTTCAGAATAAGCTGCATGAATGGATTTATTGTTTCATGTTTTTACTTAAGGAAGAGAGTTGTAAGCCAATTTTCTTTGTGATGGAATTATGCAGGGAAAAAACAAAAAGGAATTGACACACTTTAATAGACTTTCTTTTAAATGTTCTTACAATTGAGCAAATGTAAATCTCGGTGACAAATTGACATCTGCTAAAGTGTTGTCCTAACTCTCTATCAGGGAACACTTTCAACCATGGGCGGCTTCTGGGGTAGTACTGCTGTGCACTCACACGACTTGTGTCAAAAGGAAAGAAAGAGAAACGTATAGAATTGTGCATAAAGCATTGTTTCCGAGTATGTGTTCCCTCATTTGAACAGGCGCATTAAGCAGTGTGCCCTCTACCGGTACCTTTCTGAAGCTCAAAGCCAATTCCAGATTGACACCGTCTACGCTCTTAAGCACTATGTATAAGGCTAGGCTGTACATTTCTACATGGTTCTTGTGGGAGAGGTATGGGCTAAGATTGCTATGACTGAGGGCTTACGTTCCACCCGCTAGAATGCAGTAAAGTACAGAACCCAGCGACAGTCGAAAAATACATATTCCACTCTCAACCTTCCTTTAATGCACTGTTACCATCTTAACTGCAAGTTAACACTATTTGCATTTGGAAACTAAGATGCAATTAGTAATTAACTTGCAGCAACTAATACTAAAATGCATTTGGAAATGCAAATTAATGCTTAATTAAATGAAATGCAGAAATAATACACTAAAATATCTTTATAAATAAAAATATACATTTTTTAATGTAGCTTTGAAACTATGAGGCATTATTTCAATATTTGTATGTTTCATAGCAGCAGGGCTATTGGTAATGATTGAATATGTGGTATCTTATCCACAACAGAACAAAAAGCTAAGGTATTCACCATGTGGTGGGCACCTGCTTTCAAAACAATAGTCAAGTATTTCTGTTATGCATATAGTAACAGTTCAGTCCAAAAGATGACGTAGTCCACCATGAAGTCAGGTAACTAAAACAATGTAGCTAAGTGTAGAGTGATTTCTTTGAGTGAATATATGAAAGTTATGACATGACCAAAGTAAGTGAATTATGAAAATTTCCATTTAGAACACGACTCGGTAAAAAAAATACATCAGATAGGCTGTTTCCGAATCTGCAGCAGCAAACAAAAATCAATGTTTTATGCTCAATCCAGAAATTTACCTAAAGAACAAATAGATTTGTGGCTGTGAGGAAAACAGCGCATTTTTTGTTATCCTCACGTGTTATCTGTGGGAGATGCCCACTGGTATAAAACCGGAATAACCGATATTGGGCATATATGGTCTAAAATGAAAGTATATCCAATTCTTGTCAATTTAGTAAAAACTTATTTTTTGCAGCTATTTTAAGCTTTAATGACACAAACCTTGTGGCAATGAGGTGACAATATATAGCTAATCTTTGGTAAAATTGCTTTGGACTTGAAATAAATCCCTTATGAATGCAAAAATACAAGCAAACAAGAATTAACAGTGGAAAAATGTATTTATCACTGAACAAGTACTCATATTTTGAATTTACCTACGAGATATAAACTTATTGATTAGAAAATTCCATTCAAGCATAACCATTTTTAACTTGTAGTCTTTAATTTTAGTAATGTAGGTTTTTCATTGCAAACCTTACCAAATAAGGTTTTACACAATGCTTAAAAAGTTCCTCGCTCCCAACAGTGCCTTCTTGACATGCTGGAATCATCCCTTATTTGGACACATTGAAAATACTGCACATATCACATTCAATGCCATGATACCGAGAAAATTATGAATTCTTATCTTAATTTCTGTTATGGAATCACAGTATCCATGGTCTCCTAGGTGCTTTTGGAGACCCCAGTAACGCCTGCAAAAGAGAAAAAACTTGCTGCTTACATAACTGCTCTAATGTATATGCACATTTCATAGTGATTGTTAAGCTCATTACTGTTGGTCATGGAAAAATAAAGCTTGCTGCCAATTGGTTTTACACAATTTGATAGCAATTATTAACCTTAATTTGCCTTTTGGGTAAAAGTATGAATGTCATACAAAATAATATACAGGTAAATGTGGATCGTCTGTAAACAGTTTCTACAAAATATGTATACCACTACAAAAGCAACGTTAATAAGTACATTACATAACAAAAAGGTGACTGTTACCTTTGATAGAAGTGGCATCACAAGGCCATTCTTTTTTAGTTATTTTATCAATTGCTAGTATGTGATACATAATATTATACACATTTTATATATTTTGTGTTATTTTCTATTAGCTGAGGTGAAAATCTCAGTTTAGCAAAAGCATACATACAACCCAATGGGTCAGTCTTAAATAAGATATATTAATTTTCTCTAAGTTCAGTCCATTTTATGTTACATAAGAGCAGTTTTGTTTTGATTACAGTGGTATTATTAGATGATTTGTTATTAATGCAATTGGAAATAAACTCCATGAAAATGTGAGAGGCCTCTTTGCTACAAGCATCATGCCATGGCATCATTGTTTTTCTAGTTATACCCTCTCTGGCTTCAGTACACCTGAACCTGTTTTAAAAGAATATTACGTACTGACTGCTGCCTCCTGATATGCAGCATCATTGTCCCATGGTACTGCTGTTGAGCCAAGCAGTTTGCGAGGCACACTTTGATGACATATTTTCGCTCCTCCAGTCTTATATATATCTAACTTCTCATCTGCCATGTCCTTTCTTGCCTTTCTTTTCAAATTCTCGTAACACGTTTTTAACTTGAAGGCACTCCTTTGTGTTACCCTAAAACAAAAACACTTTATGAGGACAAAAGCTGCAATAAATAAACTAAGCATGTCTGACAAAGGGTATCATTTATAATAACTAAAAATTGCTGTTGATATCTCAAAATAGTAAGAATATGAAGATGATGCCATAATCTAACCTTCTAATTCGAGCTAATAATGTAACTCCAATGCAATTCTGTATTCACGTTAAATATGCAGATACTTATAAATGAATAGGTAGCTTTTCTTTCTTTTTTGCGACAGACAGTAGATCTTCTTGCACCAATAACCACACATCCACGATAAGTGCAGCAGCAAATGCAATACCATGGTGCATATCTCAATACACCATTATTTGCATCTACATGTTGATGCAAAACTATATTTAACCCAAGGTTGGCTACCAACCATCATCTTCAAAATACTACAGACCATTAAAATACACCAAAATTATGATCTTTGTAGAATTGTGTAACATTTTTCACCTATCTGGACTGCTGTTAAACTGCAAGGCCAGCTTCTCCCATGTGGCATCCTTCTTTTTCAGAGAAATTCCATCCGTTTTCTTATTTTCAGTAATTTCTCTGAAATTGGATGCCAAATCCAATAAAATATCTATCTCATACTTCGAGAAGTTCAGCATTCTTTTATTTTCCATCACCATGTGCTCTTATTATAACAAATGCCGAACAAAAAACAAACAAATGACAAACACATAGCAATGAACTTCTGGGTGCGTTTGGTAGCCTTCTCAGTAGTTAAATCTGAAAGTGATCTGAAATGAGCGGTGCACTCTACCACACTAGTGCTTGCCAGATAACCACAGCAAACTAAACAGTGGTGAACAATGATGCACCCGTTTGTAAGGTTTACCACAGTCAACTTCTTACCGCGTTTAAGTAAACATCCCGAAGGGGTTTGTTTAACGAGAATGGTGCACTCGGCCATAGATCTGTTGTTGATTTTGTTCCTAATCAGCTCACTTCTGTCCCCCTTATTGCTCAGATGTTTATATTCCCAGCACTTATCACCTTTGTTCTATGAGTCAGTTTTGTCTGTGTTGTGAGGTATTTGTGTTTACATTTACAGCTATCATACATCTCAACTTCACTTGAGCTGAAAACTTGAGTTAATACACATGTTCACCTTCTATATGTGTAGTGCTAAAACAAAAGTTTGAGTACGACTTCTACATCAGGATTATGCAGAAGGCAGTCTACGAAGCCCTCAGAAGTTTTGTTACATTTGTGGGGTTACATGCTTGACAGAAAGATATGTAATATAGACTCACAAACAAAGAAACTATATTACTCATATTTCAAAGAGAAAATTGGTGATCAGGATAAATCACTCACACCTCATATTGCACGTAACAGTTGTGTTGGATTATGTTATTGGTATGAAGGAAAATGAAAGCCAATGCCATTTGCCAATGATATGGAGAGCGCAGCAGAATCATCATGACGATTGTTACTTTTGCATGTGCAAAGTTGCTGATTACAACAAAAAATTAAGACAGGAATTAAATATCCAAATCTGAACTCAGCTATACAGACTATTCCTTATGGACCTGAACTTCCCATACCTACACCATCAACAGACCTCAATTTTAGTGAATCTGAAAGCATCTCTGCGACTTCCGACAATGAGTTGGTTTCTGATCCAGAAGAATTTGACAATCCACAACAGTTTAATCAATTTGAGTTAAATGATTTAGTGAGGGATTTAGACCTCTCAAAACAAAGAAGTGAATTACTGGGCTCAACACTACAGGAGAAGAATTTGTTATCTCCTCACATTACATTTTTGTGGTATAGGAATCGTGAAATACAGTTCCACAAGTACCACACAGAAGAAGATCAACTTGTGTTTTGTGTGAATGTGTAGTTGGGCAGGAAAGCATATGAGCCAAGTAACTGATATATTTTTATTGATTCTTCTAAAGTGAGAGGCAGCAACTGGAACCTGGATAAAAAAATGCTACTCGTGTGCCTCTTGTTAATCATCAAAAAATTCTACTCCCTCCATTACACATAAACTTTGACATAATGAAACAATTCGTGAAAGTACTTGACAAAAGTTGCCCTTACTAATAGTACTTATGTACAAAGTTACCATCACTGTCACAGGCTAAAATCAGAGAGGACGTATTTGATGGACCACAGATACGGAAATTGATGAAAGATGTTAATTTTACCAGCTCTATGAATGAAACTGAAAAAGATGCATGGAATGGATTCAGAGAGGTTGTTAAGAAATTTCTGGACATTCTGAAAGACCCTCAATACAAAGAAATTGTCAGAAATATGCTGGAAAGTTTTCAGACTGCTCGGCTGTAATATGAGTTTGAAGCTTCATTTCCTCAAGTCACATTTTGACTACTTCTGTCAAATTTAGGAGCTGTCAATGAAGAGCAAGGTGAAAGACTTGACCAGGACTTGAAAGATGTTGAACAACTTTATCAGAGATGCTGGGACTATATATGATGGTAAATTACTGCTGCTGCTTTGTATGTGACGAACCTACCAGAGAATACCGAGAAAATCACATCATTGGACTTGCATGGGAAAAGAAAAAGGTGTACATATGATAACTAACATGCATTCTCAAATTCTGGTATGCTTTCATGTTATTCGTCTTTTGTATTCTTTAAAAGTTTTACATGAGTGTGTAATATTTTTGCAAATTTTACAGTTATATTTCATTGAACATTCTCATATTGCCAAAATGAGATGTGCTACGGAAAAATGGAATGCATTTTTTAATTTTGCGCACCAAAATTAGTAGGTCACCTATTTTTAATTGTAACACAGAAAAAGTCATTTGTAACCTAGTGTTATTTAACCTGGACCCAACCCATCATAAGCTACAGGTAAGTGAGAGCACACAAAGGATGTTGCCACATTTCACCAACAGCATATTTCCAGCCATGTAGTACACGTTGTCATAGTGGCAGAGAGCAGTTCAACTCCTACCAAATGACTTGCAGTTTTCAGCCAGTATGTATGTATATACACTTCTTTTTTTGTAAGAAAATTTAAAAAATGACAAAAACACAAGTACAGGAAAAATACAGAGCTCATGCAAATGTACAATTTGTCAAATTTTGTTCATAGTGTTAATGTTTCCAAAATATTCCTAGTGCAGTTCTAGCTATTTCCCTAATTTTATCTAATGAACATGCTTCAAAGTTTGGAATTCTTGTTTATTCAGCTTATTGTTTCCATCGCAAGAGTTTGTTAATGTGAATAAACATTTGAATGCTGTTTCCACATGTAAATAAAGCACTTATTTCTTAATTTAAAATCATTGTTCGTAAAAAAGATACTGTAACATAATATGAATAGAAGAATAAGGCCTCATTCACTTTTCATTTTGAATGTGGCTTAACTCTCTATATGAATACTAGTATATGTGAATTTGTTATTGATATAGTCATGTGAATGTACATCATCAGGTATTCCTTAATAGGGGCTAACTGAATTATAGATTCTGATTTACCTTTACTAGACATTCCTTTTGCCAGTTTTGTGAATTTCAAACCAAACTATTTATTCAAATCTAAATACTTTCTCCATTGCTGTGTTTTCTTTGATCCCAAAAATTAAATTAAATTGAGTTTTATTTATGAACGCTGTTTTAACTGCTGTGGTTCTTGGCATCTCATTCTATATTGGGTGTGAAAGACTGGAAAGTTTGCTCAGGGGCCTCTTTATCAGATTTGGGGTTCTTTTACATGCCGTAAATCTATTACATGGGAACACTGGCTCTGCTTCCTTTCTGATGGAAACCATGCTAAGGATGTTTATGCCCAAATGATCCATCACCCTTTGCCAGGTTTGAACCCACAACCTCAGTTTTCATAACATATCAAATGTTTGTTTCTGCATAACTCCTAATACATATACCAATTGAAAATTAATAAAAGCCGGTACTTTAAAGATAACTGTGTGATGCAGGACATTTAAGTCATGTTGTATAAATGACTGTGTGAAACTATGTTTGCATTATTCTTTTACAGGATAGTGACTTCGCTCCAGGAAAACCACTAAGGTAAGACTTGACTCTTGAATAATGTTTCAATAACTTCTGATTCTTGTGTTACATCTTCCTTTACTCGTGCTTTTTTATCTATATCATCATTATAAACTTGTATGAAGGTGGGTATGGTATGCAGTGTAATCTAAAAAAGCTATTTAACCAACCTTGATAGTACTTTCAACATCATTATTTCTGACAGATTTGGGCTATAAAACACCTTGTAATTTCAATTCATAAATTACTAAAAGACTAACAAAGCATTTACAAAACCTATGCCATGGGATAGAAAATAGCCACCTCACAGAGAATGAATGCATTTATAAACAAAAGCCAGCTAGCTGCTGTTACTTTGTACAGAATGCATGTAGAAACTAAAACTGGTTAGTTACTCTTACTCTATAGAGAATGCATGTAAAAACAAAAAACAGTTAGTTGCTCAGCTTGACAGGGAAACTACAGGAAAATCAAAATACAGAAAATATACAGGGAAAAAGCTTGTCAGATTACTTTAATCAGACTGTACCTCAGCAGAATGAAAGAGTGGAGTTATATTGAATAGTGTTGCACAAACTGATTGATACAATATTGGTACCTGTTCATACAATTCATTCATATATCATGAACTGCTTCACAATAACCCTGCCGGTCACAAGTCGTCATGAATTGTCTATAGTAACTAGTTGCAGCCTATCGTTGTTATTCAATCATCAATAATAAGTACTTGCCGCCTACCATTGTTATTTGATCATCTATAATAAGTAGTTGTAGCCTAACATTGTTATTTGATCATCTATAATAAGTAGTTGCAGCCTAACATTGTTACTTAATCATTTATAATAACTAGTTGCAGCCTAACATTGTTATTTGATCATCTATAATAACTAGTTGCAGCCTAACATTGCTGTTTGATCATCTATAATAAGTAGTTGCAGCCTAACATTGTTATTTGATCATCTATAATAAGTAGTTGCAGCCTAACATTGTTATTTGATCATCTATAATAAGTAGTTGCAGCCTAACATTGTTACTTGAACATAATAACTAGTTGCAGCCTAACATTGTTATTTGATCATCTATAATAACTAGTTGCAGCCTAACATTGTTGTTTGATCATCTATAATAAGTAGTTGCAGCCTAAGATTGTTGTTTGATCATCTATAATAAGTAGTTGCAGCCTAACATTGTTACTTGATCATTTATAATAACTAGTTGCAACCTAACATTGTTATTTGATCATTTATAATAACTAGTTGCAACCTAACATTGTTATTTGATCATCTATAATAAGTAGTTGCAGCCTAACATTGTTATTTGATCATCTATAATAAGTAGTTGCAGCCTAACATTGTTACTTGATCATCTATAATAACTAGTTGCAGCCTACCATTGTTACTTGATCATCTATAATAACTAGCTCCAGCCTACCATTGTTATTTGATCATCTATAATATCTAGTTGCAGCCTAACACTTATTTGATCATCTATAATAACTAGTTGCAGCCTACCATTGTTATTTGATCATCTATAATAAGTAGTTGCAGCCTAACATTGTTACTTGACCATTTATAATAACTAGTTGCAGTCTAACATTGTTACTTGATCATCTATAATAACTAGTTGCAGCCTACCATTGTTACTTGATCATTTATAATAACTAGCTGCAGCTTACCATTGTTATTTGATCATCTATGATAACTAGTTGCAGCCTACCATTGTTACTTGATCATCTATAATAACTAGTTGCAGCCTAACATTGTTACTTGATCATCTATAATAACTAGCTCCAGCCTACCATTGTTATTTGATCATCTATGATAACTAGCTGCAGCTTACCATTGTTATTTGATCATCTATGATAACTAGCTGCAGCTTACCATTGTTATTTAATCATCTATAATAACTAGTTGCAGCCTACCATTGTTATTTGAGCATCTATAATTGTTGCTGCCTACCTTTAGTATTTGATCGTCTATAATAACTAGTTGCAGCCTGCCGTTGTTATTTGATCTATAATAACTAGTTGCAGCCTAATGTTATTTGATCTATAATAACTAGTTGCAGCCTACTGTTGTTATTTGATCTATAATAACTAGTTGCAGCCTACCATTGTTATTTGATCTATAATAATAGTTGCAGCCTACCGTTGTTATTTGATCTATAATAACTAGTTGCAGCCTACCGTTGTTATTTGATCTATAATAACTAGTTGCAGCCTACTGTTGTTATTTGATCTATAATAACTAGTTGCAGCCTACCGTTGTTATTTGATCTATAATAATAGTTGCAGCCTACCGTTGTTATTTGATCTATAATAACTAGTTGCAGCCTACCGTTGTTATTTGATCTATAATAATAGTTGCAGCCTGCCATTGTTATTTGATCTATAATAATAGTTGCAGCCTACCATTGTTATTTGATCTATAATAATTAGTTGCAGCCTGCTGTTGTTATTTGATCTATAATAACTTAGTTGCAGCCTGCATTGTTATTGGTTCAATTCTTTCGAGTTATCCATGCTTGCAGCTTAACTCAACTCACGATTGTTGTATGGTTGTTTATTTTCGATAAAGAGTTTAATCCTGTGATTTAGAATGTATGCACGATTAGTTTTATATATCATTCAAAAATTTGTAGTAAAGATGAAATAAAAATATAGAGAAGTCGTGATTGTAGAGAGAGGTAGAGGCTGCAGACGTATATCTACTAATCATGTTAAAATGGTGCAACATGCAGTTACAGCATTTGCACTGGTTATTTTGCAGTTTGTCAATTTGATGACATTGTTGCTAACTAGTGCTTAGAGAGGTAATGCATGTTCCTAATTGGTTGAAACATGTGAAACTGCTTATAGTCTGACTGCCGAACCCAGTTGTAGTGCTGCTTAATAATTTTTAATAACTGAAGTTGGCTTCAATGATGAGACGTGCCTCATTGTTTGGAATGTAGACTACAATATATTGTACAAATATACATTATATTGTCCTTTTTTTCTTATTTACAACATACATTGCCGCATTTTTGTTGATCAAACAGTCTTCTTTGTTATTTCCGTGTTAATGGGCAAGTTTTGCTGAGAATCATGCTGTCAATCTTATTAGTGCATTGTGCATTATGAATGTTTCAAAATTGAATCCAGTGTGGTTATTACCATCGGTGCATCCAGAATTTCAGCAAGAAGTACACAATGACTCAAAAACAGCATTTTTTAAGCACGCAAAAAAAATTTCACTTGAGCAGGGCAAAAGGGTTGTTACCAGCCACATGTCAGGACAAATGCACAAAACAAGGATCGCAGTAATGAAGATGAAAGTTGATATTTCTGCATTTCTCTCATTTTTTCTTTTTTTTTCTGTGCCTTGTGTTTGTAATGGTGAATAGTGGTAATTTGGGTATACTGTACAGTTTACTAACTTTAAATAATTAACACTTTACCTAACTCTTGTAAGCATTCCTTTTTCATGCATGAATATACATTGCCTTGTTCAGTTTGATGTGACGTACCTCATATTTCAGTAAATGCTTATGTCAATTGACCTTGTATGGGACTCTCAAAATCCTATATTTACAAGAAAGTCAAAAAGTGACAATTTTTAATAATCCTTTTATACACCATGTCTTTTTACTTTCTCTATTACGTATAGTAAGTAGGGGAAGTATTGTATTCCACCCAAAAATTCGATACCAAGATTTCACCGGAAATACATGTTTTGAGACCCCCTGAATCCAAAAAAAGCATTTTTGTAAACATGTCCGTGTGTGTGTCTGTGAACAGCATAACTCAGAAACGAACAGTCGGATAAACACCAAACTTGGTATTTACGTTCAGTATCTTCCAGAGATGCGACACAAAGGTTTTCAAGAAAATCCCCCCACCCCAGATTACCCTTTACATGGAAAATTTTAATTTTCTCAAAAATGGCTTTAACAATTTTGATTAAAATATATGTTTAAGATATTTTCATGACAAATGAAATCTATATCGAATTTTCTGGGAATGTCTCCAAAAGTATTCATTGTGAGCGACTTTTGCATAACTGGTAAACCATAAGAGATAGACAAAATTTTACCACACCAAAAATGTAGATTGCATTAAAATACACAATTTATGTCATATACATTTTTTTTGTTGAGTGAATCATTTTCGAGAAATTGCTTGTTATTCCATTAAGTTTTCCAATACTTATACTTTTTCTCAAATTCGTTATTCATTTTTTTATGTCCTGGACATGCAAAGAGAATGGAATGCGTCACATAGCAACCAGCTCTTAAAAGATTTGACTATCGCTTAAAACCTACCATATTCCCCTTGCACGTACAAGAAAATTAGCAATAAGATTAACATCTCGATTAACATGAAGCATATGGAGAATAAGCGTTTGTAAAAATAGTTTGTGCAAGAGTAGAGAAAGTCATGTGAGTGTAACACATCAGATTTTTTTATATATGGATATCAGTATTACAATATTGAATATTGCATTACAGATAATTGTTTCTCCATAATCCTATTGATGTCTCAGACATTTTGCTGATGTAACAATGAAGATACTTTTAACACTGAACAAAAGCCAAAAACAATAACAAATGAAAAATAAATGGAGAGATGAAAGAATCAAATGTTGCACAGTAAACTAAAGCTGAGGTCCAAGGTATATTAATTTTTAATGAAAGTTAGTATTAAATTTTTGAAGTAATAAAGACAGGCGCAACTTTGCTAGCCAAGGGTGCAGTCACGTACAAAGCTGGTTACAAATGCTTGCAAGCACTGCAAAGTCCATATTCTTGTAAATCTGTCCGTTCATAGACAGAACCTTATCTGGGCATGCAAGCGCTTGTTGCAGCTTTGCAAGTGGCATCTGGCAAACAAGAATGAATGAATGAAACATTTATTTCCAGCTCTGGTCAGCTGGTGGCTCGTGTTGATAGTTTTTGGGGAGATGGTGAAAAATTTTTAACATTTTCTGATATTAATGAATTGACCCATTTTCTCAAAAATGATTGAAGATAGCTGATTCAGATTATGGGATGATCAAAACATTGATGCTTTTATGGATCTACTTTTGTTTTAATATAATGGCAGGTAAAATTTAAAAAAAATGAATTACTGGTTAATTTTAAATGTCTTTGAAGTGAATAAGGTAAACACATAGATGAAAAAATCTGATGTGTTACACTCACATGACTTTCTCTACTCTTGTATAAACTATTTATACAAATGCTTATTCTCCATCTACTTCATGTTAATTGAGATACACATTTGCAGATTCTATCTTATTGCTAATTTTCTTGTAGATGTAAGGGGAATATATATTTACAAGGGCAATTTGGAAATACATTAGCCTTTAAGCACATACATATCTCTTAATAGCTGGTTGCTAGAAGCAGCACCATTCCCTTTCCCACAGATTAATACTCTTTGCATATCCAAGGCAAAAAAATGAATAACGAAATCCCATTTGAGTAAATAAGTATTGAAAAATTTAAGGGAATAACAAGCAATATCTCAAAAATGGTTCACTCAACAAAAAAAATGTATATGACATAAATTGTGTATTTTAATGCGATCTACATTTTTTGTGCAGTAAAATTTTGTCTATCTCTTATGGTTTACCAGTTATGCAAAAGTCGTTTACAATGAAGAATACTTTTGGAGACATTCCCAGGAAATTCAAGATATACATTTTGTCATAAAAATATCTTAAACATATGATATTTTAATCAAAATTGTTAGTGCCATTTTTCAGAAAATTAAAACTTTCAAAAAATCTTCCATGTAAAGGGTAATCTGGGGTGGAAGGATTTTCTTGAAAACCTTCGTGTTGCATCCTTGGAAGATACTGAACCTAAATACCAAGTTTGGTGTTTATCTGACTGTTCGTTTCTGAGTTATGCTGTTCACAGACAGACACACACACGGACATGTTTCCAAAAATGCTTTTTTTGGATTCAGGGGATCTCAAAGCATGTATTTCCGGTAAAATCTCAGTATGGAATTTTTGGGTGGAATACAATACTTCCCCTACTTACTATACGGAGTAGAGAAAGTAAAAATACATAAATACAGAAAATAAAAAACCAAACTAAGTTATTCTGAAATGATTGATGTTGTTGAGGAAACCTGTGTATTAATAGTGACTAAAATCAATTTTTTATTGCAATTGCTGTTACAAAAGGTGTAATATGTTTCAATTCCATTATTTTACATTCTTTAAAAATTGTTTATAGTGCATTTGCTGTAAGCTGAAACGTGGAAAGTAGAAAGAGATAGCACAATACTCCACATGACAGTTGGTTATCCTTGACTGCCTAATCTCAAAACCTTTACTATTTAAAATCTGGGTTAGGTGAAACATGAAATTTACAGAACCCCACATGTAGCAGTACGAAAGCCAGCAAAGCAAGGACAGCCAAAGATATTAGGATATTTTTCATATTTCACTGCTAAAAGTGCAACTGGCAACAATACTGAGAGGCTGTCATCTGTGGACTAGTAGTACCGTGCTAGCCTCTAGTTCCCAAGGTTGCAGGTTCAAACCCGGCAAAGGGCGATGGACTTTTTCGGGCGTAAAAATCCTTAGCATGGCTTCTTTCGGAAGGGAAGTAAAGCCGGTGGTCCCATGTCGTAGATTTACGGCACATAAAAGAACCTCAAGCCAGATGAAGAGGCCTCTGAGCAAAATTACCAGTCTTTCACGCCCAATATGGAATGGGATGCTAAGAACCACAGTAGTTAAAGAGCATCCATAAATAAAACTCAATTTTTTTCTAGGCAGTGAAGGGTGACTGTGAGAGGATCTCTCAGCATTCGGACCGTCATTTGTGCACAGCCCCCTCCTGGACTGGTCTGGTAGCATCAAAATGGTCATGTTTCAAGTTAAATACGTACTGCACCTACCTAATTATGTAGCTTATGTCTTCAATGTAATAAGCGTAACATAGAGATTGATTTTATTGATTTGTGTCATTGGACCAAAGCTTGCTATTATGTTCCTTTTAAAGTTCCACAAGTGTCACTGAGTACGCATTTCGTCTGAGCATTATGTGCCATTCATAGTAAGTGCATTGTGTAAATGCAAGACCTTGCACCCATGTTATTTAATGGAAGCATTCACATAGAATCACAGCTTGGGACCAATGTGGAAAAATTAAAAAATTAAATTGAGTTTTATTTATGGACGCTCTTTAACTGCTGTGGTTCTTAGTGTCCCATTCTATATTGGGTGTGTAGGACGGTAATTTTTCTCAGAGGCCTTTTTATCAGGCTTGAGGTTCTTTTACGTTCGATAAATCTATGACACGGAACCACCGGATTTACTTCCCTTCCAAAGGAAGCCATGCTAAGGATTTTTATGCCTGAAAAATATCCATCGCCTTCCAACTGGGTTAGAGCCTGCAACCTTGGGAACTAGAAGCTAGCATGGCAACCACTACACCACACAGGGCGACACCAATGTGGAGGTTACACTGTTGATGTTAAGAATCAAGAAAACATAATTATAATTCATTCATAAGTTTGGACTAGCTTCAACCTCCTGCAGAATAATATAAACTGTTATGCGTAATGATCTCTTTATTTTGCACAATGGTTGTATAAATCCTCATACTAAATTATTAACCTAATTGTCATTGCCTGGATCCATATTTTATTTTAAATGACAAATTGCTCAAGGAGAAAATAATGCAAACTGTAGTGACATAGTTATTTCCATTGATTTGTGTTTAAAAGTTGATGTATGAAAAATTTTCATTAGCATCAGATGCCAGTGGTTACAAGTAATCAAGTAGCCTATGCTTATGTCTCTTTATGAATCGTATTACCTTATAACTACATTTACAGCACATTATGTTGGCATTACTATTTATTCTGAATGGGACCTTACAGTCCAAGGAGAAACTATTATATGAGGTTTTCTTTCAATGTGAAATATTATTGAATGCTGATAAACGTACACAAATATTATCAAGTATCATGACCTGTTAAGTTTAATGCAGGAGAAATGAAAATGACATGGAACATATGGAAAATATCTTCAGATGACCAGTGGATAACCTGTAGCTGTTACTCCAGGGAGAGGGGGAGAGAACAAAAGTCAGCTAGCTGCTGTTAGTTTGTAGAGAATGCATGTAGAAACTAAAGCTGGATAGCACTCTTACTCTATACAGAATGCATGTAGAAATTAAAGTCAGTTAGTTGCTTTTGCATTGTAAGGACTAAGGCTAGTTACTTGCTGTTACTGCACAGAGAATATGTATAAAAACAAAAGTCAGCTGTATTTCTTCCAAGCAATCCTCCAGTTCATAATGGTACAAATTGTGTGTTATATTAATTTCTTTAATTGCCATTTGTCAAATATTGCAGATGCCTGTGTAATGAAATAGTGTGAATAAGCTTGTTTCTGAAATGTGCACACACAAGGGGAAAGTTGTGTCCAGTTTAACATTCAGAATTGTTCAACTGATATCTATACTGTGACAAATAAAAACTTGGTTACCTTGTAGCAACTTTACATATTTCGGGAAATATGCTACAACCCTTGTTTTGCAGCTCTGACTTGCAAATTGCTCATAACTTGCTTGCATCTATTTCATAGATTAGCTAACGGGTTTTGTTGGAGTTTTATTGACCTCCTGCATGTCATCCTAAAAGACTGGTTCACAACCAACGAGAACGGTAACCAGAACGAGAACAGGAAAGTTGAAATACATGTATTCAAATGGGAGTGTCCACAACCGATGGGAAGCCTTCCCAGGCCCCGGGAACGGGAAGAAGAGTTGCCCAAATTTTAACTTTAACTTTCTCTTTTTCGTTCCCGGGCATGGCATATTCGATCCCTATTGTGCATATTAGACTCTTCACTCTAGAGGTTATTCTAAGCGGCCATGACAGGAAACAGCCACTAGTGCTCTCTATAGTTGCAAGCTGGAAACATGAAACTGGAAGGAATTAGTAGTAAATGTGCTTCCTAACCTCATCCCGACACCCGCAAATCTAATCAACGTTGGTCCCTCTGGTGATGGGATCATTTGTAGTTTGTTTATATGTAACTCAAAACTGGCTATTACCTAAAAAACAATGGCAAAAGCTACAAAGAACAGCTAAATCCGTTGGAAATGAAAAAAGAATAAACAATTTTAATGTATGCCATTAAATAAAGGAATTAAAGTTTGGCATAAGTAGAGGGATCGTAAATGTAATGAATATGCATTTAGATAATGTTTACTCTATCAAATTTTGACGTTGGCTTGGCTAAATTGGAAGTAGGTGAAAAAATGTCATTGGTCAGTTAAAAACAAATGAAATCCCAATGTGCAAAATTGACTTTCAGTGTGTGATCGATATGCATTCCCGTTCTCGTTACCGGGCTGTTGTGAATAAAAATTTCTTGCTTTCCGTTCTCGTTTCCATTCGTTACTGTTACCGGGTGGTTGTGAACCAGCCTTTATTCTGTAACCCTATTGGAAGAGATGCTTTTGTTGCTTCCCAATATCTGTTCCCAGAATGATTTGCTGTATTTTGATTCCCATATCAACATCCTCTCCTAGGTCTTCCATGATTATAGATAGGGTAAATCTCTTTCCTGCCAGGAATGAGCAATCAAAGAGGATATGTAAGGCAGATTCCTCATCCTCTTAGCACATTTTACAGATGAGTTCATCATCGTAGAATCCTACTTTAATTAGATGTTTCCTGAATTGATCATTTTCTGAAGTTAATTTAACTACTTTCCATGTTTCTCTTCTTCCAATCTCAGAAGAGATGAGGAAAGTGTGTCTCATGGAGCTAAGACCAGTTTCCCGGCTTCTGTTTATCCAACCTGAGTTAGGCTTTTCCTGTAATCCTTGTCTTTACCAAGGTTTGGGCTGTTGATTCCAACCACCGCTTCAGGGCCAACATAGGTATCTTAGTACCCGTTTTAGCCAGCTGATCAGCTTTTCATTTCCATAGAGGCCTTGATGCCCCAGCACCCACCACATTTCAAATTTAGGCATTCCCATGCCATTTTTTGTTTTACCTGATTGGAGAAGAATGCTTTTAAATGCACTGACCATCTGTGTGGACGAGAATTTGTTTACCATGGTAACCTTTCCCAAGTCCTCTTAGAGCACACTTCAGTATAGCAAACACTTCTGCTTGAAAAGCTGTGTAATACAGGATCTTTCAACAAGAGTGCCCTATCTTTAACATGTGATAGCTGCCGTTGTTATTGAGTTACAGCAGTCATTTTTTTCATGTGGTTACAGTTGTTATTGACAAATAGCCATGGAACGTTACAGTATTCAGCAATGTGTAGAAATTGTGAAAATTTATTATCAAAATGGATCATCTGTTTGCCAAACCTTCCTTGTATTGCGTGAAGTTTACGTTGTGCATAATCGTCCCTGTGAGAGAACGATTCGGTGTTTGATCGATGAATTTGAAAGAAGTGGTTCTGTCAGCGATCAAAGAACGCCTGTACGTAATCGATGTAAGTGCTCCAACGAAAATGTAGGCACCATTTGTGAGAGTGTACACCAGAACAGAAACAAATAAATTGCTCGTCAAGCACAAGAATTGGGGCATTTGCCAAACACAACTTGGCGAATTCTGCATCTGGACTTGAAGTTTGACACTTACAAAATGGTGCTAACTCAAGAACTAAAACCCAATGACCATAGGTTGCGCCGTGTATTCGCTGACTGGGCTATGGAGCAATTGGAAGCTGACCTGGATTTTTGTCGAAAAATCATCTTCAGCGACGAAACCCACTTTTGGATGAATGGTTGTGTTAACAAGCAAAATTGCCGCTATTGGAGCAATCACAACAATGCAGATTCAAAACGACCACTTCATCCCCAAAAGGTTACTGTGTGGTGTGAATTTTGGTATGGTGGAATCATTGGTCCATAGTTTTTCCAAGATGAAGATGGAGAAGCTCTGTCAATGGATAAAGATACCGGACTGTTGTAAGGGACTATAAACATCTGGTTCCAGCAAGATGGTGCCACATGTCATACTGCTCTCAAAACAATTGATCTTTTGAAGGAGAAGTGCAGAGGTTTCATCATTTCCTGTGGTGGTGATGTTAACTGGCCCCCGAGATCATGTGATTTAACACCGTTGGATTACTTCTTGTGGGGTTATGTTAAATCTGGAGTTTATGTCAACAAGCCAGAAACAGTAAATGATCTTATGAATAACATCACGCGTGTTATTTGTGAAGTTGGACCTAATTTACATTCTTTTGTCATTGAAAATTGGGTCAACCATATACGTACAACCCAACGAAGTCACGGCGGTCACTTAACTGATGTTCTTTTCCACACGTAATGACATTAATTATGTTCCAAAATAAAAAAAAGTTTTATTCAAGTTCAAAGATAGGACACACTTGTTGAAGGACCCTATATTTCTGAATGCTTGTACAGATACTTGTCCTTAGATATAGGTCATATAAGTGTGCACCCGATTGTGTCCCTATACAGGATCCATCTGTGAACCTCACAAGTTGGTCACATTCTTTACTAGGCACAGTCCTTTCCATCCGGTCTTTTTAAGATGCGAGAATTAACTTAAATAGAGGGAAAGAGCAATATTAATAAGTATTCATTATGTCAGACCTCATTCCTACTGAGATATCCAGGAAATCTAAAATGGAGATGTGTCCAGTTACATCTCCAGTTCACTGTTTGCACTAAGTAATAGGAGTAATCGTGTACATAAATGTCAATGAGTCCCAGCAGAGACTTCAATGCAATGGTTGGAATTCTTCTGAAGGCCCCCTTAATAAAGAAACATGACCATCTCTGTAGCTTGGAAAATTTATCTACTACAATAGTTTGTATGTTTTACACACAAAACAATGATAACCTTAAGATACCTGGGACTTAACCATTCCAACATAATATAACAGATAACTGGCTTTATGCCCCAGATTGTTTCCAATAGTGGGTTTAATGGTTACAAGCAACCACCTAACTCTACGGAAAGTAATCTCAATGTGATTGTTCCAGGTCAGTTTCTATTCAGTACAAGGCCAATATATTTTATTCTCTGAATATTCCAGAGTTGAATTGCGTAGCTTAAAATTTCCTCTACCTACTAAACTCCTCCTGATAGTAAAAGGAAAACAACAAATGTTTTGCTGGGATTGATGGAAAGGCAAATATTCTGAATTATTCAGAAAAGAGCTGAAAGTGTACTTAAATGGCAGACTTCAGCTGAGAGCAATTATGGCATTTCTCACAGGACATGCTCCTGTTAAAAATCATCTTAACATAATGGGAGTATTTCAGGGTAACTTTGATTGCAGATACTGCAAGAAAGAAATTGAAACAGCCCAGCACATTATATGCTCCTGTGAGCCAATGCCTCAGAGGAGGTGTATTGCTTTTTAATATGGGGTATACATTGAATAATTTTAACATATTGAATTTTATTTCAAATAGTTGCCACTTCCTATTGAGGGTAGAAATGAAAATATGACAAAAGGAAAAGGAGAAATTGCCAGGGGATGGGAATGACAGTATATTGAGTTTAAATGGAATGAGGATCAACGAAATAACTTTAGTTTATTTTGGACTCTAGGTACAGGCAAATTTGTCAACAGAGATTAAGTTTCATGCTAGAGAAACAGGAAATGGAGAAGGCGGCAAACATATTCAATGCAAACAGCAGGATATGGGATGATAAAGGGGAGGTGAGGGATAGAAAAGGGAGACATGTGATTCAGTAAGGAATGTAAATTAGCAAAAAAGAGTGGTGAAGCAGACATTAGTTAAAGGGAGAGAGGTAGGAAGTGATGAGGCATAGCAGGAGTACTTAAGTACTAGAAATTTCTACAGTTTACTGCTAGAAGATAAGATACAGGAGTGGAGAAAAAAGAGGGAGAATCTTCCGATTAGAATATTATGTGAAAATAATGTTAGCAAACAGTGGAGAATGCTAAAATCTACATATAATAACTATGTAAATAAATCGAATATTACTCCAGTAGAATGGTTGGAATACTTTAAAATGCTATTTTAGGAGGGTTGTAACATTAAGATAAAACCAATGGTGGATTTTGGGTCAAGCTACATAGAAATATTGGATAGTGAAGTAAGTGCTGAACAGGTGGTTAAACAAGCGAAATTAATGAGAAATAATAAGGCAACAGGAATAGATGGGATCCCTCCAGAATTTATAAAGGAATGGTGTAATGATGTAAACAGAATAAAGTTACTTATAATTTAATTCAATTAAAAAAAAAGAGAGATGTACTAGAACAGTGGAGGTAAGCAATAATCCATCCTATAAGGAAAAGTGGATAGAGTTACAGTATGCAAACTATATTAGAAAAAAAATGGGCTGGGCAATATCTGGATAAGGAGGGAAAATAATGTAAATGGGTTTTAGAAAGATGTTAGGAGGAGATTTAAAGATATAGAAATACAAGAGTTGTTTATAAACATATAGGATAAAAGATCACTAGAATCGAATGTACAAATAAAAAAAACGGAAAAGAGAAGGTTATGTGGAATAATTAAATAAAGAACAAAGAGAGAGTATTGCTTGGGTTCAAGCGGGCGCATGGAGGCTAAAATGGATAAGAAAAGGTTTCCAACAGAACCTGTATCAATATGTAAAGGGAAGGAAGATTTGGAACATAAGTTTTTTAATATAAAGGGACAGAGCTTTGGAGGAAGGAGTGTCTAAGTGAGAAATTGCTTAAATTAGACAGAAAAGTAGCCTTAATTAAACTTTTTAGCAAAGATAGTAAGAAAAGTTAGGTGAGTACTTAACCAAAGTTAGGAAGAAATGATTATGTTCTATAAAAGGAGAAGTAAATGAGAGTTAAGACTACAATGTATTGCGAAAAGAAAGGTTTAATTAGTACTATTTCGAACATTGAAACCCTCATTATTATTATTATTATTATTATTATTATTATTATTATTATTATTATTATTATTATTATTCATGAGCAATGCTACGATATTTGTTATATTAATAGTATTATTAATACTGTAATCATTGTTAGTATTATAATTATTACTATTATAATAGTCTGATGATATTGGATGACTGAAAACTAATAGGTGATTCTGATTCACTTTTTATGCCGATTTCAGAACTGCTTTTAGTTTTTTTTCTATCACGTAAATGAAATGAAACACTTTGGCTTCTTGTTTTGCTAAAATCTAGTCATGAAATAAATTAGGGGAGTTCTTGAGAGTATTCTTAAAATGTTTCTTGAATAAAAACTTATCTTGTGTGAAATGGTATTTGAATACTTTTCTACACTCATTAGTAAAATTGTCAAAACATTACTTCTTATTTTGTGTAAAAATCTGACATGATAGAAAAAAATGGAATTATTTCTGGAATCAGCATAAAAACTTGATTCAAGAATACCTACTTTTAAGAAATCCTGTGACAAAAAGTTTGAAAATGCGGACTAGTTTTATTAGTAGTAGTAGTTGTAATACTAGACACAAGAAAAACCTGGGTTTTAAGAATGGCTAAGATAACAGCCTGGGCTGATGATAGCCATGCTCCGTGTAAATATTGCCTTTGGGGAAATGTTTTTAAAACCAGAAAAATTTGAAACAATATTTTTTTTATGAGACTGTGTTCCTTAGTAAAGGAAGCAGGCATAATAAATTGGCTTTAAAACGACACAGGTAACACAATAAGGCCAAGGCTGAAGTGCTTCTGGAGCAGTGACAGAAATCTCATAAGACAAGACAAGATAAACTTTTGATTTTTGTGTGTAAAGCATTTTTTCATTTCCTCAAATCTTAATAAGTTTAAATAGCAAGCATTAACACTTATGCAAACAGTAGGTTTACTGAATTATGGCTAGAAACATTTTCATCATCTTATGTTATTAATTTTAGGTTGCTAATACACAGTATGAGCTTACAAATTTGAAAAAAAGATACTCAAAGCTTACTGAGTAGATCACTTAGTGGAAATGCACCACACTGTCAATATAACAATGTGACCTAAACTCTCTACAGCTGATATGGAACCACCCCCAAAATGAATATTGTAAAATACAATATATGTTAATGAAAGGAATGTTAAACACCTGTGTGAGAAAAAAAATTTGAAAAAGCAATAGAGAAATTCTGCAAACAATTGCATATCAACCATTTTATTTGTATAGTTTATGGGAAGGGATTTTTTGTTTTTGTAAAACTCTTGGAATGATGAACAGTTAACGTCAAGCATTTGATAATGAAAGAAAGGAGGCATGCAAGTCACAAAACAATGGAAAATCCTCTACTGACCCTTCTTACACTCTGGAAGGGATTTCTGTCCTACTGTGGTCACTGACCAATAAAGACACCCACAGGGGGCAAATACTCTGCTTCTCTTTCTGCAAAATGAGGAATCTACCTGCTAAAGGTGTAAAATAGACCAGTCTTTTTCCATAAATACCTATTCCTACAACTTCCTATTATGAAGACTTTGAATGAAACCAAGCCAATGATAATACTCTTTTATCTTTCAAAAAAATTAATAAAACAACACATGATAAAATAGCCTCTAAAAGCTGAAAAATAAATCTGAATGGTCAAAACAGACTTTCAGGCACCACAAAAACCCTTCCATACATTTATATTTTAAATAAAGCATGAAGATATTCAGTCAATCCATTGTTGGTTGACATGTAAGTGCTGTGCTAACTTTGATTTTGAAGGTTGTTTATCTTGTCTACCTTTAACAGAAAACTTTGGAGATTATCTGTACCTTTCAAAGCATGGTAATGGAGCAAGTTGATGTATACCACAAGCTTTTTGGAATTTTCAGTTGTCCACAGATGAAAAAAAATCAACGCTTGTACCAAAGTGAGCACCTGCTAAGATGCAAAATACAGGTGCTGTCGGGGATGCCCAATATAGAATGTGATGCTAAAAATTGTAGTATTTAAAGAGTGTCCATAAATTTAAAAACATGATCTAACACACGCACCACGAAGAGTAACATTATCATCATCCCCCAGGTGCAAAACAAGCAGCTCAGTTTGCAACAACAGTAGTGTAATGTTGGTGGCTGTTCTTCCCAGATAGTGTTTTGGAAAAAAGTATGGAAAACACTAATGTAAGACTTGCAAAAATTTGAGAGAACTACTCAAGAGAAGGTGATGGACCCAGTACTACTTTAGAGGAAATGAAGGCAGTGTTACAACTGATTTACCTGACAGGCATGTGAAAATCATTCCATCAAAATGTCACTGACCTTTGTGTGGCAGTCAGTACAGCTCCAAACACTTTTGTCTTACCATGAAATGCAACAGACTTCTGCTAATTCTTAGAGCACTTTGCTTTGATAATGTTAAAACAAGGCCTGCATGAAAATCTGTAGACAATCTTGCTCCATAAGAGAGATGATTGAAGAATTTATATCCAGGAAGTATTAAATGATGGATGCAATGCTGGAATCTTTCTGAGGCAATATGTTTCATTTAAATTTGTCTTGGTGGACACTGACATGTTCTGTACAGCAAACATGAAAGATATCCTGGTAGGCAGCCTGAAGGATGTTGCTTTGCAACAGAAATGAGCCCAAGTGCCGTTGTGAAAACAACAATCCAACCCATTGAGGGCACTAGACAGAATGTAACCATAGTCAATTGGTTCAGTTCTGTGGACTTGGTGAATGAAGTGGTTCATTAGAAAAACCTAACACTTGTAGGGACGATAAGGAAAAACGAAAGAAATTCCTGGTAAATATTTAAAACAGACCAGTAAACATTGTTTGCTTTCAGGGAACCGCGAACTCTTGTATCTTAATCCCAAAAAAGTACAAAAGTACAGAATTCATCAATGCGCTTCAAGGATGATAATGAGTCCTCTACAGGTGATGCTTGTAAACCTGAAATGACCATGTTCTACAATATGACAAAAGATGGAGTAGACATTGATGAACTAAAACCAAAATATTATATTGCAAAGCTTTGTTGGCCACTACGAATCTTCTTTTTCCATATGAACATTGTGGGAATAAACGCACAGGTTATTTACCTCTCAAATACTGGTGTGGACATATCCAGAAAAATGTTCCTAAAGAACCTTGCTCTTGCTATCACTCTCACATAAGCTCACATGATTTCAAGAGCTTCAACTAATGTCCTCCAATTGGAAGTAATACATCCAGTACCCCTACAGGAAGAGAGAAATGTGTCTTCTGTCCTAAAAGCTGAACAATTGCAAAACAACAGTAAGCTGTGCTCATTATCATTTATCCATCTGTGGAGATCACACAATTACGTTGTATAAGAGATGACATAGAAATGAAGATAATTTTGAAGTCTGACTAACTGCACTTCTCAAAACAAGTCAGTGATTTAGAGAGAGTGAAACTGAGAGGAAAGGAAGGGGGGAAAAAAAAGAAAGGAAAAAAATGGTGTGAATATGGTGAATAAATTGTCTTATAAGATCATACTATGGACAATCTAGGAGATAAAAACAAATCTAATAGTACATTTAGCGCACCTAGTTAAATTGTAAACTGTCTAACATTTTGTCATGTTTTACATCACTTTATGTGTGTGTGTTATGTTTTGTAGTAGCAACAAACCAAAGAACTCTTAGATATGTTTAGTACATTGTGTTCTTTGTAATGTGCATTACTAGAGTAGGCATAATTATCTGAAGAAGTATAAAAATTCTGTCATAAGAATCTTATAACATTTATTTTCCATGAATGTTGTTGTACTGCAGGTAAAGAGAGTTAAATATTAATCAAATTTAACTATAATTTCACTAATTAAAAGTGAAAACCTACATACTGTTCTCTTCAGTTACGTACTGGTTATATGATGTATGAAAGGAAATCCTGAAAAATGTGTTTGAAAAAAGAAGACATTGAAATTTACTAAAAGTTACTGTGGAAAGGCATTGTAGCCATGCATTCACATGTCAGCCAATGGCAGTAGCATAACCATGTCACCCAATGTCTGGTTAATTTTAGTTTATTCATAGACATAAAAGCTAGGTATAAAAGTTCTAGTAATAAATTTTGTGATAATGTATTTCTCAACAGATATATTAACCTTCTGCTCACTCATTGTGCTTATGACTAGAGAAGAGATGATTAAAATGAAATAGAACATGAGTCCTGCAAGAAGAATAGCTGGAGAAGTTCACGTACACATCAGAGGTTTTAAAAAGAATTAACTGATTTTGAAACATTTCATTATGAATAATTAAAGGGTTAATGAACATTCATTCGTATTTGAGACAATGAGAAACAATCCAATCATTGTATTGCCTGCTGACTATGTACAACTTGTTGATAACCATTTCATGAAATTTTTTCTTGCCAAGTTTAATCAACGCAGAAATTACATTAAATAGCCACAAATTGAAATTCTCATTGCATGTGACACACTGGATATATTGCCATAAACATCAGACTGCTACCATAACATGCCCTTATTTGAAAGATTTTACTAAGTACTTAATAATATTACAGATCAATAAAGTTGTTCTCACTATAATGAACAATGATATTGCTCTGCATGAACTTGTAACTACAGTTTAGGATAGTAAACACAGATTCTGTTTTCAGATTTAATTCCCTTCATTCTTTGATTGTTATACCTAATGCTAAATCCTCTTGACATTTCAGATTTTGCATTGAAGCAGTTTCTACTGATATCAGTGGTGATTCACCGTTGCCCTCTGCAAAAGCCTCAGGGAAAAACACAAACTTCAGTTATGGAAAGGATTTCCTTGAGTGTGAAAGTCAAGAAAGTGATGTCACAAAAATACGACCTTTAGAAAAACATGTTCACTCAAAACAATCTGGTAAATGTAGCAATGACAGGGAAATGTACACTAGGACTTTATTGATTCATAAAGGTGAAATATCACATAAGTGCAACATTTGTGATAGGAGCTTTACTCAGTTATCAACTTTGAAATTGCATAAATTGATTCATGAGGGTAAAAAGCCTCATAAGTATATAACTTATGAGAAGAACTTTACTCAGTTGGACAATTTGAAAGCATATGATTTGATACATGAAGGTAAAAAACATCACAAATGCAAAATTTGTGACAAGAGTTTTAATCGGTTGTCACATTTGAAAAGGCATATTTTGATACATGAGGGTAAAAAGCCTCATGTGTGTAAAATTTGTGAGAAGAGGTTTACTCGGATGTCAGATTTAAAATTGCATAATTTGATACATGAGGATAAGAAACCTCACAAATGTGAAATTTGTGACAAGAGTTTTACTCGGTTGTCATATTTGAAATCACATAATTTTATACATGAGGGTAAAAAGCCTCACAAGTGTGAAATTTGTGAGAAGAGGTTTCTTCGTTTGTCATATTTGAAATCTCATCATTTGATACATGAGGGTAAAAGCCCTCACAAGTGTCAAGTTTGTGAGAAGAGCTTTCCCAATTTGTGTCATTTGAAAAGGCATAATTTAATACATCTTGGTGAAAAGCCTCACAAGTGTGAAATCTGTGAGAAGACATTTACTCTTTCGTCACAGTTGAAAAGGCATAATTTGATACACAAGTTTAAAATGCCTCACAGGTGTGAAATTTGTGAGAAGAACTTCACTCATTTGTCATCTTTGAAATTACATAATTTTATACATGTGGGTAAACAGCCTCATAAGTGTGAAATTTGTGAGAAAACCTTTACTTCTTTGTACTATTTAAAAAGGCATAAATTGATACATGATGATAAAAAACCTCAGAAATGTGCAATTTATGAGAAGAGATTCATTCAGTTGTCAGATTTGAAATCTCATAATTTGAAACATAAGGGTAAAAAGCCTTATAAATGTGAAATGTGTGAGAAGAGCTTTTCGAATTTGTACCACTTAAAAAGTCATAATGTGATACATGAGGATAAAAAGCCTCATAAGTGTGAAATTTGTGAGCAGAGGTTTACTCGGATGTCAGATTTCAAATTGCATAATTTTATACATGAGGGTAAAAAGCCTCACAGATGTGAAACTTGTAACAAGAGTTTTACTCGGTTGTCACATTTGAAAAGGCATATTTTAATACATGAAGGTAAAAAGCCTCATAAATGTGAAATTTGTGAGAAGAGATTTACTCGAATGTCTGATTTAAAATTGCATAATTTTATACATGAGGGTAAAAAGCCTCACAAATGTGAAATTTGTGACAAGAGTTTTACTCGATTGACATATTTGAAATCACATAATTTTATACATGAGGGTAAAAAACCTCACAAGTGTGAAATTTGTGAGAAGGGGTTTCTTCGTTTGTCATACTTGAAATCTCATAATTTGATACATGAGGGTAAATGCCCTCACAAGTGTCAAATTTGTGAGAAGAGCTTTCCTGATTTGTCACATTTGAAAAGGCATAATTCGATACATAAAGGAGAAAGACCTCATAAGTGTGAAATCTGTGAGAAGGCGTTTACTCTTTCATCACATTTGAAAAGGCATAATTTGATACACAAGTTTAAAAAGCTTCACAAGTGTGAAATTTGTGAGAAGAAATTCACTCATTTGTCATCTTTGAAATTACATAACATGATACATATGGGTAAACAGCCTCAGAAGTGTGAAATTTGTGAGAAGAGCTTTACTTGCTTGTATTATTTGAAAAGGCATAAATTGGTACATGAGGGTAAAAAACCTCACAAGTGTGAAATTTGTGAGAAGACCTTTACTCTTTTGTCAAATTTGAAAAGGCATAATTCAATGCATGAGATAAAAGCCTCGCAAGTGAGAAATTTGTAAGAAGAGGTTTACTCAGCTGTCAGATTTGAAATTACATAACTTGATACATGAGTGTGAAATGCTTACAAGTGTGAAATTTTTATGAAGAGCTTCACTGATTTGTCACAGTTTAAATCACATAATTTGATACAAGGTGGTAGAAAGCACCACAAGTGTGAGATGTAACAGAAGAGCTTTACTACTTCTCATTTTTGAAATAGCGTAGTTTGAAACTTGAGGTTAACAAGCCTCACAAGGGTGAAATTTCTGAGAAGAGCGTCTGTGATTGTCATGTTTAAAATTGCATAATATGAACCTGATGGCTAACATCTCACGTGTGAAATTTGTGAGAATAGCTTCACTCATTGGTCATTGCATAATTCAATACATCAGGGTAAAAAGCCTCAAGTGTAAATTTTGTGAGAAGAGCTGTGCTCATTTTTCACATTTCAAATGTTATAATTTGGTACATGAGGGTAAAAGCCCTGAGAAGTGTGATATTTGTGAGAAGAGCTTTACTCATGTCCCATAATTTGATAGAGGAGTTTAAAAAGCCTCACAAGTTTGAAATGTGTAAGAAGAAGTTTACTTGGTTGCAATAGCTTTACTCGGTTGTCATATTTTAAATACCATAATTTGTTACATTTGGATAAAAAGTCTGATAAGTGCAAATTTGTAAGAAGAGCTATTCTGTATTGTAATTTGAAATCATTCATTTGGTACATGAGATTAAGCAGCCTCAAAAGTGTGAAATTTGTGAGAAGAGCTTCACTCCATTGTCATTTCAAAATTACATAATTTGATACATGAGTGTAAAAAGCCTCACAATTTTAAAACTTGTGAGAAGAGATTCACTCAAAATGTCACTTTGAAATAACATAATTTGACAATGGAGGTAAAAAAAAGCCTCAAGTGTAAAATTTGCGTAATAGCTTCACTGAATTGCAATCTTTGAAATTACATAATATGAAACATGAGGGTAAAATGCTGACATGTGTGAAAATTATGAGAGGAACTTCTCTTAGTTGTCACATTTGAGTGTGCATAATTTGATACTGGCATAAAAAGACAATAGTGTGAAATTTGTGTACTCTAGCAACTTGCATCAATAATTTGTATCCTAAACATGCTGCTATTTCCAACCTAAATTCTTCTTACTTAATAGTTGCACGATAGATTTCTTTAACTTAAAAATTAACAAATAAAATGTTTACTTTGGACTCTAAGAAGGAAAGTAAAGATAAAGTTATAAGACATGCTTAATGTAACTCCCTCTTTAATATATATACACAATAAACTATAAACAAATTGACAAGATTTGAAACAAATTATATATACTGGGTGTCCCAGAGAACCCATATCAGGCATTTTGCTGTAAAACTACAAGATACTTGTTCACAAAAACAATTTGATAACCAAACCCTATGTAAAGAATCAATTGGTGGTATTTCCATTTTCTGGAACAAACTGTAAGTAGGGGTAATCATGGTCAACTTTGAAATTTCAAATGGGTTGTTTAAGGTATCATTGGATTGTACTTTTTAAATGAAGCAACTTTTACCTAAATGTTTTTTCTATTTTGTAATGTTTACTCACAAATAAACAGTAGACTTCGTCAACATTCTGCACCAGTTGCTTGATGGTGTTCCTCGAGCCATATGATTACTGATGTAGCTTCAACTAGATGGCTATCCGGCTCACTTTTCACTTAGGGCTTGGCAAGTTTTTGACCAGTTGTTTCCTGAACATTGGACAAGGAGGATCAGTACATTGGCGTAGACAAGATGTGAAAGAAAGAATTTGAGCAGTCTGTGCGTTTCTCAGCAGTGATGAACTTCTCTGTGCCATCAATGATGTTAGGAGTAGATCAAAGCATTGTGTAGAACAGGGTGGTGGACATTTTGAACATTTATAGTGAGTGTTTAAAATCATTACCATTGGTACGTGCACCATTTCTCAGATGTCATTAATTTGTTTACTTTTGTCTTTCATTTGCGAGTCAACGTTAGAAGATAGAAAAAAAATACTCTCCAATGATAGTAATGGGCAACTCATTTGTCATATTTGAAATTGCATAGTTTTATACATGTCGGAAAAAGATTAGAATGAAATTTGTATGGAGAGCTACACTGATTTGTCGCGTAATTTCATACATAAGTGTAAAAAGCCCCACAAGTATGAAATTTGTGAAAACGACTACTGTATTGTCAAGTTTGAAAGGACATACATTTATTAATGGTGCTCAAATGCTTGGAAAACTTGTAATAACAGGTTTTCATTTTTCGGTTTTGAAATCACATAATTTTATTTATGAAGACAAAAATTCATACATGTGTCAAGTATAAAATATTTAATCATTTGTGAAATGTTAAAAGTCATACATATTAGATTCATCAGCACCAATCAAATGTCATTGAGAAGAGTACTTTTCTTGTATATTTTGAAAATGCTTAATTTGATTCACCAGGGATGAACTTTATATAAATAAGGCATTTAGAAGAGTTACAGTGATTTATTGCATTTACATAAGGTAGTAATGGGCATACAAATGTGCCATATTGAAGAAACACTGTGTGACTGTCCAGTTTTCACTGTCACTTCACTAATTCTACCTTGTTTGTGATGTGTTGATTTGCATAGTTATGGTTAATGCTGCCAGGTGGCGGATTCTTTGCAATGTGTGTTCTATCTGCTGGAAGTAAAAGAAATTTATTTGCATAGAATAATTTGGTCAGCAATTTGACCGGAAATTTTGCTCCAAGGTCTCTCTATCATTAACCTTTACATCCATGGCTGGAAGAAGATCTCCATTAACCCCCATCTAGAAGCCGTAATGCTTGACCTGGGATCTCTTACAATTCTTGTTGTGTACATGAAGGGTCATAATTTTGCTTTGCCGGAATGGGAGAGTATTCTGTCACCCCACTAGACTAAACCAATCTGTGCTGATTTTAATATCGTTGATTTTCATGGATCTTCCCATTCTTGATTCACTGTACTTTAATGCCACGTCATACTCTTGTCGCTGTCGTCTTGGCGAAGTCCACCCTGAGCATTTTCAGGCTTTTTACATCATTCTATTTACTCTCTCATGGAGGACGATGTGACCTATGACACTAGAGACCATCGTGCAGTGATATAGAGATGACTTGCATCCTTTAGTGGACATTAAAATCCCTCAGATAACCAAAACTCGGTGGTGGAATGTGTCAAATTACTTACCAAAAAAAACCTCGCATACTCTCGAAATAAGCGCTTTTAGACCGCAGAAGTTTATTTCTCTGGAAAACGCACGGAGCACACATTTGTCGCCATCTTCAAGGTATTAAATTTACTGTCGGGACCGCTTATTGTAATACTATTACTAATGGCACCCCGGTCGGCCAGATTTGAAAAAAAAAAACATGGTTCAAGAACGCGTAACATTCTCCTACGACTGACCCCCTTATGACGGATGATTATGAACTTCAAGATCATTAAATCTGCCAATCGCCACAGGCTTAGTATCACACTACTTTCTGGTTTTGTCATCGGACGTCGATACTCGGGATCGTTCATTATCACCCTTTACCCCTACTGAACTATGACAGTTTTCACATCTTGAATGCACAATGGCTCTGATGGAGAATTTGCATAGTGTTGCCAGATGTTTTGCTGATGCGAATACTGCGCTTTCGTTGAAAACCAGGTTTATATTATTATTATTATTATTATTATTATTATTATTATTATTATTATTATTATTGTTGTTGTTGTTGTTGTTGTTATCACATTCATTATTGTACTGTTACCATTTGATTACGTTAATTATATGTTTTTCATTTACTTCCCAGGGATATTAAATTATGCCTCAATCTATTACATTCTCTTAATAACTGTCAGCAGTTTACCATTGTCGTTCTCCATGGTGTAGTGGTTCCATGCTAGCCTCCAGTTCCCGAGGTGGTGGGTTCAAATCCGGCGGAGGGCGATGGATTTTTTTCAGGCATAAAAATCCGTAGCATGGCTTCCTCTGGGAGGGAAGTAAAGCTGGTGGTCCTGTGTCGTAGATTTACGGCACCTAAAAGAACCTCAAGCCAGATAAAGAGGCATCTGAGCAAAATTACCTGTCTTTCACGCCCAACATAGAATGGGACTCTTAAGGACCACAGCAGTTAAAGAGCATCCATAAATAAAAAAACCTACCATTTTACCTAAATATATTACAAGTAAGGTTACCTGAATCGGATATGGATTCAACACCCAGAGAGGAGTGCTGGTTGGTCTGTTCACTGTCTTCAAAACAGCTGGAGGAATTACTAGTTGGCCTAATGGTGAAAGCTTCGATGTCACCTTGCAACTGATCTGCTTTTCACATATTGCCTTCTGTCCCTTCACCGTGATTGTAGTAATTGAACCACTGATCTTGGGTGACTGATTCAAACCATTGTCTATTAAACGTTCCACCTCCTTTTGCTTAAATGTAATGCTATGTCGCCCAGCCTGTCCCCTTATCTGACCCCATATCATTTCTATAGGGTTTAGTGCACAACAGTATGGAGGCAACGTACAAACTATTACCCTGTGTTCTTTTGTAATAGTGGCACTATATTTATCTTGTATTGAATTTACGATGGTCAAGTCTCTTTTAAGACAAATCTTCGCCAATGTTTTGTATCTTCCTTGCAGGTTTTGAGTGCCTTTCTTTTTTCCTACCGTGGTATGACACATTGTCCATAATAATGACCAGTTCTATATTGGGCAACAGTTTGTTTCTGAACCATTGCTCAAATCTGTCGCTGTCCATTTCGTCATGATAATCAGCAGATTATTTTTTTCTCAAGAAAACAAGTTTTGTACCCTGTACAAATCCCCAAAATTGATTCTTTACGTGTTTTTATAGTCTTATCCTTCCAAAACTTTGACACACTGTCCCCTGTATCTACCGAACTTTCATCAAGGTACAAGATTTTCCTTACCTCTTTCCTGAATTGTTTTATTTTCCGTAAACAGGAGTAAGTGATTTATTTCCTTGCTTTTGAAAATCAAATCCATTTATTTCGCCAAGCGATAAAAAGTTGAATATTTAAAATTTGGTAAGTCTACATTATCACTGACCTCTTTAAACACCAACAGAATTATAGAGGGAATATTTTGCAATAGAAATTCATGAAATTTGCCTCCTATAACACTGCATATATAACCATATTTCGCCCCTCTGCTGGTTTTGTATGTATGCCCCGTTTGTCTTCTGTTCCACGGTGTAGTGATTGTCTTTTTTTAATCTAAAGGATGTGTGCCTACTCATTCCAGTCCTCTTACAAAGTTCGCTAACAATCAATGATTCACTACGTCGGTGGTTCTTTTCCTTTAAATAATCACTTGAAGAATTGTTTTTCTCTCCACTTTTTTCTGCGATCCATTGCGCACTGATCACTTAACAACTGCGCCTCTAGTTCCCAAGATCGCGGGTTCAAACCCGGCGGAGGGCGATGGATTTTTTTGGGCGTAAAATCCTTAGCATGGCTTCCTTCGGAAGAGAAGTAAAGCCGGTGGTCCCGTGTCGTAGATTTACGGCACATAAAAGAACCTCAAGCCTGATAAAGAGGCCTCTGAGTAAAATTGCCAGTCTTTCACGCCCAATATAGAATGTGATCCTAAGGACCACAGCATTTAAAGAGCGTCCATAAGTAAAGTAAACTTAACAGCTGCAATGCCCACGGTTATCAAGAACTTGTAAAAACCGTATACGCCTCAGATTTCCGAAACCGAAAACCTCCAGATAAGTACGACCCCTTATGCCGCTTGAAATGTCATACTTCACCTGGTCCTATCATCTCCAGGGCATAGGACCAGGTTTGTTGCCGCTGTGTGCCTTGCGTGCTGGAAACGCCTTAAACTGTTTCATCAGCAAATAAAAAGTCAGATGCAATATTTGATAGTAAGTCATTAATAATGACATGACAGCATTTAATACACAGAAAGAACAGATGATATATTTTACATGCCGCGTTTTTAAAAATCTTTCATTTTATTAGTTTTATAATGTTTTGAGAATTGCACCGATTTTTCACCCATTTCATCTGTGGTGTTTACAAAATTATTTTATATACACTTAGTACTGTAATTGTTTGTGTATATAGATGTGTTCCAAGCTCGTGAACCCGGGAAGGAATGCGTACACAAACTCACAAGTATACGACATGATGACGCAATCAATCAAAAGTTGCGCACAGTTAGACACGGTGTTGAAAAATAACGTGCAGCCTACCTTACCATATCCGATCCCTACATTAGTGAACTACTTGGATATACTGAGCAAAGTAGGCTATGTCAATGACTAAGACCCCATTCTTCGCTGCATAACTCAAGATTACACTTTCCCCTTTCCTAGCATCCCATGGGGCGCATAAGCCCAGAACACAATTATACTACTGATATTTTCATCGACATATGATTTAAGCTGGTGGAGAAATAAAATTTCGAAGTCGTAAAGTTTGAGATATTAATGATGAAGTAAAGGAAAAACGTTGAAAATCCCTGATTTGACATTTTATTCTTCCTACAAATGAGAACCTATTTTGACTGCAAAATCAGGTATCGCACAAAAACTCATTGTTCTATTTAATGCATGAAAAATAATTATGTAAGGACCACATTCCATAACAACAATTCTGTAAAAAGGTTGGGTAAAAAATCCGAATATTTTTCAATCCACTGTGAGACTAATAATATGCAAGATATTAAAAACTGCGAAAAAATTAAACTGTAATATTATTTGGGGGTTAATTGTTCTTTCACACAAGCCGTGTGTTGGAAAGGTAGAATCAGATGACTGAAAAATTCAATGCCATAGCCGGGATTTGAACCACGGATCTCCCGGTCTCCTTCCGGTTGCTCTAACCACTGAGCTACCATGGCAACATGCTGGCATGCCATTAAATTCTCCAGCTGACTCGCACTTTTCCCGGTAAACCACAAGGAGATCTCAAATTGTATTGAGATGTCATACTCCAATGGCGACTTACAAACATTGTAAGTACTTTAAGTCCCGGGCTTTATAGTTGCAACCACTGTTAGGTCAATTAATTCCATGAATTAATGAATATAAGTCGTCATTGGGGTATGGCATCTGAATACAATTTGAGATCTCCTTGTGGTTTACCGGGAAAAATGCGAATCAGCTGGAGAATCTAATGTCGTGTCGGCATGTTACCATGGTAGCTCAGTGGTTAGAGCAACCGGACGGAGACCGGGAGATCCGTGGTTCAAATTCCGGCTATGACAATGAATTTTTCAGTCATCTGATTCTACCTTTCCAGTAATATTATTTGTTATTCTTGTCTAGCAAAAATGAGAATTTTATTTCTATTAGTTTGCCTTTTAATATTTTTAAAGCTATAGGAATACTTTGGTCCACTCAGACATTCACATATAAGATTCGTTTCCGAGATTCTAGCACCTGTAATTGTACCCTTATGGGTTACAAAGCAAAGTTTTCTTGCGTTGTCTTTTACATTGTAAATACAGAATTTCCACTACTTTCTACCAAGTTTATCCAACCGGTCCATTTCATTTTCCGTCTCGGCTCGTTACTCAGTCGATCCCAATATGTAAGGTCCTTTGTTTTACATGTATTCGTATGAAATTAAACAGTTTTCCTTTTTCGCGTCACACCCTCATTCTCCCACATAGACTGTTCTACATACTCCGTGCTGTTGGATGAGGAAGCTAACTGCGACGGTTGGCAGTAGTGTCGGCAAATAAGCGTCAGGCAAGACAAATCCCGGCTATGGCATTGCATTTTTCAGCCTGAACCTACCTTTCTGTAATTACCTAACAATTCGCCACCTACCATGTTGAAAGACACGTATGAATCAAGCAAATACCATTCAGGACCGCGTGGCGTTTGGATTAAGTACCAAATACCATTCAATACCAATATTGATTCAACATGGTAATGACTGGTGACGCGATGGTTTCATCTAGCGTAGCGGTCTGAACAATACACATCAACTGATTTAACTCAGTGTAAATGATGCTATGACACCCGTCTTTACTTCTATTAAAAGTGGCATAAATACGCCAATTGATTCGTTTTCTTTTCCATGAGATCGCAAGCAAGGATGCAAGCCTTCATATTCAAGTGTGGATTGAGTTAACCTTTGCAGGTCACACAATATAACTGTTTATATTAGCCTTCATTTAGGCCTACGTTAGTGGGATGAGTATCAACTCCAATAACCATAATATATGTTTTGAAGCTCGACGAATGACCGTTCATATATTTTGCGGTGCTGCCGAATAAAAGAAAACTTTAAAAGAATCATTTTATTGTTTTAGGCCAAAAATACGAACATCATGAGCTGCCAAGTTGTATTTCGAAGAAAGGCCTACTTTGACCCGCAGAATCTGTCAAAGCTTAGAAAAGCTGAAATCGAACATGTGTACCGTTCAAATCATGCTTAAAACACGAGACTTTGACCTTTTAATTTACTCCACACCTCAGCATTCTACAAAAGTTTCTGAATGAAATGTTAGGCCTTCATTCTATATTCATTTTGGAATGTTTCAATGCACAGGCAAAAAAACATTTGTAATCTGAAGTTTGCAATTCCCTCTAAGCTAAGGCCAACATTGCAAGGATAGGCGTAATCTGACTATACTGATAAACAAAGATTTATTTCAACAAACAGCTGCAACTTTTCGATCTTGTACTTCATTGATTTTAATTGGAAAGAGTATTGCACTGAATTTGTGGTGCACCACTCGTTTCTTTTTATGCATGGCCGTCAGCAACTACTTCGGACAGTAATAATTTATTTTTATTGTTCAGAATCTGTTTTGATATAGGTACACGCAGCTTTAGATCCAGCAACCATTGAAATAAGTTTCGAGTACCCAATATAAAATATTTTGACCTTCAAATGTCTATGATACCCATGTTCGTACCCAGAAAGAAATTTTGGGGGTTTCCATGACTATATCTAAACTTAAGACTACACTACACTGTTACGATGTACATACTTTGTAATCTATAGACGTTATGTGGATAGGAAAATGCTTGGAGACATTATATAGACAGGGAAAACTCGCCAGAACTAATATATTCCACTTTAGAATACAAGATACCGAGACTGTTTCGAAAGCTCATCCAGCACATTTTCAGGGGTTATATTTATGTTGCGATGAACAAATAGCGCAAGACCATTGTCTCGATTTTCACCAGTGGAGTTTCGAGGATATGTCTCCAGTCATCTGAGCGATGAAAATGTTCTCTGTGGTGTTGATGTTGAAACTAGTAATGTGTCCAGGATCTGAAGCAATTTACTGATTCTAGGAAACTGAAGAGTTACACCACATAAAGTCTTCTGTTGCAGACTGTGATTGTGGGGTGTGCTTTTTCACTTTGATTTCCATATTACAAATTCAGCATGGACAATACTAGGCTCAGGTAGACAGTTTCTGTAAAATGTTACACATTCCTTCAGGTCCTTGCTAGTGACTTTAACACATTTACTTGGAATAGTGTTTTGTAAAGAACATATTAATGTTCTGTGGCATTTAAATCTGTCGCTAAGTTGTATTTGAACATGATTCAGAAATGTATTCAATTTATAATACTCGCAGGACGCCGATGAAATATTATCTCGATGATTTTGCCTGTTTATAGATCTCGGAAAGTTCATATGTTACCATTTTCAGAAACATTGGATGTGCCAGAGATGAAAACTTCTTTCAACTCTTTTTCGTGGTTATTTCTAATTCTGTTTAAGTGCCAATAAGATGGTCAACATAATCTCAAGCTTCTACTAAATCTGCATTAACAGCCTCGAATTGCCTACACAAAGTCACGTTGAAACAAAATATCTTCTCTAAAATCAAAAGGGAACAACACATTTAGCTCCTTTAATGGCACTTAAAAGCTGACATGCCTTTTGAGCAGCCTCTTTGTTTACGGATGACTCTAGTGCATTCACTAAAGCTGGATATAGCTCTTTAAATCTTATAACATTTTCATGCTTATGGGCCCATCTTGTTTCCCAAAGTCCTAACAGAGTACCTTGTTGACGCTTTGGCATATTCTCGTTTATTGCGTTCTTCAGAAAATAATTCCTTTGAACAGGTGAACGGAAAGAATAGACAACAGCCTGAGTGGTCCCTAAACAATTGCATATCAATGTTAGGGAACACGAATTTGCTAGAACAAGGTTCAGTGAATGAGCACTACAGTACTCGTGAAGGACCATAGGGTGCAGGTAACCGCTCATAGCACATGTTCCATCATAGCATTGCTCCTTGTCCGACCATAACATAGCATTGATGCTATTCCTCATTAAGGAAGCAGAAATGAGTTTTGCCACTGTGAGATCAGTTGTTCGAACCAATTCAAGGAAAAGCTTCCCTAATTCTACTGCTTTCCTGTTAACGTAACTCACACAAACAGATTCGTTCTGAATTTTGGGGCTTGTATACTGTGAATTTAGTGCACCTGATTCCAAATGTTTTTAAAGCCCTGAATCGCCCGCACTTACGCGGAAACGTAGCAAGGCACGAACATTGTCATCGTTTGTTTCTGATTTCATGACATTACCAAAGTCACTTGTTCCACGAAGAGAAATTTCTTTACGGCCACAAAGAATAATTGTTTCTAAAATTGATTGTAGTTTCTCACGATTTTCAGCACCTTGCTTAGCTCGCTCGCTGCTCAGTGGGTTTACTATATTTTGTGCTTTCCCTTCAACCACTTTTATGAAGCTTTCGGTCATTTCTAAGCACCGTTTATACTATGCTTTATTTGTACGATTGTAAAAATCTTCCATTGACTATATTCTTTGGTAACCAGCGCTCCAAAATGTTAATGCCGATCCTTCCCCCCCCCCTCTGTCCCTCTGCAAAACAACAAACTTTGCACAATGTACTTTCTATTTACTTGAAATGGCTAACCAAGGAAATTTGTGAAGTCACGTTAGCTGAAACAGATTTCGATCCATTTCAAGTGGGAAAACATAGGTATTTATTTGGAATCCACGGATTCTTCAAAGTGTTCTCTTTTTAAGTCGTCAATGTTTTCTGTTTTAACATACATTTTCGCTGAAAGAACTATCCATGGTTACTGCCAATACACCAGGTGATGAATGTGCAAGTCATTTTTCTTCGCTTTTTGTTTTTCTACATGTTTTAATGTTCAAAATGCTCCTTGCAATGCAGTTTTTAATAGATTTCTTTGAAATTTTGCACACATGTTCTTAGATAACTGCTACATAAAACTTGGTATTTTAAATGATTTATTTGGAGCAGTTTAATTGTTATTGCATTTTTAATTTGAAAATTATTAATAATTTGAAAAAAGGTAATTTATGTATTCAATAATTGTTTTCTCCAAAACTATTTGACATATCTGAAAAAGAATACCAAGTTTTGTAGACATAATCAAAAGAAACATACAGTCAGAGTTTAGTTTATTTACAACTAATAATGTTATGCATGGAGCATTTGTTATACTACACTAAAACTGTGGCAAAAAAAACAATAAATATTTTTTTGTGTGAAACTATCTTAGATAGAAATGTGAAATTTAGTATATCCACTAGATACCCTTTGGCACATATACATACAAAATTTCACATCATTATGACCAACACTATGGATTTTAGCAATTTTCACAGATGCCTCCCCTTAATATCCCTTGTAGAGACATTTTTGTTGGCATTGATACTCAAATCGTATTCATTTCCATTTTTAGATTTCTTGCAAAAAAACATCCCAATTGACAACTGTTTATTCCCTCCAACAGCATTGCGTTTCATTTTTAATGAATTTTGCAAGGTGGCATAATGCGAACTGCTGAAGTGTTTTAAACCAGTTTTTGTTTCAAACAGACTGTATTAAGTGTGGTTGGAATGATTACGACTGCGCTTACGAAACAGAATGCGAATGTTCAGAAGCGATAGTATCGCCACGTGAGGGACAATAACATTCCAATGTGATGATTTCTGCTACGCAAGCATTGCAACACGTCATCATGATTCCCCGTAAACAATCGGAGCTTGCACCCGTACAGTATTATGCCCGCACTAAGCCTCCTGTCTGGCTATGTAAAACAACAATACTAAGTTTCCTTTTCCTGGTAAATGTGCTACTAGCAATAGACTACTGTTATCTAACGAAATTTTCCCATATTGGTTTGATATGAATTTAAATAAAAAACATGTCAGAACTATATATACTGTTTGAAAACACAAACAAATAATTAAAATAAAACCCATTAATGGTTAATACAAGGTTTCATTTGATTATTGTTGGTATTTTGAGAACTGAGAAATAACATCATCTGAGCATAATTATTTTTACCCTTTCCTGAAAAATGTGGATATTTTTAAAAATTAATAAGGGTATGGTAAATTATTTTTCATTTCTATGTGCATTTTTATAATATGATTTATATTTCTAACTTCAACGAAACGTAACGTAACGTCCTGAAAAACCCTGATTATATGATTTTTAACAGTACTTGACTGTCTTTATCTCGAGGAAATCGGAAGGAAGCAAGTGCATTCTTATGCCAACTATAGTTTTGGCATTAAAATATCGCACCCACTTTCCCGTCCTTGAAGGGAAATCCTATAAAGCAAACCTTAATACCTAATTGTCCATATTCCCTACGCCGCGTTCCATGTTCACGCTTTTTCGTCCGAGTTTCCTGTACTGGATGGTATTGGTATTAGTATTAGTACATAACAAAACGGTTCCTTAGGGTTGGCAGTATTGACATTGGCCCCTAGCGCATCAATACGAGCTTTTGTGGTGCCTTGAATTAAAAAATAAGCTAAAAACATTACTCATAAAAATAAAGCATGAAATAGCGGAGATGAAAGTGTTATGGGTACCGCGTTGTGCTTTCACAGGTATGATATAGTACTACTTTATTGAAAATTAGCTTCCTGTTTTGTTACTCCCTGCAGAATCGCTAAGGCATACTAATCCTAGCGCAGGTTATAGGTATTTATGTATATCTTAGCTGTCTTATTTAATAGATTCCCTCATTATAAAACTTTTAAAACAATACAAAGATAGAATTGCCAACCCTTTGTGCAGTTGCCCATTTCGACAATCTGCTCTTAGTTCTCTTAGTGAGGAAAATGTGTTATATGTCCAACAGATGTCACTTTATATCATATGCTAGTTCTAAGGCAATGCTGGCAACATATGAATAACTAATGCTGCCATAGCCTATAAGATACTCTGCCTCAAGGCATAGCCGAGAGATTGAGGGCCCTCAGCCTCAAAGCGTAGCCAAGGCATGTTTTTTAGAAGGAGAGGAGTGTAGCAGTTGCGTTCCTAAGCTTAGGTTTCTGATTCACGAGAGTTTAGGTTAGGTTTGTTTTCTTTTTTATTTTTATATATATAAGCTTAGGCTTCTGATTTAATTTTATATATAACTTTGTTTTAATTTGTTACCAGTGGTTACATCAAAGCACGTGAGCGAAGCGAGCATGCGTACCTAAGCTTAGGTTTCTGATTCACGGTAGGTTATGTTAGGTTTAGTTTTTTTTTTATTTAAGCTTACGTTTCTGAATTCACGGAAAGTTAGCCTTAGGTTAGGTTTTTTTTTATGTAAGCTTGCGTTAACTATCTACAGTATAGGAACTTCTTTATTTATTGCAAATAACATTAATATAACAAACTTTCACAAAAAGAATACAAAAATTACAATTTTGGTGCATAGTCTTTCTTACTATGAATGCGTTGCGTTTTTGTCAGCGGCAACACTAAACGAAGAAGAAATTCTAGTAACAATACATCACACATTTAGCAGATTTCACCTTTTCATTTAGGTTGGCAGTTCCTACTTTGCATGTGATTTAGGGAAAAAATGGCTACGTTGTTGTGTTCATAACGCGAATTGCCTATAAAACTAAAACACCTAAAAGGGGCGGACAGGTGGGCACCAACTATTGAAGAGATCACATCCACTTCTAAACTGACTCTTAAGGTAATTTATTCACATTCCTATTGCTTTTATAACCATTTTCCAGGAAGAGAACCAAGAGCAGATTTGCCAACCATTTTACTGTGATACCTTACAAAACCTGCAATAATAATTTAAGATTACTAGAGAAAAAACCAATATGGAGAAGCGGAGCTACTCCCGTTCCATCAAGTTGCCTAAAATATGTAGTACACCAGGTACTATTATGGTTAAAACGACATTTATTTAAAGAAGGTGGTGAAAGTTATCGTGACGTTATTCAAATGGTAATATAGCAAATTGCATCTTTCGTAATGCTTATTAAAAATATAATTCCTAAGGAGTAGACATACCTTAAGAGTTGTTTTAGGATGGGATGTTGCCTCCTCTAAATCTGGTGCCTTTTATAGTATACATAGCCTGTAACAACAAACATCGTCATCTTGTCGCTGCACATGCGCGATGGAAACTGCCAACCTAAATGAGAATCGAAGTCCGTGGGTTGGCAATATTTTTCTTCTTATTCTTCTTTATTTTCGCTTCCTGCTGATGTGAAGCAATGTGAATACACTGTACTGCCTATAACGTATAACACAAAGCAAAATTAGCTTGGTGATATTTTCCGTACTTCTTAATTCTTTATTTTCGTTTCCTGCTGATTTAAAGCTATGTGACAGCACCGTACTGTCGATAGTGCATAACAGTAAGCAAATTCAGAGATAAATAACATAAGCTTATATAAAAATTAAAAAAAAAATAAAAAACCTAAAGTCTAACCTTCCATGAATTCAGAAACCTAAATTTATTTAAATAGTAAATAATTTACATCATTAAGAAGCTTATGCTAGTGGAGCTTATATGATAAACATGGAACATTGTTAGCATGCTTTGGTGTAACCACTGGTTGGCAATTAACATAACCTTATATAAAAAAAAACTTAACCTAAGCCCTTAACCTTCTTTAAATTCAGAAACCTAAGCTCATTTAAATAGTGAATCATTCACATTGTTATGAAATGCATGCTCGTTCCAGTTGCATTAGCGGTGTTAACTATTTGTATATTGACGCATTTTGTTTGTTTGTTCGTTTGTTCGTTCATTCATTCATTTGGTCCCACTGTGAGCAACGCTCAGGGACATTGAATATGTCATACAATTATGAAATATATAGCATAACTAATAAACATACCCAGCACCAAGAACTTGTTTAACTAATAACAGAACCAACACCAAGTACATTTCTCCCTCTCCTCTCTCTGCCCACACCATGCATTATTTAAGAAATGAAAATTTGTAAACCATCACATTCCAAGAGTAAACATATCAACATGCATTACAGTATGACAATAGCAAATAAGTGAATAAGTGTATGCCATCTGCCCTATGTGCTGAATATTTATATATTGCATCACATATTAAAAAATCTGATGTTACACTCACATGACTTTCTCTACTCTTGCACAACCTATTTTTACAAATGCTTATTCTCCATATGCTTCATGTTTATCGAGTTGTTAATCTTATTGCTAATTTTCTTGTAGGTGCAGGGGAATTGGTAGGTTTTAAGCGATAGTCAAATGTGCTCTGTGAATAGCATAACTCAGAAACGAACAGTCGGATAAACACCAAACTTGGTATTTAGGTTCAGTATCTTCCAGAGATGCGACACGAAGGTTTTCAAGAAAATCCCCCCACCCCAGATTACCCTTTACATGGAACATTTTTTGAAAATTTTAATTTTCTCAAAAATGGCTCTAATGATTTTGATTAAAATATCATATGTTTAAGATATTTTCATGACAAATAAAATGTATATCTTGAATTTATTTAAAGGTGAGTCAGAATTGTTACACTACATCACTTAACATGTTTCGGGAAACGGTTGTTCCCATCCTTAGAAGCTAATCCGACTGGCCCGTGTTGTTGGTGTTTCCGTTTTGTGGACTGGATACTGTGGTGGCATCTTGTGGTGGTGAAATGTACTTCCATAGAGGATTTGGTGGCGGCAAATCAAAATTCATTAGATGTGTGTTGTGTTTCAGAATGGTGATCTTCTCCCATGCATCTAATTCGGCTGCAAATTTGGCTGGTTTGACTAATGTAATATTGTGTTTGATGTTGTGATTAGTGATCCAAAAATGGTGTGAAACTGCAGATTTGTCCATTTGTTTGTATTTGATACATCTCATGTGCTCCTTTAGCTTTTTCATTACAATACCAATGTATATCTTGAATTTTCTGGGAATGTCTCCAAAAGTATTCTTCATTGTGAACAACTTTTGCATAACTGGTAAACCATAAGAGATAGACAAAATTTTACTGCACAAAAAATGTAGATCGCGTTAAAATACACAATTTATGTCATATACATTTTTGTTGTTGAGTGAACCATTTTCGAGATATTGCTTGTTATTCTCCTAAATTTTTCAATACTTATTTTCTCAAATGAGAATTCATTATTCATTTTTACTTTCTCAACTACGTATAGTAAGTAGGGGAAGTATTGTATTCCACCCAAAAATTTGATACCGAGATTTCACTGGAAATACATGTTTTGAGACCCCCTGAATCCAAAAATAGCATTTTTGGAAACATGTGTGTCTGTATTCGTCTGTCTGTCTGTGAACAGCATAACTCAGAAACGAACAGTTGGATAAACACCAAACTTGGTATTTGGGTTCAGTATCTTCCAGAGATGCAACACAAAGGTTTTCAAGAAAATCCCCCACCCCAGACTACCCTTTACATGGAACATTTTTAAAAATTTTAATTTTCTCAAAAATGGCTCTAACAATTTTGATTAAAATATCATATGTTTAAGATATTTCCATGACAAATGAAGTGTACATCTTGAATTTTCTGGGAATGTCTCCAAAAGTATCCTTCATTGTGAACGACTTTTGCATAACTGGTAAACCATAAGAGATAGACAAAATTTTACTACACAAAAAATGTAGATCGTGTTAAAATACACAATTTATGTTGTATACATTTTTTTTGTTGAGTGAACCATTTTCGAAATATTGCTTGTTATTCGCTTAAATTTTCCAATACTTATACTTTTTCTCAAATTCGTTATTCATTTTTGTTTTTTTTTGCCCTGGTTATGCAAATAGAATGGAATACTCTAGATAGCAACCACCTCTTAAAATATTTGACTATCGCTTAAAGCCTAGCAATTCCCCTTGCATCTGCAAGAAAATTAGCAATAAGATAAACATCTCGATATCTCGATTAACATGAAGCATATGGAGAATAAGCGTTTGTAAAAATAGGTTGTACAAGAGTAGAGAAAGTCATGCGAGTGTAACATCAGATTTTTTTGTCTTGGATATGCAAAGAGTATTAATCTGTGGCAAAGAGAATGGTGTTGCACCTAGCAACCAGCTATTAAGAGTAATGTCTATGTTTAAAGACTACTGTTTTTCTATATTGCCCTTGCAAATACAAAACAAGGGGAACATAGTACGGCTTAAGCGATAGTCAAATATTTTTAAAACTGGTCGCTATGCGTAAAGTGTAATTCTCTTTGCATGTCAAAAGATCGTTTCTGCAAATGTTTATCTCGATTAATATGAAATAGATGGAAAATAAGTATTTGTAAAAATAGTTTGTACAAGAGTGGAGAAAGTCATGTGAGTGCAACACATCAGATGTTTTTTTATTCAGGAGGCCTCAAAACATGTATTTCCAGTGAAATCTCAGTATCAAATTTTTGGGTGGAATACAATACTTCCCCTACTTACTATACATAGTAGAGAATGTTAAAATTCTTCCATAGTATATGGGGAGTGAGTATATAAGAAAGAGTTTAGTTCTTTCTTAAAGATGTTATATTGATTAGGCTTGCCTAATAGTTTTAAATATCATGGAAGGTTATTATAAATTGTTGTTACAAAATAGTAACAACCTTTTTGGAACATTTTTAAGGTATTTGCTGGTCTATGCAAATTTCCTGCATGCCTTGTATTGTGGTCATGCAACATGTTTGTACATTTGGAAACCGCATGCAGTTACAGGGTGACATCAGTGACATTTGTAGCAGAAGTAAAGGCTCGTTCACAACCAACGAGAATGGTAACCAGAAAGTTGAAATACGTGTATTCAAATGGGAGTGTTCACAATCGACGGGAAGCCTTCCCGGTCCCCGGGAATGGGAAAGAAGAGATGCCCAACCTTCTGGTTCCCGGGCACAGCATATTAGATCCATATTGTGCATATTAGACTCTTCACTCTAGAGGTTATTCTAGGTGGCTGTGACAGGAAACAACCACTAGTGCTCTCTATAGTCACAAGATGGAAACATGAAACTGGAAGGAATTAGTAGTAAATGTGCTTCCTAACCTCATCCCGATACCCACAAATCTAATCAGCGTTGGTTCCTCTGGTAAAGGGGCATTTGTAGTTTGTTTACATGCAATTCAAAACTGACAATTACCTAAAAAACAATGACAAAAGCTACAAAGAGCAGCTAAAATGAAAAATGAAGAATAAACAATTTTAATGTATGCCATTAAATAAAGGAATGAAAGCAAGGCATAAGTAGAGGGATTGGAAATGTAATGGATATGCGTTTACATAATGTTTAGTCTATCAAATTTTTATGTTGGCTTGGCTAAATTGGAAGTAGGTGAAAAAATATCATTGGTCAGTTATAAACAAATGAAATCCCAATTCGCAAAATTGACTTTCACTTTGTGATCAATATGCATTCCCGATCTCGTTACCGGGCTGTTGTGAACCAATATCTTATATGGTGCATTGCTACCCATTCTCGTTTTCATTCTGGTTACCGTTCTCGGACGGTTGTGAACCAGCCTTTAGAACACATTGCATTGTGCTTGAGTAAGCAATGTTCTGTGCGATAGTATTGATAAATAATGCCCCCAATGTAGCTTTTAAGAAACAAAGTTATAGGAAAATAAATGTTGTGTAATCTCGTATCATAATAATAAGTAACTGTTATTGATTTAAGAACTTTAGGTTCAAGTAGTTATTAATCTTGTGTTGATGTGCATGCTTGGATATATTTGCCTCGTTTTTAGGTTAAGATTAGGAACTGAGCACTTTTGGGAGCTGTAAGATATTACAGCAATATGTTTTCATTCCAAGTATTATTTTAAGAAAATGTCCAATCTGCTAAAAGAAGTGGATAGTAGAAAGCTATTTACCAGCTTCTCGCAACTTCAGTAGAAGTAATAGAAACAGTGATGTATTTATAATTTATAAAATGTGAGTTACAACTTTGGAACACTAAACACCTTTAGTTACTGATGTTTAGTGTTTTAAAATTCCAACTCATCCTTATAAATTGAAAATTTAATTTATAGGATGCTGCTGAAAGAGGAAGAATGTAACAGAAGGCAGTCAGTTGGGTTACATTAATAAATTTGCATATGAAAAATAATCTGAAATAAAATATTTATAGTTTGCAACATTCCCCAGTTACCACAATTATCGAACACTAACCTTTCTTTTCATTACAACCTTCCATTTAACAAATACCTAAAATAATATGGACGTTATCAGATACCAGTTACAATTTTCATTCAAAGTTTAAGATGCAAGAACATTTTTACAGAACTGAACTAAAGCTGAACGTTGCCAAATCAAAAACAAAAAGAATCACCTGCTTAAACTTGATGGTATGTATTAAAATTTTAGAAAAATCTGCATAACAATGGTACCTTTAAGAAGTATAATTAAAAGCCATAAAAAAATAAAGAATTAGTGAAACTTGCATCAAGGCAATATAAAACTGCACTATACTTCTTTTGTCTGTCTTTACCAACCTAAAATTAAAATTCATTTTACAGGGCCACTGCCTTAGCTGTTCAGCAGCTGGGCGAGTTTTCTAATTGTTTGGGGTCAAAAAGGTGTAAATTTTGCTAATCTAGGCAAGTGGTGCAAATTTTTAAATCCACATGTATATTTTATATTTTTCATGTGACTTTTCACAGCAACCTTTGTCTCCTCTCAGCAAAGAAAAGTAACAAAAGCACTTGCGTAGTTGGTATTCTGGAGCTGGTGGCAATGGAAAAACAAAACGCTATTGCAGAGCACTAATTTTCAATTTGTTATTCCAGTTGGCTAACAAACTGCTAAAAATTAAATCTTGCCATAAAAAACAAGTTTCAGAATACCAAATTGTGGCACACTTGTTAAGAGCATTTTTTTAAGCGTAATAAATAACTAGTAGCCGCCTTCTTAACAATGAGGTTACAGTATAGCCCTGAATGTTACATTGTTGTGGTTCAGAATACTATATACAGAGAAGTCATACCACATACACTATAATGCTTCTAGTTTTAAGTTTACTTGGGAAATAATTAAAATAAGTAGCAACTAGATTTATAAATATTAATTCACCTTGCTTTCTAGGCTATAAAGTGCTGTTATAATTATACAAATTCAAATTTCAGGGAATTATTTACTTTAGTAGCAACAACCACGCAGGATGGCTCTGGCAGCAACATCTGGGGCCAGCATTTGGGAGTTCGTGGGTTTGATCCCTGCAGCCAACCTTCTTGACCTATGGGTTTTTTTCGGAGGTTTCCTCCGGGTCACTAGGCAAAGCTTGGAAGGATCATTAAGTCCTCCAATTTTCCTGTTCTTCCATTTCACCTCCGTTCACACTTCACCTTTCATCTAATTGGTTTCTTTTGGGGTTGCAGGTGTCAATGGGAGGTCTCAGTGTGTGCATGTCAGGGAAAAAGGATGTTCTGTGGGAACCTTCATCCCCCAGATTGGGGATAGTCTCTGGGTTCCAGGCCCCCTAGGGGATAGTATATTCCCCACAGGGGGAGAAGACCCAGTTGTTCCCATCCAGAGGTTTAATTTTGGAAATAGGAACCCGCCCTCTGCCTGTTGTGCTTTCTGGTCTGGCCACCCTACTGTCTCCTCTCACCTCATTCCTCCTTTTATATGAATAATAATAATAATAATAATAATAATAATAATAATAATAATAATAATAATAATAATAATAAATAAAACCTTAAGAAACTCTTAACACCCAGCACTGAAGTACTTGTGATTGCAGGTCATCACCGAGATTATCATCTCTAGTGAGATGTCTTGGTGGTCTGTCTGAGAAATAACTTGAGACAATTGGGGAATTCAATGCCCACCGGTATGTTGGCACAGTAGCTCAATAGTTACAGCAACCGCATGGAGAGCGGGAGAACCATGTTCAAATCCCGGTTATGGCATCAAATTTTTCAGTTGACTGTATATTAAAAACTTTGTAATGTTTATCACATGTCACAGAAGAAGAAAGATAGACCTTTTAAACACATTTCGATTGCAAGCCCTGTGTGCACATTGTTGCCATATGTTTGTTCGTAAACACGTTAAAATGCCTATACCTCTGCCGCTGGAACTTTGCACTTGACAGTTCGTGTGGCTTTGTAAGGTTGGCTATATTATGGTTGCAACGTTGCCAGAGTGGCTAGTAAACAGCTACAGCTGATAGTTCTTTCTATTGTGTCTAAGCTGCATACAAAAAGTGTACATAAGTAGTGAAAGTCAATGAATAATAACTATTTTGTATTGTTATTGTTAATTGAAAATAACTGCATAAACATTGCAGTGTATGTAGGACAAATTCTGCACTTTTGACAATATAGAAACAAAATAATGCAAACTTAGCTGCTACAATGAGGAGAAATAAAACAAATTATAATCCTACATATGGTGTCTAATTGGAAAGCATCAAGATTTGTGACTGGACGAGGCTGCTTTCTTTTCTTTCCTGGAGTTGATAGAAATATCTGCTACGTTCCAGATGGTTCAGGAATTTTGTCCTCTTTCTCCTGAAGTTTCACTCCCTTGCGAATAACAGTTCTTGTGATTAGTCCAAGAGCTGCTGCAGTTCATTGTACGGCTTTATCAGCAGAAATAGAGGGATGGCCGTGAAGCTTCACGTATTCCTTTTCCTGTTCAAAGAATTCCCGGCTCCTCCTTAATAGCTCCAATGTCTTGACTATTAAGTGGCACATCTCGGTGCAAAGGATTTTCGCTTCGTGAATTATCACTCGGTGATCAGCATCATTTTTAAGACACTCTCACACTTAAATCCTATATGAATAAATAATATGAATCAAATATATAAAAAATAGATAAATATATATATAAACGAACAATAACAAAACTATCAAACCATAACCACAAATATAAATAACAATGAAGAATATGTAGCTTGCAAAGAACAATTCAACGCTCGTGTTAGAGATTCACAAACTGAAGCATGTGGTTGAGAATAGCTACATCTGGCAACAGAGCTGCTTTCAGTTGCAGTTCTGCTTCCGCTTTGTCATCGACCATCCGGAATGCTGCCCTGTGATTGGTTTAGGTAGTCAAACGGTTAAAGCTTTTCATCTGTTTTTTTGCAAGTGTACCAACTTAAACGCTAACTGTCAAGTGCAACTTTACAGTGGCAGGGCTATAATCATAGAATATCTGCAAAGGATAGGGCCTTTCAGTGTAATAAGTTGCATGGGTTTTATTCCATGGATAAAAATACAGTTATGTACAAATTTTGTAATTGCCAAGTATCTTGGGAGAGAAAAGATCCATCAAGAAGCACATAAAATCAGCTAAGCATGTGTCTGCATTGAATTCGTGTAAAGAAACCACATCTTCAACTTTAAAAGCATCCATTGCCATGTGCTTCAACAGTGTGGAAAAGTAAAAGAATGCCAAATATTTTGGAAAGTGTGTTATTGAAATGTTTTTAAAGGCAAATATTCTATTGTCTACCCTAACAACAAACATTTGAAGGCATTCTTGAATGAATTTGTTGAAGATAAGCTGCATAATTTGATAAAGTATTACTTTAAAATTTGGATAACGTAATTTTTAACCGGCTATGAGCATAAACACTTTAAAGTTCAAATTACAATATTTAACTACTTGAGCAGTACATTTTAATTTAAGAAATATGCCATGTGTTCACTATTATCGCTGTACATTTGCTTTCTGCAACAATCTGGTAATGATGTGGTTTTAATGTCTTTACTGTCCATTGCAAACCAGAGTTCCCTCTGGTGTAAACAAAAGCCCATGTTTCTGCTTGTCATGAACGCAAGAACACACTCTTACGCCAATGTAAATAGTTCCTTAACACATGTATTGTATCATGAAATATTAGGGCAGGAAAGGCACATTTTATTGCGGTTATCATAAGAACTCATTGCTAAAGATAATGGATATATACTAACTGCTAAGAGATTACAAAATATGATTTTCGTCTGCTATTGCCTAACGCTGAGAGCATCTTGCTTGTTTATTACCAACTGTGTGCATAACTGCCATTCTCTTACATATACGAGAAATGCAGCAATAAATTCCCAGAGGTGCTATCTGAGTACCGAATAAACACTTTGTGTAACACAGGAAATATGATAAGCCAACCGACATTCATAATACGCTAGTATACGTATGCTCAGCTCAGGTCAAATCTTGTGATTTAGTCAGTTGGTATTTGAGTTTTCATGACAGAGGAAGGTGCATGTAATGCAAATAAAGCGTTCAAATACAAAAGCGGAAAAGTTTTAAAAAGTGGCGAACAACAAACAATAATTCATATATTTAACTCACTATTAGAAAAATACCGGACATTTACATTAGTGCATATTATGAAACTAATATCCGATTTTACAGGCGTTTCAGCGAGAAGTGTAACCAGAGCGTGCAGGGAATATAAACAGACATAATAGAACATAGAATAGGAGAATCAAATGTAGGAACTTGTTTTGTGTGTAACAGTGCTGTGGAATTGTGGATAAGCTTGTCATTATTTTGGAGAGTAGTTCTGATTCCGATATGGCAGCTGAGTCATCTTTGGAGGATTCGGATTTGGGTGTTGCACTTTTGCCCGAGGATTGTGATTAACATAAGTAAAATATTCATTTCCGCATATTTATAAAATCGATTGTTACCTCAGGTTGCATTTTGAACTATGATTCTCACGCAGGGCGCCTTTTTATAGACAGAAGCAATGTTCAACAAGCACATGAGAGGGAGACAAGCAGCCATTAGGAGCAGGGATTGCAAACTACTTTCGCGCGGATAATACAAAGAGTTTGTTGACAGTGAGAGGCACTGTGGTTTGGAATGGACAGTAGTTATATTTCCATGCCAGGTGAAGTTCAATTAATTTCCGAGATACGGACATTGCAACATAAACATGGCATGTTGTGGATGTAGGTAAATTTGAGAAATGCCACATGTAATGTAATGTAAACATGGCTATTGGGTCGTATGAATAAAAAGCAAGTACTTACTCAAAGTTTGTACTCATATGAGTATGAACACTTTCTGTCATTATATACTCAGCTCAATGAGAACACACTCGTTTTCATAAGAATAAAAGCCTACTACCTCACATGAGTATATACTCATCCCCACAGCTATCTTGTTCACTTAAATGTAAGTATATACCTGTGTTATCTACACTGTTTGACTATATACTAGCTTCATTGAGTGTGTGGTGTTGTTGTGTTGTTTGACATTCTGAATTAGAGGAGTAGATTTTTGTTGTATTTGGTTCTGTCTCATTAAATCTGCTCAGTAATTATGTGTTTTATTACAAGTTTCAGCAGAAATGTTAGAGACATATTAAGTCCTAAATGAAAAATTAATTGAAGCAACATACAGAAAAACATAGCTGTAAACTAAATTAGCAAAACAAATAAAATGAAATAGGCAAAGGTCTATTATCAATGAATCAGGCAAAAAGAAAATATTCACGGATTCTAAAGTCATAATTATAAGGTGCTGAATGCAGATTCAAGTCAAACAGTTTCTAGAATCCTGGAATGTTTATACTATTTTTCTATGAAACAGTTTTGTTATAAGTAACCTGAGTTCCTAAGTAACTGAATTTCGGGGTTAGGATGTTACATTGCTTAATTAATAAATCTGACGTTCAATGATACTTCTAGGTTATGTTTTCATGAAACAATACAAGTTTTGAAATTTCTTGAATGTTCATGGCAAAGTTAGAAAACCAATAAATAAAATGGTTATAAGCAAAAAGAAAGGAATAATTGTGGATTGGAAATTCATAACTCATGAGGTGCTGGATGAAGTCATTCAACGTTTTTAGAATCTCAGGATATGTACACTATTTAGGTATACTATGAAACAGTTTTCTTATAGGGTTATGTGTAGGTATCTGGATTTTGAAGTTAACACTTTACATAGTAAGTTGACGTTTAATGTTATTTTTAAGTTATGTTTTTCTGAAACAATGTAGGATTTTGAAACTTCTTTTAATGCCCATGGCTATGTTTGAGTACATACTCTTGTAAGATGGATGCTTGAGTATGTTCTTCTCTGCTTCCATTACTTAGTATGTTCTCAAAATGAAGTAGATACTCAGAAGGTTTTATTCTTATCAAACTGAGTATTTACTTGAAAAAGTGAAGCGTATACTATATACTCTGTAAAAATAACGGAGTTACAGAAATGACGGAGCAAAGAATAGGATTAAGACAAGGGTGCAAATTGAGTCCTATACTATTCAATATATTGGGTTACAGAAAGCAGTCAACGGAATACAAGAATACTGCGAAGAATGGGGAATAAAAGTAAATATAAATAAATCAAAAGTTATGGTATTTAAAAGAGGAAATAAACTAAAAAGAGAAGAGAAATGGCAGATGGGGGGTTTAAAATTAGAAGTTGTCAAGGAGATGGATTATTTGGGGGTGAGGTTGAGCAGTAATGGTGAATGGGGGGCGCATAGCAGGAAGGTTGTGACTAAAGGAAAGGCAGCAATGACAGGAGTAAGGATGTGCAAATATAAATTGGAAATGCCAACTAGGTGGTTAGAGAGAATGTATGAAACATTGGTGGAAACAAGAATGTTATATGCAGTAGAAATTTGGGGAGGATCTGAATTAAGTAAGAAAATAGACCAGAGCTATGGAATGTTCTGTAAAGAGCTATTGGGGCTGACAAGATCAGCACCAGGGGAGGTAGCATTAGTGGAATTAGGAAGAACAAGAAGAAAGGGAGTGATACTGGAAAGGATATTAAAATTTTGGTTTAGGTGCTTGAGAAAAGATAAAGAGGAAATTTTAAAGATATGCATGGAACAACAAAAGAGTATGAAAAATAAAAATAGCTGGTGGACAGGGGTAGAAAAAATTATGGAGAAGATAGGAATGGGAGATATTTGGAGAATAGGAGAAAGAAATAGCGATGGTTTTTGGATAGCAGTAAGAAACAGAGTGGAGGATATAGAAAGACAAGAGATTTGGGGAAGCTTAGAAAATAAAAAGTCACTAGGGTTCTATAGATTAGTAAAAAGGAAATGGGGAAGGGAAGGGTATGTAGATTATTGTGATAGAGCAGGAAAAGAAGCGTTTGCATGGATGAGAACAGGAGCAATGTATTTAAGAGGGTTAAGGGGAAAAAAAAATGGAATTTGTGAATTATGCGACGATAGCAAAAGCACAGAGCATTATATGTCAGAATGTAAAGAATTAGCAGAATGGAGACAAGAAGTATGGGAAGAAATGGATAAGAAAATAGTAGCAATAAAAATGCTAACGAGAAAAGAAGAAAAGCAAATTAGGAATATGGGGGAGTTCTTAAAGAAAGTAAAAGAGAAATGGAGTAGAAAAGTAAGAGAGATAAGAAAGGTAGAAAGGCAAATGGAGGAAGGAGAAGATGGGCAAATATGGATAAAAGGTAGTAAGGAAAGTTTAGAGGAGCCAGAAGGCCAGGGTGCCAGGCAAAAAGAGTAGTATAGCTGGTAAAGAAATTGGGACATAGATTAAGTTAGTTTATAAGTTGAACATTGTAAAAAGAAGTATGTAGGAAAAAGTACAACAAATTATCTATCTATCTAATCTAAAAAAATCTAATCTACTATATACTCAGTTTTATTCATATAACCCATTATTCAGAAGATATGGTAGAGATTTGCAAAGCCTAGTGAAGCGAGTTACCACCACAAACTTATATTTTACTAAATAGTGTTGCTGAAAAAAAAATTATTTGTTTAACAACGCTGTCAATTACTGGCATTGCTGTGTGCCAGAATTTTGTACCACAGGAGTTCTTTTACATGCCAGTATATCTACTGACTGTTAAGGGTTTTTGGAAAGAAGCTAGGCGGAGGTTTGAAGATATAGAGATACAAAATTCATTTAGTAGCATCGGCAAGAAAAGTTCCTTGGAATCATACATATTAATAAAAAATGTATGGGCTAGAGAACAGTATGTGGATTACTCAAATAAGGAACAAAGAGAGAGTATAGCTTGGGTACGAACAGGTGTATGAAGACTAATAGGAATGAGAAATGGGTTCCCACAGAACCAGTGTCCAATATGTGGGGAAAGAGAAGATTTAGGACACATAATGGTAGAAAGCAAGCTATAAATGGGAAATGGTTAAAACTGGACAGGAAAGTAGCCTTAAGCAGGATTTTTAACAAAGACAGTAAAAAGGTAGGAGAATACATGTCCAAAGTAAAAAAGAAATGGTTATGAACAAATAAAAGAGATGTAAATTAGTTTCATCGTGAGATGTTAAGATATGTAATTATACTATCATTATCATTATTATAATATTAGTATTATTAGATTATTATTTTGGTATTACTACTATTATGTTATTATTATTATTATTTATTTTCATGTTATAATTAAAGAGAGTAATATGGGTAGAATATGGCAAGATAACAGCTTGGGCTGATGTATAGCCATATTCTAAGGAAAATTGCTAGCACAAATAAATAAATATCAACTGACATGAGGCTGACGTTTTAACACACTTAAAAACCATCGATCTGGACCAGGTTCGAACCCGCAACCTTGAGCTTTGAAGGTCAGCATATAACCAGCTGAGCTACCAGACTGACTTAACATTGATGACTCGTGTTTCTACAAAGTAAAGAGTTTTCGAATTGAATACGTTTTGTGTTGTGTTAGTTTAGCTTTATTTAGAATTCTTGGATTAGATGTAATTTTGTTACTTCTCAATCATCTTTTCACTATGTACTGACTGGCTTAATAATTACATTTTTCTTGATTATCACAAATTTTGGGATTGATTCTATTTAACTCAGATATTCATACACTTGCAAACTGGATTAAACAACTGCCTAAATACACACAACTTCTGTTTTTAGCTTTTCACAACATGGTAAGCTGCTTTAACTTCTGAATAATGCCCTAAACATGTTACTGGATGTAATCTTGTTTATAAAATGCAATGTTACAAATGTCGCGGTATCATTCATGTTATCTTATTTGCTGAGCGCCTGTTATTGTTTTACTATTTTGAATTTTGGGTTCTTTGTCCTCCGGCTAGCTATTATTACTCAGTCGAGCAAATCTCTTGAACAGGGTGTGTAAACGGAAAGGAATTGTTACTAAAAGATAACTAATAAAAGAATTTGTTTTAACACTTTTATTGCTGTCACACTTTATTAATTTCACATATTTACTCTTGATACACGCCTGACTGAAACTGTTATATTTTCGAATGTAACTATAATCACTTATTTGCCGCACATTATTAATTCACATATTTCACATTTTTTAACTAACTTTTCGACGTGAGAGATTCTGTAGAATTGCGTAACGTGTACTTTGTGAATGATTCTGTTAAACTGCGTGACGTGTAACCTGTGAATGATTCTGTTAAACTACGTGACGTGTAACCTGTGAATGATTCTGTTGAACTGCGCGTTACCTGTCTCTGGCTTCAGAATTTATACTCCCTCACCCCGATATGCCTAAACATTATAACAGCTGCTATTGGTTAATAAAGCGCACCAACATTAGCGTCTATTTTTTTATCCAATCAAAATTATGAACACATATGCTCTAGGGAAGATATTCCCTCCATTTCTAAAGAAAGGCACGCTACTCTGACATCATTTGTTTGTCTCTTCTAATTGATAAATAACTCACCCCCTCACTCATTGTTATCCGCTCCTATTGTCAGTTTCAGTGAGGCCGTGTAAACTTATTTCCTATCAATGCTTATAATTAACAAACATCCCAAATCATTGTCATACAATAATGTTAATTTACACTACAATCACTGGCATTCACAGTGTTGTGATATAAAATACTGCCTCAATGTTAAGTAACATAAAAGCTCCATTTTTAAAAGCATGGTCCTGTAAATGCTGGAAGAACCAATGTAAGTTGAAGCCTTTGCTTATTTGTAATACCATTGGCAATTTTGCTTTACATTTCAAGAGTTGGAGATACACCCAGTGCAAGGACTGTGATGGATAAATACATTCCGCAGATGCGAGCAGAATGAGAGGAAGAGATGAGAACCAGATCTGCAGGGCCAAAAGGTTGCACTCCTCTGAGATGAAACCAGCAACAAACATGATCAGTGCATGTTTGCAGCGCTTCTGAAAGTAATAAAGCCTCCTAGCATTGTGGAGATAATGGTGGATGATATCGACAGTCTAGAGACTGCAGTCTATAAAAGCTGTTCTAGAGCTGTAGTAGATGCACTGAAAAAGTTAAATATTGAATTTGATAGTATCGTGTCTCTCATCGGATTCAGCACGATACATGACCAAATGTTTCCAGATGCTAGTAATTTGCTTCCTGACAATGTTGGGCACATAAGCTTAACTTAGTAATGAATGCTGTGGGTAAAAATCTGCGAGATGAACACCCAAAAAAGGAAATATCTTTTCCATAAATTTTTTAAATGAGAAATACCCAGAAAAAGAGGTTCCATTGTTTCCAATGCCAGTATGGTCTTCATGGTATGAATCTGTAACAAACTTTGTAGACCACCTTAATGATGATGTGTTTACGAAAACTGGTATTGCAGGCATAGACTTCTTGCAAAATGTAACAGAAGAGCAGTTGCTTACCATCAAAGCAGAGGGTGTTTCATGGCAGAAATAGCTAGAGGCATTGTTCAGCTCATCACTTCTCTTGAAGGTTAGTCTTATCCTATGGTGCACATTTTGAATGGTGCTCTCAGACTAATTGAACAGACATTAAAGACTGCAGATGGCAGCAAGACAATCAACATTGTTGAAAGAAGCAGCAAATATAATATTAAAATGATGTTGAGTAATGCTGCTTCACATGGTCTAACTAAACTAAATGCACTAAGAACCAGTAATACTGCAAATAATTTTTATAAAGTGGTGAGTATGTTTGACCCTGCAGAAATGATTAATTTAACAGTAAATGAAGACGTTACAAAACGTTGAACCTCAGGTCTAATCTCAATGAAGTGTAATCGTAATAGGAATGGCAGAATTGCAAAGAATGATGAAAATGAATATAAGCTGTGGCAAAAAGGTAGACATATCAATGTTAACTGCAATGGCAGTTAAATATAGTGATTTTGCCCACAGTGTTCTTCAGTTGCTGTGGAATGTTGATTGCGAACAATTTTTACTTTCTCTACTACGTATAGTAAGTAGGGGAAGTATTGTATTCCACCCAAAAATTCGATACCGAGATTTCACCAGAAATACATGTTTTGAGACCCCCGGAATCCAAAAAAAAGCATTTTTAAAATCATGTCCGTCTGTGTGTGTGTGTGTGTGTGTCTGTGAACAGCATAACTTAGAAACGAAGTTGGATAAACACTAAACTTGGTATTTAGGTTCAGTATCTTCCAGAGATGCCACACAAAGGTTTTCGAAAATCCCCCCACCCCAGATTACCCTTTACATGGAACATTTTTCAAAAATTTTAATTTTCTCAAAAATGGCTGTAACGATTTTGATTAAAATGTCATATGTTGAAGATATTTTCATGACAAATGAAATGTATATCTTGAATTTCGTGGGAATGTCTCCAAAAGTATTCTTCATTGTCAACAACTTTTGCATAACTGGTAAACCATAAGAGATAGACAAAATTTTACTACACAAGAAATGTAGATTGTGTTAAAATACACAATTTATGTCATATACATTTTTTTTGTTGAGTGAACCATTTTTGAGATATTGCTTGTTATTCCCTTAAATTTTCCAATACTTATACTTTTTCTCAAATTCGTTAATTCATTTTTTTTGTTGTCCTGATAATGCAAAGAGATTGGAATGCGCCACATAGCAACCAGCTCTTAAAATATTTGACTATCGCTTAAAGCCTACCAATTCCCCTTGCATCCACAAGAAAGTTAGCAATAAGATTAACATCTCGATTAACATGAAGCATATGCAGAATAAGCATTTGTAAAAATAGTTTGTACAAGAGTAGAGAAAGTCATGTGAGTGTAACACATCAGATTTTTTTCTGTTTACAACAATGTCCTTTTTGATAAGCAGTATTGTCTTGCAAAATAGATTGTCAAATCTTTATTTAGAGGTTTGTTTGAAAATTAAAATGTCTTTCTTTCCAATCTCTAATGTAGATAAGCACTATAGTGGTGTTTTTGCTTTCATATGCAGTGTATTGTGCTGGACATTAAGGTGGAGAGTTGATCAGCAGGAGGGAGGGCAGCTGAACAACCTGTCACAAAAATCTGTGCACCATTGTAGGCAGAAGATGTGCTTCTAAGGAGAAGAACAAAATTTTCTTAATTCTGAAATGAAGAGTCCAGTATATCTGTCTCACATGCTGTATTTGTAGTGTTTCCACTTTGGGATATGTTACTACACTGTATTACAGTATTCATCCATCACGCTCGGATAACAACTAGACTAACAAGCTAATATGCAGCCTGTAGCCATCACGCACAACACACACAGTTCCTCCTTAAGCCACAGATAAACAAATGCAAAGCTATTTGTCCCAGGTAGTGTATAGTGTGATCTTTCAAGTGGACACTGGTTTATGAATGTGTATATTAACTTTGAATTTTCTTCTTCTGTGAAACTTTTATTTTTATGCCAATGTGTTTATTACTCTGTTTGACTTTTTTCATTGTATGTTATTGTGCAACATGACAATAAAGTGTTGCTCTGGGTGGCTCAGTTGTGGGTTCAAACCCAGCCCACACTGATGGTGTTTAAGTGTGCTTAAAAGCGGCAGCCCCATGTCAGTAGATTTACTAGCATGTAAAAGAACTCCTGCGGCACAAAATTCTGGTACACCGGCCGTGCTGATATGTTCCTGGCAATTGACAGCGTCATTAACAATGAAAATATTGTTATTATTATTATTATTATTGACAATAAAATATATGACATATCCATATATGTAATTGTAAATATTGAAGAAAAGTTGGCATATATTGAAAGTGCTGAATTATTTGTTTCAAACCGCCAATTTTTTCATTTTAAAGAACTGCTTTCTGTGTTCTCAAATCACCGAAATGTTCCAGTCCCTACCCATATACTATGGAGAAATATTTTAATATGTCATACAATGAGTAAATATTCAATGTATAGGACAGATTGCATGTGATGGTGATTTACACATATTTGTTATTGTTCTACTATAATGCATGTTAAGAAGTTTACTCTTAAAATGGCATCCATCATGGTATAAGGGCCTCTAGTTACCGAGGTCGTGGGTTCAAACCCGGCAGAGAGCAATGGATTTTTGGAGCATAGAAATCCTTCGCATGGCTTCCTTTTGGAAGGGAAGTAAAGTAAAGTTGGAGGTCCCATGTCATAGATTTACGACACATAAAAGAACCTCAGGCCTCATAAAGAGGCCTCTGAGCAAAATTTCCAGTCTTTCACGCCCAGTATAGAATAGGTCACTAAGAACCATAGTAGAACCATCCCATTATTGGTGAAACTTTCAAACATGAGATGTAAGAAATGTTTTCATGTCCTAAGGTTCACCAATGTGCACATGCAAGCAGACCAAAGTGACAAATGATGACTAGCTCTATTCATCTCTTATTGCAGCCAACATGTACAACAATTGTAGCCAACTTCTGCAAAAAATCAGCACAGTAGTGGAAAGAATTAGGAGTAGCCCACTTCTGTGATCTTTGAATCTCTGCATGTGGCAAAGCCTAGAAAACAAGGTATTGTCTTTCGCACCATAATATATGCCCGAAAGCCATGAAACTAAAAGGAAAATATAACTTTCACTGGAAACAGAATAGCAATGAAGAGCCATGACAACTTTCAACTGCCACCTTGATTGCAGCATGTTCGTATAAGTGGTACCACTGTGTACCAGTGAACATTCAGAGAACAGGCATTTCTACAAATCCTCATTTTCATGCTCTATAATGGTTTTTGCAACAGTTTTATGTTATTTAAGTATTATAATCAGTCTTATACAAATTTGAAAGTGTATCAGTGCTTTTGTTTTCTTCTATTTGCTGAAAGTTCTGGATTTACAACCATTATAAGGTAGGTGTGTGTCAAGCCTGGAAAATGGCGCACTTTTTCCATATTTTATAAAACGAAACAGCATTCATTTCAAAAGCAATTGATATTCAATGGTTATAAACTATTCTTCAAACATTGTAGTTTATTATGTAAGTAATTATTTTTATCCCCATTTTGTCACCAGGATATTCTTATACACTTTATTCAGGGGTGTAACAAAATTTGAGGTTAGAACATTTTGATTTTGTTTACATGCAAAGAATAAGTTGTTCCATAGCACCAATAACATTATTTCCAATACCTTTCATGTATCTGGACTAAAAGTAATGTTACAACACAGTAAATATGTAAGCAATGTACAGTTGGTAAACACTCATACAAATATTTCATGCAAAAAATGTTTTGAAATTGTACTTTATGTTAGTGAGAAAATGCACATTATTACAGATATGGCTTACAGAAGAAAAGGTTTGTCTGATGAAGAAATTACTCAACTTATCAATGAAATCACGGATGACATGGCTGAGTACTCTGATGTTGGAGGAGATTCGGACGCAGATGACAATCCTCCACTCACTAAATACAAATGATGAGCTGGAGATAGAAGACAGCTTCATAGATCAAACTAGAAACAATGAGGCTGATGAGATTCATGTTGAAGACTCAGAAAGTGAAGATGGTGACCAGATGAATGAAGAGGGCACATCTGATTATGAATCATTTCAGTGCGATAAGACTGGTAGTTCACCTCAGCAATTTCAAAACACAAGCTTTTCACAACCTTCTGGTATTTTAAACCATGCTGAACTGAATCTGAGCTGTCTTAAAGATATCTTTCTCTTGTTTCTAACAGTTCCATTTCTTCAACACATAACGATCAAACAAATTTGTATGACACTCAAAATAATGCTACACTGGATTTATCAACAGAGGAATTCCAGGCTTTCTTTGGAATTCTCATAATTATGGGCTTCAATCCATTGCCTAGCATGCGGTTGTATTGGAGTAGTAATACAAATTTTTATAATGCAAGAATTGCCAGCATCATGACAGTAAAATGTTTTCTGAAAATCTTGTGCTGTATTCATCTCAATGATAACAATGCTCGACCCCAAAAAGGAGAACCATATTATCACACTCATAAAATCAAACCTCTCATTGATCACCTGAACTCGGTTTTCAAACAGCTATTTCATCCTTCTAGATATCTATCTATAGATGAATCCATGGTTAAGTTCAAGGGCTGCAGCTCACAAACAATATTTACCCATGGAACCCATCAAACGTGGTTTCAAAATGTGGGTAATAGCATGTGCTGTGACAGGATATTGTATGGGCATGTCACTATATGAAGGAAAGGAAAAAAATGTTGCCAACACTAATGGGCAGTCATTAGGTGAAAGATTGGTAAAAAAACTTGCACAAGCTTTTGAAGGCTTAGGATATTACCTGTTTTTTTGACAACTTCTTTTCCAGCATTGAAATGTGCAAAAGATTGTTATGGAAGAGTTTGTTTGTGTGTGCCTCAATAAGGCAAACTAGAAAATCCTTTCCATCAGACATGCTTCAACCTGACAAGCAGCAGAAGATGGAAGAAAGTGATTCTGTAATGTCTGGAGATACATCAGTTTCAAAATGGAAAGATAGAGATAAAAAGTGTGTGTTTATAGTGAGCACAATGCACAATTCTCAGGAAAGAACAACTGTGCTAAGAAGAAACAGGGAAGCTGTACATTGTCCTCTTCCCATCAAGGACTACAATGTTTACATGGGAGGCATTGATCTTTTCGACCAACTTCTTTCTGCCTATAATATAAGCTGGAAGTCACAGAGGTGGTGGATGAAAATGTTTTATTATTACTCGTACTTTGATGCCACCATAGTAAATTCTTTCATCCTTTACAAAACCACATTCAAAGCAGTAAGCATACATAGTAAGCCACTGTCACACCTGAAATTTCGATCCCAGCTAGCTGATGAGCTCATGGCAAACTTCTGCAGTCAACAAAAAGGACCAACACCAACAAAAGGTAGAGGAAGGAAGAGGAATTATCCAGATGGACATTTAACTCTGTTTAATGCAAAAAGACTTACAAATGTTGGTAACCACTTACCAGCAAAAGGAAATCAACGAAGCACATTTTACAGCACATCTAAGGATCAAAAACGTTCAAGTATAATTTGTGTTGCTTGTGATGTTGCTTTGTGCATTGAATGTTTTAGTCCATTTCATAAATCCTAAATTTACATTTTTTTTATTTTATGACAAGTTGTATGCTATTTTATTTAAAACTATTTACCTCCTATGTAACAGTTTTACACTTAAATCTTTTGTTACATTGTGCACACAGTACATAAGCTAGTATTTTGTATTAATCTTCTATGTAATTAAAGTTTTAGACAACATTAAAACTTTTTAACAATGACAAATGAAAGTGGTACAAATATGTACCAGTGAACATTGCAACATTCCCTTTCCAGCAATGCTCACTGGTATGTATATGTACCTCCACTTTTTTTGAAAACTAATACTTTTTCAAATAAAATTTGGCCATTTTATGCTAAAATGTATCCATTTAGTAAACTTTATCATACCAAAACAATTATTTTACTATCCCCAGGGTACTGCCGTTTAAAGGGTTAAAACACAGTGTGAAGCGATATTGGATAAAATAGACATCAGCCCACAAACACATCCAGACAAACAGATGCTAAAATCTTGAAACAATAATGAAGTAATATTCACAAAAGCAAATAAAAGCAACTAAAATAGTTATAATGGATGAAAGAAGCAAAGAATACATTGAGTTAGAGAAGAATCCCCTCAAACAGTACTGCAGCTTAATAAACACAACTTCAAAACATAGCAATATCTTCTCACAGAAAGATAAACTAAAGATAAAACCAGTCAACCAGGCTCTACCAGTATATGGTCTCCCCAAAATCCACAAAAAAGACAATAGTTTGAGACCAATTGTCAACATTGATTGGTTTACCCACTTATCAACTAGCAAAATGCCTTGAAAATTCAATAGCCAAAAAATATGACAACAAAGCATTCAAAATTAATTTGATCTGATTGCCTGAATAAAATCACAGTGAGCTCAAGAGATACATTAGTCTTCTTTGATGTCGTCCTCCATGGTGTAGTGGTTACCATGCTAGCCTCTAGTTCCCGAGGTCACGGGTTCAAACCTGGCAGAGGGCAAGGGATTTTTTTGGGTATAAAAATCTTTAACATGGCTTCCTTTGGAAGGGAAGTAAAGCTGGTGGCCCTGTGTTGTAGATTTATGGCACGTAAAATAACCTCAAACCCGATAAAGAGGCCTCTGGGCAAAATTACTGGTCGTTCACGCCCAATATAGAATGGGACGCTAAGGACCACAGCAGCTAAAGAGCGTCCATAAATAAAATTCAATTCAATTTGTCTCCTTTGATGCATCTGCCTTATTTCCAAGTGTTTCATTTAACAAACGTTTACCACTCAAGAATTGACTATAATGAATCAAAATTTCACCAGAACAAATAGAAGAATGTACACAGCTAACATAATTAAGCATTAATCAAAACTTTTTGGGCCTCAGTGGGAAGATCTTCCAACAAAAATCTGATTTAACCATGGGCAACTCACTTTCTCCCTTTCTAGCAAACCTGTTCATGGGAGCCTCTGAAACATCTAACAAAATGTTTCCCAACCATTTTTAAAACCTGGTACTGATATGTAGATGATGTTTTTGCAATAGTACCCAAGAAACTTGCTCAAGATGCTTTAACGCTGCTATGCAAGAGCAAAACGTAAACTTCATCCTAGGAATGGAACAAGATAGTTGCCTCACATTTTTAGACATAAACATTAAGACACAACAACAAACTCTCTTTTGGCATCTTCAGAAAACCAATTCATACTGATAACTGCATAGAAAACAACAGATACAACCTAAACTTCATCGGGATGCAATTTTCAACAGTTGGTCTATCGTCTGGTTAACATACCAATGGATGAAGAAGAATACAACAAGAAATACCATCACATTAGCAATACAGATCTTATCAATGGCTTCAGTCTACAATTAATTGACAAAAAGGACAAGTATGAAAGGTAAAAAGAAATAAACAGCTCCACCACCCTGGAAACTGACAGAAAACAAGAAATTCAGAAAATTCACCTACCACCCATAGCTACACAACTACTTCCAAAAACTTTTTAAAAAACCATCATTCTAGTCCCTTCAGAATAAACACAGCCTAAGAAACCTACTAAAAGCCCCGCCCAGATATCAGATAAAACAAAGTTGCAAATCTGGAATATACAAAATCTACTGCAAAATTGCAATAAAGTAATAAGGGTAAACCACAAATGAACCTCAAAATCTGCATTAATGAACACTTTTGCCAATTTAAATATAAACAAGTGGATAAATCTGCAGTTACCACACATTTCCGGGACTTCATGAAATAGTTGCAAATACTACCCTAGTAAAACATGCCAGCCTGCATTGAACTAGCCCTTGAGAGAAAATCTACATCAGCAAATACAAACACCAGATTATAAATTTCAAATGCTGCTATTAGAATGCGTACCTCCAGATCCAGTCCTACGGATGCTACCAACCCAGTTGACCTTCAGCTGAGGATGAGAGCAATGCTCTCGAAGTATGTCTCGAGTTTTAAAAATGTAAGTGAGGTTGTGCGATAAAAATCGACTCAAGTAATTCACTAAATTTAAGATACTTGTTTACAAGCCCATTACACATCAACAACCAGGTTATTGGTGTAGAAGAACCCAGTTTATTCCCTATAGCTGTCTTTCTATATGTTCAGCTATTTGACTTTCTCTGCAACATGGCTAACAGGGAAAGTGATATATACTACCTGAAAATTCAATTTTGAGACTTCATCACAACTACATGCTTTGAGGTCCATGAACCCAAAGAGAGTACCTTTAGAACAGAAGAAAAGGGCGCTTATCAAATGTAATTTAATGGACATGCTTGAAAGATTGCAATCATTTTTCCTGCTTCCTTTTGTTTCCACATGTTACTAAAGCACTTTCTGTTCAATTTAAAATAATTCTTGGGGGAAAACATACTGTAACATAACATGGGTATAAGAATAGGGCAGTCTGCCTCTGTGGTGTGGGGATAGTATGTCTGCCTCAGCGTGAGCTATCCGAATAAGGTATTTTCTGGGGTTTTCTCTTATACTGAAAAGATTGTTGGGTAACTTTAAGCTTTATGAATCCCAGGCTCATTTGAACATCATTTCATTCATTCATCATCCAATATGAGCTAAGTTGTTAAAGGACGCTAAACATAAAAGAAAAAATAATGCCCCATTTGCAATGCAGCAATAGGCATAATGCAAAATCGGCATAGGTTTCTAGATCAGTAAATTGCGTGTGAAAATCTTGTTTGTATACCTCAAGTTTAAAATTGAATTACATAATTATATCCGATATGAAAATTCGTTCATTCTTTATAAATAAACAGACATAAAAAGTGTTGAACAACGTAAGCATCATCAGTATCTACTGTGGCATGACAAAGTGGAAGAGCACCATGACTGTACAGTTGATGGCATAAAATCTCACATTGTTTATAAGCTGGCAATGCTTGGAGAAGGAAGTGCAGAATTCTTCCTCTAGGCATGCAACAGAAACATAAGGTTCAAAGTTTTGTGTCTGTTGCATGACTCTATGTGAATGTTACCATTAAATAACATGCAGCAAAGTCTTGCATTTAATTGCATCTGCACTTATTTTGAATTGGATTTACTCTATGTATGAATACTAATGTATGCGAGTGTATCACATGAGAATTTCCTTAAATATTAGGCTAGCTGAATCATAGTTTCTGATTTACTTTTACTAAACTACCTTTTGTTAATGCTCTTTTCATTAAACCAAACTATTTATTCGGATCTAAATACCTTTCCATTGTTCTGTTTTCTTTCCCCACATTACATAATATAATGTTAATAATTTGTATCTGTGTAACTCCTAAAATGATATAACAATAAAAGAAATCTGATACGATACATTCACGTGACTTTCTCTACCCTCTGTCGTTTATTTGTGAATATACAAACTAGTCTTACTAAAGCATATTTTTATATCTACTTCATTTTAATCCAAATAAACTTTTTCAGAAATAGTTATATTACACATTTTGTTATAGACACAAAGAGAACTACGATAACCAAAAGTTTCAACACTGGACAATATATGTTGGCCTTAAAATTCTATGACATTGCGAGAAACACCTGAATGTTGACAGGACTTAAAAAGAATGACTAAGTATTGGACAATTCAAACCATTAATAATGGATATCTCGGAAGTGGCTGATGCCACAAAAAAGTTATTTGAAATAAATTGTGTGTTTTAAAGAGAGCTACATTTCTTGTAAAATACATTTTTTTCTACCGCTTAATGTTTACCTGCTATACAAGATTATATAAACTTCCTTCTGAATTGAAAGGACTTCAAAGTATATTCCCAGAAAATTTGAAATATACATTTTATTTGTCATTTAAATATCTGTAATATATGGTATTTTAATCCAAATTGTTAGCCATTTTTTTAGTAAATCAAAAACTGTTCCATGTAAAGGGTAGTTTGGGGTAGGGGGATTTTCTTCAAAATCTTTGTGTCACATCTTTGGAAGGTGCTGAACTCAAATACAAAGTTTTATGTTGATCCTACTTTTCGTTTTTTAGTTATGCTGTTCACAGAACACAGGCACACACACAGACCTTTTTCTAAAATGCTTTTTCTTTTCTATTCAAGGAGCCTCAAAACGTGTATTGCTGGTGAAATATTGGTATCAAATCTTTGAGTGGAATGCAATACCTTCTCTACCTACTAGGTACATGGTAGAGAAAGTAATAAATCAAACCTGATATGTTAAAGATAACTGTAAGGCAGGACATTTAACTATTGCTGTGTAGATGATTGTGTAAAACTGTATGTTTGCATTATTCTGTTACAGGATGGGGACTTCACTCCAGTAAAATCAGCAAGGTAAGTCTTGACCCTTGGCTAATTTTTCAATAAGAAATGTGATTCTTGTGTCACATTTTCCTTTACTGGTGCTTCTTTATTTATATCAATATTATAAAGAGGGGAAACTTGTATATTGCATGTGGGTGTGTGTATGTAGGGTAATCTCAAAAACCACTCAACCAACTATGATAGTACTTTCACCTTGAAACACCATATTCTTTGTAAAGGACTTGGACAATAAAAGCACTTCCTGAGGTCTCAGGTTCAACCAGGTGGAGTGCAATGGATATTTTTGGATGCAAAAATCCTTAGTATGGCTTCTTTCAGAACGGAAGTAATAAAGTCAGTGGCACTGCATTGATTTATGGCATGTAAAAGAACCTCAAACCTGACAAAGAGGCCTCTTAGCAAAATTTCCGGTCTTTCATGCCCAATATAGAATGGGACACTAAGGACCACAGCAGTTAAAGAGCATCCATAAATAAAACTCAATTTAATTTAAAAGCACCTAATTTCAATTTATGAATACCCGAGCACTAAAAGGAATTTACAAAGCCTTCATTGATAATGCTATGAAACAGAAAATAATTACTCCATAGAGAATGAATGTAGAAACAAAAGATGGTTAGTTGCTGTTACTCTTCAGAGAATGCGCATAAAAACAATAGCCAGTATACATAGCTGGCCTTGATGTACCATTTAATAGAACAGCAGACAGAACTTAAAAAGCAACAGTTGGTCCTGTTTATAATGGTACAAATTGTATGTTATATTTCTTTCTTTAATTGCCATTTGTAAAATGCTGCAAATGTATGTGTTATGAAACATGTCAAAACCTCTGAATAACCTTTATTTTAATTCCAAAAACATAAGTGCTGCAGTTTCTGTTTGCCAAACCTAATAATCCCATGTAAATTTTGTTGCATTTCATACTGCAACCTTAAGCCTGATAAAGAGGCCTCTGAGCAAAACTACCCAAATTTTGCTTTATGTGAAATACCTTTTTTTAGCTGGATTTTATTCAAAGGATATAATTCTAGAAGTAGTTTTCTTAAGAAATTTAAATATTTTTATGTATATCTTATACTTTTTTTTCACACTCAGTATAGAATGGGATGCTAAGGACCACAGCAGTTAAAGAGCATCCATAAATAAAACTCAACTTCATTTAATTTCAATAGCAGCAAATAAACATTTGACTATCACTTCAGTCTCCTGTATTTCTCGTGTACCTACAGCAAAATATGTAATGAAACTATTTTTGCATTCTTGATTAACATGAAGCAGATCAAAGAATATGCTTTTGTAAGAACAGTTTTAAAAGAGTGTGCACAGAAAGTCATGTGAATGTAACATTTGCTATTTCTCGTTTACAATATGTAGGTTAGTCTGTTGAGCACTGCATGTTGGATTGTGGTTGTCCTCTTTAATAGAGATGTCTATGTTTTCTGAATATGCCAAACTCTTAATTTATTAATTTTGTTTATTTATAAGGTTTAAGTCCACGAAGAGCGGATAATTGTCAATTTTAGCTTCTGTAAATTTTATGTTTTGTCTTCTACAAAATATTCTCACAAAAGCTTGTGCTATCTACTTCTTGTTAATCAAGATACACTGTAATTGCAATTTGACATATTTTGTTTTAGGTATAAGAAGTATGCAGTAGGCTAAAGCAATAGTCATATGCTGATGATACCACTGTTATATGTTGGGAAAATAGCATCATTGGACTTGAACAGCAAGTTAAAGAAAATGCAAATTGCATAATGAAATATTTTGAAACATTTAATCTAAATTGTAATATACATAATACTAAAATAATGAGTTTTGACGTAACTTACAGACAAACTAGAAAACTAGTCGCTCAGATAGGCAGTGAAATTGTAAATGAAAGTAGTAATAATATGTTTCTGGGATTAAGTGTTGAACATCTAAACTGGGAGAGCCACATTGAACATGTGAGCAAAAAGGTCACTAAGTGGATATACCTTTTAAGATACTTCTCTAGATTTCATAACTTAGGCCTAATGAATAAAATCTATTTTGGGGTAATATTTCCACATCTCATATATAGAATTGAACTGTGGGGGTCAGCAGCCAAGGTACACTTGGAAAGAGTATTGATTCTGCAAAATGAAATGCATCAGAATAATGTATAATATAGAATTCGAAACATTCATGTAGAAACTATTGTAAATCAAATTCCATATTCACAATTCTATCACTTTATGTGTATAGGCCAGTGTTATTTACAATCAATTCAGATCTGATAAAAAGAAATCTGATATTCACAACACAAGGTGCAAAAATGATATACATCGACAAGACTATATATTTAACTTATTATCTGAGGACACAAAAACAGCAAAGAGAAACTCCTTTAAAATAAACCTTAAGAAATTTTTAGTTGAAAAGCCACTGTACAAATTAGGGAAATGAAGACCTTTTTAGTAACTACCTGTTGCAATAAATAATTGTAAATATAGCATTAAGTTATCACTTTGTAAATACAAAACATTTGTAATTTATTATGCTAAAAGCTTGTGTATTGAGTAAACTGGCAATAAATATTATTATTATTATTATTATTATTATTATTATTATTATTATTATTATTATTATTATTATTATTATTATTATTATTATTATTATTATTTAAGCAGACGATTGCTATGTGATGGCTTGAAATGCATGTTCTTTGCATAACCATGAGAAAAAACAAATAGTGACATACTACCTGAGAAAAAAAAGTAAAAGTATTTCAAAATCCAAACCAGTAACAAACAATATCTCTGATATGTTTTAATGCCACAAAAAAAGTTTTACATAAATTTTGTGCTTTAACGAGTTATGTATTTTTTGTGTAGCAAGAATTTGTCTATTTTTTACAGTTTAATAATAATTGTTATACAAAAGTGATTAAGAATGAAGAGGACTTCACAGGCTATTCCCAGAAAATCCAAGATTGCATTTTATATGTCATCCAGATATCTAATACATAGATTAGTTTAATCAAAATCATTAATGCCAGTTTTTAGAAAATAAAGCATAAGGGATGGTTTACAGTGGGGAAATCTTTTTGAAAATCTTTGTGTCATATCCTCAAAAGATACTGAACTTAAAATACCAAGTGACAAGTTTGGGATTTAATCGACTTGGTGTTTTTTGAATTATGCTGCTCTCTCTCTCTCTCTCTCTCTCTCTCTCTCACACACACACACACGCACGCACGCACACACGCACGCACGCACGCACGCACGCACACACACACACACACACACAGGGAGCCTCAAAACTTGTATTTTCAGCGAAACCTCTGTAACAAATGTTTGTGTGAGATGCGTTACTTCCTCTGTTTATTATAGGTAAGTAGGGGAGAAAGTAATAAGCTTGTGTAAGAATAGTTTGTGGAAGTTATACAAAAATAAGTGATAGCGGATAGAGAAACTCATAAATGTAACAGAAGGTTTTTAATATTTGATTATCACTTCAGTCTCCTGTATCCCTCTTGTGCGTACAAGTAAATGAGTAATGAACTATTTATGTAATCCTTTTTCTCAATTAACATGAAGTAAATCATCACAATTTTATATGTATTGTGACAGTTATTGAGTATATCGTTTTAAAAGAGTGTGAGACGAGCCAATTCCTGAGGGCTGTGGACCGGAACAGACACCACTGTATATAGTATTTCTGTCTCGTGACCATACAGTTATTGAGTATGTGGTGTTACAATACATGACAAAACAGTGACTGCGGAGAGGGCAGTAGAGGGAGGCAGTAAAAGACACAAGACAGCTATATACAGTAGTCCTGTCTCATGACCATATAGTTATTGATTGTGTGCTTTTGAGTCATCAAACTCAATGCCCATTTTCAATCCAATCCCTTTCAATTTTAATGAAACTTTGTTTCCTCATTCTGAGGCATGAAATGTAATGGTGTACTACATACAAATTTTTAGAACAGGTAGCTTTGGATTTACCATTAGTTAAAATACAGCAAAAAGTGGCAAAACTATAGTGGATTGTATGTTATAAAAAATTTATAGCTTTACAACCAGTGAAAATTAGGACACAAAACTGGTTTTGTTTGAGAAGTAGTAAAACAGCCTTCATTTCAAATATTAGAAAACATTATAATGGATTAAATGTTTTATGAATTTATCTTAATTTAAATTTTGACCTTGAAAATTCTCAAAATGGTAAATTCAGAAAATTCTTTAAAAAGACATTTTCATATTCATTTGGTCACTAATATAATTGCAAATCAAATTAAATTGAGTTTTATTTATGAATGCTCTTTTAACTACTATGGTACTTAGTGCCCCATTCTATATGGGCATGAAAAATCAGAAATTGTGCTCAGAGGCCTCTTTATCAAGCTTGAGGTTCTTTTACATGCCCTAAATCTATGACACAGAACCACTGGCTTTACCACCTTTTAAGAATTTTTATGCTCAAAGAAATCAATTGTCCTTCGCCAGGTTTGCATCCACGACCTCAGGAACTAGAGGCTAGCATGGTACCCCTAGACCACAGAGGCGAGTGGAGGTGGGGCAGTAACAGACACACAATACAACTATATACAGTAGTCTTATCTCATGACCATACAATTATTGAGTGTATGGCATTAGAAGACATGTGAGATGAGCCAATGACTGCAGCCAGGAAAAATAAATTAATTTATTTATGGACGCTTTTTAACTGCTATGGTTCTTATCGTCCCATTCTATATTGGGTGTGAAAGACCGGAAATTTTGCGCAGAGGCCTCTTAATCAGGCTTGAGGTTGTTTTATGTGCCATAAATCTACGGCACAGGACCACCAGCTTTACTTTACTTCCCTTCCAAAGGAAGCCATGCTAAGGTTATTTACCCGAGAAAATCCATTGCCTCCGCTGGGTTTGAACTAGCGACTTCGAAATGAGCAAGGATTGGTGTGGAACAGTAACAGAGAACTATATACAGTAATCTTGTCTTATGATCATACAGTTATTGAGTGCATGGCACTAGAAGACATGTCAGATGAGCTAATGACTGAAGAGAGGGCAGTAGTACAGTTGCAACTGTATACAGTAGTGTCTTTTCTCATGACCATACACTTTGCTTGCTATTTATGATATGTTTGTTTCTCCACAGACTTAGCACCATCGGATGCAGCAGCAACAGTTGTGAAATGGATACCAAAATAGAAATCAAAGAAGAGGATCCTCTCTCAGATGACATAACCTCACAGAATGAGAGAGAGTTCTTTACCAAAAGTGATACATTGAAGACAAACAGTGATGCTGTGCTTCTGGACAATGATTGTGACATGATAATCAAAACAGAAATTAAATCAGAGACATTTCCATACTTCTGTTCACAGAAAGAGAGAGAATGTTTAACCAAAGATCTGACAAAGCAGATTCAGTGTGAAACTCTTATACGTAGCAACAACTGTGAGATAGCTACCAAAACAGAAATTGGTTCACAGGAAGAGAGAAAATTTCTTCCAGACGATCCTGTAATGAAGGTTAAGAAACACAACAATGATCATGAAATAGAAATAAAAGAAGAACCTTGGTGGCTGGAAACAGAAACTTCATCTGTTTGTAATGACAGTAAGGTAAGTTTTGTAAAAATCTACTGCAAATAGAGTGGTTTTTTATTTTCATTACTGGATAAAATATTTGAATCAAGTAATAAGGGCAATAGATACTTTCTGAAGTGTGCAGTGTTTAACACATGGTGTATTTAAAGGGTTGAAAATAATGGTAGTCTTAGTTCTTGAAAATTATGGAATACTTGAAATTAAACTAAATTTTATTTATGAATGCTCTTTAATTACTATGGTTCTTAGCATCCCATTCAATATTGGGTGTGAAAAACCAGAAATTTTGTTCAGAGGCCCCTATCAGGCTTGAGATTTCTTTATGTGCCATAAATCTGTGACATGGGATCACTGGCAAGGATTTTTACACCCAAAAAAGTTTGTCGCCCTCCGTCAGGTTTGAACCCACGACCTCAGAGATTAGAGGTTAGCAGTATTAACATACTTGAGTGAAGTTTTGTGAAATTATAGAAAAATATTCTGATACTATACCATCTGACAATCAGCTATACTTTGCTCCAAGTTGAAAAAAAATCAATGAATGCAAAATGAAATCAAAGAGAAATTCTGTACTTCGAAGAATATAGACAGCCCAATTATAAAGCTTAATGTGTCTTCTTTTATGCCTTAGGACAGCATGGCCTAAAAATTAAAAAAGGATCAGCCTTATTTGCAGTAAATGAACTGGGCTGAAACCGGTTATAAGTATGTAAAATCCCCAAATTGCTTATTTTAAAATCTGTTGAAATGTCTTATGTTTTTCCTGCAGGACACAAACTATAATTCATTGGTGAAGGAATTATCAAAATCACTTTCTTTATTACATTCCGTATACATTATTATGAGAGAATATCGGAATAGTTAAAAAAAATGAATGAATGAACACTGTCACTTTTACAGTCTGATTATCTGAACTCCTGTTGCTATAAGTGAAATAAAATATTCTATAGAATATATTAATATATGTGGATCAAACTCTTCTAAAATCCCATTTTAGTTTGTTGTTCTTAACATCATTATTAACCCTCTTAGCGCTAGAGCCGATCTGATCAGCTTTCTGAAACCGGCTGTAGAGAGTTAGACACCTGCCTCTCTTTACCAGTGTAAAGTGCCAAGGGTTTTAGGCAGAAAAATCACTGTTGCATAAACTGCATATAACTCACGAGGTCTGATTGCCAATGCCTGGAAAATTATTTAATAATAATGTCAGTGTTGTGTAGAATAAGTTTATAACATTTATAGACATGATAACTCCAAAATATAGCAACAAATGTAATATTTTTATGAGAATAAAATTATTTTCGTACTTTAAATTTAAAAAAATCTGTGTTCAAAATGGACATAAGATTAATAAAAATATATAAATTTAAAGATTGACATTCCGTAAACAGGTGACATGCATAAAGAGAGCCAGTTTTTAAACCGTATTAACATTTTAGATCATAAAACAAAGCGTAAAAGTGTACATAAGGCAGAGTTTTCTGGTACTCACCAAAATCTTGAAATGAAGAATAATAAGCTTTTGGAGCCAAGGTATGCTTTGTAAGGTCTTCTGTTGAAATGTTAGCGTAACGAATTGTCTCCACTCAGCTATATTAAAGTACTTTTTTATATTGAAGGCACTAATAAACACTAAATAATAATTATATGAATTAATAATGTTGGGCTGAATTAATATAGTTTGTGGTATATAAAATGGAAAATATGTCTCCAGCAGATTTAAAATACACACGAGTCTATGCACATAAATGTTTACAAAAACACCTCAAATTTATTTTTAACACTTATGAAGGGTTGCGCATTTTGTATATAATCCTTTGTCACACTTGACGCACACAGTTCTCAATGGTTGTCTTTGTTCTGGAGTATGACACACAATGTGTCTTTCCTTTTTTCCAGGTAGCAATTTCACACCAGTCTATTGTCATTTGCAAGGGTCAGTAATGTTGAATATATGTTACTTCAGGCAGATAACCACTCTTCACTTAATGAGTTTATAATGGAAGCGTAAAACTGTAGCCGAGTAATTTTCATTCCATTGCAGTTTTCATGACATAGCAGATATGCATTTAGTACCATTCTTGAAATAATATTATACTCAACCATTTTCCAATATTTTAAAATTCTGCGTTCATCTAAATAAAAATACAGCATTATGTCATTGACATCTATTCCCCCATATAGCGATTGTAGTCCAAGATTACGTTGGGCTTCGTTTTAGGCTCATTTATATTGCTAACTCTGGGAGTCATGTTAGATTCTTTTGCAGTTCCCTAGGTTGACAAAAGTATTACCTGATTCTTTTGAGATTTTTTTTTTGCTTAGATGCTACAAGTACAAAGGCCCTTGCCTAAAGTATTTGTTTTAAATTTATTCTTAGCAGCAGTCGGAATTCCCTTTCTGTTACACCTAATTGTGCCGGTTAAAAACGTTCCTGCCGAATATAGATATTTGGCGAGAGGAATGGATGTAAAAAAATTATCTATGTATATAGGATGCCCTTTCATGAGATAATTGCCAATTGAAAGTAGCTTGTTAACCACTGTGTATGCTAAGCCATCACATATCATCCAAAATTTTATCCCCCATTTATGACGGTGCTTGTTTGGCATGTACTGCGTGAGCTGTGTGTGACATTTGGTTCCCACTAAACTTTCATCAATTGACAGTTGTTGACGAGGAGTGCAATGATGCCAAAATGCTCTGTTTGCATGTTCCAAAATGGGCTGGAATCTAGCACATGGGTCATAATTTGGAGAACCAGGAGGAGAAAGCCTGGTGTTATCTGTTAAATGAAAAAAATTCAAAAGAAGTTGAAATCTGTTCCTGGAAAACATTTTTCCAAACCAAGGAGTATGGAAAATGTTTTTGGTACTCCAGTAGGAAAACACGGTTGGTTTTTTCACAAGCCGCATGTTCAAAATAACCGCAATGAAGGCCCTTATCTCCTGCTTAGTTGTTCTTAGCCAGGATCTTGATCTTGCACTTGGTGAGAGATCTCTTGTCACAAGCACCTGATTTGCATAACGATTTGTTTCGGCAACAATGAGGAATGTAGTGGTGAAAACCAGATTGAAGTAAAATATAGGTGAAGAATCAGGGTTAGGGGCATGCTTTGATCCAGGAAATTCCATAAAAGAAAATGTAGGTAAGGGGGCGTGGTCAGGATAAACTTCAGTGAAGGTTTCCTGCAGAGTATCATTTTCCTCATTGTTGCTGTCATCAATAGTAGAATCCTCTTCAGATTCTGAATCAACTCCATTGTCAAGTATGTTGTCTTCTCTAAAGGAAACGTTCAATTTCATCTTCTTTTGCGGTGGAGAACCAGGTGGCGTGACCGGGATGATACCAGTAGAAGAATCGATTTCATTATCACTATCTTATAATAGTTCATCTGCATCCACTTCACAATTATCGAAATACTCTTAACAACTTTCCTTCTGGTTTGAAAAAATCACGAGAAGCACTTGCCATCTTTCACTACTACAGCGCAACAGACTATTGTAAACTGAGGGGTTGTTTGTTGTTGTGAAAGCCAAATATACCATTACAAACCTTCCTGTCGTCGAAGGACAAAAGATGTACCCTTCCAAGGGTTTGCATTCCGTTGCTATAGAATGTCACAAAAGTATGTTAAACATGTTAAATTTTAGCAAGCCGATCTCCTCGGCGCTGGCACTAAAGTGAGTGCATTTTAAAAGCCGATCTGCTCATATCTGGCACTTTAACGGAGGGCCGCCACTCTACCGTTTGGCACCAAGAGAGTTAATAATATTATAAAAAGGGAAAATTTGTATGTGTGTGTGTGTCTGTCTTAGAGTAATGTTTAAAACCACTAAACAGATCAGCATCTTCCAAGGTTCTAACAAGAATATCTTTCGTCCCCAAGATACCCATTGCATTGAAGAATTATCTTTTATTTTTTTTCAAAAATGGTGCTTAACTATTTTGATGCTCTGGCATTGAATTTTTCAGTCTGATTCTATGTTCCCAATGAAATTAATGCATGTAATTTAGCATGTATTGTTAATTTATTCCACCTAAGTACAAGGAATCCAAAAATCACTTTACAGAATGCAATATTAGTTTTAAAAAGAAATGAATATAATGTGTTGAAAATCTACAAAACGGGTCTCACACTCAGTGCTTCTACCTGCCCATCATCATCCAGGCATGCCATACTACCAACTTTTTAACCTGGGCAAACCCCATCCTAAAACACAGACAAAATAAAGCACCTAAAATGTCCAGCCGCACTCCGTTATTGGCATATTTCTAGTCATGAAAAAGACATTATCTTAATATCAGAGGGCAATTTGTTTTATACCAAATTACTTGCAGTTTTCAGCCAGTCTGTCTGAGAAAAAGCAAAATGCATAAGTATATTGTAAGGAAACTACTGAGCTCATCCAAATACACAAATTGTCAAATTTTGTTCATAGTGTTAATGTTTTCAAAATATTATATATGAAAGTTTAATGTTTCTCATATGTCTGTCATCTAATGAACATGCTTGAAAGTTAGCAATTCTTCTTTTTCCTCCTTTTTGTTTCCATCTCAAGAGTTTCTTAACATGAATAAACATTAGATTGCTGTTTCCACATGTAACTAAAGCATTTCTTTCTTAATTTGAAATCATTGTTGGTAAAAATATGCTGTAATATAATATGGATAGAAGAGTAAACTCCATTCACTTTTAATTTTGAATAGGGCTTCACTCTTTGTATGAATACTAATATAGGTGAATTTTTTCTTGATAGAGTCGTGTGAATGTATCACATTAGATTTTCCTTACTGCTGAGCTAACTGAAAAAGATATGATTTACATTTACCAGACATTCCTTTTGCCAGTTCTCTTCTTTAAAACAACCTATTTATTCAGATCTCAATATTTCTTATTGTTTCTGTTTTCTTTCACCCCATTACATGATATAATTTCACAACTTTGTTTATGCAAAACTTGTAATACCATATATGAATTTAAAAATAAATCAAACAGGATGCTTTAAAGTTAACAGTGTGATGGGAGATTTAACTAATTCTGTATAGATTATTAAGTAAAATTGTATGTTTGCATTGTTCTGTTACAGGCTGGGGATTTAGCTCCAGTAAAATCAAGGTAAGACCACAAAAACTACTTCAACAATTTTGATAGCAATTTCAACATTCAAAGGTTTATTCTTTCCGACAGATTTAGGTTATAAAATATCTTATACTTTCAATTCATAAATTATTAAAACACTAAAAAGGATATACAACCCCTTTATTAAGAATGCCATGGAGTACAAAATAGTTAACTCCACACAGAATGCATGCAGAAACAAAAGCCTGCTCTTACTCCATATAGAATGTAAAAATTAAAGCTAGCTAGTTACTGTTACTCTACAGAGAATGCATGCAGAAACTAGAGCCAGTTAGTTGCTGTTACTCCACAGACAATGTATGTAGAAACTAGAGCCAGTTAGTTGCTGTTACTTCACAGAGAATGCATGTAAAAACTATAACCTCTTAGTTACTGTTACTCCAGAGATTATGCATATACAAACTAAGCCTGGTTAGTTGTGTTACACAACAGAGAATGTGCGTGGAAACAAAAGCCTGTTAGTTGCTGTTTCTCCAGAGATGGTACATATACAAACTAACGGTCAAAGTCCTAGTCATCGGTGTGATGGGATTTTCATTATGCAGATGCTACTCTTTCAGGCAAATAAGCAAATGCTTATTGATAAAAGGAAGCTCTGACCTCATATATGCAATAAGGAGAGCTGATGCCATCTTGCATAAACTGCCTGAAACAGAGGTTAACGATAATAGCAATTTTGTGGAGTATATGGAATTTCATATCAAAATTGTACTGCACATTAATAAATGTATTTGCGTGATTTGCAGAATTCACTTGAAACATGTAAGGATGCTGAATTTAAGAAGTGATATCGATTTACCAAAGCTGCTGTTGTAATCTAATGCCTCTGCTAAACAAGAAAACCTTAACAAACAGAGGTTATGAAGTCGCAACGTGAAACAAACTTACTTGAAAAGATTATGTATATAATCTCAATGCAATGACAATATCCATATGTTTTCTGTTCAGACGTTTTCCCATCTATGTTGTCCAAAATCATTAGGTTCCTAAACAATGAGATTCCGCTGCATTTATTCAGAATCATTTAATAAAATCCTAAAAATAAAAGTGCAGAAATATTTCTACAATAAATAAAATAAGCTCTGTGGTGCTTTTCTTGATCAAATTGCCTATTTTGCATAATCACGACTGCAATGGATCACTTAACAAGCCACACGCCTTTACCATTAATTCACAAATATGCATTGGGCTATCCAAAATGTTGAAAGAAGGTTACCGATTTCGGATGTAAAACCTATTCAAGCCAAACATTGTAAGTCATTGGCTTCTTTGCTTTTCTGTTTACTGCTAGATGGTGTAGTAATTGCATTTGTAGTTTGCTTCCAAGCATGCATATGTGCAGATTGTTGTAAATACTTCTAGCTACTGACACTTTATGCTAGAAAGTTGGGTTTTCAGTTTTACAACAGTCCACAAGTGAATACCACTTACATCACATGGCATCTGATTGTCTGTACTCTACGATGTCTTTGTATCTCAGCACCAACTCTTTTAGTTGGTTTCTTTCCTGCTCGCTGAAATGTTTTCCTTTTGGCATGTTTTCGACCTAATGTAACTGTTTAACTAATACTATAAACCCTTAATTAAATTTACAATCTACTTGATTTTAAACCAATTAACTAATTAATAACTGTACCATTTAAAACTTGCAAACTTCTACCATGTGCTCACCAGTTGTGTAACATTTAAGTAAATACCGTGCATTCGTAGATCTCCCAGACCATTCCATGGCAGCATTGGACTGGGTGAGAAGTGGAACGCCTGCCGCCAGTGGGTAGTGCTATAGCTGACACATCAGTCAAGTTGGATTTGGCATGAAGGAAAGACATCTGTGCATGTGTATAGAGTAAAATTGTGTTGTCTCTTGGTGATAAATTATCCGTTAATAATGGTTGAATACAATTTAGAACAACGTATTTTTCTGTATGATGCACATGTGAAATACTCTTCTGCAAGAAGGTGTCATACAGAATTTCAACTTTGGTTTGCAGGTATTTGAATTCCTAGCAGGGCAACTATTCATGACCTTGTCAATAAAGTCGGCATACAGGATCTTTTTTGTACAAGAAATGTGTTCAACAATGCTATGTGCTGACAGAAGAGAAGCTTGATGAAATAGGGGCATGGTTAGAGCACTCACTCCAAAAATCACTGAGACAGCACAAGAGGTTAACATTTCCAAAATGTCAGTTTTTGCGGCTACGAAACTTCTGAAACTTAAGCCGTACAAGGCAACTGTAGTTCATGCTTTATACCCATAAAATCCTGTGAGTAGGGTTGATTATTGCAGTCCATTCATAATGGTGACATGGACCCACTTTTAACATTCTTCACTGATGAAGCATGGTTTTATCTTCAAGGTCATGTTTTTACTCAGAACAATAAATAATGGGCTACTGAAAATCCCCATATTATTCATAAAGTTCCTCACCATGCTGCAAAAGTTGGGGTTTGGTGCGCAGTGAGTGCATGTTTATTGGTCCCATATTTTTTGACACAACAGTTGATTCACACGTTTATGTAAATTCAATTTTCAATAAATTTTTTTCTGCAACTAAGAAGAAATGAAAGATTTTGTGGCTGGTTTCAGCAGGATTCAGCTACAATGCACACTGCTGCGAATTCTAAGCGTGAATTGAGTGTACAGATCAAATCCACACTAGTTACAAGAATTGAAGGACAACATCACAAGAGAAATACAGGTAATCAGTCAACATGAACTTCTACGAGTAAACCAGAATTGTTTTCAGAGATATAGGGAATATGTTTGCATTGAAGGTCATCAATTTCAACACCTGTTGTGATGCAGGTAAACCTAATGTAAGTTACTACAGTAGTTAATGTTCCTTACCGATGACTTGGCGATCATTTACATGTAACTCTGGCAGAAGGCGAGCCAATCTTCACCCAGTCCAATGCCACTGCAGAGCAGTGCAGTCGACCTACGAATGCACTGTAGAAAGCAGAGCTTAAAAGCAGCAATCGATCCTGTTTATAATGTTGCTAATTGTGTGTTACATTCATTTCTTTATTTGCCATTCATTGAATGCTTCAGATGGATGTGTAATAAAGCAGTGTGAAAGCCTCTGAGTAAGTGTTGTTGTAATTCTTGAGATGGAAGCATGGAAGTTTCTGGATACTAAAACCAGCTTTATCCCCAGTTCACTGTTTGCACTAAGTTTGGCCTCTACTTGTAAATACATGTCCATTGCAGGGAGTCCCGTTCATTGTTTCCATTGCAATGATTGGAGTTCTTCTGAAGGGCCCTGTAATACGAGACATACTAATCTCTGTAGCGTGTAGTGTTTCATGATAATGGTGCCACCAGAGCAGTTTTCAGATGGATCAGCTTTGCCACCCAAGATCAGTCAATGTCCGGTTGACAGTAGAAAAAATTAGCCTCCAAGACATGTTCATTTAAACATGGAAAATTTAAATAGTGAGAGTTGTTCTGTGTCATTAATCAACTCAGTTATACTCTTAATTTCAGAAAGAATGGTGCAAGTAATCAGATTAATTAAATCAGTATTTGAGTTGAAAAAGCTCCCCATTCAGCATTGGGTAAGCCAGCAAGTTTATAATACAACTCTTGCATTTATATTGTGGCAGATGTTTTGTATTCTTGAACTGACACAGATGGGAATATAATAATCACTCATACAAATTGAAATTGGTTCCATGCCTCACTCTTAAGGTACGATGAAGTCAACAAATTCTTTGGAGCTACAGTAGGAACGATGGTTCTGTGCCGGTGAAGGCTCGATGCGCACTGGTTATCTGTATAGTGAGCGAGCCCCCAATTCTCGGGTATTTGCAGTAAGAGCCATCGCCTCAGTCTAACGGCAGCAGTAGTTCAAGTAACATCTCTCTTGTCAGCCGTCTGTTGATGCTACCTTGAAGTTGTGTTTATAAATTAGTCACTATATGTTTCTGTAGGGGCGTCATTTCAGTTTCTGCATTAGGGGGCCAAGATTGCTTGGAGCAGTTTCACAAATGTTCATGTGGCTTGTAACGATATATATATAAACGTCGCGGAAGGCAAGAACCTCTAATAAACACACCAAAATACACAATAACTATATGCAATCCAAGTTTAATTACAGAAACACAGGGGTGTCATTTAGGGGGGCAGGGGGTCAGTTGGCCCCCTCCCCTAGGTTACGAGCAACATTATTGCTCTACCAAATGAAACATTACAATTTTGTCTTGCAGAAGAAAACGACTGTAGTGATATGTCTGGTGTAGAGTGTTTATCACACTAATAAAGCCTCTGCTAGTTTATGACAATGCATTTACGTGACAAGGTTTGTGTATAATGTGTAATTATTTTTTTTTGTTTTTTTTGTTTTTTTTCTTATAAACTAACTTAACCTATGTCCCAATTTCCTTACCAGCTATGCTGCTCTTTTTGCCTGGCACCCTGGCCTTCTGGCTCCTCTAAACATTCCTTACTACCTTTTATCCATATTTGCCCATCTTCTCCTTCCTCCATTTGCCTTTCTACCTTTCTTATCTCTCTTACTTTTCTACTCCATTTCTCTTTTACTTGTGTAAATATAATGAATGATAGAGCAATCTGATAATAGTGAGAATAAACCAGTCAATGTAATGGTGTGGTGTATGTTTATGCCGTAAGCAAAGTCCCACGTCTTCCAGCAGGCAGGCAGGGAGCTGCCTGGCGTTAGGCATAGACTCTCTTCAGTGCGCGAGGAAATAAGGTCACCTGCACAGAACCATCGTTCCTGCTGTATATGTAACTTACATGGCCAGATAAAATATAAACTAGATTTTTTTCCCCCTACTTTTAAACAAGTTATATTTCAGATTGGTGCTGGAGCTGTTTATTACAATATGTTGGTTTCAACTCAACCATCTTTTTTCTAACCTCAACCATAAACCTGAAGTAGTAGGCAGCATGTATTCTTCTTTCATGAAGAAAGTCCATGATGAAAATGCCCTTGGAGGCTCAAAAAGTACTATTGAATTGAACATTATTTGGTCTGGATTGGTGCAGCTTGCTTGCTTGTTCAGAATCGTGTGTGTGGTGGTGGACCCAAGTTTCTTCTTCTTCCTTCTGGTAGTTGTTGACAGACTTCCAGATCCAGAGTAAGCAGACAAGGAACCCACCTGGCAGAGTCAAGTTCATCATCAATAACTCCCATAACAAATGCAAAACTTTGGAGATTGTTATGTGCCCATCTGCCTCAGTAAGATCAAAAACAGCATGGATGTTTCTTGCTCTTAGTGTTTCTTGGGTCTCATTTTCCACAGCTTTCTGGTCCATTGAACATTTTTATGCCACTCATACGTTGATCTTTAATAGTTTGTTGCCTAAGCTTTACCAAGAATATTCGCAAAATTTTGGATGGCTTACATCTTCCTGGTGATAAACATACCTCAGATGTTTTAGGCCATTAAAAGCCAATTTTTAGATACCTAAGAATATAACTTCCACAAGAAGTCTAACTGTTTTCTAAAATCCTAGTAAGTTTAAAACTGCAATTACTTAGCAAGCATTATAATTACACAAAGAGTAAATTACTAAATTATGACTAGAAACCTTTTTTATTATATCTTAAATTAATAATATTAGGTTGCTAATACATAATATGAGCTTAAAAAGTTGAAAAAGAGAGACTCAAAGCTTATTGAGTAGTTCATTTAGTGGAATTTCACCATGCAATATCAGTATATCATTCTGATCTAAACCTCTACAGCTGATATTGAACCACCTCCAAAATGATATTTGGAAAATATAATGTACCTTTAAGGACAGGAACATTAAAGAACTGTTTGAAATACATTTGAAAATGCAGCAGAGGAAACCTGGGAAATACTGTGAATATGTGCATATCAACCAATTTATTTGCATAGTTTATAAGCTGAAACTAAATGATGGGGAGGATGTATGTAAGTCACAAAATAATGGAAAATCTGCTATTAACCCTTTTTGCACTTGGGAAAGAATTTATGTTGTATTCCAGTCACCGAGCAATTACAAAGGATGGCAAAGACACCTCAGAGGGACCAAGTTCAATTTATCTTTCAACAAAATGAGTGTATCTACCAGCTGTTTAAGGCCTAAAAGAAACTAGTACTTTTCTAGAAATGTCTCATTCCTACAGGAAGTCTTTGAATCAAACCAACCCCATGGTATTAGTACTCTTATCTTTTATGGGGAAAAATTATTAAAACGGCACAAACGGTAAAATAAACAATTTTAGCCTGTGAAACCTTTAATGTATGTCTCATTGGTCAAAATAGGATTTTAGGCACCTCAAAAATCCTTACATATATTTATATTTTAAATAAAACAATATGTTTAATTAATTTTAGTTCATTTACACATAAAAAGTAGGTATTTATAGGCATCCTTAGTCTAGTAATAAAATTTGTTTACCTTCTGCTCACTCATCATGTCAATGACTAGAGAAGAGACTTGTTCTATGTGACAGCAATGTAGATACTTAGTTTAATAAATAATAATTACCAGACATCTGTTTGGAAAATTCTTTTACTTAAGAAAAAAGTAATTAACTACATATATACGTAGCAACACCATACCACATTAGAACACTTTTTAGTATTTTCTGTTTGTGAAAGATTAATATTCTCTGTCCAAGGAATAGTTAAACATTCAAAGTTCATATTCAAGTTGAAGTTGTTTGGATATGTAAAGGATAAGCATTGTCACAAACCAGTTCGCTCACTTACAGAAAATTCTGCTTTATGTTTGATCCATCCTTGTATTTGCCATTCTGCAAGTCTAGTAACTGGTGAGTGGTGCGAACATCTGGATCTTATTGCTTATAAATTGAATAGTGTGTAAAACCCTCTTCATTCTGAATTAATGGTAAATCATAAGAGATAGACAAACAAATCAAAAAGCAAAAACCAAACATGTAGCTCTTACTTAAACATGCAATTTTTATCAAACATATGTTTGTAACATTAACCATTTTTGAAATATTTATTATTGGTTTGAATATTTAAATGCTTTATACTATATTGAGGTGAGCCAGCATATAGTGTTCTGCTTTTAAAGATTGTTATATCTATTCATCATACTGTATCCTTCTTGTACCTTCAACAAAATGTATAATAAAACCATTTCTGCAAATGTTAATTTTGATTAACATGAAGTAGACAGAAAATGAGGCCCTTTAAGTAGAGTGGTTGGAGAAACTCGAGCAGCAAAGAGGTTTTAAAAAGTATTAATTGATTTTGAAACATTCTATATTGAATATGTGATGTGTTGATGAACATCCGTTCATATTTGAGACTCTGAAAAACATTCCATCCACTATATTGGCTGCTGATTGTGTACTGGCTTGATATCCTCTTTATTACGTATTTTCTTGCCAAGTTTAATCAACACAGGAATTACTTTGAATAGTGGTTAGCAAGCCTGAATATTGATATAATTCTGATTGCATATAACATGCACTGCATGTATTGCCACAAACATCAGACTGGCTTTACTATTTACATATTTTATTAAGTACTTAATAGTATTGCAGATTAATAAAGTTATTTCAATCATAATGAATGGTTGCTCTGCATGAAGAATTTGCAGCTACAGTTGACAATTGTTAGCAAACAGAAATCCTCTTTTCAGATTTAAATGCCTTCATTCTTTGATTGTTGTACCTAATGCTAAATTCTCCTAAATTTCAGATTATGCACAGAAACCATTTCTGGTAACAGCAATGGTGATTCACCATTGCCCTCTGCTGAAGCCTCAGGGAAATTCACAAGCTTCAGTTATGGAAAGGATTCTCCTCAATATGAAAGTCAGGAAAGTGATATCACAAAAATATCACCTTTAGAAAAACATATTCACTCAAAAGAATCTGGTATTTGCAGTGATGAGAAAATGCACAATAGCACTTTATTGATTCATAAAGATGAAAGGCTACACTTTTGTGACATTTGTGATACAGGCTTTACTCAGTTGTCAGCTTTAAAACTGCATAAATTGATTCATGAAGGCAAAAAGCATCACAAGTGTGAAATTTGTGGGAAGACCTTTACTCAGTTGGGCAGTTTGAAAAAACATAATTTGATTCATCAGGGAAAAAAGCCTCACAAGTGTAAAATTTGTGAGAAGAGCTTTACTCAGTTGGGCAGTTTGAAAAAACATAGTTTGATTCATCAGGGTGAGAAGCCTCATAAGTGTGAAATTTGTGAGAAGAGCTTTACTCAGTTGGGCAGTTTGAAAACACATAATTTGATTCATCAGGGTATAAAGCCTCATAAGTGTGAAATTTGTGAGAAGAGCTTTACTCAGTTGAGCAGTTTGAAAACACATAATTTGATTCATCAGGGTAAAAAGCCTCATCAGTGTGAAATTTGTGGGACGACCTTTACTTATTTATCATCCTTAAAAAGACATAAATTGAGACATCAGCTTAAAAAGCCTCATGAGTGTGAAATTTGTGAGAAGCGATTTACTCACCTGTCATCTTTGAAGTATCACACTTTGCTACACGAGGATAAAAAGCCTTACAAGTGTGAAATTTGTGAGAAGAGCTTTATTTATTTATCATCTTTGAAAAGGCATAAATTGAGACATGAGGGTAAAAAGCCTCATAAGTGTGAAATTTGTGAGAAGAGGTTTATATACTTGTCATCTTTGAAAACGCATAATTTATTACATGAGGATAAAAAGCCTTACAAGTGTGAAATCTGTGAGAAGAGCTTTATTTATTTATCATCTTTGAAATCACATAATTTGATACATGAGGGTAAAAAGCCTCACAAGTGTGAAATTTGCGAAAAGCGCTTTATTAATTTATCAACCTTGAAATTACATAATTTAATACATGAAGGTAAAAAGCCTCACAAGTGTGAAATTTGTGAGAAGAGCTTTACCCTTTTACACCATTTGAACAGGCATAAATGGATACATGAAGGCAAAAAGCCTTACAGGTGTGAAATTTGTGAGAAGAGATTTACTCGCGTGTCAGATTTAAAATTGCATAATCTGATACATGAGGGCAAAAGGCCTCACAAGTGTGAATTTTGCGACAAGAGCTTTACTCGCTTGTCAGGTTTGAACAGACATAAATGGATACATGAGGTTGAAAAGCCTCTGAAGTGTGAGATTTGTGAGAAGAGATTTATTTGTTCATCATATTTGAAATTGCATAATTTGATACATGAGGGTAAACTGCCTCACAAATGTAAAATTTGTGAGAAGAGCTTTCCTGATTTGACCCATTTGAAAAGGCATACTTTGATACATGAGGGTAAAAGGCCTCACAAGTGTGAAATCTGTGAGAAGAGGTTTACACTTTCTTCACATTTAAAAAGGCATAATATGCTACATGAGGGTAAAAAGCCTCACCAGTGTGCAATTTGTGAGAAGAGCTTCACTTATTTGTCAGCTTTGAAAGTACATAATTTGATACATGAGGGTAGAAAGCCTCACAAGTGTGAAATTTGTGAGAAGAGCTTTACTCATTTGTCATCTTTGAAGTTGCATAATTTGGTGCATGAGGGTAAAAAGCCTCATAAGTGTGTAATTTGTGAGAAGAGCTTTACTCATTTATCATCTTTGAAATTTCATAAATTGATGCATGAGGGTAAAAAGCCTCACAAGTGTGAAATTTGCGAGAAGAGGTTTACCAGGTTGTCACATTTGAAAATGCATAATTTGATACATGAGGGTAGAAAGCCTCACAAATGTAAAATTTGTGGAAAGAGCTTTGGACATTTGTCTCATTTGAAAAGGCATAATTTAATACATGAGGGTAGAAAGCCTCACAAGTGTGAAATTTGTGAGAAAATCTTCACTAGTTTGTCATCTTTGAAATTTCATAATTTGATACATGGTAAACAAAACTCACAAGTGTGAGATTTCTGATAAAGGGTTTGTTTTATTTGTCAATTTGAAATTGCATAATTTGACACACGTGGGTAAAAAAGCCTGACTAGTGTGAAATTTATGAGTAGTGGTTCACTTATTTGTTACGTGTGCACAATTTGATAAGTGAGGATTAAGGACCTTACAATTGTGAAATTTGCAGAAGTAGTTGACTCATATCTCACATGAAATGCCTTAATTTGAAACATGAGGGTTATAAGCCTCATAAGTATGGGCCTTGTTACAAGGGATTTACTCACTTCACACGTTTGAAAGCTCATTGAAATTTTTGAGAGTCATTGTCTCGTTTGAAATGTCATAGTTTGAGAAATGAGTAAACAGCTCCACAAGTGTGAAGTTTGAGGGAAGAGCTTCAGTATTTTTCATATCTTAAATTAATAATTTGTACTATTAGGTTAAAAAGCCTCAAGTGTGAAATTTTTATGAAGAGATTCATTCCATTATCTTCAAATTACATATTTTGAAACTATTCATTTAAACGTGTCTAGGAGGGCTCTATTTCTGAAAATGCATTTCATAGCAACACTCATAATACTACTGTTAAATTGTATTTTAACACATAGTTTTTCTCATAAAAAAGCTTAGAAGTTTAAAGACATCAAACGCATAATGATCAGGTTTTGTTAAATCCTTTGATTTGACATGAGTTCATATATAAAGTGGTACAATGCATAAAAATACTGAAATAGAGTGTCTGAAATGCAGTACAGTTTAGTCGAAACTGAGATTGTAAGACACCAACTTAACAATTTCCAAGCGTACATAAACTTGCTCACATGGATATAATTCATCTGAGGTACAGCATCACTGGTAAATATCAAAGTATGGTTTTACATTATGAAGAAAATAACTTATTACTGATACTTTAAACTTCACTCCTGATCACAACCATTCATTTATAGTCAGAGAGAACCTGTATTTACCTTGAAATGTTGTACCACAGTTGAATAAATAAATTTACATGGTACCTTTGGTCATGTAGATTACTTTAGACAGAAAGGAAAGATAATGTTGGTGATAGTGGCGACCGCAAGCTATGAATAATGCCTCTACAAAGTGCTTTGTCCTACTAGTATGTCAAGTCATGCCTCAGCAGTGTCGTCCGTGGTCTAGGGGTACTATGCTAGCCTCTGGCTCCCATTGCAGGTTCAAACCTAGCAGAGGGCAATGGGTTTTTTCGAATGTAAAAACCCTTAGCATGGCTTCCTTCAAAAGGGAAATAAAGCCAGTGGTACCGTGTCATAGATTTGTGGCATGTAATACAACCTCAAGCCTTGATAAAGTGGCCTCTGAGCAAAATTTCTTGTCTTTCACACACAATAGTGAATGGGATGCTAAGAACCATGGAAGTTAAACAGCATCTATAAATAAAACTCAATTTAATTTATGCCCCAGCGAACACTGCTAGGCAAGTGCTTCTCCTAAAAACTCAAACCATCTGCTCAGGCAATGCCATGTCACCTGACCAAGGATGGAGGCTTTACTCATTTCCTCATTCCCCTTCTCTCACACACACAAATAACAGCCATACCAGCTCATTCCTGCACATTTACACTAGTCTATGTCACGGGTTCAAACCCAATGGAGGACAATGGATTTTTTTGTGCATAGAAATCATTAGCATGGATTCCTTTGGAGGGAAAATAAAGCCGGTAGTCTTGTGTTATAGATTTACAGCACAGAAAAGAACCTCAAGCCTGATAGAGGTTTCTGAGCAAAATGTCTGGTCTTTTACACCCAATATAGAATGGAATACCATGGACCATAGTAGTTAAAGAGCATCCATAAATAAAACTCAATTTTAATTTACACTATCATACTTGTACCGGAATCACATAATGCCACAAATCATTTGTAACATTTGAAGTTACTAACTGATAAATGAATGTAAAAAGCCTGACAAGTGTGGAATTTGAGAAGAGTTTTACTCATTTGTCACACTTGAATTCACATAATTTCATACATGAAGGCAGAAGCCTTACAATTGTGAAATATTTGAGAAGAGCTTTACTCATTTCTCACATTTAAAATCTCACAAATTGATATACAGAGGTAAAGAGTGTGAAAATCTGCAAGAAGGCTTTAGCTTATTGTCAAGTTTTGAAAGGGCACATGTACTCACAAAATTTGTGAAAAGAGTTTATTTTTTTTTCAACTTTGAAATCACACAGTTTGATTCATGAAGGCAAAATGTCACATACCACACGTGTCAAGTGCGAAATTTCTGACAGATTTAATAATTTGCCAGGTGTGAAAAGGCATAATTATGTTATTCATCAGTACTATAAACCATACAAATGTAATTATTTTGTGAGTATAGGTTTATTTTTTGTATATTTTGAAAATGCATAAATTTATTCATGAGGGAAGACACATAAAAGTGAGACATTTATAAAGACTACAGTGATTTATTGACATAATCTAATTAGTGAGAAGAAATGGGCATACAAATATGACATCCAAGAAGGGCTGTGTGACTTTGTCCAGCTTGCACTGTTGCTTCACTAATGTAACTTTTGTTTACTCTGTTTATTTATATGGTTATGGTTGTTTGGATGGACTGGCTTGGTTCGGCACTTGCCGTCTGATCCCAAGGTCACGGATTCAAACCCAGCCCAGATGGATGGTTTTTAAGTGTCTGAAAAGTAACAGTTCCATGTCAGCAGATGTACTAGCATGTAAGGAACTGTTGCAGGACAAAATTCCAGCACACCACTGGCATTGATATGTTCTGGGCAATTGACACTGGCTTTCAAACAAAATATATTAATTTTTTATGGTTATGGTTAATGCTGCTAGATAGGAGATTGCAATATGTGTTCCATCTGCTGAAAGTAAAATAAATTTGTTTATAGAACCATAAGCATGTCGCTAGTTATTGTAGAGAGTGATTTTGTCTGCCATGCTCATTTTTATGTTTACATAAACAGTGTAATGTATTGTTGATTACAAGCTGATACAGTTAAATTCACACAACTAAGGACCAGTTTCACAGTTGAATCTTAAATCAAAACTTCAATAAGATACAATTGCTGCTTAAGCAAGGCTTATGCTTTGGCTTAAGCTTTCCAAGTTTCACAGTACGGCAACTACATTTGGCTGTACTGAGTAGAACAACTCTGTGGAAAAGTTGGTAATGCCTTTGAATGTACATTCAAGTTAAAATGACTAAAAACTCAGAGTCAAAACATACTGCAAGCCTCAAGTTGCCCTCCATGGTGTAGTGGTTACGATCTAGCCTCTAGTTCCCAAGGTCACGAGTTCAAATTTGGCAGAGGGCGATGGATTTTTTTCAGGCGTAAAAATCCTTAGCTTGGCTTCCTACAGAAAGGAAGTAAAGTTGGTGGTCCCGTGTCATAGAACTTCAAGCCTGATAAAGAGGTCTCTGAGCAAAATTACTGCTCTTCCACGCCCAATATAGAATAGGATGCTAAGGACCACAACAGTTAAAGAGCATCCATAAATAAAACTCAATTTAATTTTTTTCTTACTTCTCAAGAAGACACTCTTTTCCTAGAAACTGTGAAGCAGCATTTAATGGAGTGCAAGCATTCAGGCAGATTACTATGCAGTAAGAAAATCCAAACATGGGGAAACATTGTGATATGAAGAGTAAATTAGAATGTGTGAAACAATTTCAGCAGCCTTGCATGTGTAGATTTTGAGGCATCAGAAAAATCTCTAGTTGTAGTTATCATGTCACCATTTGCATATAATCTCAATGTGAAAAGCATGGCTTCTGAAAAGAGGGTTTTGTTACTGAAGTGGCAGTGACTGTAACAAAGTATAAATTTAAAATTATGTTTTGCATACTACCAGTTGCTTTTATGTTTAATTGTATCATCATTTGGAGCAAAAATTAACCAATAATGTTTTAATCCTGTAAGAAGATCAGTAATTTCTGATAGCTTCATTTCCGACTGTTTACTTAATTGAAATATCTTATAGAATTCTCAAGCATTCCATATGTGAAAATGGTTTGGAGACATTCTGGTCCTTTGTTTTGTGCATATGGGTTAATAATTTGCATTTATTCATCCCCAACATTGTCTTCTTTAATTAACATGGCGACTCTTTACCTTAAATTATAGTTCAGTACAGTTTAAGCTAAGCCACATAGAAGCTCAGGTAAACGGCCTGCACTGCATATTGTAAAACTCCAATGTAGCTTAAGCTTAAACAGTGAAACCAAGCCATATGTTGTCAAGTATTATTTCACATGTTGCACTCATTCTACAGCTTCTAGTTGTCACATAAACTAATGCTTTTGAAACTCCTTGCTTAACAGCTGAGGTAGTTCAATCCAAAGCTGCCCCAATTTCATCCAGTTTTAACAAAACAATTTCTATAAATTTAAGAACAGCTAGTGTAAGTGACTTTGGAAATGCAGTACAGATTGCATACTGTAAGCTTAACTCTTCAACCAACATTTCATTAGGGTAATAATGTTATTTCCTCCTGAAACGCAACCTCAGTACTCAGTAGATTACACGTTTGTAGAATTTGTCTCACTGTTAGTGACCTAACTTTCTGAATATCATAACAATCATTTTATGGTATTAAGAGATGCTTTGGATAAATTGCAGCATTTGGGAATATCTTTTATCTCAGGGTTCTAAGTATACTTGAATAAAGTTAAATAAAATTTCCTTTCAAATTTTCTTTTATTGTAATGGTGAGCATATTTTTACACCTTTGTTTTTCAAATTTTGGATATGAAAATATTTTATATGGAATTTATTACAATGTGTTGAATTTTCACACATTATTTATAAATGTTTTCTTACTACTCAACAAAATTTGAATAACTGTTGAATTATTGCATTCTCAATTTTTTTACTAAGTTGTTTTAAATTTTTTGGAGTCACATTATTTTGCAGATAATTCCAATTAATCAGAAGTTAAAACTTATTTTCCCTCCCTCGTGAAAGATCTAATCCAGGTTCCTATCTACATAGAATTAAAATTTTCTCTATTGTTGTCGCATAGCTATATTTACTGTTTACAACATATTTCTATTTAGCTACTTATTTAAATGATTTATGTTACTAGGTTTTCATTCTTTGCTTGAGATTTTGTCTATACATTTAATTAATTTAAAATGTTATTAATAAATTTTATATAAATTCATGTCTTTCTTGTTCTTTTGATATGATTTTATAGACATTTCAAATTTTATTTCTTTTATACTTTCGTTACCCACTTTTTTTATAAATAGTTTCTTTATTTACTTATTTATTCTATTTCTATCACACTTCTAAATTTAATGTAATTAAATAATTCCTTTTACAAATGCTTCTTTTCCCATAATTTTTTTTTTAAATTACACTGTACTTTCTATTTACAATTTTTGTATTCTTTACTATCAATCTTTGTAATAAAACGTAGTTTTATGTGGGAATTTTTCAATTGTCTTATTTCTTTTGCTTTTATCATAATTTCTTTTATACCTTTGTTACCATAGCATGGAGTAATATTTATGGACGCCCTTAAACTACTATGGTCCGTAGCGTCCCATTCTATATTGGGTGTGAAAGAGCGGTAATTTTGCTCAGAGGCCTCTTATCAGACTTGAGGTTCTTTTTCGTGCCGTAAATCTACTACACAGTACCACCAGCTTTACTTCCTTTCTGAAGGAAGCCAAGCTAAGGATTTTTACAGCTGAAAAAATGCATCCCCCTCCTCCAGGTTTGAACCTGCGACCTAGGAACTAGAGGCTAGCATGGTCCCCTACACAGTATAACTTAATTATTGAGTGGTCACAAAAATGAAATAGCTTTCTTCTTTTCTACACTTTTGATTATATAAAAAAACCTAAATAAAATTAAGTATGTTTATTTAAAAATGCAATAGAAAAATAAGCAAGGAAATAAACGTTGCTAATGATAGCATTTATTTAATTAGACAATCACAGAAGAAATTATGTATTAAATTAACTCATCCTTTTTTCAACGTTCAGTAAAACAAATACTGAACAACAAAGTTACTGGATGTTAAATATATTTGGTCCTTCCTTTGCCTCATGGAGGATCCATGTGTTCATTACAAAGTGTCTTATTGTCATTTCATTTAAATTGTTTTTCTGCCATTTCAAATCTCTCTTGTTATTGAAACAAACTGGTTTAGTTGAGTTTAAGATCATCCTGATTTAATAACACAAACTAGTTCACTGCAACTCAAATGTTTCAGAACTATCTGAAAAATTTAATGTATGCAGCATTTCATTCTGCAGCAAGTTCAGCAAGAAACTCAACACCCATTAACTCTACAACATTAAGATTAATGCCAAAAATAATGTAATAAATTAAAAGATAATACCTGAAAGCAATAAAATCAGGCATTTTGTAGATTAATTGCTCAGACTGCAGTATATACTACATGGAAAACAAGAATTAAAAACCAGGTTAAAGGGATATATGAGAGGCATAAAATAAAAACAAACCTAAAACTCTGTCTACCAAATACAAAACTTAAAACCAGCCAGACAACTGAACTAGATCCATGGAAGAAAATATTTACCATCAAAAACTGCCAAATGAAAATGCATTAGAGGCTGTTACAATCAACCTACACTTTAATTTTGCAACATTTCAAGTACTCCTGCATCATTAAGGAAGAACCAATTTACTGCTTTTAACCAAAAAGTAATCATGTAGTGTAACACTTAAACCCCTTTAGATAAACATCCATGAAATGTTGAAAAGTAAAAGGAGTGTACATTTTCATAATTCTTGTATCATATTAATAGATCTCTAAGACCTCCACTGACCTGACTAATTGTAAGGCAATTTAATGCGGAAGAATGTAAATGTGATCCTGTTCTCTTAAATTATGTGTACAGATGTTATCAATGATTTGCGTTCCTATTTTACTCTGTCTTTGATGGTAGCCCATAAATATGGGGTGTTATTATTATTGTTTCAAATAATAAAGAATCTAATCTAATATTTTATATTCATTTATATAAGTAATATACATTTTCCATACAGAAAGCAACCATCAGTTTGCATATCACACCACAGTTTTATCAGCCTTTTCAACAGAAGTCTTGCTGAATTATCTACATCTTTTCTCTTCCAATTTCATGTGTTAATGTACCTGTAGATATCTTTTTTCAATGTCGTTCAATAATGATTTTAAGCTAGAAAGAAAGTCTTAAAATGTCCTATGCCATGATCAGGGTTGAACCCCAGAGCTTTGACTCGGGATCTTGTGTTTATCTGCTGAGTAAACCACACAGACAGAAATAGGTAGGTATTTAAATAAAGTTTTATTATTTGACTATAAAATTTGCAGTGCCCATGGTGACTATTGTTCCCCAGATCTTACAATTAATATCCTGTTACTTACCCATGGTCTGTTTGCACAGTCTTGAGGGAGGGGGGGTGTTAGAATAAAATTAGCAATGTAATGGTGAGAACTGGACACTGGACCTTACATATAGTAGCCTGTTCATTTTTCACAAAGATTCCATACAGCCTTCAATTGTGGTTTAAATGAATATTTATAGTTTTTACTTTTGGAATAAAATATTACTGATGTGAGGTGAGGATTGAACCCCAACCATTAAGTTTGTGAGTCTGATACTTATCCACCAAGTTATTCAGATAGCCTTACATATAGGGGTCTGTTATTGATCAATGCAGAGAGACAGCCTTAAGTAGAATGCACTGAAATGTAAATTGTAGGGGCCATTGCTTACTAGATATTACAACATGGAAGAATATATTGAGACTTTGTCCAGTGTTTCACCTGTCACTCTTCACTGTTTTCTTTTATCTAGTTCACTTTCTTCGTGACATAGTCTCCCCTTCCAGATGGTTCACTCACCAGCAGTCGAACATAAGACCTGCAGTAGCACTGACTGCATGTCACGGGAAAGCTGTTCGCTCGTTGACTGTCCGATGCAACTCAGCGAGTGGTTGCAGGACCTATGGCATGGGTATCGCATGGTGGGCACCATCTCTCCACATCGCTTTGAAGATGCAGCCAATAGATCGACAACATAGCTTCATCAAGGTCTTGCTCACCTCCAGGTACCCCTCAGTAGTGATGGTGTGGGACTTCCTTTACTGTTTTCTGCAGGAGCATCAGTTGTTCTATCCTAGTCCTTCTGGCTGCAAACTCCCACTCTCTCTTCGATACATCTTTCTGACCACCAGGGAGTCCCAACAGCTCTCACAGCTTGGGCCTCTGGAAGAAACATCCGCCCATGCAGATCATATGCCAGATCCTTTATCCTTCAAATCGGCTTATGTCTTGATCCTCCAATTACCCCCTCCTCAAGATCTTGTCCCAATGACTTGCAGGTTGTACCGTGACTGGTCCTAGGACTGCAGCACTCTTCGTCATCTGCTGCTTCAAATGATCCTCTTGCTTTCTGACATCTGGCTGTTTTCCTTGCTGATCTAGATGCTCCAACACCACATTAGCATCATCTTCCAGGTCAGATTAAGTGTCTTTTAAGTCCTTTGAGAAGAGAAAGTTGTCTTTCGGGGCTTTCATTGTTGCCTTCATCTCAGATCTTACAGTGTCAGCAACAAACCTAACTGGAATTTCATTTGCTCTTTTCCTAAGGCCTGGGTTAATGCCTTCTGCTTCAGCAACTCTAAAGGAACTTGCTAATGGGCCCATGTCTGACAAATCAGAAACAGTTTGCACATAAATAACCATACGACAGCAGCTGCATTACAACACTACCTCTGACCTGATTGTGGGCTTAGCAAATGATGGGAATGAAAGCGAGTAATTTCTTAATGGCAATTGACAAAGATATCAAGAGGCGTTAAAACAAAATGTTGATTATAGGATCTCCCACAATGCCTTTCCAGCCAATAAGTTAATCCAAGTTGTATCACAGAACTACAGCTTGTATAAAGCATTGTGACAGTCCCGCACTGAGCAGCCCACTTGCATAATAAGAGAGCTGGAGGTCAGTGTCACACCTTCTGTGAGTTAAATGCAAGGTAAGCTTACCATATGTCTACAATGTGTTGTGTATGTGACTGCCTCCGAGTTGTGGTATCACTTGTAGCCCCTTGCTCCCCCCCCCACTCTCGCCATTTCTCCTCTCTTTTGCACAAGCTGTAACATCAGTTAGCCTTACAATGAAACTGTTTGTGACCAAGGGTCCAACAATCATTGTGTAGCATGAATGTTGTTAGTAACTAAGGGCAATCCCAATTTTAATACAGACAGTACAACCGTAAATGTTATATATGACCCACTACATTTACTAAAATCAGTGAGAAACAACACACTGAACCATGTACTCTTGGTGAGAGATCACAGAATCTCATGAACATTTTTGGGAAAGCTGTATAAACTTCAAGATGATCAATTGAAGGTTAAGTTAATGCAAGGAATTACAAACGCACATATATATCGACAGGTGTTCTTGCGTATGAAAGTTAAGTTAGCCACTCAGGCACTTTCAAGCAGTGTTAGTGGTGCTCTTTTTATATGTATAGCAACAGGAAAGTTACCTGCTGAAGCAGTGCGCACTGCAAAATTTATAGACAAGCTGTTTGACGTATGCAACAGCATGACTTTCCATGTAAATATAAATTAAAATATCCTGTTGCAGATGTTCCTGGCCATCAGCAACTTTTAAAAAATTAAATTGAGTTTTATTTATGGACGCTCTTTAACTACTATGGTTCTTAGCACCCCATTCTATATTGGGTGTGAAAGATTAGAAATTTTGCTCAAAGGCCTCTTTACAGGCTTGAGGTTCCTTTACGTGCCATAAATCTATGATACAGGACCACAGGCTTTACTTCCCTTCCAAAGGAAGCCATGCTAAGGATTTTTATAGCTGAAAAAATCCATTGCCCTCTGCCGGGTTTAAATCTGCAACCTTGGGAACTAGAGGGTAGCATGGTACTGCCAGACCACAGAGGACATCAACTCTTGCGACATGTTTTCACTGACATGGAAACCTGGAGACTTTTTAAATGCTTGCATTAACCTGCTTTTCTAAGTGGGTATATCTGCTTAGCATTCCTGAAGAAACACAAATGCAGTGCATGTAAACAAATCCTAACTCTGAAGATTTTCATGGTCTCACCTTACCGACCCTAATATGGTGTTTCTGCACTTCAGAAAATGGGAAAACTCATTTTGCAAACACCTTTTCAGAGAACTAATCTCCTAGAAGTAATGTTCAAGTTCTGATACTGATACTTTTCACTTTGCTCTCTGGAAATTTTTATGAATTGCTTAACTTGTACATAGACATGCACATCAAAAGATCTGTTCTATTCCTTAATCGAACATCAGCTTGATGGTAGTTGCCATGGAAAGTTTAGAATTTTGAAACATGTAAAAAATTGGAATCACTTAATAAACAGAGAATTTGATTAGCCACTTTTCATGTTTTCTGAAACATGCAGTGTTATAAACATTTTAGTTAACTTAGTGATGCTGTAAAGTCAAAGAAACTATCTGTGTTATGGAATTTTGTTTCAGGGAAGTTCTTTTGTTGCCAAAAGTCTGTTCACAGACCATGTGCAAGGAAAACATCACTATTGCAGTGTCATAGTTTTATCCTATAGGCATTACATATGACAGTTTTGCACTGAATTACACTTAATTGCCATTTTTCTGGATCAGGATGAAGTCTTGGCTTTTGCACAGAAGGCTAATAAAGGAACATATGACTAAGGAAATACAAGAAGAACTAAGCACCTGCAGAGAAAGAGTGAACAAAGTTGAAAATGGAGACAACATTGTGATACTTGGAGTGAAACATGTACAGAAAATAGAAGATGTGTTAGAAACGTGCATGGACATAAAATTGACAGGCTGAGAAATTATAACATGTTTTACAATTGGAAGAAGGAGCAATAAAGTCAAACCTATAGTAGTAAAATTTGCAACCAACAACATCAAATGGGCAGTTTTGAAAATGAAAGGAAATTGAAATGAACGTGAATTTTTGTAGAACAGAACAGAGAGAGAAGAAGAAGATGAAGATTATTACTAGCAAAAATGAACCAAGCCAGACAAGAAGGAAAAAAATCTTTTGTGAGAGGCCTAGAATTATGGATAGATGGAAGGAAATAGGACATGGGTCGTGGCAAATTTCAGGCGAACGAAATAAAAGGAATACAGATTCACAGAGAAAACTAAATACAGAGACAGACATGACCAATAAACACGAGTCGGACATGTGCGTGGAGAGAGGAAGCAGCACCCGTTGTGACGTCACCAACAAGATATGTCATACAGAGCGAACGTGAAAAGCAAGAGTGGAAGAAATATGCAGGCGGTGGCGGACTCAAAATGGTGTCAACCCCAGAAGGAAGCATTTTGGAATTGGAGGAGAAAGAGGATGCAGTGACGTATGATAGGAAAACTAATTAGAGAGCAAGGTTGGAGAACACAAAGAAGGAAGAAGTGATTGAAGTTAGGGATTGGATTTGAAGGTGGTGTGTTTTATGTAGAAGCATTGAGGTCAAAAGTGCTAAATGGTTAAGTATTTGAAGTGCTAAAACTAGGGGACATGATAGCAGTGGTGGAAACATGATTGAATGAAAGTGGGAAGATAGATGCAGTAGGATATGACTATATAGGTGATCATGATAAAAGGAAAAGTAAAAGAGGGAAAGTCTCTGGTGACATTAGAGTGTTCATTAACAGGAACAGTGGAATAAATGCATGTGATGTGCTGAATATAGAAGAAGGCCAAGTAACATGGCTAAAGATAAATGGGGTTAGGTATAGTTTATAACCCACCAGAATCATCAGCTTTATAATAACAATTTATATACAAAACTGAATAATAGTTTGGAAGGATTAAGAAGGGAAAATCCTAAAAAAGATTTTATGTAGTTGGCGAGTTCAATGCCAGTGGGAGAATGTAATATAAGAGGTTTAAATGTAGAAAATGCATGTACTTTGGGGGGGGGGGAGAATATGAAGAAGAAAAGAAGAGATAAAACAATAAATACAGAAGGAGAAAACTGTTTGAATTTTTCGAACAGGATAATAATGTGTAATGGGACCAAAGGAGAGGATCAGTGGGAAGGGTTCACATTTGTAAATGTGGCTGGCCAGAGTGTAATTGACTACATGCTATGCAGCACAGGAGTCGATTAGATGAAGCAAGATTTTAAAATCATGAACATAATGGTAAATAGTGGTGATTTTCTACCAAAAATGAAAATAAGATTAGGGCTAAGTCACAAAGAAGATGAAATAATAGCACTAAAACAAATCAGAAGTTATAAATGGAAAAAGGAGTGTGCAGAGCAATTTAGGAATAATTTGGACTCAAAATGTGGGGAATTAAGAAAATTTGGTATTACAGAAGCCTAACAGTCAGGTAGGATAGAGGAAGCATTGGAAAGGTTAGAATCAATGGTTCAGTGGGCAGGAAGCATGATGGAAGTGAATCTTAAGCTAAATGAAAAACAGTGTGGTTGGTATGACAAAGAGGACTAAAGGCTAAGAAAGAAGTATTCAAACAGCTGTCTAGGTGGAGGTCAGAAGAGGAGGAGGATAGGCAAATGCTATTCATTAAAAGGGGCTATAAATGCTTACTAGACAAGAAAAAGAAAGAATGGCAGCAGAAAATGGGAGAAAGGAATGAGGCAGTCAGAGGTAAAGATAATAAATATATGGTCAGTTAAGGATTTTCTAGAAATAAGCAGATAGATAATAAGATAGCACCAAGGGAATGGAAATTCTATTATAAAAGTCTATTGGGAGACAAATTAAAGGAAGTGAAGCATATTTGGAAATTTAGTGAATAGAGGGATTGATGGAAAGGTGGAATTTGGGAGAAATCTTGAGAAAAAGGAGGAGGTATAAAGCTGTAGACTGAACTATTTAATGGATTTAAAGAGAAGAAAGTGAATGTTATTGTACAATTATATAAAGGGAAAGGACATACAAATAACCCAAGCAACTGCAGAGGAATTAGTTTATTATCCAATTAGGTGTATTAGCTAGAAGGTTATATGAGTGGACAGAGATGGAGGGTAAGCTATCGGAATACCAAGTAGGTTTTAGGAGAGGAAGAACAGTAGATAACAATGATAATTCTTACTATAGTGAACAGGTACCTAAGAAATAAAAGTGGTAGGATATATATATTGGAGATTTTGAGAAGGCTTTCGACACTATAAACAGGGACTCTTTGGCATAAAAAAATTTAGGAACAAAGGAGTAGGTAAGTACTTTATTTATTGAGTGGATACAAAAATTGTACAAAGGAATTAAATTCTGTGTTAGATGCAAAAGAAGTTAAGCGACTGATTATATGCAGCAAAATTCAGGTCTGATTGTAAGCTCAATCATATTATTTAATTTGTTTATAGATAATATTTTAGATAGAATAATGAAAAGTAATAAACATAATCCATTTATAGGGAGGATAAAGATACCTGGAGTACAATTTGCTAATGATCTCATAGCAGAGGCAGTAATAATAAGGTTACAGCATGCTATCAATGAAATTGTTAAATTCTGTACTGAATAGGGTTTAAAGATGAATACAAATAAGTAAAAGTTAATAGTATTCAAGAAAGGATCAAAATTAAAAAGAGATGAAAGAAGATTTATAATAGGGGAGCCAATAGAACAGTAAAAGAATTTGATTACCTAAGCATCAGATTTTCAAGCAATGGAAAATGGGAAGCACAATACAAATATGCACAGCTGAAAGGAAAACTAGCTATGAAAGCTATTCGAGTCCGCCTACACAAAACGCCCACACTGTCAATGAATTGGCTGGAAAGACTTGAGGCAAAGATGCTACCTGGAATAGAAATTTGGGGAGTGACAAATGGATGACTTAAGATTGTTAGGTAGCCTGTAGAATGTTTTGTAGAGAAGTTCAAGGTCTACCCAAAATCTCACCATGGGGCATAGCACTGGCAGGGTTAGAAAGGGTAGGGAGAAAAGGTATAATGGTACAGAGAATTTCGAAGTATTGTTACAGATGTTTAAATCTAGATGACAATAATATAATAAAAGAGTGCATACAGTTCCAAAAAGATGTTTTAGGAAGAGAAAGTTGGTTTGAAGATGAGAAATGTATTAGAAGAAATTGGCATATGGAATATTGGGCTATTAGATAAAAACAATACAGTGGATTTCAGAAAGAAGTGAGAATGAGGGTAGAAGACATAAAGAAACAAGAAATATGCGCTAGTTTTGAGGACAAGAGTTTGTTGACTTTATATAAATTGGGGGCGGGAGAAGTATGTACACATATGCAATCAATTTGGAAGAGTAGGTTGTGCTTGGGTGTGCACAGGAGTAATATTTCTAAAAAGGATTGGGAATAATTGCTCAGGGTGATGTATTATATGTGCAAATTGAGTAAGATTTTCCATTGGCTAATAGAATGTGAAAAGGTTAAAAGCTGGAGAAATTATTTATGAAATAAAAAATGGGAATATGTTAAACAAAGAAATAATAGCAATTAAAATGCTGTCAAGCCCAAACTCAGAAACAATAAAATGGTGGGGACAGTTTTAGGAAATGTAAGAGGTAAGTGGACAGGACAAGGAGTGCTATCCACTCCTGGAAAGTGAAGAGATGGACAGTAGTGTCGTAACCTCTACATTTTCAAATATCACGGGGGGTAGAGCATGGTATCAGGATCTAACATATCACAAACTACACGAGGTCCGACAGGGCGAGCTAAATTAGAAGTCCCTAAATACACCAAAAGTTCCTAAAATATTCTTAAATCATAGTGTGGAAGGAAGGAAGTATCTGTCTACATTAAGAATTCACATAGTATTAATTTGGATGGAAAGTTATATTAAAGATCAATAAAGATACAGATTACCTTCTGCTGACGGGCATCTCCTATACTAGTCCATGTCTGCACTCCTTGATGGTTACAAGAACAGAGAGAGCGTCAGATGCTTGCTACTGATAACCGGTTTTTTCCCCACTCCCATTATATCATTCTGGTCTGTACTACCAACCTAACATAACCACCAAAACAAACATTACCATAACCGAATGTTAATACATATAAATATACAACCAAATGCCACATCTCCCCCTGGCTATCCAAATCAACGTCCCCGTCGAAGCAAGAAGAATTTTTTTTTTTTTACACAAAATTACAGAAAAGAAAATAAATGACATACTTCACAAAATTATTAAAAAAACAATATCTGGATATTTACAAAGGTAAGATGGAGCAGAAATGTCTCTCAAAGAAGAAGTTGAATACTTAAATGCCTGTTTACACGTGTGTGAAGCTAATACAAACATAATGGAGTCTCGAGTGCCACCGACAATATTTATTAAGATGTCCTGTCTAATTAAGTGAACCCTGCACACGCACATTATACCTTGCTGCCACTGTTACACACGCACTACACTGCACCAAATCTCGACGTATCTGTTTATGGGAGGAATTTTCACATCACCCACAACGACGAAGTTTCAGCCGCAGAGTCTTTACTGTTGATGCAAGTCGCTGATGATGTGGGGAGCAATCACTGACTTGGATTGACCCTGAACAGTGGCTCCTTTTGCCACATGCAGTGTAGTTAACTGGCAGCAGCTCTCCATGGTATATATATATATATATATATATATATATATATATATATATATATATATATATATATATATGTGCAGCCTCTGGCATGGCTCTGTACAGCGGGGTCACTTCTCTGGACACTCGAGCTCCCAAACCAGCAAAATCACTATAACATGAATAACAAACAGGTATAACTTGTGCTCCCAAAACATAAAATAAGAAAATAGTATGTCATTTAAAATAATATGAACAGAAAATGCCACAAATTTGGCAAAAGTTTACAAACATTTAATCTTAGTACTGAGCAAAGAAAAAAAAATGATTACACATTGACATAAAAACTGAATTTTTCAAAGGGGTACAAGCCAAAATTTTACAATATATGTTTAAGAATCAAAGTAAATGGACATAAAAGGGTCAGAATACATGAATATTATGTCAATTATATCCATTGTCTACACATAACAACATAACACACATATAGCAAAACATTTGGGATCCCAAAATTAAATCTGACCAGCTGATACAACTATCAAACAAAATAATAAGTGCACTTATCATTCCTACATACATGACAATGAAACAAAATCATTCATACTAACCATGGCTCAAATAATACAACACACTCACTTTAGTAACTACCAAAGCTACTGTAACCATTACTACATGCTTGAAAATAAACACCTCGTTACATGCATCAAACTACAAATACTCGTCCTTTACTTGCAATAGCACAAATTCTCCTTCACATTATTATCTTTATCCTCCTCGTTATGATCATTATCATCATTTCTATCATCGTCATCCTAGTTCTCATCATACACAGTAATTACTGAGAAAAGAAAATATTCACTGATGTATCTCATTCAACTAGCTGCAAAATCAAAGATACCTGACATAGGCATAAACTGAAGAAATCAGTAACATTTCAGGAATGACACAAATAATATAGCATTACACTGTTAAATCCACATCTACCGAATCAAGATGCGACTAATGCCAATTTGTCATAACCTCTACATTTTCAAATATCCTGGGGGGTAGAGCATGGTATCAGGATCTAACATATCACAAACTACACGAGGTCTGACAGGGCGAGCTAAATTAGAAGTCCCTAGAAACACCGAAAATTCCTAAAATATTCTTAAATCATAGTGTTGAAGGAAGGAAGTATCTGTGTACATTAAGAATTCACATAGTATTAGTTTGGATGGAAAGTTATATTAAAGATCAATAAAGATACAGATTACCTTCTGCTGACGGGCATCTCCTATACTAGTCCATGTCTGCACTCCTTGATGGTTACAAGAAAAGAGAGAGCGTCAGACGCTTGCTACTGATAACCGTTTTTCCCCCACTCCCATTACATCATTCTGGACCGTACTACCAATCTAACATAGTCTCCAAAACAAACATTACCATAACCGAATGCTAATACATATATTTCCACAACCAAATGCCACACTAGGTTTATCCCATACACACAACCGGGAAAGTTAGTTTATAGACACACTGGTTTTTTAAAAAATTTTGGCTGTAAATTTCATTTGTAAGACTGCATCAAAGAAAGATAGAAATAAATATTTGTTCCTAATATCAATATCAATTTATTGTCTTTAAACAGTTATATACCTGCAATAGACATTGTCAGTATATACAATAATACAAATTAATAATACAACATAAACCACACCTTGTGCAACTTTTACAGCAAAAAAGTAACAATTAAATATCAATATCAGATGCATTAAAATCAATAAATTCATTAATAGAATAAAATGGATTATCCACAAGCCAAGAATGCAATCGCTTACAAAATATTTTATAAGGCAAATCTTTTACAGCTTGAGGTAGCTTGTTAAAAAGTTTAATGCCAATATAGGAGTAACTTTGAGAAGTTTTCTTAAGTCTATGCTGAGGAATATCGATCATTTGACCATTACAGATATTATAATTATGAATATTGGATCTCGTGTCATACATACGTTGATTCTGTTTCATAAAACCCAACACAGTATAAATATACAAATTTATAACAGTCAAAATATTATATCTTTTAAAATAGGGTTTACAGTGTGTTCTAGTAGTTATCTTAGCCATAATTCTTATAGCTTTCTTTTGCACAAGTAATACATCTTGGATATATGAGCTATTACCCCAAAGTAAAATACCATAATTAATAATACTGTGAAAGTATGCAAAATATGAGACACGTATATACTCAAAGGGTACACAATTGACTAAGTTTCTCATCAGGAATAAAACCCTTGACAACTTTCTGCATAAAAATGTAATATGTGACTCCCAGGTTAAAAATCTATCAATAAAAATGCCTAAAAACTTTACATCAGTACAAAGCTTTGGGACAACAACATTATTTAAAGTAAAAATTATATTTTTAGTTTTAGAATCATTAAGTAAAAACTTATTTGCTTGAAACCATTGTGATATATACATTATATTATTTTGAACCTCAGTTTCAAGATAGTGTATATTTGCATTGTTGTGAATAAAAGTTGTGTCATCAGCAAATAATATGGTTTTAGATTCAGTATTGAATAGTAAATAAAGTGACATTGTGCTCCTTTACACAAAATGTTGATTACAAGAAACACGGTTGCTACAATGGTTCCTCATTCTCTTGTACAACATTTTGTAAGTTTTGTAAACAATTTATTTTTCTTAAAATATGTATTCCTTTTGTATACATTAGGTAACCAACAAAATCCAATACATGGCATATCAAGAGTGTTGAATTCAGCAGCACTAGCAAATAATGGATAACTGATCATGAATGTCTAAAGAAGATGGTTCATTTTAATTATTTAATATGTGTAGCCTTGTTTAACATCTGTGGTCATATCTGGAGCATTAACTTCAGAAACAACCAACTCAGTGGCTGTAGATATGAAATGCTGTGCTGGGCTGCTTATAAAGCAGTAAAAGAGAAGTAAGTTTACTAATTATTCACGAAAGGATGGCAGTGTTTGTTAGTCATACGTTGGCAGCTCTGCAGTTGTGAAGGCAAGCGGCACCCATAGGGAAACTCTGCAAGTACTACCGTGTATGCAGGAGCCTCTGGATAATCTGGCACTGACATCCAAAATGGCGGTCGTATGTGGTGGAAATCTAAGAAATACTTTAAACAGCTGTTTTCTACAAGCTATGACTTCTCTGCAGTAAAATACAAATAATGTGCTGTAATGACATGTCTTTAGTGTAGACTAATATGCTTTGTTATACACATAAATGCTCTCTTAAAAGTAAACTAAATGCACTTTAACATTAAATGATAACCAATATTCATGCACTCTACTGTTTTGCATGCTATAACTTAAAAGCATTTTTAAACTACAGCCACATATTTAAACTACAAAGGACATAGCTTTATAAACTGCAAGACATTTTAATACTTGCATGTAACAGAACTGTTGATATTGCAGTTGAAAATGAGTTCCCTCAAAATTACCTGTCGCTATTTACACTGTTTATCACACTGTAAACAATATTACATACACAAAATATACACTGGATAGCTGACACATGAAATGCTTTTGTTTACAGTAATTGTCCACTAAATTTTAAGGTGGAATTTTGTTTTGCTTTCACTGAAAAGCTTTCCATTTATAAGTTTGCAATGAATGTTCAAAAATATACGTATTACATAGCGACTTATTGTATTCTTTACTAGTATATAGTCTGTAGAATGTTTTGTAGAGAAGTTCTAGTTCTACCCAAAATCTCACCATGGGGCATGGCACTGGCAGGATTAGAAAGGGTAGGGAGAAAAGGTATAATGGTGCAGAGAATTTTGAAGTATTGTTATAGATGTTTAAATCTAGATGACAGTAACATAATAAAAGAGTGCATACAACTCCAAAAAGATGTTTTAGGAAGAGAAAGTTGGTTTGAAGATGAGAAATGTGTTAGAAGAAATTGGCATATGGAATATTGGGCTATTAGGATTTCAGAAAGAAGTGAGAATGAGGGTGGAAGGCATAAATAAACAAGAGATATGGACTAGTTTTGAGGACAAAAATTTGTTGACTTTATATAATTCAGTTAAAAGAAATTGGGATCAGGAGAAGTATGTACACATATGCAATCAGTTTGGAAGAGTAGGTCGTGCTTGGGTGCGCACAGGAGTAATGTTTCTAAAAAGGATTGGGAATAATTGCTCGGGGTGATGTATTATGTAATAGTTTTGTTTATAGTAATTGTCCACTAAATTTTAAGGTGGAATTTTGCTTTCACTGAAAAGCTTTCCATTTATAAGTTTGCAATAAATGTTCAAAAATACAAATATTACTTAGTGACTTATAGTATTCTTTATCAGGTTTTGCAGAGAGTGTCCACAACGACAGACTGAAATATAACAAACAAGTAATCTTAAACCACCACTCCAACTGAAATGTAGAAATACATAACCTCAAACAGCTGTGTAAAACATTAATGCAGTCTACAGTTTTGCATGCAGCAACATTGAATTAAATTGAGTTCGATTTATGGATGTTCTTTAACTACTCTGGTCCTTAGTGTCCCGTTCTATATTGGGCATGAAAGACCGGAAATTTTGCACAGAAACCTCTTTTTCATGCTTGAGGTTCATTTATGTGCCATGCTAAGGATTTTTACGGTCAAAAATATCCATCGCACTCTGTCGGATTTGAACCCGCGACCTTGGGAGCTAGAGGCTAGCATAGTACCCCTAGACCATGGAGGATGACATACAACAATATAACAGCACAAATACGATGTTGATTTAAAAAAAAAAGTTGTCAGAAACCACCATTCTGCATTTTAACCTCTTTCTTGGAGCTGTTAATAAAAGAGCTATCTCAAGGGAATTTATGCTTTCCGATAACAAAGTCGGAAACAAAATATTGTATGCAAACAGGTGAATCCTTCGAAGGCATTAAGTGTTCACGATTTAGCATTATGATCCGTTTTCTTTTAAATCTTTATATTTTGGAAAAATGAATGGTAATACTCCCATATATGAGAATCACTGGGACTTGCTATTAAAGCTGGTGGTCCCGTGTCGTAGGTTTACGGCACGTAAAAGAACCTCAAGCCCGATAAAGAGGCCTCTGAGTAAAATTAAAGGTCTTTCACGCTCAATATAGAATGGGACACTAAGGACCACAGAGTTAAAGAGTGTCCATAAATAAAACTCAATTTAATCTTTTACGTATCTAAATTTTCATTGTATATCAAATATATACATAGTATATTTTATAACTCAATTTAACACTGTATACAGCATATTTTAAAGTAATTATCACAATTATTGACACTTCTGTTCATTATAACCAAAGTTGGATAGACACCGGGAAACACAATAGTGTTGTAATGTTTTAGGTTAAGTATATTTATGACTAGAACGTCCTCAACTGCAGCAATTTCTTGTTTATTTCACCACAGGGATAAAATTCCGTATATGTAAGCTACGATCTGAGATTCTCATATATGGGAGAATTAACGTATGATCCTATTACTAAAATAGACGTGTAAAACTTTCAATTATATTCCACAAAATTAATTTAGTCATTTTAAGCATTGCAAATTATATGAGGGATAAAGAGTACTCCACCCCTAGATATAAAGATAATGCAGCGGATTAGGGCGAATTGTCGAAACATAACAAAGTGGGAACACAGTTGTTTTCGGATAAATGGTTTAAAGAAGATATTTTTTCGAAATGGTTACAACCAGTTAGAGAAGGTACTGCAAAAGCAAAATGCAGAACATATAATGTTGTTTTGGGGGCAAAAAAGAAGTGAACTTTTCAAACATTGTGAAAGGCAAACATTTCTCAGGTAATTAGTAAATTAGTTTATTTACATTTTACTAAGAAATGTACAAGAATTAAATTCATTTTAACTTAATTATTCACTCATTCAAAATATAAATTACTGCCACTAAAATAGTCGTATATTACCAACAGAGTCTATAAGAACTTTTTACTTTCTCTACTACGTATAGTAAGTAGGGGAAGTATTGTATTCCACCCAAAAACTTGATACAGATTTCATCGGAAACATATGCTTTGAGACTCTCTGAATCCAAAAAAGTATTTTTGGAAACGTGTGTGTGTCTGTGTCTGTGTCTGTGTGAGAGAACAGCATAATTCAGAAACGAACAGTCGGATAAATACCAAAATTGGTATTTAGGTTCAGTATCTTCCAGAGATGTGACACGAAGGTTTTCAAGAAAATCCCCCCACCCCAAGATTATCCTTTACATGGAACATTTTTCGAAAATTTAAATTTTCTCAAAAATGGCTCTAACGATTTTGATTAAAATATCATATGTTTAAGGTATTTTCATGACAAATAAAATGTATATCTTGAATTTTCTGAGAATGTCTCCAAAAGTATTCTTCATTGTGAACGACTTTTGCATAACTGGTAAACCATAAGAAATAGACAACATTTTACTACACAAAAAATGTAGATCGCGTTAAAATACACAATTTATGTCATATACATTTTTTGTTGTTAAGTGAACCGTTTTCGAGATATTGCTTGTTATTCCCTTAAAATTTTCAATACTTGTTTTCTCAAATGGGAATTCGTTATTCATTTTTTTGTCTTGGATATGCAAAGAGCATTAATCTGTGGCAAAGAGAATGGCGCTGCACCTAGCAACAAGCTATTAAGATATATGTCGATGCTTAAAGGCTACTGTATTTCTATATTGCCCTTGCAATTACAAAACAAGGGGAACATAGTACGCCTTAAGCGATAGTCAAATACTTCTAGAACTGGTCGCTATGTGTAAAATGTAATTCTCTTTGCATGTCAAAAGATCGTTTCTGCAAATGTTTATCTCGATTAATATGAATTAGATGGAGAATAAGAGTTTGTAAAAATAGTTTGTACAAGAGTAGAGAAAGCCATGTGAGTGTAAAACATCAGAATTTTTTTGCATTACTTACAGTAATGAATTGATATAATCTAGCATCTTTGTAACGGGGTTTTGTTCCACCTGTAGTGAAATTCAATGTTTTTTGGTTGACAACTTTTGATATGCTTCAACAATGAAGGGTGTTTGTTAGAAGCTTGTGAAGTGATCACGAACATGTGGGCTATTTTGTTGGAAAGCAGGAAATATATTAATAATAGAAATAGGAATTTGAAACGCAAAGATGATTATGTTAAAAAAATCTGTGATACATTCACATAACTTTCTCTACCCTCTATCGTTTATTAGCGGGTATACAAATTATTCTTATTCAAGCTGATTTTCGTATTTAAATTTTAATCCAAATAAACCTCTACAGAAATAGCTACATTACACATTTCGTTATAGATACAAAGAAAACAGCGATAGTCAAATGTTAAAAGGGATCAACAATGTTTGTGCAGCATATTTTCGTCTATCGCTTAACGTTTACCAGTTATAAAAGATTATACAAAATTCATTTCGAATGAGGATTCGTAGCCTATTCTCCGAAAATTCAAGATGTCAGTTTCATCATGTAAATATCTTACATATATGATGTTTTGTTGAGTGAACCATTTTCGAGATATTGCTTGTTTATTCTCTTAAATTTTCCAATACTTATACTTTTTCTCAAATTCGTTATTCATTTCTTTTGTCCTGGTAATGCAAAGAGAATGGAATACTCCACATAGCAACCAGCTCTTAAAATATTTGACTATCGCTTAAAGCTTACCAATTCCCCTTGCATCGACAAGAAAATTAGCAATAAGATTAACATATCGATATCTCGATTAACATGAAGCATATGGAGAATAAGCGTTCGCAAAAATAGTTTGTACAAGAGTAGAGAAATTCATGTGTAACACATCAGATTTTTTTCGGCAAACCACATGTAGATCTCAAATTGTATTGAGAAGACTTACAATGCCGTAAGTCCCGGGCTTCATGGTTAACCACTATAACGTCAATTAATGGAATTAATTGTTCTTCCATACAAACCGTGTGTACGACAAGGTTGGAAATGTAGAATCAGACGACTGAAAAATTCAGCTGAGATCTTGTGGTTCATCGGAAAAAATGCGAGTCAGTTAAGGGATTTATTGTCGTACCGGCATATTAGCTCAGTGGTTAGAACAATCGGACGGAAACCGGAAGATTCATGGTTCAAATCCTGGTGATGGCATCTGAGTTTTCAGTCTGATTCTACTTTTCCAACATTGTCCTATATACAGCTTGTGCGGAAGAACAAATTCCATTGCTGTAAGCGTTTCCGAGTTACACACGGGGGGGAGCGACGAAATGCGCATGTCCCTTATTTTGATTTCAGATATCTGGCAACCATGGTTTGGAGTGCAGTTCAGCTGAGAGTTACGATTCCGAATCTGGGCGCTAGCAGCCCTTTTTATAGACCCGCGCATATAAAGTGGGGAAACCTGGCGGAACAGAAATTAGATACTTAAATTGCGGGCCAGGTAAACGGGCCGGCATGCGCTCACACCGGTAGCCCGCAGGTAACTTCACGCGCGCGGTCACATCTTTAAAACTATTTGTGTACACTCTGTATGTGATAAAAGAATCGAGGGTTGATGACCATTATATGCAATGTGTTCTGTGGACATCCATATATAGATATCAGATTTGTATGCATACTTAGCTTGTTTTTACTTGTGATATAGAATTAAATTTTTGTTTTACTTGCTTGTGTGTAAAGTATTGCAGTGCATATAATTGCACATTTCGTTGCATCGAGCATACCTATAATGTAGTTCTCTCTTACTATTTTACTTTCTCCATCCGTGTATACGAGGTAGAGAATGTATTACATTTCACCCACAAATTCGATACCGAGATTTCAACGGAAATATACATTTTTTGAGGCTCCCTTAAAATGCCTTTTTAGAGAAAGGTCCCTGTGTGTATCTGTGAACAGCATAACTCAAAAATGAAAATTCGGATAAACACGTAAATTGGTATTTAAATTCAGTACCTTCCAAAGATGCGACATAAATTTTTTAAAAAAAAATCCCCCCACCCCAAACTAACTTTTATATGCAACACTTTTCGAAACTGTACTTTCTAAAAAAAAAGCTAACGATTTTAATTAAAATACCACATATTAAAAACTATTCACATGAGAAAATTTATATCTTGAATTTCCTGGCAACAACCTGTGAAGTCCTCTTCATTCGGAAGGAATTTTATATAATCTTGTACAACTGGTAAACGTTAAGCGACAGACGAAAAACGCATTAAAAAACGTATAATGTCTTTAAACACACCATTTATTTTAAATACATTTTTGTGGCAGAAGCCATTTCTGAGATATCCGTTATTAATGGCTTGAATTATTCATTTTTTGGTCATTCTCTTGAAGTCTTGTCAACACTCAATTCTTTCTCGCGATGTCGTGGGAACAGTATTGAATTTTAAGGCCAGCATATACCGTCCAGTTCTTAAACATTTGACTATCGCTGTTCTCTTTGTATCTATTACGAAATAAGTAACGTATTTCCGCAATGGTTTATCTCGATTAAAACGAAGTAGATAGGAAACAAAACTTTTGTAAGAATAATTTGTATATCCACTAGTAAGATATTGAGAGTAGAGAAAGCCATGCGAATGTAACACTCAGATTGTTTAAAATTACTATTTATATACATTAGTGACAAATTAATAAAGCCCTTTGGTTCAGAGTAAACTTCAATGCGCTACTTTAAAGTATGCAGGAACATTAAGTGGTAAATTGTGCAGTGTTTTAGAGAGAAATTCTGACTAAGTTGTGTGTTCTGTGAAAGGTGTCTTTAAGATGAAAGCGTAGTGCTTCCTCAAGAAATTTCTCTATAAACATCTATACACGTGACATACAAAATTGCGTTAATCCATAAACGTACAGACTATATGGAGCAAATACACTACCCCGCAAAAGAAATGCGGTGTGGCCAGGAAAGCCATGTTGATTTCTTCCTGCCATTTCTGTACAAATAAGGTTTTGTTTGGCGAGTAGGAATATTTACGAAACGAAGACCGTTGGACGAGTATAGAAACCTTACGAGCAAAATAAAATCACTTTTAATACGTATGGTATATACTATTTTTAGAGAGTGCTCGAAATTGCAAAATATCAATATTATTACACTGATTCCTAATACTAACAGAGATCGCGTTTATAACGCATTCTTGTAACAAGAGAAATGACGTTAAAGAAGCGATATATGGCCAGGATGCTTTGATTAGCTAGCAGTCATTTTCAGTGAAATTATTTTCAACATGTTTTGCATTACATCAGCCAATGAAGCGATTAAATGCTATATCATATTACTTTCTAGATTTTTGGGGGGGCCAAGTAGTTCTAGTGTTATTTTCTGCTGCTTCTGTAATTTCACCGAACTTCCACTTCAGTTTCTTCTGAATTCATACTTTCCGTCGTGATGATGATGAAGAAATGGGTTTTAAGGACGCTAAACATCAACCGTCATCAGCGCCCTTACAATGTATTAAAGTTAAAACCCAAAAACCAATATACAGGCCACTAACCCAAGTCGTCAAAAATACTAAAAAACAAAACGGCAAATTCTAAAAACTAACACACTAAAACCATGGTCAAGAAAATATTAGAAAGACGTGTCAGGAACTATAAAAGGCAAAACACAAGAGCTCCCCAGTAAAACAGGCAATATAAAATAACAAATCTAAAAGACGCTGAGCGCCTCAAATGCACTGATAAAAACCAGTCACCTATAAAACGTAAAAGACATGTAACAGCATGCGCGTCGTCTGCCAAAACATTGGCTATGCCATCAGGCAGACACACACGATCGCGCAATGCAGCTAAAACCTGACACTCCTCTAAAACGTGACGCACCGTTAAGGACGCATCACACTGCCCACAGAGTGGTGCGGGGTCACCACTGAGCAGATATCTATGACTAAAAATGTAATGTGCGATACGAAGGCGTGTTAAAATTACCTCTTCCCGACGAGAAGCACGGGAAGAGGTAGCCCAGACTAACGGGAGAGGTGTAACCTCTCGCAACTTGTTCCTCCGGAGGGCCGTCCACTCTTCGCTCCAAAGCGAGAGGATGCGGCGACGTAAAATAATAAACAAATCTGACGAGGGAACAACAGAGGTAAAACTTCTGGGTGATAAAATCGCCGATTTGGCAGCGGCGTCGGCAGACTCGTTCCCTGAGATATCCACGCGAAGTGAGACGCTGATGCCGGAAACATCAAGCGAGTGGAGCAGGTCATGAATGCGCTGTACTAGCGAGTGGTAACTGTACAGCGCGCTAATACTTTGAAGAGCACTCAGGTAGTCTGAACAAATAAAACAGTGCCGTAAGTCGTGCCGCTGAATGTATAAAAGAGACTGATAAATGCTAAAAATTTCGGCGGTAAAAATCAAACATAGCCCCGGTAAACGAAAGTAAAACTATTTCCACCACAAACAAAGGCACACCCTACTCCAGCATCAGTCTTTGATCCACCAGTAGAGATAAAATGAAAGTCCCCGAATTGCGGCTGAAGTTCTAAAAACGCTGATCTAAAGACTGAAGAAGGGTTCTCATTCTTCGACATCGACGTTAACCCAAGGTGACAGTGGGCCTCAGCGCACAACCATGGAGGAAAACGCGTTTCCCCCCTTGGAAGGGCCGGCACTGGCGTAACGTCCAGATGTCGAAGAAGCTGTCGAAATCGAACCCCTGGAGGGAGCAATGCAGAGGAGCTAATTAAATATTGCCGATCAAGCGACTCCGCGAAAAATAACTCGAAGGACGAGTGGTCAGGCAAGCTTGAGAGTCGACAGACATAGCTGCACAAAAATATCTCTCGCTGAAGGCTCTGCGGCTTCAGCATATATACTATGCACAGGAATGGTTGGAAAGGCCCCTGTAGCGACTCTTATGCCACGATAGTGAAGGCATTCAATCGACGTAACACAGATGGACGTGTCGACGAATAAACAACGCACCCGTAATCAGGCTTGGATCGGACCAAAGAGCGATAAAGACGAAGAAGGACGGTCCGATCAGCTCCCCAGGATGTGCCACTTAAAACACGTAAAAGATTAAGAGAACGGTCACAGTTTGCTTTTTTAAGAGAACGGTCACACTTTGCTTTTAAAAAGGAAATGTAATAAGCCCAACTCAGCTTTCGGTCAAAGATCAAACCCAAAAATTTCACCTCATCTGCAAACGGAAGGACCTCCGCCACAAGATGGAGAGAGGGCGGAGGGAAAGCCTTCCGGCGCCAGAAATTGATGCAGATGGATTTCTCGGCAAAGAAATTAAAGCCGTTAGCCTTACTCCAGGCGCAGAGACGGTCGATACAGCTCTGGAGACGGCGTTCGAGCAGACAGGTCCGCCATGAACTGCAATAAATGGCAAAATCGTCGACGAAAAGGGACGAGGAAATGCCAGCTGGAATACAATCAACAATGGGGTTGATAGCTATAGCAAAAAGTGTGACACTGAGTACAGAGCCCTGCGGTACACCGTTCTCTTGAATAAAACGTCTAGATAAAACCGAGCCTACACGTACACGAAAGACGCGGTCCCTCATAAACTCCCGAAGAAATATGGGAAGACGACCGCGGAAATTCCATGCTTGAAGTGTATGTAAAATGCCGCCCCTCCAACAAGTGTCATAAGCTTTCTCTAGGTCAGAAAACACAGCCACTGCTTGACACTGTCTCAGAAATCCGTTCATAATATGCGTCGACAGAGACACCAGATGGTCGACGGTAGAGCGATGGCGACGAAATCCGCACTGAGCGTTCGCTAGAAGTTTCTGAAGCTCAAGCCACCATGTCAACCGCCCGTTGATCATGCGCTCCATTATCTTGCAAATGCAACTGGTGAGGGAGATAGGGCGGTAGCTGGAAGGTAGTTGGCGATCCTTCCCAGGCTTAAGGATAGGGACAATGGTGGCTTCGCGCCAAACGGAAGGAAAAAAGCCGTCTTGCCAAATACGGTTACAGACCTGTAAGAGAAACAGTTTAATGTCGGCTGAAAGGTTCTTTAACATCAGGACATGAATACCGTCCGGCCCACGAGCGGAGTGCTAGAGCAATGAAGAGCGTGCTCCAGCTCCCTCATTGTGAAAAGTTCATTATAACACTCCTTATTACCAGACCGAAAATTAAAGGTCTCGGAATGCAGTCGGTCTTTGAGAGTGTGAAAGCCGGCGGAATAATGGGCAGAACTGGAAACCGCCTCAAAGGCAGTACCCAGAGTGTTAGCAATGGCAGCCGGATCCACTATGGTGGCATTCAAACCTGAAGGCCAGACACAGTACAATGCGACACTTTACCGGAGAAACGACAAAGCTTATCCCAAACAACAGATGAAGGCGTAAAGCGATTAAAAGACTCGACAAAACGAGTCCATGACGCCTTCTTGCTATCCTAAATAATGCGACGAGCCCTGGCGCGCGATTGTTTAAAAGTAATCAAATTATCAAGTGTAGGGTGTCGCCGAAAAACCCTAAGTGCAGTTCCACGGGCACGAACGTCGTCCCGACAGTCCTCGTTCCACCACGGAACCGGAATACGTCGAGGGTGAGAGGACGAACGGGGAATCGTGCGTTCGGCGGCAGATAGCATAGTAGAGGTAAGGGGGTGCACCATTTGGTTAACGTCAGTGAAGGGCTGGTCCTCAAAACCCACCAGGCTGGAATACAAGCTCCAGTCGGCTTTTCTGAATATCCAGGTAGGTACTCTGAAATGCTGGACGTGGTGAGACAAAAGAGAAACGATGCAGGAGTAATGATCGCTGGAGTAGGTGTCAGTGACGATGTTCCAATGCAGACCACTAGCAAGCTGGAGTGAGCAAGCGGCAAGGTCCAAGTGAGAGAAGGTACCAGAATAATCCGAAAGAAAAGTAAGTTCACCTGTATTGAGGATGGAGAGGTTGAACTGATCAAAAAGGTCGGAAAGAAGAGTTCCCATCGCACAAGCCCTTGGCGAACCCCACAGGGGGTGATGGGCATTAAAATCTCCCAACAGAAGAAATGGTGTTGGGAGAGCGGACAGGAGATCTCGAATTTGCGCGAAAGCGAGGGGAGACGATGGAGGTGAATACAGAGAGCAAAAAGAAAAGAAAAAGCCGGGTAATTGAAGCCTAACGGCAACAGCTTGCAAGTCGGACGTAAGAGTGAGAGTTTGAAAATAAACGTCATTACGCACTAACAACATGACACCTCCATGAGCAGGAGTACCCTCATCCGGTTCAAGATCGTAGCGCACCGGAGTATACCCTCAGAGCTCAAAGCGATCATGAGGGCGAAGCTTAGTCTCATGCAAACACGGCCATAGGTGAATGGGAACGCAATAAAAGTTGCAGTTCCGCCCTATGCGATCGTACACCACGTAAATTCCAGGTCAAGATAGCCATTAAGAAAAGGGGATAATCTGTCTACTTAGAAGGGCGGCTTAAATAACCTTTTGCTTAACCTTTGGGCTCGGGCTTTTGGTATGGAGTTGGTTAGACTCCATAGGCTCCTCGAAGGGAGGGCCCACGCGCTCAGAACCAGAAACCGATTCCAGCGCCGAGAATCGGTTCTTGATGGCAATGGGCGAGGTGTGCCGCTGAGCGCGGCTTATCCTAGGAGCATCCTGGGACTGCGACCTTCGAGGAGGAGAAGGTGAACTTTTCTTACCGCGCGCACGCGGAGGGTCTTTCAGAAAATCTTCTCTCCGAAGTCTGCGCTTTGGCTTCTTTTCAGTGCCTTGCGACTTCAGTACCTTAGGACCAGCTTTTGATGGCTTGATAACAGTGCCAGAAATGGACGGCCGGATGGCAGTGGCGGTCAATGCAGTCATGGCCCAGGTCTGTGTTTCGGCATCCTTCCGGGGTACAGGCGAGGCAACAACAGAACTAAATGTACCCGATCGCAGGAGCGAATGTTGGCGCGCACCGTAACGCCTCCGGGCTTCGGCGAAGGAGAGTTTCTCTTTTACCCGGATCGCCTTCTCGTCCAAGTACCGCGGACAGTCGGCAAATGAGGCAGAATGAGACCCTTTGCGATTAACGGGGGCTGTTGAACAGGTACCTGCGTGTGAGGGCTGGCTACATGATGCACAGATGGTAAGGGCACTCTTACATGAGACTTGCGTATGCCCAAAACGTTGGCATTTAAAACAACACAGAGGTCTAGGAATATAAGGCCTCACCGCAATACGCTCGTACCCTGCTGAAAGACTCGTGGGCAGATCAACACCATCGAAAGTGATAAACAGGGTACGAGTTGGTACCAAAATACTGTCGCGTTTAGCCTGCACTCGATGAACAGCTGTCACCTTTTGATCAGAAAGATAGTCGACAAGTTCTTCGTCCGACATACCATATAGGCTATGGGTGGAAACGACGCCTCGACAGGAATTCAAGGTGCGGTGCTTCTCAACACGGATGGGACTTACAAGGACTTACTCTGCTGTTCGGATTTGGTTTGAACCAGCAATGAACTAATCCGAAGACGAGTGCAGGACTGGACCGCACCTGCAATAGTCAATGCCCTTCTGTATAATAAAAGGGTTCACCTTCTCAAAACTTTGTCCTTCTGTTCGTGAAATGACCAAGGAACAACCAGTTGTCGGTGGTGCTACTTCTGTTACATAGACTTTATGGCGCTTATTGGTTGTAATGGAGAAAGCGGGTTCCATAGCGAAATAAATCCTCCACCATTGCAACCGTCTCCCACCTCGAGCTCTGACTTCCCGGGCGTTACCCCGGCTTGGGTGAGTGGCCTATCTATACCAAACTCACCCCAGGGTACACCTCCCAGTACATAGACAAAGGGACCCAATCGCCGCCAGAAGTCAGCAGCTCATGCAATGGCCCCCCGCGGGACTGCAGTTGAACAGCGGATACGAACACAAACCCTACATGACGACCCCGGGTGGTGGGGATGACAACATTACCCACTCACCCAGCTGCACACCCAGTGCGCGGGTATCCGTCAGGCTGTGTCCACGGAGGATTAAAATAAAGAAACTGAAAGTGTGGGGAGTTTCGTACTCAAGGTAGGCCGGCGAAAGAGTAAAATAGATGTGTAAATGAATGAACGTGGGGCGAAATGTGCATAAATAGAAGAGAGAATAAAGAAACGATGGCGAGGGCGTCATGGAATGAAATGCATAGAACGCACGAGAGCCTACCTTGAGTCCCCCGGTCACGAGAACGAAACCACCTCGACCGGACGGGGATGAAGGGATGAATATGGCGATGAGTGGCTCGGGAACCCCCGGGTACGCAAAACCCGTACTCACATAAGGTGAGCCCCTGGGGGGATTTCCGCCGTGTAATCTTTCAGTAGGTTATCTAGAAAACAGAAGGTTGCCAATATATCGTATAGGTTAACTATAATGAATTGTGATTAATTGAAGTATGACAATTTGTATTGTGAACAGATAATACGAGGGCCATGAGAAATTTGTAAAAAGACATAATGAAAGTAAAACCTATCAGACCAAGTCGAGTTATTAAACATGTGCAAACACAAGGCGTAATTGCCATGTGATTGGTCTTGAAACCGAAGTTGGTCACACGAGTGACTAATTATAATTAGTCTTTATCGCTCACTCTTTATCGCTGGTGATTCTGAAATATTTATGAATAAGCTTGTGGAAATGCTTATACATTTCAATAGAGAACAATAGAGAGTAGTCCTATGTGGGGATTTCAATATTAATGATTGGTAAATGTCCGTTAAACTATTGGTTTAAAAATTTGCTTAGATCCGTTGGGCATTTCTGTACCAATTCTGAACCTACAAGAATCAACTAATGTTTAGACAACATTGTAACTAATTTAGATATGCAGCGGTATAATATTGAGTGAAGACAAATTTAGATATTTTAGTGATTGTTTATCTCAAATTAAATGGAGGACGATTCTACTCAGTAATAATTTGAATGCTGAGCATACCTTTGATGAATTTTTAACTATGTTTTTATGCTATTCAATTTGTGTTTTCCCAAAAGGAATGTTAAATATTTTAATGGTGAAATTCGTGGTAAAGCTAAAAATAAATTTTGGTTTACTTCTGACTTTCAACCGATGAGGAAATGTTTACTATTCTGTTACAATATATAAATGTACAGTACTGAAGATGCTAAAAATGCTTTTAAGAGGACTAGAAATGAATATAGAATATTAACGTCTCAAGCCAAAAAACTTACAAATGCTAAATTTATTGAAATATCTAATAACAAAGTTAAAGCTGCAAGGAATGTTATAAATAGAACGGTTAAAGGAGAAAATTCTGCTTCTATTAATTTTTCTCCTAACCAGGTTAATAGCTTTTTATATAAAATCTGTACAAGAGGTAAAGAGAAATATTTTGAAGCCTAATAAACTGGCGTTTGATTACTTATCAAATTGTGAGGTGCCTGTAGTTTTATTTCAACTTGAGGAAGTGTCATGTATTGAAGTGTTGAATGCCGTTGCTAAAATGCATAATTCTGATTCCAGAGATATTTATGATATTTCAATTAATTTGCTAAAGAAACTAATTGGTTATGTTGTCTTGCCATTAACTATCTGTATAAATAAATGCTTCAATGAGGGCATATTTCCAAGTAAACTTAAATTAGCAAAAGTAATACCGGTTCATTAAAGAAATGTCAAGGGTCGTATTCTTGTTCAGAAATTTGTCAATTGTGTACTGTTTGAGTATATGTGTGTCTCATATTTAGCATACTTTCACAGTATTATTAACTATGGTATTTTACTTTGGGGTAATAGCTCATATATCCAAGATGTATTACTTGTGCAAAAGAAAGCTATAAGAATTATGGCCAAGATATCTACTAGAACACATTGTAAACTCTATTTTAAAACATATAATATTTTGACTTTTATAAATTTGTCCATTTATACTGTATTGGATTTTATGAAGCAGAATCAACATATGCATGACACGAGATCCAACATTCATAATTATAATACCCGAAATGGTCAAATGGTTGATATTCCTCAACATAGACTTAAGTACAAAGTGTAGTTTATATTATTAATTTGTATTCTATTGTATATACTGACAATGTCTATTGTAGTTATATAACTTTAATGGTAATAAAATTGATATTGATATATTGAATCTAAAGCACTCGTGTGCACTATGTTAGAAGTTCTACTTTTAGGCCATGCTGTCTAAAAACATCTTTAAGATGAAAATTTAATGCTTCCTGAAGAAATTTCTCTATAAAAGTGGGAAGATCCTTCTCCGCATACAAAATTGTGTTAACCAATAGAAACGCATACAATTACACCCCCAATCATTTGGAGGGAGACATCACTATATACTGCAAATTTAATTACAATGACTCAAATGACATCTAAGCAAGTATGTACATTGTTACGTACCAAAAGGTATAAAGTTAACAATGTTAAAGCATGATTAGTGCAAATTTTCAGAATTATAAAAAATATTTTAAAGATTTTGACAGTATAAATGTATCCATACAATTTAAGATATTTTTACTGCACATAAATCCAATATCTACATATACTGAGGAACTACACGTATACAATTTTAAAAAATCATAGTAGCCAAATTAATGGAGATAAAATTCTCATTTTTAATACACACAAGGAACAAATAGTATTACAGTTAGCTTATTGTGGCAGTTTTCAATAGCTTGCATGTTATTAGTTATAGAATTGTTTGAAAATGTACCAAGTTTTAAACTTTTTGTGCGTGGTGTTTACAGAATTATTTTTCGTGCATTAAATAGACCGATTTCTTTTGTGTGATATCTAATTTTGCGTTGAAAGTATGTTTTTCATTTGTGGGAAGAACAAAATTTAAACTCAGGATTTTCGACGTTGTGTTTTTTCCTCAACTTCCTCATTAACGTTTCAAATGACTTGACAAATTTATATCTCCGCCAGTTTAAATCACACGCTGATGAAAGTATAAGATGGTATATATAAAAAAATTGCACCACTAAGTGCATATATAATAATTTTGCAAACACACATGAAACGTTTTTAAAAAATCAATGCAATTTTCAAAAACTAATGGCATGAAAGATTTTGAAAAACGCGGCAACAAAATATGGTACCAAGTTTCTTTGCAAGTATTCATCTCCATTAATTTGGCCGCTAGAATTTGTTAAAGCGAAGATGAATACTTTTGTCCCCCTAAGTATATTTCTCAGTCCTGTTTTACAACAGGCATCTATCCGTTCATATCGTATACGAGATTAACAGGCTTGGTACTAAGGATTCTATTGTTATAATGCTTATGGCAACATATTTTGTCGACATAGAGGGATTTATTTTAAACCTTGACTGCAAAGAACTCGGGCGAATAATTAACTGAGCTAAATAGTAGAGCGAAGGCACTGCCACGTCAAATGTATCAACAGCTCCTGCAGATGTTTTAAGACCTGCGATTGGCATTAGTTTCGATTTTCCGGCCACACGCCTTAACATCCCATACGACAGAAGCTCTACGTCTTTTTGCTATCCTTAATAGCTTGTCTAGACTTGACACGTATTTTCTTGTTTTGGATCAGGTTATCCAATGCAGGGAAACGTTGGAAATCCTTAAGAGCACGCATGGCATTTCGGCATTCATCGGTCCACCAAGGGACTGGAAATCGACGGGGGTGGAAAGTCGACCAAGGAATAGATTGCTCAGCAGCAGATAGAATCGCATTTGTGATATTTTCGGTTAAAACGTTCACAGAATCGTAATTAAACACAGCCAACCGGGAGTAAAGGTTCAGTTGACTTGATCCAAGCCCCACTAGACAAACGTGCAAAACATATATCTTGTGAGACTAAAAAGACGTGGCAAGTGGTCATTGGAATGTACATCACAGATGAAATTCCATTGTAAGGAAACAGCCACCTGTATTGAAAGGCTGAAACAAATGTAATCTCTCTGGCGTTCAAAAGAGCGAGGTTATAATTCTCCAGGAAATCGGCGATTAATTTGCCTCTCGCAGAAGCCCAAGGTGAGCCCCAAAGAGGGTGATGGACATTGATGTCTCCCACCAATAGAAAGTGTAGGTAACTGGGAAATTAGATCTTCTAAATCGGATGAATGGCAGTTTAATACTTACAGCAAGTGACTGGATGTTAAACTGTATGGATACCGATTCCACAAATATATCACCTCTGATGAGCATCATAGTGTGCCCGTACTCTCTCCGGTGAAAGATCACATCATACTGGGGTATACCGCCTGACTTGAAAGCTGTATTGCGGACGGAGCTTAGTCCCTTGTAAACATACGTCCAACGGCTCATTCTTGTTGAGCAAAAGTTCAAGCTCTGATCGATGTATTCTAATTCACCCATGTTCCATTGTAGGATGGTCATAGAAATTATAATGCAATGTTCTCAATCGTAAGAGTCCTCTATGTTGAGGACAGCCGTGATCGAATCAAGTTACCCTTTTTCTTTGTTGTCGGGCTAACAGCTTTCTCCTGCCTCTTTTTCACTGTCGTTCTGACAACGTGAGCAGAATCTTCCTGCTCCAGAAGCTGAGATCAGCGAAGATGTAAATCGCCAATCTGAGTGCTTCACAGAAGATTCCTTTGAGGAGGATCTTCGAGATGATCATGGGCCTTTTTTCCCTCTTAGATGTTCTGGGTGCAGACAAGTTGGTTCTGTCATAGCTGGTCCTGAACTTTATCAGCAATAAATTACGGGCTAGCCAACCCATTGGTTCAGGTCGATGAGATCTTTTCAGTAACAGACTTGGAGGATGTTGATGCAGATACCGGTGCTGCTTTGAAAGTGACCTAGCCACGAGAATCTTTTCTGATATAGTGGCCCCGTTAATATCGCTGGACTGAATTGCGATTTCTCGGCTCGGTACCGGTTTAGTTGCAACTGAGCTATAGGTACCGAACAGAGGGTTGGCGTATACGCAGGAATTTCCGGGCTTCCTTCTCCCTAACCCGGATCGCTCTTTCCTCCACAAAACGGGAGCATTCTCGGGAACTTGATGGATGTTCACCGTAGCAGTTAACACAAGTGGGAGCTAACGTGCACGCCATCGTGTAAGCATTCTCCACAGTTAACGCATGTAGTTTCACCGTTACAGAAATCATTTGTGTGCAAAGCGCTGAAACTTGTAGCATCTCAGCGGATTTGGGACAGTCGTGCTCCGTAGTCTAGGGGTACCATACTAACCTCAAGTTCCCGAGGTCGCGGGTACAATCCCGGTGGAGGGCGATGTTCTTCTTCAGGCATAAAAATCCTTAGCATGGCTTCCTTCGGAAGGGAAGTAAAGCCGGTGGTCCCGTGTCGTAGATTTACGGCACGTAAAAGAACCTCACACCTGATAAGATGTCTCTGAGCAAACTTACCGATCTTTCACGCCCAGTAGAATGGAACGCTAAGAACCATAACAGTTAAAGAGCGGCCATTAATAAAGAAAATCAATTTCAAGGATTCGGGAGGAAAGGCCTGACTTACATGGCTTCATACCTTTGAGGAAGATCTACTCGGCCAAAGGTAAGGAGCAGGGCGCGAATGGGCACGAATTCACCTCTTTTTCTGCTGAACCTGATATACGGATGTAACATACCATCCAATGGACGGGTGTTTACCTCGCCGTGCAAGGAGTTAAAGGTCCTGTGTATCTCAACTCGTACAGAATGGCTGGCTAATATATTTGCTGTCGATATTCTCGCTGCTTGGGATGCTGCATGTGCTTCAACCAGGAGCGAGTTCTAATGCATGACTTAACTGACCAGCAATTTTATCGATGCCCTTTTGGATTATGAGTGGGCTAAACTATATAATTTCCTACCCTCCTCTCTTCTACAGATAACCAAGTAGCGAGGACCGCAAGACTCGACTAGGTCTTTTCCATTCTGTTTTGGTTTTCCATGTCGAAAATATCCATTACAAATGTCTCCGATGGCATACTCACATCCTGGACGTCATTCCGGCTTAGGTGAGAGTCCTGGCCCAGACACCTTTAGGTCTTAAATCCTAACTTATAGACGGACCCAATCGCCTTCAGGAGTGTAGCAGCTCATGTAATGGCTCCTCCCTGGGACAGATCTTTATCAGCGGATACCAACACGGTCCTACATGATACCCAGTCACCCCTTGCGACTCCCCTCCTCCGTCTCGCACAGTGGTATCCGTGACTATATTCAGAAAGGTAACTGGTAGTTGGTCAAACATGCTTGGGGACCAAAGTTGATTAGGCGTTTGGCATAAGTCCTCTTAGAGGAATTCAATGGAGTGAGTGGCTCGGGACCCCGGGAGCGCCAATCCCGTACCTACCGTAGTAGGCCCCTGGGGGGGGGGGGCTAGGGAAGATGAGGATTAATCCTGGCTAAAGAAAATGTTCCATCCTTCAGCCGGGAATCAAATTCTGAACCTCTGGATGTGGTATTTGCTGCTGTTGTTTTTAGAGGTAACAGCCAGTTTTGAGTTGCACACAAGCAATCTACAAGTGATGAATGCTCAACAAAACTGATGGAATCAGGGTGCACATATGTTGGTATTTCTCTTGGTGTCAATTTACCATCGGTTTGCGACTAGAGTGTGCTCTAGAGACTTATATTTCACGCCCGCCTTGAATAAGTTCCACAATCAATAGCGTAACATGCACAATAACGATCTAATATGCTGTCCGTGGGAATGAGATTAATAAGAAGGTTTAAACTTCACCAAGTCTTTCTTCTTCCCAGGAAAGCTTTCCGTTAACTGTAAATATTTTATTTTGTTAATGGAACGCTGTCAATTGCCAAAATCATATCAGCGCCACGGCTTATTTTACTATAATTAAATTCAATAACAGCCCGCCTTGCAACAATATGTATGTAATAATTATTTAAAATGTATGTAACAGTCATTGCAAATGCTTATTTTTATTGTAAACATATTTTAATAATGTTATGTGAATACATTACATACTCTAATAATGCAAGAACTGTGAGAATACGTTTTAGGTTGCTAACAATGAATAATAAATGACGTAATTGTGGCAATAATGTGTTTAGGGTTTTGAAATGTACTGGTCATGATTAGAGCGACGATGACGTAAATTCTGTAACAGTTTTAAATTAGCCAATGAACAGCAAAGAAACGTTTTAAGTTAAATGCAGATATTCTATTGGACTAGAATTACCCAATCAGAGACTTGTAATACCGAAGCTTATGGGTTTTGACCGTTGAGGTTACTCAGTTGCTGGCACAGAACAGCAAACTATTAGAAGTGCAACTCTCGTGTTAAATGTTGGAAACACGAGGGCGATCGCAGCGTGAGTAGTGATCTGGGATGGAACTAAACTATGAAAAATCGTGCTCTCGGATGATGACGTCACTCGTAATTAGCAAGTTTCACCACACCATTTAACACTATTAATGTCATTGTCACTCTCTGTGCTCTGACTTGAAGCACCATCACTGGACACAAATAGCCACAACTTAACTCCAGCTTTCCATTGTGTATATCCTAGAATTAAATAGAACACACATGTTTAAACTACCCTTAAAAGTAGGTTTCTGAAAAGAGAAATTGCTTACATTAAGGAAAAATTTGTGGTTAAAAACTCCTTGTGATTATATTACACACTATCCACTGTAAACCAGAGTTCTCTCTGATGTAAACAAAGCATATGCTTCCTCTTGTCTTGAAACTAAGCACTACGCTTATGCCAATGTAAATAGTTCCTTAAACGTATTGTGTCATGAAACATTGGAGTAGGAAAGGTATAGAACTACACATTTTATTGTGATTATCGTAAGAACTCATTGTTAAAGGTTATGGATATATAACAACTGTTAAGAGATTACAAAATATGATTTTCTTAATTCTACCTGCTATTGCATTAACAATCAAAGAGTATCTTTTTGTTAATTACCAACTGTATGGATGACTGCTATTTTCTTGCCTATATGAGAAATGCAGCAATGAATTCGCAGCGGTGCTATCTGAGTACCAAATACTCTTTGCATAACACAGGAAATATGATAAGCAAACAGTCATTCATAATACGCTAGCACTCATATGCTCAGCTCAGGTCAAATATTTGATTTTATCAGTTAGTGTTTGAGTTCCCATGACAAAGGAAGAAGTGCATAGTGTGAATAAGCTGTTTTAACACAAAACTGGGAAATCGTTAAAAAGTGGCAAAAAAGTTTGGTTGATAAAGTGCTAAATGAGAAGGAAATAACACTTTTTATTGTAAAACCACCACCACTTTGTGTTACTTGAACAAAATAAAATTCAGTATATGCAAAGGATCCATGGATCTTTTCATTGAAGGTTCAATGAATCAGATCTTTTGAAGGATCCTTCGAACTGCTATTTATAGTGAAATTTAAACACTTTTCATTAAAAAAAATTACTAACCTTCTGTGAATTCAGAAAACTAAGCTTATATATATATATAAATAAGCAAACCTAATGCTAACCTTCCATAAATTCAGAAACCTAAGCTTATACAAAAAAAACTAACCTCCCATAGTAACTTGGATGCAATGTGCTGTATATTAAAAGTGTTTAAAATACTCAGTGTGTTAAAATGTTCACTATAAATAACAGATCAAGGGATCATTCAAAAGATCCAATTCATTGAAAAGAGCCATGGGTTGTTTGCATATACACAATAGTGGATGAGTATATACAATCAGACAAAAAATTCAATGCCATGCCTGAGATTCAAACCAGCAATCTTTAACTTGCCATACCACTGCTCTGCCATCTAAGACTTTCTCTACTCACAGTAAGCTATTTTCATAAGTATTCTACAAATGATTCATCATATATCGTGATCAACTTCATGTTTATCATATGTGTTAACTTAAAAGGCTTCAATACATTTAAAAAATATTAAATGCCCATTATTTCAAAACCTTTGATTTTTGCACAAAAACAACACGATCATTTAAATGCCTATACATTTCTTATAATATCCTGCAACTTAATTACTACTGCACAATGTATCTTTAAGGGAAGGATTTTGTATCATCAAAATTGCTACAAAGTTTAAATGGTAGAAAACAGACACGAAAGATTGAAACCACTTTGGAATTTCAAAGCCTCAGAACACATACTGAAACTGCTAATTTCACTCAAAACAAACACTTCAGTTATTCTTGGAAACAAATGCTTTTGAGCATCTGTAATAACAGATTACAAGGACATTGTGAAAAAAGCTACCAGAATTTCTATTTTCATACACCATGCCCAGTTCAAAAAAGGACATAGTGGCAGTTAGATAAAAATGCCCAAAAAGGGTGAATTACTGAAATATATGTGAATGATATCAAATATCTTTCCTCCTTCTGTATTAGAAAATTTCATTTGGGCACTGTCTTAAAAGAATTATAGTATCATTGGCATGCTATCCTTGACAGTTAGTGTGTCAGTCCACCAATAATCCTACATTTTTTAATTATACAAGAGTATCACTCGCATGATCTGCATCTATGTGTTTGAATATTAGCACAGTAACATGCTAATTAATTTGCATTAAAGGTTGATTTTACCTTACCTACTTTTGGCTGTGATCTCCACCCATCAATTATGAAGTGCAAACACGAAAATTAATCATATATTCCACTGTCTGGATGACTCACAATATCTGAAAAGTAAATCAGGACAATATAAAATTCAGCAACACTAAGAAGCTCTTAAAAACTTAACCTTTCATCCAGCACTCTCATGGTGGAAACTTAATAACATACCTTCAGATTCTATGTCACCATTCGGGACTCGAACCACAACACTGGAAGGAATGTAAATCGTAGGCGTATCCCCTCTGTCTGGACGGCTCAATGTATCTGAAAATTAATTCGTTATATAAAAATGTTGCAACATACAGTAACCTATCAGTTTTCTACCTCATTCTACGAATATCACTGAAGTTAATAGAAAATACCAATATTACAACAAATATACATTCAATCAGAAATAGCCTAAATGTATGATTACCGTCTCGGCTTTGTTCCTGGTGAAAAAACTTCGGGCGAAAACTTCCAGCTATAAAAATCCAAGATGGTCCCTTTCTTCGTGCCTCTGCCATTTAGTTCGTTACGAACGTCCAAACTTGAAACAGCCAATCAGAAAATTCGCCTTTCCCGCAAAAGTACAACTAGTGACACACCGTGTCCATGTGGGGAGTTAGTGCCCTCGGTTTCCACTTAGCCAATCCAACCATCACCCCTGTGGTTGCTGGCGAGACTTGGTAGTGTATAGAAGGAAAAATGTGTTCTCTACGAGTGAATAGTAAAAACAGATATACGCGTTAAGTGAATGTATAAAAGTTTCTCACAGTTCTTCAAACAAGTGTAGTGCTGTATAAATATGTGCAAGAATTTAAATAAAAGAAGTTAATTAAAAGTTTAATTCTCTGATGTCTACAATAATTGTCATACCGCGCCCTACCCAAGATACATGACCCTAAAGTAAGACTGACGCAGCCGAGGCAAATTCAAACAGTAAATTTACGTAAGCATAAAAATTCAAACCTACGCCCAAAGCGTGTTACAAACTACATAAAGCAACTATTACATTTAACATTTCTTGAATTTTACGTAAACATTTATTACGCAACAACAGCAGCAAATTAACCTCTTCAAGTTAGCTTCCAAGCGTGTGGCTAACAACAACAACAACAGTAAAACTTCAACAGTAGAACAAAACACACTTCTTCAAATTGGCTTCCATACGGGGTGCAGTTAAATTTAAGGCATTAATTCATCTTCAACTTTATTTAACTCTGTACCAGTTTCATTTAATTTATTATTAGTTTCCTTTCCCAGTTCTGTACTAGTTTCATTTGATTTATTATTAGTTTCCTTTTTAGTTCTGTACTAATTTCAGTTAGTTTATTACATAACCCTACTTTCATTTCATCTAGCAAATTATTATTTTCATTTATCTTATTATTAGTTACATTGAACATATTTCTTTAAATCTTTACTTAACCCTACTTTCAGCTCTGTTCAAGATTCAGTTATAATATTACTTAACCCTACTTTCATTCTTCTTATCTCTACATTACATTCATTTATTGCTTTCAGAAGGCACATAAATTATTGTTGCGCGAAGGATCCTTGCTCTTGTTGGCTAGATGTCTGAGGATTTCTTTCTTCTGTTGTTTCCTGTACTGACATTTGTAAAGGTCCTTGCATACTACTGCTATCTCTTTCTACATCTACCTCTGAATTTTCAGATAACTGCTCATCTACATCTAACCTATCTGTTTTCTCAAGTTCTGATTGTAAATCTACATTACAATCTGTAATGGCTGACCTAAGCTCAACTATTTTCATGTTTGCATTGTTTACAGTTTCCATCTTGCTTTGTATATTTGCCTTTGAACTGCTTAATTTTAGTTTTCCACTTCTTAATGGCATGAATTTTGCTCAAAAATAAGAATATATTTTCTAAACTTGATAATAATTACAATATAAAATGGAATTTCTTGGCCTTTTGTTCTGGTTGTTATTAAATTTTAATACTCAGTGTTCCCGAGTAGTTTGTTGTTGAGATATTAACCATGTGCCCCTTACGCCTGAAGAATTGTTGCTATCCTTGGATTCTGTTGACGATCTTGAAATTCTGAGATGTAGTCTCGTGGTTTCGTTGATTCTGGTCGTTTCGTTTTTGTCGATCTTTTCTTCTCTGACGTCACAAGTTCTTGTCGTCTTCGAAGCCCCACAGTTGGTCGCCAATTTGAAGAAGTTGATAGGTAGATGCTCTATGTTTAACTGCCCCACGTATGGGACGCCAATTTGAAGTTGATAGGTAGATGCTCTATGTTTAACTGCCCCACAGTTGGTCGCCAATTTGAAGAAGTTGATAGGTAGATGCTCTATGTTTAACTGCCCCACAGTTGGTCGCCAATTTGAAGAAGTTGATAGGTAGATGCTCTATGTTTAACTGCCCCACAGTTGGTCGCCAATTTGAAGAAGTTGATAGGTAGATGCTCTATGTTTAACTGCCCCACAGTTGGTCGCCAATTTGAAGAAGTTGATAGGTAGATGCTCTATGTTTAACTGCCCCACAGTTGGTCGCCAATTTGAAGAAGTTGATAGGTAGATGCTCTATGTTTAACTGCCCCACAGTTGGTCGCCAATTTGAAGAAGTTGATAGGTAGATGCTCTATGTTTAACTGCCCCACAGTTGGTCGCCAATTTGAAGAAGTTGATAGGTAGATGCTCTATGTTTAACTGCCCCACAGTTGGTCGCCAATTTGAAGAAGTTGATAGGTAGATGCTCTATGTTTAACTGCCCCACAGTTGGTCGCCAATTTGAAGAAGTTGATAGGTAGATGCTCTATGTTTAACTGCCCCACAGTTGGACGCCAATTTGAAGAAGTTGATAGGTAGATGCTCTATGTTTAACTGCCCCACAGTTGGTCGCCAATTTGAAGAAGTTGATAGGTAGATGCTCTATGTTTAACTGCCCCACAGTTGGTCGCCAATTTGAAGAAGTTGATAGGTAGATGCTCTATGTTTAACTGCCCCACAGTTGGTCGCCAATTTGAAGAAGTTGATAGGTAGATGCTCTATGTTTAACTGCCCCACGGGACGCCAATTTGAAGAAGTTGATAGGTAGATGCTCTATGTTTAACTGCCCCACGGGACGCCAATTTGAAGAAGTTGATAGGTAGATGCTCTATGTTTAACTGCCCCACGGGACGCCAATTTGAAGAAGTTGATAGGTGGATGCTCTATGTTTAACTGCCCCACGGGACGCCAATTTGAAGAAGTTGATAGGTAGATGCTCTATGTTTAACTGCCCCACGGGACGCCAATTTGAAGAAGGAATTGTTCTTCAACAGTTATTTGGTTCACGTAATATATTACGTAAACTACTTTGTCTGCCCCGCAGTTGGGAGCCAAACTTAAAGATGTGTGTTTTGTTCTACTGTTGAAGTTTACTGTTGTTGTTAGCCACACGCTTGGAAGCTAACTTGTAAATGATTTTGCTGCTGTTGTTGCTTAATATATGTTTACGTAAACTTGAAGAATTGTTTTATGTAATAATATTTTTATTTATGTAGTTTGCAACACGCTTTGGGCGTCGGTTTGAATGTTATGCTTACGTAATATTTCTTATGTTTGAATTTGCCTCGGCTGCGTTAGTCTTGCTTTAGAGTCAGTCTTGGGTAGGGTGCGATATGACAATTATTGTAGAAATCACAGAATTCAAATTTTAAATTAATTTCTTTTAATTAAAATTGTTGCACATATTTATAAACCACTACACTTTTTAAAGAACTATGAGAAACTTTTTTACATTCACTTAGCACGTATATCTGTTTTTACTAATCACCCGTAGAGAACACATTTTCCCATCTTTGCCTTATCAAGTCTCGTCAGCAACCAAGGAAACTAGAGTATAGAGAAGGTAGGCCACTCTGGCCATTTCGCTCTCATTGGCTGCGCGCCTGTGACGTCATGTGGAAGGTTGAGCACGCGCGCTCATTGGATAGTAATTGAAAGCGAATGCTTTAAACATGTTTTAACATGTACAATTTAAGGCACGGATTGGTATACCCATTGTGTAAACGGTTAAGCAGTAATTAAGGAAGTGTAATATAATGCAATGACATGTTATAAAATATACTTTAATAGTAAGAAACGTTCGTCAACACATTCTACTAATCACAAACCAACCTTATCAGCACCACCACCAAACTATTACTAAAATAAAAAGCAACAAATTATTCTCTGTTTAATCTTAAAAATAGACTAACATTTAAAAGTGGCTGGTCATGCTGTGTTGTAGAATTAGTAGAATGGCACACATTTCCTCGTGTTTCTTTTTTCCATGGTTGCAGCTTTTAATTTTTGATTCAAATGCCATTTCCTAATAAATGTGCGAGTCCTGATCTATAGATAAACAATTCTTTCATTAATTCAGGTAAATTAGAGCATATTATGTAAAAGGTTTTATGCAACAGGTGCCTACAATGTACTAATCGGCGACGTATCAAATACACATAGCACCACAGCGTTGCGTATTATAAACAACGTATCACGAGCAATAGCCGATCTTGGTCAGAGGTATATACGCTTTCCAGCAAATAATGCTGATGTAAGGTCCGTAATTGACGGTTTTAGTGCAATTAGAAGTTTCCAGGAGTGCTTGGAACTATAGATTGCACACACATAAGAATCCAATCCCCTGGAGGGGAAAATGCTGAAGTTTTCCGAAATAGAAAAGGTTACTTTTCACTCAACTGACAAACTGTGAGTGATCATAACCTCCTCATTAGAGACATAGTTGCAAGATGGCCAGGTTCAGTGCATGACAGTACAGTATTTAGGAACTCTAGCCTAAGGGCAAAATTTGAAAATGGTGAAATACCTCATGGGTACTTAGGAGACAGTGGCTATGCTTGCAGGCCATACTTAATCACCCCAATTATTAATCCCCAAACTCCTGCTGAGCAACGTTTTAACAGTGCACATATAAGAACCAGGAACACAGTGGACAGGCAGTATGGAGTTTGGAAAAGAAGATTTCCAGTGCTGTCATTGGGGTTAAGGTGTGACCTGCAAAGTGCCATGGCAAACATCGTAACCAAGCAGTACTACACAATATTGCAAGGAGTTTCAGCTTTGAGGAACCTCCAGATGATCCTGAAATTCAAAGGCTGCTGGATCATCTGCGGAGAGCGAGGGGAGCAGATATTGAGGAAAATGATGCTGTGCCAGCAGAGCATCAAATACATCGCAATGACGCAGTACCAGGAAGAGCAGTGCGACAGGCAATAATAAATCAACACTTTCATTAAGGTATGTATGTACATTTATTTTCATAACAATTGTTATACATCATTTACACTGCTGTTTTTACTCTTCCAATACTTGAGGTTTTCCTTTAAAATCAATATTTTGTAATCTTTTATTTGTATTTCTTTGATATGTTCATTTCTCATTATCTGTAACTGTGAAGTTAGCACCTGCACTCGCTTCTCACAAGCATCTGCAATGCTTGTTGCAGGTTTTGGTTTTGCTGGCATCCTGCATTGCTCCCATCTTTTGGGTGTGTAAGTAGAGGGCAGATGTAATTTTTCAGCTCCTCGTGCTGGCATTGAAGCTGACTGTGATTCAAACTGCTGTGTATAAAAGAAATTGTGATAATTTTATTTTAAATATTACTCATGTATGTGTGAAAGAAGGAAAGAAATCATACTTAATTGTAATACAATAACATAATGTAATATTTTTAAATTATTTCTTTTCTTATTCAATACAATAAATTTTAATATGTAGCCATTACATTTCCGCTACAGACAAAACTACTTTTTCTTTACATTCCCCTCTCCTGTCCGCAAGGAACATAACATCGCTTAAGAAACAATACTGCCTATCTGCACTGGAGCTACTTTACAAATGAGATAAATAACTGCCCAGACTTAAAACTTTTTTAATTTAATGAAAATATAAAATGACATTTTAAAAAGATTTAAGAATAATTTCAATATTTGCAACATACAAGCATACAATTCTATTCCAAATAACTGAGAAAATCAATATGCATCTATATTTGAAGGTACTTTGCATGAACAGCAAGTAACTTTTATAAATAAAATCTTCAAATTTAATGAAAAACATAAAAGGTATTTATTACATATCTCAGCATTATTACTTTCTCTACTACGTAGAGTAAGTAGGGGAAGTATTGTATTCCACTGAGATTTCACCAGAAATACATGTTTTGGGACCCTTTTAATAAAAAAAAAAAGCATTTTTAGAAAAAACATGTCCATGTATGTGTGTGTCTGTGAACAGCATAGCTCAGAAACGAACAGTCAGATAAACACCAAACTTGGTATTTAGGTTTAGTATCTTCCAGAGATGGGACACGAAGGTTTTCAAGAAAATCCCCCACCCCAGATTACCCTTTACATGGAACATTTTTCGAAAATGTCAATTTTCTCAAAAATGGCTAACGATTTTGATTAAAATATCATATGTTTAAGATATTTTCATGACAAATGAAATGTATATATCAAATTTTCTGAGAATGTCTCCAAAAGTATTCTTCATTGTGAGCGACTTTTGCATAACTGGTAAACCATAGGAGATAGACAAAATTTTACTATACAAAAAATGTATATCACGTTAAAATACACAATTTATGTCATATATATCATTTTTGTTGAGTGAACCATTTTCGAGATATTGCTTATTATTCCCTTAAATTTTCCAATACTTATAAATTTTCTCAAATTCATTATTCGTTTTTTTTATGTCCTGAACATGCAAAGAGAATGGAATGCACCACATAGCAACCAGCGCTTAAAAGATTTGACTATCGCTTAAAACCCACCATATTCCCTGTGCATCTACAAGAAAATTAGCAATAAGATTGACATCTCGATAAACATGAAGCATATGGAGAATAAGCGTTTGTAAAAATAGTTTGTACAAGAGTAGAGAAAATCATGTGAGTGTATCACATCCAATTTTTTTTAGCCAAAATTGTTATGCATATACAGTATGATTAATACCAACTGAATTATTCATTAACATTTGCATGCAATCTGTAAAATTTGTATTATATAACAAGATTCATTCTTTAAATAGGTCTATTCATCTATGAATTGCTGTCTGAGAAAGTTTATGTATTAATATACAGCTATGGCTTAAATATGGATATTATTTTTGGCAAAAATTTAAACACGTTCAATTAATCTCAAGATATCTCCACTGTCTGCAACTTCTGCACATCATCATATCATTTTAACAAAATATTTTTGTAATAATAAGTTAAATGTTTGCATAATTTAGAGGTGGAAATAAAATCAGAAATTCACTACAACAAACAAAAACAAATTGTGAGCAATTCCAATTTCACATAAAAACAATATTACTCCTTTTAATGTCTCCAAATATTTGAAACTTTTTCCTGTCAATCCCAAGAATGTCAACTTTCAGCATTTTCAAATGGAACTATCAGAAAATGTTCACATGGATCAATCAGCAGGACCCAGGACCATAGCTTACCATTATATTTTTGAAAATTCAACTTGACAACTTACTAATGACTTTCCTGTTAGAACATATCTAATGTGGGACATGTTTTTCCCCTTGCTATTTCAAAGGTACCATTATAATGAGTGATTCTTCCATTGCCTTATCTTAATCACAATGACAATACTTGGGCAGATATGATTTCAGAATAAGCTGCATAAATGGATTTATTGTTTCATGTTTTTTACTTAAGGAAGAGAGTTGTAACCCAATTTTCTTTGTGATGGAATTATGCAGGGAAAAAACAAAAAGGAATTGACACACTTTCATAGACTTTCTTTTAAATGTTCTTACAATTGAGAAAATGTAAATCGGGGTGACAAATTGACATCTGCTAAAGAGTTGTCCTAACTCTCTATCAGGGGATACTTTCAACCATGGGCGGCTTCTGGGGTAGTACCACTGCAGTGGCACCACTTGTGTCAAAAGGAAAGAAAGAGAAATGTATAGAATTGTGCATAAAGCATTGTTTCCGAGTATGTGTTCCCTCATTTGAACAGGCGCATTAAGCAGTGTGCCCTCTACCGATACCTTTCTGAAGCTCAAAGCCATTCCAGATTGACACCGTCTACGCTCTTAAGCACTATGTATAAGGCTAGGCTGTACGTTTCTACATGGTTCTTGTGGGAGAGGTAGGGGCTAAGATTGCTATGACTGAGGGCTTACGTTCCACCTGCTAGAGTGCAGTAAAGTACAGAACCCGGCGAGTGGAAAAATACATATTCCGTGCTCAACCTTCCTTTAATGCACTGTTACCGTCTTAAGTGCAAGTTAATACTATTTGCATTTGGAAACTAAAATGCAATTAGTAATTAACTTGCAGCAACTAAAACTAAAATGCTAATTTGGAAATGCAAATTAATGCTTAATTAAATGAAATGCAGAAATAATACACTAAAATATTCTTATAAATAAAAATATACATTTTGAAACATAATTATGACATTAGCTTTGAAATTGAGGCGTTGTTTTAATATTTCTATGTTTCATAGCAGCAGGGCTATTGGTAATGATTGAATACGTGGTATCTTATCCACAACAGAACAAAAAGCAAAGGTATTCACCATGTGGTGGGCACCTGCTTTAAAAACAATAGTCAAGTATTTCTGTTATGCAAGTAGTAACAGTTCAGTCCATAAGATGACATAGTCCACCGTGAAGTCAGGTAACTAAAACAATGTAGCTAAGTGTAGAATGATTTCTTTGAGTGAATATAAATTGTCGTGGTAACCTCATGTTATCTTATTGCTGAGTGCCTGTTATTGTTTTACTATTTTGAATTTGGGTTCTTTGTCCTCCGGCTAGCTATTATTACTACTCAGTCGAGCATATCTCTTAAACAGGGTGTGTAAACGGAAAGGATTTTTTACTGAAAGATAACACTGATAAAAGAATTTGGTTTTACACTTTTATTGCCGTCACACTTTATTCATTTCACATAATTATTCTTTATACACACCCGACTGAAACTGTTATATTTTCTAATGTTACTATAATCCCTTATTTGCTGCACATTATTAATTCACATATTTCACATTTATAACTAACTTTACGACGCTAGAGATTCTGTTAAACGGTGTGACATGTAACCCGCGTATGATTCTGATGAACTGAGCGACGTATAACCTTTGTATGATTCTGTTGGACTGCACGACATATTACCCGTGAATGCTTCTATTGGACTGAGCGTTACCCGTCTCTTGGCTTCATAATTTATACTCCCTCACCCGATATGCCTAAAGATTATAACCGAGCTACTATTGGTTAATAAAACGCGCCAACATTAGCTTCTATTTTTATATCCAATCAAAATTACGAACACATATGCTCTAGGGAAGAAATTACCTCCATTTCTACAGAAAAGCACGCTAATCTGACATCATTTGTTCGTCTCTTCTAATTGATAAACAACTCACCCCCTCGCTCATTGTTGCCCGCTCCTATTGTCAGTTTCAGTGAGGCCATGTAAAGTTATTTCCTAACAATGCTTATAATTAACAAACATCTCAAATCAATGTCATACAATAATGCTTATTTACACTACAATCACTCTGGCATTTACATTGTTGTGATATAAAATACTGCCACATATGCCCCACTAGAAACATAATTATAAATATTTACAACTTTTTTTTGGAAATTTTGTAATTGGGTTTTTAGTCTCCTGAATCTTGTAACACACGGTATTTATCACTTGCACATGCATTTAACACACGTCATACATATTGCCTTTTTCTCACCACTATTTACTGGCTCTGGTCTAATGTGTTTATACATACATCTGACATTACAATTTTTTATAGCAAATACTGTACCCTGAACTATTTAGGTCATTGTTACAAAATGGTTATACTTTCTTAGATTATTGACAAAAATTTATACACTCAAGATTTTTAACCTGGTTCATCTTGTAATTATTGAACATATTTACCAAAATATTCATCCTCTACACAAATATATTTACATCTCTTAATTCTACACATAATTTCATATTATCTGTGTGCTACATAAGCTTTAATTATCTTTACCCTTTTTATTGTTTTGTACTTTATATTCACAATACTCTTTGAATTATATCTACATACTTTTACTTTAATATGACATTAAATTACCATTATTACATGCTTCATTTCAAATGTGGTTAGAGTTTACTAAGAAAATGTTCTTTTTCCCCTTTAAACATTTATTTTTGTCCTGAGTTTTATTTCTCCTTTCTTATGACATATATACATAGTTAACCCTCTTACATTCCAATACTTTTTACTGTAGTTTAGCTTTAACTATCCTGGATTTGCTTTTCATCATTTTTTTAGCGGTCATTGCTATTCCCTTTCCTGGATCAAATTGTCTATAGCTAAACATTGCTCGTAGCTGTATCGTAAACTTCCAAAATTTGTTCATGGATAACCTCTTAAAGGATTCATATGAAATTTCACCCCCTGATACCATTTGAAACCAATCCAAAGTTTTCTGAATAACACATCTTTTAACAACTGTCATTTTCAATTCTTCCGGTATCTTTTTAATTTGAGAGTACTCTGACAAGTCTGTAATAAACTGTACTGGATTGGAGTTTTCATTTTGAACAGCTTGGTGCTTGTTAATTTCAGAAGTTAGTTTTTGATCCAAATTTATAGACAAAACTTTAACTTCTTCGGACAACTTATTTCTTTGTGTTTCCGACTCCTTCTGAATTTAAGATATCTCCCCTCTGAAATTAACTTGCACCTGAATTAAATCTGCATTCGTAGCCTCCTTCATCTCTCTTAGCTCACTTGAAATGCTATTCATTTGGCTACCTAACTCTGTACATTTTAAATCAACATGTTCAATTTTAGTATTAACCTCACTTTTTTTTTTAGATATTTCACTGCCCATGTCTGACATCTTCTTTGAAACGTTTCCTATCTCATTTGCTATTATTTCCTGATTTTCGTTTCTTATTCTTGTCATACTACTATCTGGCTCCATAAATTTCTTTTCAATTTCTTCCCTGTTTTGTTCTAAGCTCCTATTAATATCTCCCCTGAATTCCCAATGACTCTTTTCCATAGCTTCCCTTAATTCCCTATGATTCTTTTGCATGTTCAGAGTTAGTTTTTGTTCTAATTTCTCATTACTCTTGCCAATATCTTCCCTTAATTGATCTGATTTTTGCTCTAATTTCTGAATCTTCTGAGTTACTTTTTGTTTTAAACTCCTATCAATATCTTCCCTTAATTGATCTGTAAAATTTCTCAGCATTTCCGTCATCATACTAGCATCAAAATTATCATTTCCTGCTATTCTATTCTCACTTTCTTCACTAATTTTCCCCCCCCTCAAATCCTACATTGTTTGAGCTATTTTCCGTAACCTGTATTGAATTACAGCTAACTGTTACATTATCCCCTTCCATAATTGTTTCTTCAGTATTCTTAGTAGACATTGTTTTCTTAATCCTACCACTTCTCAAGAACATTTAATTTCTTACAATTTTTTTAGGATATAAAACAAAATTTACAATATTGTAACCTTTATGATGATATCTGATGATGTTGCTTTCATGTCCAGCTTCCTGCCCCTCTCTCCTAGATGTATATGTCGCCTCTGCGTCGTACTACGATGGATCTGCGTTGTCTCGCTGTCTTAGTGTCGTAGTTGAATTCCCCTGTTGCCTTTTATTCTCGTAGTTACGATGTCCACTCATCCGCATCGTCGGTCGTTCTTGTGGTTTTTTCTGGAATCTACATCTTGTAGTTAATTTCACTGCTCCATTCACTTCACGTCCTGGTTCCTTCGCCCCTTCCTGGTTATTTTGCCCCACGTTCTGGGAGCCAAATTTGTCGCGATCTTCGTGTTAGTGTTATTGCAGAGTGCCTGTTATTGTTTTACTATTTTGAATTTGGGTTCTTTGTCCTCCGGCTAGCTATTATTACTACTCAGTTGAGTATATCTCTTAAACAGGGTGTGTAAACGGAAAGGAGTTTTTACTGAAAGATAACACTGATAAAAGAATTTGGCTTTACACTTTTATTGCTGTCACACTTTATTCATTTCACATAATTATTCTTGATACACACCCGACTGAAACTGTTATATTTTCTAATGTTACTATAATCCCTTATTTGCTGCACATTATTAATTCACATATTTCACATTTATAACTAACTTTACGACGCGAGAGATTCTGTTAAACGGTGCGACATGTAATCCGCGAATGATTCTGATGAACTGAGCGACGTATAACCTTTGTATGATTCTATTGGACTGCACGACGTATTACCCGCGAATGCTTCTATTAGACTGAGCGTTACCCGTCTCTTGGCTTCATAATTTATACTCCCTCACCCGATATGCCTAAAGATTATAACCGAGCTACTATTGGTTAATAAAATGCGCCAACATTAGCGTCTATTTTTATATCCAATCAAAATTATGAACACATATGCTCTAGGGAAGAAATTCCCTCCATTTCTACAGAAAAGCATGCTAATCTGACGTCATTTGTTTGTCTCTTCTAATTGATAAACAACTCAACCCCTTGCTCATTGTTGCCCGCTCCTATTGTCAGTTTCAGTGAGGCCGTGTAAACTTATTTCCTAACAATGCTTATAATTAACAAACATCTCAAATCAATGTCATACAATAATGCTTATTTACACTACAATCACTCTGGCATTTACATTGTTGTGATATAAAATACTGCCACAAAATGAAAGTTATGAACGTGATCAAAGTAAGTGAATTATTAAAATCTTCATTTAGAACACGACTCTGTGAAAAAATACATCAGATAGACCACTCCTGTATCTGCAGAAGCAAACAAAAATCAATGTTGTATGTTCAATCCAGAAATTTATCAAAAGAACAAATAGATTTGAGGCTGTGAGGTAACAGTTGCATTTTTTGTTATCCTCACGTGTTATCTGGGGGAGATGCCCACTGATATTGGGTATACACGGTCTAAAATGAAAATACATTCAATTCTTTCAATAACTTATTTTTTTTGCAGCTATTTGAAGTTTTAATCATACTTCCTGTAAAAACTGAAATGATGACACACAACCTTATGGCAATGAGGTGACAATATATATATATATATATATATATATATATATATATATATATATATATATATATATATATATATATATATATATATCTTTGGTAAAATTATTTTGGACTTGAAATAAATCCCTTTCCAATGCAAAAATACAAGCAAAGAATTAACAGTGGGAAAATGTATTTATCATCAAACAAGTACTCATATTTTGAATTTACCTAAGAGATATAAACTTGTTGATTAGAAAATTATTCCATTTAAGCATAACTATGTTTAACTTGGAGTCTTATTTTAGTAATGCAGGTTTTTCATTGCAAACCTTACCAAATAAAAGTTTGCACAATGCTTAAAAAATGCCTCGCTCCCAACAGTGCCTTCTTGACATGCTGGAATCATTTTGACATATTGAAAATACTGCACATATATCATATCGAGAAAATTATGAATTCTTACTGAATTTCTATTACTGGAATCGCAATATCCAAGGGCTCCAAGGTGCTTTCAGAGACCCAGCAACATCTGTAAAAGAGAAAAAATTACTGCTTACATAACTGTTCAAATGTATATGCACATTTCATAGTGATTGTTAAGCTCATTACTGTTGGTCACGGAAATATATAGCTTGCTGCCAGTTGGTTTTTCACAATTTCATAGCAATTATTAAGCTTCATTTGCCTTTGGTAAAAGTATGAATGTTGTACATATATAGGCAAAGGTGGATTATCTGTAAACAGGTTTTACAAAAATAAGTATGCCACTACAAAAACAACATTAATAAGTGCATTACATAACAAAAAGGTGACTGTTACTTTTGATGGAAGTAGCATCACAAGGGCATTCTTTTTTAGTTATTTTATGAATTGCTAGTATATGATACACAATATTATACACATTTTATATATTTTGAGTTTTCTATTAGCTGAGGTAAAACTCAAAAGCATACATACAACCCCAATGGGTTAAATAATATAAGTTAATTTTCTCAAATTTTAGTCCATTTTATGTTATACAAGAGCAGCTTTCTTTTGATCACAGAGGTATTATTAAAGATGATTTCTTATTAATGTAATTGGAAATAAACTCCATGAAAATTTTTTATGAGATGGCCTCTTTGCTACAAGCATCATGTAATGGCATCATTGATTTTCTAGTTATACCCTCACTGGCTTCATTACACCTGAGCCTGTTTTAAAAAGAGTATTACTTACGAACTGCTGTTGCTGCCTCCTGATATGCAGCATCAGTGTCCCATGTATTGTCCAACGGTGCTGCTGTTGAGCCAAGCATTTCTTTAAGTTTGGGATGCACACTTTGATGGCATTTAGGCCGCAACTTACTACACTCCTCTCCTTCTAAAAAACATCCCTCGGCTACGCTTTGAGGCTGAGTATCTTACCGGCTTCCGTGGCATTATTCATATGTTGGCACCATTACGTTAGAGCAGCGTAAGACCTAATGCGGGCAAAAGTGACACAAACGAGGGAAACAGTATGACAATTTAGCCTTTATAATAACTAAAAATTGTTGTTGATATCTCAAAATAGTAAGTTTACGAAGATGATGCCGTAATCTAACCTTCCAATTAGGGCTAATAATATAGCTCCTATGCGATTCTGTACGGTTAAATATTTATATTTATAAACGAACAGGTAGCCTTTTCTTTCTTTTTTGCGACAGATAGCAGATTTTCCTGCACCAATAACCACACATCCACGATAAGTGCAGCAACAAATGCAAAACCATGGTGCATATCACATTACACTATTATTTGTACCTACATGTTGATGCAAAACGATATATTTAACCGAAGTTAGCTACCGACCATCATCTTCAAAACACTACAGACCATTAAAATACGCCAAAAATATAACCTTCGTAGAATTGTGTAACATTTTTCACCTACCTGGACTGCTCTTAAACTGCAAGGCCAGCTTCTCCCACGTGGCATCCTTCTTTTTCCAGAGAACTTCCGTCAGTTTTCTTATTTTTAATAATTTCTCTGAAATTGGATGCCAAGTCCAATAAAATATCTATCTCATACTTCGAGAAGTTTGGCGTTCTCTTATTTTCCATTACCACGTGTTAACCTGTACCCTGTGCTCTTATAACAAATGCCGAACACAAAACAAACAACAAATGACGAACACGAAGCGATGAACTTCCGGGTGCGTTCGGTAGCCTTCTAAGCAGTTAAATCTGAAAGTGGTCTGAAATGAGCGGTGCGTTCTACAACAGCGAGCGCTTGCCAGATAACCACGACCAACAAAACACGGTGAACAATGATGCACCAGGATGTAAGGTTTACCACAGTCAACTTCTTACCGCGTTTAAGTAAACGTCGCTAAAGGGGTTTGTTTAACGAGAATGTGCACTCGGCCATAAGTGTTTTCATCACTCTAACACATTTTGAAATATGAAATCCATGGAATCCCGCAAATATAACTTCGAACTTCTTCACTTTTTGGCATCACTGTTCGCTAGGTCGAATAAGTAAACCGCCATGGAAATAACTGTAATCCAGTCCTGAGGCACTTGTGTTGGTAAATTACAGTCACTGTCTTTGGTTCCCAATGTACTATCAAACGACCGACATTTGTATGCAATATAAAAGATATTTTACAGTCCAATTTTTACAATCTTCAATTTCAAAATTTTCCTTTTATGGGCATATCTTCTAACAATATTGCCTCCTCATATTCGGTGGGTGCTGAAAGTCCTTTAGCAATGTCACGCATTCATACTCTCATGTTTTTCCTATCGCTGATAATGATATTATGCTTAATCCAATATGCTAAATAATATGAAGTCAACAATGTTATTATTACTTTCAGTAAACATGACCAAATAAAATATAGTTTTGAGATGTCGTAACTTTTGATTAATTTCGCTGGTACTGTTGCTGTTATTTGTGCTCGAACCCGGAAGACAGACATCATGCCAGTTCGGAATCAACAAACATGGCACTGCATCACCGCATAATTTTCCGTAGAGATAAGCCAAGTAATTCGTTTTTTAAAACCCGTTCATAACCTCAGGCCGAAAATGTACTGAGCGACTCGAGCATTGTCAGTGTTGAATTTATCACTCCGTTTACAGCGAGACACCCACGTGCTCCTTAGTATATCTTTTTTAGAAAATTTATTATACTAATTCCAGCGGTTTTTGTTCCTATATTGGAACAATGCGCAACAGCACAGTTAAACTTGTTTTTTGAAACGTTCATTTTGAAAACGAATGCACACCACACTTGTATTTCCAAATCGCATCCACAACTAGAACTAACTTCTACGCAATCGGAAAGAGCATTCTTATTTAGTGAGCAACAATTCTCTCCAAACAACAATTGCAGCTGTTGGTGCGGTACAACTGTTGCTCATGATTGGACAGTACAACGCATTGCAGAAAAATATTATTTAAAGAGCTGTTCTGCGATTCCTCGAAATAATTGTATAGGTGTTTAAGAATGGGTTTTTCCCAGAAGATAGGGAATATACTGTTTTAGAAATTAGTGCGTGAACACGTGCAATCAAATGCACCTAATAGGACAATTCGGCACGCTTTATGACACCTCTCCATGCTGTTTCAAACGCACAGGGACTCAGACACAACGTCTGCAAAACTTTTAAGAAGTTCAACAGAAAGATAAAAGAAGGCGAAGTGTAATAATCTTCGCTTTGCCTTAGGGTAGTAATATACCTCTTAAATCCAAACCGTGTGGAAATTCAGGTGCAACATGGACAAAAGGCTGATGATCCCTTTGCATGTCTATGCAAGTGCTCTTTTAAAATCCGGAAATAAGAAAATAGTTTTCTTTACCATTTCAAGGGAAACAAACACTCGGTTCACCCTGAGGAATATCACTGTAATGATGTAACAATGTGATGGTATTCAGCTAGAAAGTGTAATCCACAATAAAATTACATTATTTTACAACCTCAAATAAGGATTTTCTATACCTTACTTTGATCGCGTAACATATATAACTAAAATTATTTATAGCTGTTTAAAGTGCGAAAATATGCACAATATATATTGTAATTATAAAACTCGGATTTACCTCATTCACATGACTTTCTTTGCTCACTCTTCTACAAACTCTACAAACTATCCATACAGAAGTTTATTCTTCTATCTACTTGTTAAGAGAGATGAACCTTAATTACACATTCACTTGTATGTATAAGAATTCAGTAAGCTAAACCGATAGTCAAATTATAAAGCGTGTCGCTATGTGATGGCTTTGAAATTCCATGCTCTTTGCATGACCACGAGGGAAAAAACCGAATAGCGACTTACCACTTAAAAACGTTTAAGCATTTGAACATTCAGACAAATAACACAGGATATCTTGGACATGGTTAAAGCCACAACAATGTTTATTTCGTATAAACTGTGTGCTTTAACGACTTCTACTTCCTTTTAAAGTAATTTGTTGTTCTTTTAACCTTTACCAAATTATAAAAGCCATTCAAATGAAGTTTTCACAGGCTACTTAAAGGAAATTCAGAATATACATTTTATTTGTCATGCAAATGTTTTAAACATATGCATTTTAATCAAAATGGTATTAATCATTTTTGAGAACAAAAGTAATGGATAATTTCCTGTGTAAAGGGTAGTTCGTGATACGTAATCTTCTTAAAAGTTCATGTCACTTCCTTGGAAGATGCTGGAGTTAAATTCCAAGTTTGGTATTTAACCGACTTTTCGTTTTGAGTTATGCTGTTCACACGCACGCACAGACCTTTTTCTAAAAATTTGGTTTTTAGATTCAAGGAGTCTCAAAACATGTATTTCCGTGAAAACTCGGTATGGAAATTTTGGGTGGAATACAATACTTCCTCTACTTACTATACGTAAATAGGAGAGGAAGCAAAATTGCAAAAAAAAAAAAAAAAAAAAAAAAAAAAAATGCACAGCCTGAAGGTTTTATTTTATTTTAATACATGTTTTCTTCTCCCTCTCTTCGTTTATTACGTGATTAAAAGGCAATGATACTTGCTATGTTTTGTTAGAAATACACTGCAATTATAGCTTAAATGTTGAAAAATTCAAAGCCCCATAGAAAGTGTTGTAACTGTTTAACAAGATAAGAGTATATGGCATAGTTTTGATTCTTTCTCCGTATTGTTTTTCTTTTTCTATGTTATATGTTACGGAATGAGAGTTTTGTTTCAAATAAATTTGCCCAAGGTGACCATATCATGTCAGATAGCATGACGGGATTTGAATTATATCGTAAAACTTGAGCTTGCACATGTGAATAGCAATGGCATGACGTCACTAGCAGACAGCTCGACAAGCAGTGAATGCGTGGGAAGCGGGAAGAGGTTCCCCCAGCAACTGAGTAACCTCAACGGTCAAAACTTCGGTATTGCGTCTCTGATTAGCTAATTCTAGTCCAATAGAATTTCTGCATTTAACTTAAAACTTTTCTTTGCTGTTGATCGGCTAATTTAAAACTGTTACAGAATTTACGTCATCGTGGCTCTAATCATGACCAGTATATTTCAAAATTCTAAACACATTATTGCCACAATTACCTCATTATTACTCATTGTTAGCAACCTAAAACTTATTATTCTCACAGTTCTTGCATTATTAGAGTATGTAATGTATTCACATAACATTATTAAAATACGTTTACAATAAAAATAAGCATTTTGCAATGACTGTTACATACAATTTAAGTAATTATTACATACATATAGTTTCAAGGCGGGCTGTTATTGAATTTAATTATAATAAAATACAATTGAAATTATTCAGGTATTAAAATACTGCCTCAGCTTGTCAGTCTGATATGTGTGTTACGTGTTTATTAAATGAGCTAACGAAACAGGTTTCAGTGGAAAGTACTAAACTTTAAATTGTAGGAGGAGAGATAGGTTGGTCTGCTAGCCATTCGCGCGCGCAAACGTGGTCCTAGCGGTGCTATTTGGAACCTCGAAGTGAAAGTCATCATCCGTATGCTGTTGATAGTGGTTGTGACTGTTTCTTTCAATGGTTTCTTTTAGTGATTTCAAGATTATTACTTTCTCTACTACGTATAGTAAGTAGGGGAAGTATTGTATTCCACCCAAAATTTTGATACCGAGATTTCACCGGAAATACATGTTTTGAGACTCACTGAATCCAAAAAAAGCATTTTTGGAAACATGTCCGTGTGTGTGTCTGTCTGTGTGTCTGTGAACAGCATAACTCAAAAACGAAGAGTCGGATAAACACCAAACTTGGTATTTAGGTTCAGTATCTTTCAGAGATGCGACACGAAGGTTTTCAAGAAAATCCCCCCACCCCAGACTACCCTTTACATGGAACATTTTTCGAAAATTTTAATTTTCTCAAAAACGGCTCTAACGATTTTTTAATTAAAATATCATATGTTTAAGATATTGCATGACAAATAAAATGTATATCTCGAATTTTCTGGGAATGTCTCCAAAAGTATTCTTCATTATGAACGACTTTTTCATAACTGGTAAACCATAAGAGATAGACAAAATTTTACTACACGAAAAATGTAGATCGCGTTAAAATACACAATTTATGTCATATACATTTCTTTTGTTGAGTGAACCGTTTGCGAGATATTGCTTGTTATTCCCTTAAATTTTCCAATACTTATACTTTTTCTCAAATTCGTTATTCATTTTTTTTATGTCCTGGACATGCAAAGAGAATGGAATGCGCCACATAACAACCAGCGTTAAAATATTTGACTATCGCTTAAAACCTACCATATTCCCCTTGCATCTACAAGAAAATTATCAATAAGATTGACATCTCGATATCTCCATTAACATGAAGCATATGGAGAATAAGCGTTTGTAAAAATAGTTTGTACAAGAGTAGAGAAAGTCATGTGAGTGTAACACATCAGATTTGTTTTTGAATACGAACTTCTATGAACACAGTGTTCCGCAGTTAACTGTCTCATTTTTGAATGAATTGCGAGATCACTTTATTTATCTCGAAGATCCAAAAAGGTTATTGTTATTGTTTAATATTGTTTAAATAATATTTTTATTATTTAATGTTTCTATTCCATTCACGCTTCATGTTATGTGTGATATACATTATAGATTTAACGAGTTTCATGTTAAACTTAAACCAAAAAGGTTATTGTTATTTAATATTGTTTAAATAATATTGTTATTATTTAATGTTTCTATTCCATTCACGCTTCATGTTATGTGTGATATACATTATAGATTTAACGAGTTTCATGTTAAACTTGAATACATGGGCATAGTGTGGCAATCATGTACGAAAACTCAACTCGTCAAAATAATGTATGATTCAGACAATTAGGCTTCATTCACAATGAAATGTAAGTGTTAACGCAATGCAGGATAAGCGCAGGCGTGTGGGAACACCATTCACAATGCAGCCGTAGGCGAAACACAAGAAGTAGATCCTTAAACTAATTGCGGAAATGTTCCGAGTGCACCGTAAATTTCAAATTGAATAAGTTAACCAACAATACCAAATATGAAAGTTCACTCAATAAATACACAAAAATAGGTCACAAAAATAAATAAATAAGCATACGTCCAACAGCCGCCCGTGGCGTTGTGACATCACGACTGCTGGCTCTATCAAAAAAGTATTTTATACTCTGCCATTAAACTTAATAATAATTTACCAAGTAATATTAAGGCAATTAAACAAGTAAACCGCTGAAATCCAGTCTCAAGGCACATCTAATTAACCACTCCTTTTATTCTGTCAATGATTACCTTGAACACAAATGTATATCATGAACCATAGTATTTAGCATGTAAAGATCTATTGTATATAATGTAAAAACATATTGTATAAAATGCAAAAACCTATTATTGTTTATGTTTATAGCTTGAGGTGTCCTATAGTGAATGTACATTGTACCAAACCACTTTAATGATAGAATAAAACTGTTTGCTCAAAACATTGAAAGTAATTGTGCAAGTACAATGGAAGCAGGGTCAGTATTCCGTATGTGGGTAGGGAGCACTTTTGTTTGTAATACACGTATTTTTATCATGTTAGTGTTGCTGTCGTTGGCATTCTGCTGCAAAAATCGTAACATCATGGACCCTAAGCCGTAGCTACGGAGCAACGACAGGGCGTAGCCGTAGGCACAGAACAGCCATAGGATCTGCGCGTCTAAACTTGAATAATCCACTTTAGCTACATTTTCCTTGCTTTGCGACATTCTGTTAGCTATAAATTTTTTTCATCACGTTCGCAATTTCTTCTGACAAGATTTCCGCAAAAGCTAAGCGGTTGCCAAGAAGGGCCCAATGTTTTCGGTAAAGCATAACTCCTACACAATTTAAAAATCCAGGATACTACACAATCAACTCTGTGTATTAAAAATCTCCGATTCCATAAGTTTCTTAAAATTTCATACCTCCTTCCCGCATACGGAATAATGTCCGGAAACTGCAGCAAGCTATACATGTGATGTTACAGCTGCAAAAGTTATATTAATGCAATGTTCATTATCTCTTTGCGCCTGAGCAAGAAATCTAGGCACAGATGTCAGGTTCATCCACTAAATGAAAGATGATTCAGTAAGGAGGCTGCCATAACCTCATGAGAGAAATGAGAGATGGTGACCCACAATTTGTGTGCCACGGCCTAATGGAAGAGTGCACGCATATACATTAGATGGCTAAAGTCTCGCATCGCGATCGTCTGCTATTGAAATGCAGAATTCTTCCTCTATGCATGCAATGCAAGCATAAAGTTAGGAGTTTGCAAACTCTTGCATTGCTTGACTCTATGTGAATGCTTCCATTAAATAACATGAATGCAAAGTCTTGCACTTATGCTACATCTGCACTTAAATTTCATTGTGAATGGGCCCTTATACGCCACCTAAACAGGTATACCAACATACACAAGTTATCCCACTTTCATAGACCTAAAGCTGTGCATTATTCCATATGCATTTAAGCTTATTAATAAATTATTCCACTGAAATGACTATGTGCTAAAACCAAGTAATATAATTCATATTATACCAGAGACACGAAAAATGTAGCAATAAACCAATTGGTTTAAACCAAATTTGCTTAAAACGGTAAAACTTATATTAGGGGATGCAGCACTGAAATTGCTATTTTCTAAACTATCCATCCAATCAGACTGAAATTTTAACCACATATTTTTTCTGGTACAGGTTTAAGTTTTGTGAATTTCAACCAAATATCTTCATTTATTTTCAGGTTATCAGTTTTCAAATTGTAAAACTATGGGTGTATGCAAAATGCTCCACACGATACAACTAAAAAACTTAAATGTTGCTCCCATGTCAGGGAACCACGCATTTGTCATATAATTTATTTCTGCCATTCTTAGTTCTGTAGAAAAACATTTTTTGAGGTTTTCTAATGGCATTTTTTAGCTTTTTGATTACATTATTATCTTAAAAATTTGTGACACAGTAACCGTTTATTGTATAGAAAATTGTAATAGTTTTATTTATCTGAATTTTTGAAATAAGCATCAAAATGTTCAATGTGATTGGATGAAAGCTGCATATTGTGAAACACTTTGAATATGCAAAAATGCTGAGGAAAAAAAAAAAGAAATGCCTTAAAATCAAGTTCTAAAAACATAAAGAGCTGTCAACTCAATGCGCAAGTCAACAATTTGTGTTAGATAAATATATTGGACGTGTCATGATATGTAAAAAAAAGTATGCTGTTCAGTCATAGGGAAAAGTATTGTAGGAATATTCTTCGGTGTTTGAAATGTGGACAACACTATCTTGATGCCCAATCTGACAGTTTAGCGGATACTATACATTGTGTTAATTGTGAGCAATCACATGGTGTTTTAGATTTTGACAAATCTCGTTTGCTTCAAAGAAACAAATCCATCCTAAAATTCAGAAATTAAATTAAATTAAACTGAGTCTTACTTATGGGCGCTCCTTAACTGCTATAATTCTTAGCGTTTTATTCTACATTGGACGTGAGAGACCGGAAATGTTTCTCAGTCCTTTTTATTTATCAGCATTGAGAATCTCTTACGTGCCGTAAATCTACGACATGGGACCACCGGCTTTATTTCCCTTCCGAAGGAAGCCATATTATGGAGTTCTACACCCGAAAAATTCCATTGTCCTCCGCGTGTTTGTACCCACAACTTCGGGAACTAGAGGATAGCATAGTACCTCTAGACCATGGAGGATGACACATAAAATTCAGGAACTGCGATCTCCCGATATGAGACTCATGAATTAGTTACTGGTGTACATGAACATTGTACAGATGAACCCACCCTCTCGAAGTGTGAGTTTTGTTTATGGACGCTCTTTAACTTCTATGGTTCTCAGTGTGCCATTCTATATTAGGCTTGAAAGACCGAAGATTTTGCTCAAAGGCCTCTTTATCAGGCTTGAGATTGTTTTACATGCGGTAAATCTACGACACAGGACCACCAACTTTACTTCCTTTCCGAAGGAAGCCATGCTAATTATTTTACATCTGATAAATATCCGTTGCCCTCCATCGGGTTTGAATCCGCGATTTGGGGAACTAGATACTGGAACAAATATGCCCATATTGGAACGGTTTGAGGCCTCTATTAGATTGGGGAAATGGGTAGGGGAGGAACCACCACAGTTGACAAGAAAGTCAATCAATGTTGTCAGATGAGCTGTATAAATGTGGCTCGCTATATGCTGGATTTTAAATTTCATACTCTTTCCATGACATAACGAGAAACAAGTGAATCGCGACAGCACTTTAAAAAAATTACAAACTATTGATCAATTCAAACCAATATTAATATAACCTAATGGATATCTCGGAGATGGCTGATGGCACAAAAACGTTTTTTGAAATAAATTGTGTTTTAATGAGAGCAAACTACAACTAGAAATGTGGCATGAGGAATACCAACAATGGACAATTATAATAGGGCAGCCAACATAATGTGGCATCATTCTTATACATCACAGCGTGTTGTCAGTTTGTTTTGAAACAATGCATAAAACATATGCAGATACATGGATGTCACAGGCTGGCCGTCGTAATTCTGCTCTCTCCGCTGCCATTTGTAACTTATGTGTAGCATCATAAAATAACCCTGGAGTGAAGGTTTTCACATAGTTTTACATCTCTTTCTTGCAATATGTTGTACGTGTTCACTAGTGTAGAATACAGAGTTTACCACATTTATTTGAAGTAGATACTGATAATTTATCATGATGTTATCGAAATGGTAATAAAAATGGCTCTTTCGTAAACCTATGTAAGTACTCCTGAAGTGTAGCAGTTCACGGTAAGGAATCAAATGGAATTCTTTGCATTCTAATGCAGTATGAGATTATGGTCAAAATAGAAGTGCTTTACTTGTAAAATCAGGATTTTTTTTATATCCAGAGTAATCCTTCTTTAATGAGGAACGTTTTGGCGTAGTACGTGTTACTGCGGCAGTGATATTATTTTGTCCATGCACAGACCCTTTTGTGCGACTGTTCTTATATAGACGTTTTTGGCCACATTTGGAAGGAAAGGCTGCGAACGTAATAGTGGAAATGGTGCTAATGTAGTGTCGCCAACACTTTGAAATGAGCGAAAATATGGTGATAAAGAGTGAAGGGAGGGGCTTGGAAATCTGATTCTTGAGTATAAATAGTGAATCATAATTGACTAATTTTGAAGATTTAGAAGCTGGTAACAGTGATGTCATAATTTAAAATAGAGAGTTGAGGTTGTTACACTACATCACTATGATATTCTTACTTGAACGCGTTTCGGGAGACGGCTTGTTCCCATCGTCAGCATTTTCTCTCAACTGATTTTTGCCGGTCATCGTCTGGGGGATGTGTGTGGTTTGTGGTGTTCTCTGGTGCTGGGCTGATGAACCTCCAAAGGTTGTTGAGTGGCGGCAGTTCAAAATTCATTAGGTGATTCCTGTGTTTGACAATATGTATTTTTTCCCAGATGTCCAATTCATTGCTGCTGTTGATCAGTTTTAAGAGTTTTATGTTTGGAGTGATATCATGGTTTGAAGACCAGAAATGATGTGCTACTGCTGATTTATCTTGCTGCTTTTGGTAAATGCATCTCATATGCTCTTTAAGTCTTATTTCAAGATTTCTTTTGGTTCTTCCTATGTATACCAGGTTACATTCATTACAATCAATTTGATATATACCAGCTGATTTATCGTTGGGGATAGGATATTTTGTTCTGTTGCATAGTAGTTTCTGTATATTGTGGTTATTCTGTGGAGACAGGGTGGTGATGTATTTTTTGAAAATCCTTTGAAATTTATGATGTGTCCAAGGGTGATAAGTGAATTTTATATATGCTTGTGGTTTGTGTTGTCTGAGTAACGTAGTCATTTGTTGGATGTATTTCTGTCTTTCAAACCTTTTTATCTTCTTATCTATTGTTTTTTTCTGGTATCCATTCATAGTGGCTATGTTGATAATGTGTTGGTATTCTTTCTGGTATTCCTCTATCTCCATTGGTATATGTACTAACCTGTTTGTAATACTATTTAAAATTGCATGTTTGTGGCTTGTAGGATTGTAGCTATTGTTTTTAATATAGTTTTCTGTGTGCGTTGGTTTTCTGTAAATGCCGAACGTTAGTTTGTTGTGTGCATTATTTCTGATGATCCTGATGTCTAGGTAAGGTAATTGGCCATTTTCTTCTTTTTCCATTGTGAATTTTATAGATCTTTTTTGTAAATTTAATAATTTCAAAGCATCTCCTGAAAGTTTTTTTGGAACAATAGTAAAAATATCATCTATATACCTATACCAGGTTTTGAATAGATGTGGGAAGGATTTAGTAATATGGGATTCAAAATGGCTCATATATAGTTCTGCTAAAAATGGTGAAAGGGGGTTTCCCATAGTTAGGCCTGAGGTTTGTTTAAGGATTTTGTGATGGAATGAAAAGAAACTCTGGTCCAGACATAATTTTGTTAGTTTCAGGTAATCTTCTGTTTGTGCTCTAGGTGTGCCATTGTTTAATATCCAATTTTCTAGGAGTGGTAATAATTCTTCTTTTGGTATGCTTGGGAAGAGTGCAGTGACATCAAATGATACCATCATGTCTGTGGGTGATATATTTATATTTGAAAGGTGACTGGCCTCATTTTGTTGCCGAGTTTGTGTATTTTTGGTAGTGCATATAACCTAGGTATGACGGGAAAATCTGGTTTAATTCTGGATTTTTCGGCTTTTGTTAATGTTTTGGTTTCTATCAATGTGTTCTGGAGTGACTTGGTGCATTCTTTTAATGGATTTTTGCTGATTTCTATGTACTCTGGGTTATGTAGTAATTGCCTAATTCTAGATTCATAATCTTCTTGGTCTAATATCACTAATGTGTTTCCTTTGTCTGCTTTGGTGTATACTACAGGTTTTGACTTTATAGAGATTTGATAATTCTTTGATGTGGTACGTAGTGGTGTTTTTGGGCTTGTATCTGGTCCAATATTGATTCACACTGTGATTGTATATAATTCCCATCATACTTAGGTAATATTTGGAGTAGAAGAGAAGATAGAGAAACGACTAATGAGTAGAGAAAATATTTGAGATGGGCATGGAGATAAAACCGTAACATGCTACAGAGTTAGTAAAAGAAGTAACAGAACTGGACCTATTGTAATAAAACTGGTAACAAATAAATTTCAATGTTTAGTTCTGAGTAAGGCAAGTAAACTGAAAGGCACTAGAACATATTGTAGCGGACCAGGTTGAGCACCGAGTATTACAGCATATGTCGTAAACCAGCACAAAGTGTGGAAACCAGGTTACCATAACACAACCACACTAAAGAACGCAGAATCAGCTCTTCTGTACGTATTTATACTACAGGGTTTTGACTCAGTCGAGAGCAGTTATCAAAGAGTAGTCAATGATCAGTTGTCAGGAGAGTCGTCAGATCAGTTGTCAGACTCGAGACCCATCGCCACCAGTGAAACAGGTAAGAATGCGTCTCCTCTAAGTTCTGTTTATTTGCCGGGGCTTCACCCCAAACTGAGCGGCCCAGCAACGGGCCCGAATGTACTCACTCTTAAAGTAACAATATAATTTATTGGGTCAATGCATCCCCTGTGCATTATTTAAATACCCCCATCCTAGAACGCCACCCTGGCCTACCTACCATCCCAGTACCGACGCATCCCCCCTACCTCTGAGCTACCAACCCCCCTAGTGTAATCACCTACTGCGGGGGTAACCACCCCCGTGGGGTGTTACAATATGTAGAATGAGATAATGACAATGAAGAGAAACAGATTAGGAACATAAAAATAAGGAAAATGAACCAACAAGACAAGAAGGTTAAGCCTAGAACTATGGATCAACATATGTTGCAAGACATGATGAACTTGGAAGATGCTAACAGTGTGACAGATGTGAAACTAAAATCAGCATGAGTAGAGAATGAAGGAGAAAGAAGTGACAGAGACAGATCAAGCAGTGATGTCTCACCAAGGGTGGTTGGAAGGCGGAGGAGCAAGGGTAAGTAGATCAAATGATGCCAAATCTTGAAGATAGGAGGGAAGTGGTAGAAGAAAGTTGTAAGGGGTGTCACACCAACCATGTAGCTACATCTGATTGGCTTACGAATAGTGTAGGTGCATTGAAAGTAGTGCCTATGCTGGAGAGTAGCATGTTAGCTGCAAATGAAAGAAGAACAAGGGATAGAGCCAAGTTGGAGAAATTAAAAGCAGGAGGGAGTGGATCAAAATATGAAATGGACTGCAATGTGCTATTATGCAATGTAGATGGTTTATGGTCAAAACTCATAAATAGTAATAAGGCTAGGGGATATGATAGCAATGGTTGAAGCATGATTACACAAAATTGAACACACAGACCTAGAAGGTTATGCCTATGAAGATGTGCAAAGTGTCAGGAAGGGTAACAGAGCGAGGATTTCTGGATGTGTAGGAATGTTAATCAACAAGAATAGTGCAATAAAAGTAAGTGAAAGAAGGGCAAGGATGTGCAAGGTGAAGGAAAGTGAAGTATGCATAGGGCTATGGGGTGGTATATAACCCTCCTGAGACAGAATTTTTTAACAAAAATTAAATTATTTATTTAAATGCTAAGTTCATACATGGTTATGAACTGACCTTAACCTTAGTTATTTGGCCAGGCATAACTATTTCAGTATATATTTGCAAAAGATAACGTATTAATAGATGTACTTTGTCAACTAAAAATAAATTGAATTTCCGTATTTTTCAACTGACCATTTCCATTTTATCTTCACTTTCCATAAAAACTTCCCTAGTTTGGGAATCTGCTTCCGGTCTTCAAAAATCTTTGTAAGTGCAATTTCTTTGATTCTCAGTAACCATTTCTTACTTAATAGACTTACCCTCCAGTCATTAGTGGCTTTACATTGAAAGATAATGTGAATTTTACCCTCTCTCTCCCCACATATAGGGCACATTTCAGGGATAACTTCTCCCCTCATTCTCCTTAGTTTCCAAACCATCTCTTTGATCCTTTTTGCAAATTCAAATGTACTTTTCCTTTTCTGGGTCATCTTTTAGTTTCTTGTAATAAGTCTGAGGTTTTATCCCTAACATGGGCAAATAAAATTTGTCTATCCATGTCTTCCATCTTAGATCTCACTTCCTTCCAAAAGCCTTTTTCAAAGCATCCAGTTTTTAAATAACTGCTAATAACTGTTATAGAACAGTTTTAATAACTGCTAACCCATTTTTAAATAACTGCTCTCTAATTTTCCTCAACCAGACATTTGATGTAATCCCAAATTTTGTTCTTGATATATCAGGCATATTTTCACTATATCAGTGCCTGGTAACTCTTGGATTTGAAATAAATATTTCAGTACTTTCTCCATCATTAGCCCTCCCACACTTACCTTTTCTAGCTCTATTTAAGCTGCTGCATTTGTGCTATTGCTAGGGATGCCCAAAATTAATTTACAGAAACTTCTTAATATAAAATCAATATTATGCCATCTGTCATGTGTTCCCCAAATTTCCCCTCCATAAATCCATCGAGATTCAACCAAGCCTGCATAAGCTTTTTCAAACCACTTAATGCGTATTACTGGCACCAAGTTTAATGATTCACGTATCAGTGTCAAGGCCATTCTTCCTTTTGCCATTGCAGTTCCTTTCTGACTCTCCCAGCCTCCATTACTACCCAGCTTAATACCCAGATACGAGAACTCACTAACAACTTGAATTTTCTTGCCAGCCATGATTAATTTATCATCTTTACAATTTGTTTCTCTTCTTGAATGCCATGATTTTAGTTTTATCCTGATTTACCTTCAGTCCCAATTCTTCCCAATATCTGACAGTTTCCTCTATACCTATCTTTAAGCCAATTGTTGATATTCAATATATCACCAGATCATCTGCATAAAGTAACCTGGGGATATCTACATTTTTAATTGCAGGCATTTGTCAATCCAAAATATCATCAGTAAACAACTATATAAAATTAAATTAAAGCTTACAAGAGTTAGGAAGGGGTTTTTTTGTTGTTGGGGACTTCAATGCTACGGTAAGTGAAAGTTAAATAAGATCTATGAGCGTAAAAAGTGAATGTGCAAGGATATATGAGGAGATAAGAAAAAGTGCTAAATAAGCAAGGTAGAAAGTTGATTGAGTTATGTGAATGTAACAATCTTATAGTGTGTTATCTTGTTAACCCCTTCAAAATTAGCAAACACATGTACAAATGAAATAATGTGTGACCAGTTACTCGTAAAATGCTTTTAAAACTGAAAATGACGGATATAGAACTGTACACACAACTAAGAGTGTGAGACTCGGTGGAGGGCAATGCATTTTTTTGGGCATAAAAATCCTTAGCATGGCTTTCTTCAGGAGGGAAGTAAACCCAGTGGTCCCGTGTCATAGATTTACAGCATGTTAAAGAGCCTCAAGCCTGATAAACAGGCCTCTGAGCAAAATTTCCGATCTTTCACACCCAGTATAGAATGGGACACTAAGAACCAGAGCAGTTAAAGAGCGTCCACAAATTAAACTCAGTTTAATTATTTTTTTAAGAGTGTGAGCCACATTTTGTATAAGAGATTTTCAAATTCCAGATACGAGTGAAAGCAATGCAATGTTTGTGAATCTAGTGTTTAAACATGTTTGAAACGTGATACAAATCCTCTTATCTGTTTGAACACCAGTTAACAGATATCTGAAGAAGGAAATGAGAGATCTGGAAAAAGTGATTTACTTTTCCTATGGCACTTGCACTGAGCACAAGAACAGGAGAAAGTTTGTATACACTTGTTTTCATGAGGAAGATTTTGGAGTTAGCACCATATGGCATTTCTTTGCTACTTCACATGGTAATGGGCCGTGTGATATAATTGGGGGCCCCACTAAATGTCCAGTTGAGAAAGCCAGTACAAGATCTCAACACAACACCTCATAAATTATTTACTTGGTGCAGAATCATTTTACAAACATTGCATTTAATTTTTTATGTTAATGAGAGTGATATTTTGCAGGCAAGATATGAAAACCAATAACAGGCACTTTAAAGCTTCATTATTTCATACCATTATCAATATCTGAAGCTGTAATGATACTGCATTCATTTCAAAGTGAAATATAAAAGGTTTTCATTAAACAAACCATGCTAGGTGTGATTTAGCCCTATAGCTTGATTTCCGAAAGCACTGTGCCTTGAAACGAACTTTAACACTTTTGCATCATTCCTCCCATTCATTGTCAGCTACGGATCCCTGTTTGACTTGACAGCACGGCACTCCTGATGTCCATGCTCTGTTTCGAGTTCACTGTGCCAGATGACTAGGTAAACAATTTAATTCCAAACAAACCAGAAATGATGCCCTTGTGATAATTGGCGTGGTGTTCGAAAAACATGGAGCAAGAAGAGGATTTATTTCAGTCTTTTAAAGAGCATACTTAAATTTAAATTCTAAAATTAAAAGCCTTTTTCAAAACTGGATGTTTTGTTTATAATTATTTATGTAATATAGGAAGAAAGTGGATTCTCAGAGCTTTCAAATTATATATTTAAAGTCTGTAACATAAAAATGATCAGAACTGTGTGTATTTAAACATGTCAAAGAGGGTCTGTTTCTGAAAATTCATTACTTAGTAACAGGCATAGTACTACTGTTAATTAGTATTTTAACACACATGCATGTTTTTTGTCATAAAAAAGTGTATGGAGAAGTTTAAAAAAATCAAACACATGCAGGTTCAATTTAAATTGTTCCAATTTGAGGTGGAATGACTCATATGAAGCAGTAGTGGAAGCAAAGATGATGTATGCTGTGAAATATAGGGAATGGCGAAAGGGTGGCAAGAAATTGACATTGCACAGAATATTTTGTAGAGGTTTTGGGCTTGCCAAAAAGTTCACCTGGAGTATGTTTGGCTGAACTAGGAAGGATAGGGAGGAAAGATTAAGGTGAAACTTGACAGAAGGATGCAATATGTGTGGGAAACCATAGGACATTTATCACTGTCTGATTGAATGTGAAACGATTTAAAGGTGGAGGGATAGTATTTGGAATGAGAAATAGAATAGCTTAACAAAAGGTGTAATAGCAATTAAAATGTTAGCGGATAATAGAGAAGAAATTCTTAGGAAGAGTGGGGAATAAGTTGGCAAGGATCTCAAAGGAGTGAGCAAGAGAGAGAGAAGACAATTATAATAATGATGGTAACTAGTTGTAAAGGCTCTACACCATAGGCGGCCAAACTCGATATTTCCTGCAACACAGAGGGATGATTTAGTAGAAGGGAGACAGGGTTTGTCAAGTTCAAGATTCAGCAGTGGACTGTAATAGAAACATATTTGCTTTAGTAATTTTTATTGATATGTGTTTGTACATTTTAGTTAAAATCAATACCTATGTCAGCATAATGTCTTATGCTTCAAATCTTATCAATCAATCTTTTGAAATCTGTACAGGTATTTCACTAGTAGTCATCATTACCAGATATTCATCCATTGTGGGATGTGGTTTTCAATTTCAAAGTTTAGATTTTCAAAAAGAACTGCTCACAAATATAAGTGGATGTGAACATAGCAGGCGGCGCCGTGGCCGAGTGGTTAGACCACTCGCCTCCCACCGAGGCAGACCGGGTTCAATCCCAGGGACCTGCATGTGGGATTTGTGGTGGACGAAGTGGCGTCTGGGCGGGTTTTCTCTGGGTTCTCCGGTTTCCCCCGCCATTCATTCCACCAACTGCTCCATCACCTTTCCTTTCATCCATTTCACCTACATTTCCCTTCATCGCATACCAGGCATCGGGCTGATCACCCATCCTGGATGTTCTGTCTGATCCATGAGTGCTCCTCGACGGGCCTCTGACCCCAGGCACCCACCTGTAAGTCCTGGGGGGTGTAAGTTCTACATAAGAGGAGGGTAAACAGATAATGAATGAACATAGCCACAATTCTGCTACAAAATGACCTGAGACCAGAATATTTTGATTTGTAACTGTTTGCATATGTATCGACACCATTCAAATCTTTAAACTTAATTTTATGGTATGAGTCTGTCTATAGATCTGCAATTTCTGTTTGTAAATTTAATCTGACTTTTGCACTGACCATAGTGAAAGGATTGGCAAATAACAGAAATTAATATTTTGTTGTTTTGAAGTTCTTATATCAATGGTGCATTTAATCTAGCAGCGTATTTCTACATTCAATTAACTGAAAGATTGATTAGCAGGTTTAAACAGGGAAAATTGTATAATTCTTTGCATATGTGTTCTTTCCACAAATTTATTTTCAATATGAATGATTTAATTTTGTTGTACATTTGTACTATGTACCGTTTTCTTCCTTGTAGACTACAGTTTGAGATATTCAAATGCTTGGATATGTCAGTAAGAAAGCCAGGTAAAGATTCACAGTTGCCTTTTAGTTCCGGGATTTGCTGGCCCTATAAAATATTAACATGAACAGTTTTAAGTAAAGAAGTAACTAAATAAGCAATAATAAGAACAATTTATAACACAAGCATAGATGTATATAAACTATACTTGTTGGACTTGTGAATTTCTCAGATCAAAAATCCACAACAGCATTTTAGCTTTACTTAGCCACCTCGCATCTGTATAATACATCAAGTCCTTACATTCTCCTAAATCCCAAAGCAACTTGCAAGAGGTCAGTGCTTTTGTGAATTTGATTTTATGGTATTTATAGGTTTGTTGCTACATCCATCCCATTTTTCATGTTTACTCTCTAGCACAAACTGTTTCCTGGTGCATTATGCAGTGAAACATTGTTCATGCGTTCTTATTTCTTTCAGATAACAAGTTAACCTTCCTTTTAAACCTCTCTTTCCTCCAACTTAGGCAGGTGCACTGTTTGTTGAAAGAGAGACAAGAGATATAAATGATGCTTTTCAATTAATTGTTTCAGCACTTCAAAAAGGTCATTTGATCTTTCATTGAACAAAGAAGTCTTCTTTCACAGCTCGAATAAACACTATCAATTGTGCAGCATAGTTAATGTCCATGCTGTCATCTAAAGTCATGGAATAGGCCACGCATTTAAAATATTCGGCTTCAACTGATTGTCAAGTAATGTAAAAATGTCTTTTACTTTTCTTCCTAGAGTTTGGCGAGCCAATCTCATATTTTTGCATTGTTGTAATTGTTCTGGGGACATTATTTTCGTGATTTTCGTTATGCATGTTTTTAGCAAATTCTCCATTAATAAGCAGTTTTAGTGATTTTCAAGTTCCCAAGCAACAATTGTTTTATGGTCTTAGTAGGCCAATTTTCCAGTGTTGTGGTCACCTGTTTATGCTTTAAATCGTCCAGCTGTTTGTTTCAATCCTAAAATTGAGATATTGGACTAAGTATTAACATACAATACATATTGAAAGGTTCTTCTATGATTTCTGATGTCAGTAGTTTATAACTTAGCTGTAAGTTTTAAGTGGTTTTGGTGTCACAAATTGTAATGTCGTATATTGCTTCTGTTTGTATCAATAAAACGTTTCGATGAGATAAGACATCTCACATCTATTTGGAAAGAATGTGTTCGCAGATTATTTGACAGATTGGAATGATACATGTTGTGTGATACACAATCCGCCACTAATGAACCCATGTGCATACATGGAAGGGGGTAGGTCTAACATCAGGGGAGGAAAAGCCAGTGCTGTAATTATGATTACCTGAATAGCCACCCATGCTCTACAATAAGGGGGTTAAAGTATGAGGTACTTAATTTATAAAGTGTTAGATTCTTAAATGTGTATAATTTATCAAGTATGTAATTTATGTAAAGAAGAAAAAGGAAATAAATATCAAATGTATAAAAAAATAGTTGACAGTGAAGAGGGCTTCTCAGGTTCTTCGCAGAAAATTCAAGATGCACGTCTTATTTGTCATGCAAATATCTTAAACATGTGGTATTTTAATCAAAATTGTGACTGCCATTTCTGAGAAAATGAAGATAAAGAGCATTTTTCTTGAGTAAAGGATAAGTTATGATGGCTGAATTTTCTTGAAAATCTTAGTGTCATCCTTAGAAGATACTGAACTTATATACCATGTTTGGTATTCAATAGACTTTTGGTTTTCGAGTTACATTATTCACACACAGATGCTTATTTTAAAAAATGCTGCTTTTGATTTCAGGAGGTCTCAATATCTGCATTTTGGGTGAAATCAAAGTGCGAGAATTTTTGGATGGATTTTAATACTTCCTCTACTTATTATAGATAAGTAGTAAAGAAAGTAAAAAGTGTAAAGTGTTTGAAAATTCCAACCAATTCAAAAGGAATATCTTGGGAATGTCTAATGCCACTAAACAAAATCTGATGTGCTGTACAAATATGATTTTCTTTAAGGATTAATCTACCATCATGATTTTCTTTACTCACTCTTCTATAAACTGTTCTTACAATAATTTTTTCTTCTACCTAGTTCTTGTTAATCCAGTTGAACTTCTAATTCACATTTAACATTTCATTGTAGGTTACAGTAGACAAAGTGATAGTCACATTTTTGAAGAGCACATTGCTTTGTGATGACTTTGAAATTCAATGTTCCTTGCATGACCTTGAGAAAAAAACGAATATTACTTTCCATTCAGAAAAGTATAAGTATTTGAAAATTCAAACTAATAATAAAGGATATCTCAGAAATGGTTAATTCCAGGGGAAAAAAATTATATGACATAAATTGTGTGCTTTACTGAGGTCTACATTTGTTGTGTAGTAAGATTTTGTCTATATCTTAGGATTTACCAATTTTACAAAAGTTGTTCAGAATGAGCTGGACTTCATGGGCGATTCCCATAAAATTCAAGATATTTCATTTCTCATGAAAATATCTTAAACATACAGTATTTTAATCAAAATAATTAAAGCCCTTTTGTGAAAATCCTAATTTTCAAAGGATTTTGTAAAAGGTAGTATAGATTGGGGGGGGGAGTTTCTTAAAAATGTTCCTCTGGCATTCTTGGAAGAATCTGAACTTAAATATCAAGCTTGGTTTTAATTGACTTCGTTTTTCTTATTTTCTTTGACAATATCTACACTTTTGTGTACTCAAATTTTGTGTATCTATCACATTTTATTGTTTGTGGAAATATCTTAAACATATGGTATTTAATCAAAATTATTTAGGGATTTTTGAGAAGAAATGATAGTTACAGCTATAAACGGTATTCCTGTCTGATGACGAATATCTTTATTGAGCGTATGGTTTTAGAAGACCTCTGAGATGGACCAATGACTGCTGAGTAGTGATGGAACAGTAACAGACACACAACACAACTATAGGGTCTTTGAACAAGAGTGTCCTATCTTTGAACTTAAATAAAGCACGTTCTATAAATGATAGAGGTTTATTTCTTTTTTTATTTTGGAACATAATTAATGTCATTACGTGTGGAAGAGAACATCAGTTAAGTGATCGCTGCGACTTTGTTGGGTTGCGCGTATGCGGTTGGCTCAATTTTCAATGACAGAAGAACGTAAATTAGGTCCAACTTCACGAATAACACGCGTGATGTTATTCATAAGATCATTTACTGTTTCTGCTTGTTGACAAAATCGATATTTAACATAACCCCAAAGAAGTAATCCAACGGCATTAAATCACATTACCTCGGAGGCCAGTTAACATCACCACCTCTGAAACCTCTGAATTTCTCCTTCAAAAGATCTATTGTTTCAAGAGTAGTATGACATGCGGCACCATCTTGCTGGAACCAGATGTTTCTGAGATCCATACCAACCAATTGAGGCCAAAAATAGTCACTTATAAGAGCCTGTATCTTTCTCCATCTTCAACTTGGAAATAATATGAACCAATGATTCCACCATACCAAAATCCGCACCACACAGTAACCTTATGGGGATGAAGTCATCCTTGAATCTACATTAGATTGCGATTGCTCCAATAGCGTCAATTTTGTTTGTTAACACAACCATCCATCCAAAAGTGGCTTTGTCGCTGAAGATGATTTTTGACAAAAATTTGGGTGAGCTTCCAATTGCTCCATAGCTCAGTCAGCGAATACACAGTGCAACTTTTGGTCGTTGGACTTTAGTTCTTGAATTAACACCATTTTGTAAGCGTGAAACTTCAAGTCCAGATGCAGAATTCACCAAGTTGTCAGTGAAAGCACCAATTCTTGCGCTTGACGAGCAATTGATTTGTTTCCATTCTCGCCTACACTCTCATGAATGGCGCCTATAGTTTTGCTGGAGCGCTTACGTTGATTACGTACAGGCGTTTTTTGATTGCTGACAGAACCACTTCTTTCAAATTTATCGATCAAACGCCGAATCGTTCTCTCACAGGGACAATTATCACACCATAAACTTCACACAATACACGGAAGGTTTGGCAAACAGATGATCCATTTTGATAATAAAATTTCACAATTTGTTTGCGTTGCTGAATTCTGTTACATTCTATGGCTATTTGTCAATAACAACTGTAAACACATGAAAAAAATGACTGCTGTAACTCAATAACAATGGTAGCTATCACATGTTAAAGATAGGACACTCTTGAAAGACCCTTTATAAACAGTATTCCTGTCTCATGACGATACCTTTATTGAGTGTATGGTTTTAGAAGACCTCTGAGATGGACCAATGACTGTTGAGTGGTGATGGAACAGTAACAGACACACAACACAACTATATACAGTAGTCTTGTCTCATGACGATACCTTTATTGAGTGTATGGTTTTAGAAGACCTCTGAGATGGACCAATGACTGCTGAGTGGTGATGGAACAGTAACAGACACACAACTATAAACAGTATTCCTGTCTCATGACGATACCTTTATTGAGTGTATGGTTTTAGAAGACCTCTGAGATGGACCAATGACTGCTGAGTGGTGATGGAACAGTAACAGACACACAACTATAAACAGTATTCCTGTCTCATGACGATACCTTTATTGAGTGTATGGTTTTAGAAGACCTCTGAGATGGACCAATGACTGCTGAGTGGTGATGGAACAGTAACAGACACACAACACAACTATAAACAGTATTCCTGTCTCATGACGATACCTTTATTGAGTGTATGGTTTTAGAAGACCTCTGAGATGGACCAATGACTGCTGAGTGGTGATGGAACAGTAACAGACACACAACACAACTATAAACAGTATTCCTGTCTCATGACGATACCTTTATTGAGTGTATGGTTTTAGAAGACCTCTGAGATGGACCAATGACTGCTGAGTGGTGATGGAACAGTAACAGACACACAACTATAAACAGTATTCCTGTCTCATGACGATACCTTTATTGAGTGTATGGTTTTAGAAGACCTCTGAGATGGACCAATGACTGTTGAGTGGTGATGGAACAGTAACAGACACACAACACAACTATAAACAGTATTCCTGTCTCATGACGATACCTTTATTGAGTGTATGGTTTTAGAAGACCTCTGAGATGGACCAATGACTGCTGAGTGGTGATGGAACAGTAACAGACACACAACTATAAACAGTATTCCTGTCTCATAACGATACCTTTATTGAGTGTATGGTTTTAGAAGACCTCTGAGATGGACCAATGACTGCTGAGTGGTGATGGAACAGTAACAGACACACAACACAACTATAAACAGTATTCCTGTCTCATGACGATACCTTTATTGAGTGTATGGTTTTAGAAGACCTCTGAGATGGACCAATGACTGCTGAGTGGTGATGGAACAGTAACAGACACACAACACAACTATAAACAGTATTCCTGTCTCATGACGATACCTTTATTGAGTGTATGGTTTTAGAAGACCTCTGAGATGGACCAATGACTGCTGAGTGGTGATGGAACAGTAACAGACACACAACACAACTATAAACAGTATTCCTGTCTCATGACGATACCTTTATTGAGTGTATGGTTTTAGAAGACCTCTGAGATGGACCAATGACTGTTGAGTGGTGATGGAACAGTAACAGACACACAACACAACTATATACAGTAGTCTTGTCTCATGACGATACCTTTATTGAGTGTATGGTTTTAGAAGACCTCTGAGATGGACCAATGACTGCTGAGTGGTGATGGAACAGTAACAGACACACAACACAACTATAAACAGTATTCCTGTCTCATAACGATACCTTTATTGAGTGTATGGTTTTAGAAGACCTCTGAGATGGACCAATGACTGCTGAGTGGTGATGGAACAGTAACAGACACACAACACAACTATAAACAGTATTCCTGTCTCATAACGATACCTTTATTGAGTGTATGGTTTTAGAAGACCTCTGAGATGGACCAATGACTGCTGAGTGGTGATGGAACAGTAACAGACACACAACTATAAACAGTATTCCTGTCTCATGACGATACCTTTATTGAGTGTATGGTTTTAGAAGACCTCTGAGATGGACCAATGACTGCTGAGTGGTGATGGAACAGTAACAGACACACAACTATAAACAGTATTCCTGTCTCATGACGATACCTTTATTGAGTGTATGGTTTTAGAAGACCTCTGAGATGGACCAATGACTGTTGAGTGGTGATGGAACAGTAACAGACACACAACACAACTATATACAGTAGTCTTGTCTCATGACGATACCTTTATTGAGTGTATGGTTTTAGAAGACCTCTGAGATGGACCAATGACTGCTGAGTGGTGATGGAACAGTAACAGACACACAACACAACTATAAACAGTATTCCTGTCTCATAACGATACCTTTATTGAGTGTATGGTTTTAGAAGACCTCTGAGATGGACCAATGACTGCTGAGTGGTGATGGAACAGTAACAGACACACAACACAACTATAAACAGTATTCCTGTCTCATGATGATACCTTCATTGAGTGTATGGTTTTAGAAGACCTCTGAGATGGACCAATGACTGCTGAGTGGTGATGGAACAGTAACAGACACACAACACAACTATAAACAGTATTCCTGTCTCATGACGATACCTTTATTGAGTGTATGGTTTTAGAAGACCTCTGAGATGGACCAATGACTGCTGAGTGGTGATGGAACAGTAACAGACACACAACTATAAACAGTATTCCTGTCTCATGACGATACCTTTATTGAGTGTATGGTTTTAGAAGACCTCTGAGATGGACCAATGACTGCTGAGTGGTGATGGAACAGTAACAGACACACAACACAACTATAAACAGTATTCCTGTCTCATGACGATACCTTTATTGAGTGTATGGTTTTAGAAGACCTCTGAGATGGACCAATGACTGCTGAGTGGTGATGGAACAGTAACAGACACACAACTATAAACAGTATTCCTGTCTCATGACGATACCTTTATTGAGTGTATGGTTTTAGAAGACCTCTGAGATGGACCAATGACTGTTGAGTGGTGATGGAACAGTAACAGACACACAACACAACTATATACAGTAGTCTTGTCTCATGACGATACCTTTATTGAGTGTATGGTTTTAGAAGACCTCTGAGATGGACCAATGACTGCTGAGTGGTGATGGAACAGTAACAGACACACAACTATAAACAGTATTCCTGTCTCATAACGATACCTTTATTGAGTGTATGGTTTTAGAAGACCTCTGAGATGGACCAATGACTGTTGAGTGGTGATGGAACAGTAACAGACACACAACACAACTATAAACAGTATTCCTGTCTCATAACGATACCTTTATTGAGTGTATGGTTTTAGAAGACCTCTGAGATGGACCAATGACTGCTGAGTGGTGATGGAGTAGTTACAGACACACAACATATCTATAAACAGTATTCCTGTCTCATGACGATACCTTTATTGAGTGTATGGTTTTAGAAGACCTCTGAGATGGACCAATGACTGCTGAGTGGTGATGGAACAGTAACAGACACACAACACAACTATAAACAGTATTCCTGTCTCATAACGATACCTTTATTGAGTGTATGGTTTTAGAAGACCTCTGAGATGGACCAATGACTGCTGAGTGGTGATGGAACAGTAACAGACACACAACTATAAACAGTATTCCTGTCTCATGACGATACCTTTATTGAGTGTATGGTTTTAGAAGACCTCCGAGATGGACCAATGACTGTTGAGTGGTGATGGAGTAGTTACAGACACACAACATATCTATAAACAGTATTCCTGTCTCATGACGATACCTTTATTGAGTGTATGGTTTTAGAAGACCTCTGAGATGGATCAATGACTGCTGAGTGGTGATGGAACAGTAACAGACACACAACTATAAACAGTATTCCTGTCTCATGACGATACCTTTATTGAGTGTATGGTTTTAGAAGACCTCTGAGATGGACCAATGACTGCTGAGTGGTGATGGAACAGTAACAGACACACAACACAACTATAAACAGTATTCCTGTCTCATGACGATACCTTTATTGAGTGTATGGTTTTAGAAGACCTCTGAGATGGACCAATGACTGCTGAGTGGTGATGGAACAGTAACAGACACACAACACAACTATAAACAGTATTCCTGTCTGATGACGAATATCTTTATTGAGCGTATGGTTTTAGAAGACCTCTGAGATGGACCAATGACTGCTGAGTGGTGATGGAACAGTAACAGACACACAACTATAAACAGTATTCCTGTCTCATGACGATACCTTTATTGAGTGTATGGTTTTAGAAGACCTCTGAGATGGACCAATGACTGCTGAGTGGTGATGGAACAGTAACAGACACACAACTATAAACAGTATTCCTGTCTCATAACGATACCTTTATTGAGTGTATGGTTTTAGAAGACCTCTGAGATGGACCAATGACTGTTGAGTGGTGATGGAACAGTAACAGACACACAACTATAAACAGTATTCCTGTCTCATGACGATACCTTTATTGAGTGTATGGTTTTAGAAGACCTCTGAGATGGACCAATGACTGCTGAGTGGTGATGGAACAGTAACAGACACACAACTATAAACAGTATTCCTGTCTCATGACGATACCTTTATTGAGTGTATGGTTTTAGAAGACCTCTGAGATGGACCAATGACTGCTGAGTGGTGATGGAACAGTAACAGACACACAACTATAAACAGTATTCCTGTCTCTGGCCATACCTTTATTGAGTGTATGGTTTTAGAAGACCTCTGAGATGGACCAATGACTGCTGAGTGGTGATGGAACAGTAACAGACACACAACTATAAACAGTATTCCTGTCTCATGACGATACCTTTATTGAGTGTATGGTTTTAGAAGACCTCTGAGATGGACCAATGACTGCTCAGTGGTGATGGAACAGTAACAGACACACAACACAACTATAAACAGTATTCCTGTCTCATGACGATACCTTTATTGAGTGTATGGTTTTAGAAGACCTCTGAGATGGACCAATGACTGCTGAGTGGTGATGGAACAGTAACAGACACACAACTATAAACAGTATTCCTGTCTCATGACGATACCTTTATTGAGTGTATGGTTTTAGAAGACCTCTGAGATGGACCAATGACTGCTGAGTGGTGATGGAACAGTAACAGACACACAACACAACTATAAACAGTATTCCTGTCTCATGACGATACCTTTATTGAGTGTATGGTTTTAGAAGACCTCTGAGATGGACCAATGACTGCTGAGTGGTGATGGAGCACTAACAGACGTACAACATATCTACATACAGTATTCCTATCTCATGACCATATACTTTGCTTGCTATTCATGATGTGTTTGTTTCTTCACAGACTTGACACCATCAGATCCAGCAACAGTTGTGAAATTGATATCAAAGAAGAGCATCCTCTCTCAGATCACAAAGCCTCGCAGAATGAGAGTTCTTTACCAAGAATGATATAATGAAGTCAAACAGTGATACTGTGCTACTGGATGATTGTGATGTGGCAATCAAAACAAATTAAATCAGAGGCTCCTTTCCCAGACTTTTGTTTACAGAAAGAGAAGAGTGTTTTACCAAATATCTCATAAAGCACATTATGTCTGGAACTATTAAATGCAGCAACAACTGTGAAGTATATATAAAAACAGAAGTAGGTTCACAGAACGAGAGAGAGTTTCTTCCACAGGATGCTGTAATGAAGGTTAAAAAATACAACAGTGATCATAAAATGGATATCAAAATAGAAATAAAAGAAGAACCTCAGTGTCTGGAAACAGAAGCCTCATCTGTTAGTGATGACTTTAAGGTGAGATTTAGCGAAGAGTACTGCAGTTAGAATTTGTTTAATCTACACTTGATATAATACTTGACTTATGTAATACAAAATTAATAAGGATAAAAGTTGGCAAATGTGCTCAGTGTTTTTCAGGTGATGTATTTAAAGGGTTGAAAGTAATAGTAGTGTTAGTTGTAATTATAAGATGCTTGAGGAAGGTTTTGTTGACATCGTACCAAGAATACTCTTGTGATATTGTAGCATTTGATCAGATATACTTTCCCTCAACTGTATAAAAGAAAGGAAATGTATGAGTATCTGAATACTTGAGGAAAGAATGAACATTATCAGTTTTACAGTTTGGTTAACCCAACTCTCTTTACTGTAAATGGGATAGAATATATTCAGGTATGACGATTGTGAAGACAGGTCTTCTCCAAAAAACCCATTTAAATTTGCTTTTGTTGATATCATTATTAACTCTCTGATGGTAACACGTGATGCATCACCCTAGCCATAGGTTTGCTCTTCCGTATTTCTTTGTCATGCCTGTCTATTCCTTTGTCATTGTTACCTGAATCAGTTACTGATGGGTTGTGCTAATAATCAGTTGCCTTCAGTCATTACTCGAGATAGAATAATCTTTTGGGTTGTAAGTCACCTCGTTATAATGTGCTTTTGAAGAAGATGATGATAGAAGTGAAGAAGACAATTTAGAAATAGCGTCTGAACGTAATTCTGAGATGAAGCTGCAACTTCACATAATTGTGATAGGAGGAGGAGGCATCACAAACAAATGTAAGAAAAGGTAAGATTGGGTTTTTATGGTCTAAAGAATCACCTTAGAAAAGTGAAACTTAAATTTGGAACATTGTAAAATTTCTAAAGCTGCTAACTTTGCTGAAAACACTAAAGTGGAATCTTGTTAGCACGTAACTCATTAACACGTTTTACTGTGGGTTATGTTGAATTATAAAAGTTCCGGCACTAAATGCACCAAATGTAATACTAAACTTTTGTTTAGTAGTTTTCTCTCTCCCATTTACTATGTTCAAAGTTTGACATCCTCATTCTCTATTTTGGGCAATCCTTTGTTTGTCCAGTGGGAGTAGGCACTTACTACCTTCAAAGTTTGATGTCCTCATTCGCTATTTTGTCTAATCCTTGGTTGATCCAGTGGGAGTAGGCGCTTACTACGTTCAAAGTTTGATGTCCTCATTCGCTATTTTGTCTAATCCTTGGTTGGTCCAGTGGGAGTAGGCACTTACTACCTTCAAAGTTTGATGTCCTCATTCGCTATTTTGTCTAATCCTTGGTTGATCCAGTGGGAGTAGGCGCTTACTACGTTCAAAGTTTGATGTCCTCATTCGCTATTTTGTCTAATCCTTGGTTGGTCCAGTGGGAGTAGGCACTTACTACGTTCAAAGTTTGATGTCCTCATTCGCTATTTTGTCTAATCCTTGGTTGGTCCAGTGGGAGTAGGCACTTACTACGTTCAAAGTTTAATGTCCTCATTCGCTATTTTGTCTAATCCTTGGTTGATCCAGTGGGAGTAGGCACTTACTACGTTCAAAGTTTAATGTCCTCATTCGCTATTTTGTCTAATCCTTGGTTGGTCCAGTGGGAGTAGGCACTTACTACGTTCAAAGTTTAATGTCCTCATTCGCTATTTTGTCTAATCCTTGGTTGATCCAGTGGGAGTAGGCACTTACTACGTTCAAAGTTTGATGTCCTCATTCGCTATTTTGTCTAATCCTTGGTTGGTCCAGTGGGAGTAGGCACTTACTACGTTCAAAGTTTAATGTCCTCATTCGCTATTTTGTCTAATCCTTGGTTGATCCAGTGGGAGTAGGCACTTACTACGTTCAAAGTTTAATGTCCTCATTCGCTATTTTGTCTAATCCTTGGTTGGTCCAGTGGGAGTAGGCACTTACTACGTTCAAAGTTTAATGTCCTCATTCGCTATTTTGTCTAATCCTTGGTTGATCCAGTGGGAGTAGGCACTTACTACGTTCAAAGTTTGATGTCCTCATTCGCTATTTTGTCTAATCCTTGGTTGATCCAGTGGGAGTAGGCACTTACTACGTTCAAAGTTTGATGTCCTCATTCGCTATTTTGTCTAATCCTTGGTTGATCCAATGGGAGTAGGCACTTACTACGTTCAAAGTTTGATGTCCTCATTCGCTATTTTGTCTAATCCTTGGTTGATCCAGTGGGAGTAGGCACTTACTACGTTCAAAGTTTGATGTCCTCATTCGCTATTTTGTCTAATCCTTGGTTGGTCCAGTGGGAGTAGGCACTTACTACGTTCGAAGTTTGATGTCTTCATTTGCTATTTTGATCAATCCTTGGTTGGTCCAGTGGGAGTAGGCACTTACTACGTTCAAAGTTTGATGTCTTCATTCGCTATTTTGATCAATCCTTGGTTGGTCCAGTGGGAGTAGGCACTTACTACGTTCAAAGTTTGATGTCTTCATTTGCTATTTTGATCAATCCTTGGTTGGTCCAGTGGGAGTAGGCACTTACTACGTTCAAAGTTTGATGTCTTCATTCGCTATTTTGATCAATCCTTGGTTGGTCCAGTGGGAGTAGGCACTTACTACGTTCAAAGTTTGAAGTCTTCATTTGCTATTTTGATCAATCCTTGGTTGGTCCAGTGGGAGTAGGCACTTACTACGTTCAAAGTTTGATGTCTTCATTTGCTATTTTGATCAATCCTTGGTTGGTCCAGTGGGAGTAGGCACTTACTACGTTCGAAGTTTGATGTCTTCATTTGCTATTTTGATCAATCCTTGGTTGGTCCAGTGGGAGTAGATGCTTACTACGTTCAAAGTTTGATGTCTTCATTCGCTATTTTGTCCAATCTTTGGTTGGTCCAGTGGGAGTAGGTGTTTACTACGTTCAAAGTTTGATGTCTTCATTCGCTATTTTGTCCAATCTTTGGTTGGTCCAGTGGGAGTAGGCGCTTACTACGTTCAAAGTTTGATGTCTTCATTCGCTATTTTGTCCAATCTTTGGTTGGTCCAGTGGGAGTAGGTGCTTACTATGTTCAAAGTTTGATGTCCTCATTCGCTATTTTGATCAATCCTTTGTTGGTCCAGTGGGAGTAGGCGCTTACTACGTTCAAAGTTTGATGTCTTCATTCGCTATTTTGTCCAATCTTTGGTTGGTCCAGTGGGAGTAGGTGTTTACTACGTTCAAAGTTTGATGTCTTCATTCGCTATTTTGTCCAATCCTTGGTTGGTCCAGCAGGAGTAGGTGCTTACTACGTTCAAAGTTTGATGTCCTCATTCGCTATTTTGATCAATCCTTGGTCACATTTAGGAGACCAGTAGCCAATGTCATGCATGTATGTACATTTGTGTGGTTGGATAGAGAATGCTTTGGCTTGGTATGGTAAACGATAGTTTCTTCTGTTGAGTGTTGACGAAACGTATGTAGATTGTATTGTAACTTTTCATTACAATGGAGAAAAATAAAGTGCGGGAAATAACCAGCCTTGAAAAACTGAAAATCCTTGAATTAGATCACAATCTAAATATAAAATATGTGGATGTAGTGTGAAAGTTAAACATTCCTCCATAACCTTAAACATAGTTGCTAGCAAACATAAACTGCTTTTGAAGAAGGGAAAAATGCTAAAAGAAAATGTAATCGCTCTGTCCAGTTTCAGAGTTAGTTGTTCTACTAAAGTGGTTTACACAAACAAGAGCTTCAAATGTGCCAATAGACACTACTGTAATTTGAGCTCAGGGACACATTTAGCACAGAAGATGCTTCTGGGACTGGATGATTTAATGGGGGAAACAGGTGAAAATGTGGCTAAAAATGACAAAACTTTACATTTTGCATTTTTTGTACCAAACAATTCTAGGTGGTTTGAAGTGTAGATATGTAAAGTTTTAAAGCACTACAGAGCCTGGAATTTGCTCTGATTACATCATATTTAAAGGTCTGCACTCTTTAAATGTCCCTGAGAAGGCATGCCAAGTGAGGAAATTGCTGCATGAAGCTTTTTGTTTTAATTGATTTTTGTGGAATTTTTTCAGTTAAGGTTAGTTTTAATTTGTCATTGAACCACCATGATCGGTGGTAGATGTCATGTAATATCAAATTATATGTTGTTTCATGTACATGAGCCAGAAAGAAGTATAAATAATAATACTGTGATGAAAGGTTAGATGAGCAAGAATATGGCTTACAAAGAAAAATTGAAGGTAGAAAAGCTGGAGGATAATTGTGAACATATACCTATAAATATATATTGGTGGATACCAGTTTTACTGTTCTCATTGTGTAATGACCACAATCAAAAGTGTGTGCATATAGGACTTGGCACTGAAAGGCTTGGCTTATGCCATAAATTACACCTGATTTGCAGTGCTTGTAATGAAAAATGAGTACAAATTATACATCTAAGTGGACACTTCTAGGGAGGTCTGTAAGTCATTATTTCTGGTTAACTGCACGCAAACTTTTAACTAATTTTTCCTTACTATAATTTTTGCTGCACTTTTATTCATTCAAAACAAAATTTCATCTACAAGTTATGTGTTAGATGGCTGAAATTTTTACTGTACATTCTATAAAACATAAAAAGAAATAAAAACTGACACATGGAATTCAGGATTAGTATAGTACTTTTTGAGATAAAAAAAATAAAATGTGCATGGTGATTGCAAAAATGTTGAAATGTTTGTTATGCAGGTCATATTTTTTTTTTAGTTTCCCGTACAGTTAAGATATTACAAAACGCATATGTCAGGTTTTTTTAAATGAGTTTCTGTTTTGTAAAAAACATTTCAAACTTTTTTCAAAAAAGTGTGGAGTGAATTTCATTTTGAAATTTGTAAATTTTTTGAAAGAAAATTTTGAGTGATTCAAAACTAATTGACATATGAAAATGAAACCCTGCCAAATAGTTCCATATGACACCCCAAATATGTGTACAAATAATTAAGCATGTAGCTTTAAAAATGTGCAAAATAGAAATTTCACCCATCACCACCCTTCAAAGTGTATCCAATGGCTGGATTAAAGGATTCAGGAAGCGATATGTTTTAGTTACAGATGTGTGCGAGGTGAGGCTCCTGCCCTACACTGTGTGAAAATTAAAAATGTGGAGAAATCAATGCTCCCACCTATTTTGAAAGTCTATAGCTGTGATGATGTTTATAATGCAGATGAAATGGGACTATTTTTCCATCTTTTGCCAAATAAAACCCTGGATTTTAAGGTCACTGTCACATGCGAAACTTAACAAGGAGAGGATTTGAGGTTTGTTGTGCTGTAATGAAAATGGAGCTTAGAAATTGGAACCGCTGGTTATTAGAAAAGCACGCATTCCGCAATACTTCAAGAATGTGTGATCTTTTCCATGTAAGTACATTTCCAACACAAAAGCCTGGATAACTTCTGTGGTATTTGAAAATTTCTTATGAGCTTAGGACTCAAAGCTGGGCATAAGAAGCAGGAAAATTGCACTCTTCATTCATCAGTATACCACTCATCCACCAACTGTTTCAAATTGAAGAAACAAAGATCATTTTCCCCCCAGTAAACTATAATCTTTATATCAAGGCATAATTTGGTGCATGAAGCAAACGTATCGGAAGAGGCTGGTACAGAGAAGGCACTGAAATCATTGACAAGAAAAATTACCATCTTTGATGCCATGCATTTCATTGGGACTGCCTGGAATTCTGTGATGCAAGATACCATTAGGAACTGCTTTAATAAAGCTGGCTTTTGCAGAGTTCTTGGTGATGACATTATGCGAAGATGAGTTTTGCGAGGGTGAAGAATGGCGCCAAATAGCATATGATGTGGTATGTCTTTTGATACATTGGTAAACATTGGCAATAAATTCCAGTATGTGAAACAGCAATGATAGATGGAAGAAAAAGTGTCAGTGGCAGATGAAGGTGATGAGCCAATTCCTGTAGTGTCAAGCGATGGAGGCATTGGATATAGTGAAGTGATATGGGTGCAGTTTCGAAGTTGATGACGATGTAATGATGTTACTAAACAAGATGGACAGTAAAATTTAGACATTAAAACCAACAAAGCAACCAACCATAATATACATTTCAAACCAGTGTAAGTAGTGACCAAATTTCACATTCATTTCTGAGGTAAGGTGTAGTATTAGATTTTATTATATAATCATGTTCTTAAATTGCAAATTTCATATATGCAATAATAGCCTTTCTTTGTATGTCAGATAGCAGAAAAGATATTCACCTCAACAAGGAAGAGATGAGCTTTGGCTCATTATTACACAAATGTACTACGAGGGCAGTTCCAGAAGTACCCGACCTGATGGATATGTAGCGGTTGTTGTTTCAAACGAATGACTATGGTAGAAAGTACCACCCTTATAAAACTTAAGTTTGACGATGCTACGTTGTTTAGTAATTGTTTGACAGTCATTAACAGTGAACTCTCTCAGCAAGTTTGTAAAAAATGGATAAAACTGACCATCGTTATGTGATACAATACTTTCATTTGAAAGGTCTTAGTTCAACTAATATTAAAGCTGAGTTAGATCCTACTCTGGGGGAATCTGCTCTTTCATTTACAACAGTAAAATATTGGGTGGCAGAGTTTAAGGGGGGCTGTACGAGCTGCCAAGACGAACATCGCAGTGGTCGACGAAATAAGATGACCATGCCAGAAATTGTGAAGAAAATCCACAAAATGGTATTGAATGACCGTTGACTGATAGTGCATGATCTAGTGGACATAGTAGGCATTTCAAAAAGTGCTGTACATCGCACACTAACTGAAAATTTAGGAATGAGAAAGCTGTGTGCAAGATGGGTGCCGCATTTACTCACAATGGAATAAAAGCAGCGTTGTGAGGATGTTGTAGTTAAGTGTTTGGCGATGTTTCGCTGCAATAAAGCCAAGTTTTATCATCGATTTATAACCATGGATGATACATGGGTCCATCACTTCACAACTGAGATGAAGTAACAGTCAAAACAGTGGACTGAAAGGGGAGAATCGGCTCCAAGGAAGGCGAAGACAGTTCCATCTGCAGGCAAGGTGATGGCATCAGTTTTTTGGGATGCATGTGGGATAATTTTCATTGATTATGTTCAAAAAGGAAAAGCAATCAATGGCGAGTGTTATGCAGACTTATTGCAGCATTTGAATGATGAAATCAAGCAAAAATGGCCGCATTTAGTAAAAAAGAAAGTTCTGTTTCATCAAGACAATACACCAGTCCACACATCCATTATTGCCATGGCCAAAATCAATGAGTTAAAGTTTGAATTGCTTCCTCATGCACCCTATTTGCAAGACTTAGCTCCCTCTGATTATTTTCTGCTTCCAAAGTTGAAGAATTGGCTTTAGGTTAAAGATTTGCCAGCACTGAAGGGGTGGAGTTTGCAGTTGATGGCTGTTTTGCAGAACTCGACGGTTCTCACTATAAACAGGGTATCAAAGCTATTGAACATTGCTGGGAAAAGTCTATCGAGCTGAAAGGAGACTATATAGAGAAATAAAGATGTTTTTTCCAAAATTTTTGTGTTTTCTTCGTTAGGTCGGGTACTAGTCCTCGTATGTCTCATATGTGGTTCACATTTCTACTAAATTGTCTGAGATTTGATGATAAGTCAAAGAGAAAAAAAGCGAAGTAAGTTTTGACTTATTTATAAGCTCTGAACAACTTCTATAACCAGCTACCACCCAGGTTATTCTCTTCATATGCATGTAACAGTTGACAAGCAGCTTTTAGGATTTTGTGACAAATGTCCTTTCATGTTGCCTCAAACCAGGTAAATATGACATAAAAATTGTCCCAGTGTGTGATGCTAGAACATATTTTCCATATGTAGGGAAGGGGGATAGAAACACAAAAATCTATCAGTAATCTTTCTTACTGTGTGAAATTCAGAGTAGAGGAAACGAGAGAAACGAGTTTGGGAACAAGTAGAGGAAATTTGTCAAGACAAACTAGGAATAAAGTTAGGAGGCTGGGAGATAATTGATATCTTCAGAGTGGGGAGAAGAGGCTCGAACCCAAGACCAATAATCGTTAAGTTAGCTACAGTGAAAACAAAATGAACAATGTTATCTAATGCTAAAAAGTTAAAAGGGACAAGAATATTCCTTGAAAACGATTACGGGAAGAAAGAGAGAGCAATAAGAAGCTTGTGGTTAAAAGAAATGAGAAGTGCAAGAGTTAGAGGCGACAAAGCATACGTGAGAGGATTGGATTTGTGGATAAATGATAGAAAACAGGATATTAGTCAGTTGAATTGGAGAAGATCCCCTCACTGGGGAATCCAACACGCGTTGAAACCACGGACAGGCGGCAGAGAGCGGATAGCATGGTATATGGAGAGGAAAGAAGGGGAGGAATGCAGCAAACGTCATCAAGCAGAGGGGAGGAGTGCAGCAAATGTCACCAGCCAAACAAGTAACACCGGAAAGTCAGCTGATTGAAGAATCGCGTAGAATGGCCTTGGGAGCAGTTGCAGGGATTGACATCTGGAAGGATACTGCGCTCAGCATAATTTCATCGCCAGGGGGAAGCATCTTGCAGGTGGAAGATGGAGCAGAGGGGAACAAACCTTTGGGCAGGCCAAGGCTGACCAGGAGCAAGGCAAAACTGCAGGAATTTAGGTTTGAGAGGAAGGGATCTGTATAGGAAAAGGCATTGGGGTGTTAGCATGGAACATACAAGGGCTGTTTGAAAAGTTAAAGCAAGAGGATATAATGGAGATCTTAAAATTAGGCGATGTGATAGGAGGGTAGAGACATGGGTAGCAAGGGATATTCCAGTGGATGTGACAGATTTTTATGGTAAAGCTGGAAAAAAAAAGGAAAGAAAGAGGTTGTGCATAAGGTGGATTAGGGTTATTTGTTAGGAAGGGCTTGCAAGTTAAAGTGAAAGAGGGGAGAATTCAGTTTTGTGGTGTGTTTTAAATGGGATAGGGGAGAAGCAAAATGTGTGTGTTGCAGTGGTGTATAACCCCCAAGTGCCTTGGAATTTCATAATCCCAATCTATTTAATTTGTTAAGACAAGATATGGAAGAATTATCAAATAGATACTTAAGCAATTGTTTTATTATAATGGGTGACTTTAATGCAAGGGTAGGTGTAAGTAAAATAAATGTAATGGATGTTCAGTATGAGTTAAGAGGGGAAGAGAATTAGATAGTATGAAGAAGGAGCAAAGACAAAGTCTTGAATTGTGAATGTAAGAAGTTAATAGATTTTTGCGAGGAGTTCAACTTGATGTGTAATGGAGTGAAGGGGAAAGATGACATGGGAGAATTTACCTTTGTGAATGAGAATGGTCAGAATGTGGTAGATTATATGATATATTCAGCAGATTTGGACTCATAAGGGCAAAATTCCTAAGTAAATATAAGGGACGCTTCAAAGCAAGGCAACAGGAAGGAATTAGAAATTGAAAATATAAATGGAGGGAGGAGGAAGCAGAAGTATTTTTGAAGAAATTGGGAGCAGATATAGGGGGAACAAGGGAAGCAGGTGTAGATGAGATGCTGAAAGAAAACAGAATTGAAGAAGCTGTATTTAAACTAGAAATTATATTGAAATATGCAGGCTCAAGAATGAAAATGAAAGAGGATCGGTCCAATAAGAAGAAGGGATGGTATGATGAATGTAGGGTGGCGAAACAAAGAGTTTTAAGGGAGCTGAGAAAATGGAGGCAAAAGGGAGACCAAGGAAAGTGTCCTTTATGTAATAGAAAGTATAATAATTATTGGCATTTAATTCTAGAATATGAAAGAACTAAGGATTTGAGGGAAAATTGGCAAAAAAAGAAATGGCCCAGTTTACCAATTGAAATTATAGGTAGAAAGATGCTGGGTGTCGAATGTAAGGGAAACATATTAGAAGTAGGAAAATATTTAGGTTTAGTTACAAAGAGATGGCTGAGGAAATATAGGAATAAGGAGTAAAAAGAAACGTAGATACCGAAAAGAAAATTAGCAAAAAGGTCTCAATACTCGATAACCACGGTGTTTGAGCTATGAGCCCTTGGAAGCACAGCAACTCAGGGAAGGACAGAAAAGGTTATGTTAAGAGTAGTATGTAGGTTTATGTATTTAAGCAAGTACTGAATTGTAACAAATTTGTATAAATGACAATCATTCAGTCAAATAGGGCCCATTGACTCGGTAACCACAGTGTTGGAGGATATGGGCCCTAGGAAACCAGCAACTCTATGAAGTTTGTAAATTGAAATATGTACTTATTATGTATTTAAAGCAAATAAATATATCATATACTGTGTGAAAGGTCTGCAGCAATTCTTGGTACAGTAGAAACATCACTTGTGACAATGGTTCATTTGGTACCTTTGATACTGAAAGAGAATGTAATAATTTTAGCATGTTGAGGAAAAATAAGGTGAAAATTTCACCAAGTTTCCCAACCGATAGAAGGAATAAAGTAGTTTTCACAATTTGTTTTTCATCAGAAAAATACCTTGTATCCTTCTCTCCTAAAAGGGGGAATCTGTAGTACATTTGTCTACTATGCATAGTACTCTGCATGTGAATCAGTCCACTTAAAAGCTAGAGATCATAGAATTTTATAATAGTGTATAAGTAGGTGTAGCTGTATTTGACTAAATGGTACATTACTGAACATTAGGATTCAAATTTGGGACACACTTGCCTCACTTACTCAGTTATATAAGATATGTTTAAGAAGCTTCCATCTTCAGCTGTAGGTCGACTGGTAGTGCTGGTATCTTCATATTAGTCACTGGTTGGCTATCGATGGCTTGATTTCAAAGTTCATAGCACAGTGTTTGTGTTTATGGATGATAATTTTCTCCCATATAGCAAGTTCTAGAGGATAGTTTATCTCTTTTAACAATTCTGAGTTTCTATTTGTTTTATGGTTGATATTCCAAGAGTGTGCAGCAATGTTGATCCTAAAATCAAAATATGAAAAACTTGGCTACAAACATTTTACTGATAGACAAAAGGAAATGACCATCAAACACAGAAAATGTGATTAACATATCTGCATGTAGTTTCTCTTAACAAGAAGTCAGATTGTTTGCTTGTACATATATTTTTCTAGTGAGTGGAGGATTATTTTGTCAGTATAGAAGTATACCCATGCCGTTGAATCTTTGCACTTGACAGTTCGTGTGGCTTCGCGTAAGGTTGGCTATATTGTGGTTGCGACATTGCCAGAGTTGTTAGTAAACAACAACAGCTGATTGTTCTTTCTATCGTGTCTAAGACGCATACAAAAAGTGTACGTAAGTAGCGAACGTCATTGAATAATAAGTATTTCATTTTATTATTGTTATTTGAAAATAACTCAGCATAAACATTGCAACGTATGTAGAATAAACTATGCACTTTTGACAAAATAGAAACAGAATAATGCTTACATACCTGCTACAATGAGGAGAAATAAAACAAATTATAAGCTTCGATAACAAAGTTATTTTCACTCACACTGCATTCCAGATGATTCAGGAATTTTGTCCTCTTTCTCTTGGAGTTGTACTCCCTTGTAAATAGCATTCTCGTGATTAGCTCAAGAGCTGCTGCAGTTCTTTGTACGGCTTTATCAGCAGTAATAGAGGGATGCCAATAAACCTGCATATACTCCTCCTGCTCAAAAAATTCCTGGGTCCTTCTTAACAGTTCCAATGCATGACTATAAGTGGCACATCTCAATGCAAAGGATTTTCACTTCATGAATCATTACTCAGTGATCGGTGTCATTTTTGAGACATTGTCGCACTTCAAATCTTGTATACATAATATGAATGATAATATATAAAATAGATATATATGCATAAACGAACACCAACAATAACCACAAATATAAATAACAATGAGCAATATTAATTGCAGAGAACAACTTGACACAAGTGCTAGAGATTCACAAACTGAAGCACGTGGTTGGAAATAGCTACATCCGGCAACAGAGCAGCTTCCAGTTCCACTTCCGATTTGTCATAGACCACCCAAAATGCTGCCTTGTGATTGCTTTGGGAAGTGTAACTATTAAAGCTGTTCATCTGTTTTTTTGCGAGTTTACCAACTTAATCGCTAGCTGTCAAGTGCAACGTTTCAATGGCAGGGTTTTAGCTACCTTTGATTTACCAGAAAGTCAGAAAATGATAAAAGCTGAATATGAAGGCATATTAGATAAAATAGCCACATCTGAACACAAACACACAGGAAGCAGACAAACATTAAAATCCTTAAATAGCAAAGCAGTATTGTACACAAAGGCAGATAAGGGTAACAAAATAGTACTATATAAGATGGATTACATAGAATGGAATACATACTAAGCAAAGATGAATATATACAGATCAACAATAACCCTCTTAAACAAGTCTACAACATGCTAAACTCAACTCTGAAAGATATGAATGTTATCACAAAGAAACCTCAAGCTTAAAGTAGACAACCCACCCTTATGTAAAATTTATAGCCTACCAAAAATGCATAGCAGTAACAACAGTGAACAACATTGATGCTCCCATCTACCAGTTGGCAAAATGGCCTACTCATTGCTTCACTCCAAATTTGACAGTCTTATCATAATTCATACAAAGTAGTAGACCAGAATGGTGTTTAAAAAGGGGAATAAGTTAAGGAAGAATGAAATATGGTGGTGGCAAGGAAATGAAATCGAGGTGGTCAGGAAATTTGACTATCTACGAGTACGACTAAATAGTAATGGGAGTTGGAATGAGCAAAAGAAAATTATACTAACAAAAGGAAAACTGGCAATGAAAGCTATTAGAGCTTGCCTAGATAAAATACCAGATAAAATGGTTGGAGAGAATATACGGAGCAGTAGTAGAGGCTAAAATGCTTTATGGAACTGAGATTTGGGGTTTAGAGAGATGGTGGGAAAATGTAAACAAGGTGCACAGAAATTTCTGTAAATTCATTTTAGGTCTACCAAGGGCTTCACCCAATGGTGTTGCCCAAATAGAGCTAGGGAGGTTTGGTAGCAAAGCAAAAATTGTGGAAAGGGTATTTTAATATTGGTATAGATTTAAGGAACTGGAAAATAATATGTTAAAGCAGTGCCTAGAAGTGCAGTTAAAACTCAACAAAGAGGATACTTGGTGTAAGTATATAGAAGGAACCCTGAATGAAATAGGTTATGGAGATATTTGGAGAGAGGGGCAGGTACTGGAGAAGGGTAAAATTGAGAATTGAAGATATTGAAAGACAAGAAATTCTAGGTAGTTTTAATTTTAAATCTTCTTTATGTATATATGTAGGTTTAAAAATGGTGTGGGAAAGAGAAAAATATGTCAATATATGTGACAGATCAGCACGAGAAGGTTTTGCATGGGCGAGGACAGGTGTGATGATGTGAAAAGGCTTAGGGGAAAGAGAGAACCAACGAAAGTGTCCGCTATGTAATAGAAAGTATAATAACTATTGGCATTTAATTCTAGAATGTGAAGGAACTAAGGAATCGAGGGAAAAATGGCAGAAAAAGAAATGGGACAATTTACCAATTGAGATTATAGGTAGAAAGATGTTGGGTGTTAAATGCAAGGGGAACATATTAGAAGTAGGAAAATATTTATGTTTAATTAGAAAGAGATGGCTGAAGAATTATAGGAGTAAGAAGAAAAGTAGTTATTGAAAAGTAGATTAATAACATATTTATTTATTCAGTCAAGTAGGGCCCATTGACTCGGTAACCACAGTGTTGGAGGATAGGGGCCCTAGGAAACCAGCAACTCGGTGAAGTCTGTAAAATGGAATATGTATATACTATGTATTTAAAGTAAATTTTAAAGTAGTAGACCAGCTGTAAATTCATCACAGTAAGTCCAACTGATGCTTTAGTTTCCTTTGATGTCACCTTCTTATAAGGTCTGATCAACAGAGACATTTTCTTTTTCTCAAGATTTTATTCCTGCATTTCAATGTTTACATGATATTTTTCAAAGTGATTTCCTCCCACTTCTTTGTAGTGTCTCTGCCAGTCCTTGAACACATGGTGCAGGCCATTCTTTGTGAGGTCCTTGAGAATTGCTTCACTTTTCTTGAGCACTACTTGAGAGTTCTCAAATAGAATGCCCTGGAGTTTGCCTTTAATGATGGGGAATTAAAAAAAATTACAGAGTGAAAGATTAGGTCTATAAGGCGAATGCGGTACACAGGTTATGTTCCATTTAACCAAGAATTGCATGAATTGCCTGAAAAAATCCATTGCCCTCTGCCGGATTTGAACCCGTGACCTCAGGAACGAGGTAGTGCATCTTCATATTACACTTACTGCAGCTGTTCACAATTTTCAGAGACTATGGTTTAAATGCAAACACAGTTTTATTGTTCTGTAATGCTCCTCTCATATCACCTCCATTTTGTGGTAAGTGAAATGCAAGCAGGGTCTACCGACCTACCAATACTGCTGCTTCCTATGGACAGTAAACATAAAACCTCACTCTTTTTAAATATTCATGGTACAGACAGGAAACTATCAAGGAAGCTATAGGAAAGAATCAGTCCTTGTATTTCCTACTATCCCAACTCCTCCCACTCCCAGAAAATGGCTACAATCTAATGACATACCCTCAGAAGCAACAGAAGAGTATACCAAACTCACCGAACTTTACATTGGACAGAACTTTTCAGCTTTATGGGCGCAATTTACCAACAAGGATCTAGTATAGCTATGTGCAATGCACTCTCTCCCTTCCTTGCAGATCTGTTTATGAGCTGTTTAAAAATACATGCACACAAAGCTTTCCCCTACAACTTTACATTGTGGTTTCAGTATGTAGATCTATAGTTGCAATAGTGTCTAAAAAGTTGTACAAGATGCTGTGAAACCATTAACTTCACTGTAGAGACAGAGAAACATGGATATCTGACCTTTCTGAATATAAAATAATGAGAAATAAGACATACTTTTCTTTTGAGTATACAGAAAACTGATCTACATAGATAACCACATTAAATGCAATAGGTTTTACCCAAAGTGCAATATTTAATAGATTAGTGCACAGAATAGTCAACTTCACTTCAAGCAAAGAAGAATACAGTAAGGAATACCAGTAAATCATCAAAACAGCACTTGTTAATGGATTTAGCTCACTGGATAGAAAGATAAAGATTCAGAAGAAAAAGGAAATCAAGATTACCATTACCCTAACATCCTTGGAGGACAGGAGGAAGGTTAAAAAGTTCACATTCTACCCACTACTATACAGCAGGTTCATAGAAGTCCCATCAAAATACAACATAAATAAATACAACTTGAAAAATCTTTTAAGAGCACCTCCCAAATATCAGATACCAAATACCTCCAAAGCTGGAATTTACAGGATAAACTATTAGGAATGCAATGAGGTATACAAACGAAGAACCAAGCGAAATAAACATCCATACCAAAGAAACATCCAGAACAAAGTATAAACAGACGGACAAATCATCAGTTGCACATACTTTTGGGATACCAACCATGAAATAGACACAAACTTTGAGTTGTTAAAAGAAGTAAACTGTCCTCTAGAACTTGCAATATGGGACAACATTTTCATCTATAAACATTAACACCATGCTACGAACTTTGAAATCATGCCATCTACCAACGCTGCCATTTGATCTACAACTGAAGATGGAAGTCTGAAACATGTTCTGGATAATAAGACAGTAAGCAAGGAAAGTGTATCTCAAATTCAACTCCTAATGCTCAAGTTATCAACATAGCCTTCGCTGATTGAAAGCCTTTAAATAAATAAAATGGTACATGCATATTCTGCTTCAAGGAATACACAACACTGGCCACCTTAGTGTGTTTCATGACATTTTGGACCAGGCAGCAATAAATGCTTCATTCTTTTCTTAGTAAAATCACAACAGAAGATGAAAAGGAAATATTTGTAATGAATCTTGGATTCCAATTTGCTTCATCATGCAGTGCCTACAGAATAATTTGCCACAGGAATTGACTGAAAATATAACACCACTTTTGAGAACAAAGATCCTCAAGATCAAGGTTTGAGTAAAATGTGGTAGGCCTGGTGTAATGTCCATACAAAAAAGAAATTTGCAGATCTTGTTTCTCTTAAAGTGCAGTTTTCTAATAATTACTAAATTACTCCAAAGGGATTGTGTGTTAATGAGAATGTTAATGTTAACAATGGACCAATTTTCACTGTAAAAGTTTTGTATTGTTGCCAGTAATTATAAAATAAAACAGTGGGGTGATGTGTTATCCCTATTATCATTGAATGCTGTACTATTCATGTTGTTAGCGGAGGTTTAATAATCTGCTTCCAATCTGTAAGATGCAATCTATCAACTCAGAGATACTTGTTTACAAGCCCAGTACATGTCAACCAGGTTATTGCTGTAGAAGTAGCCAGCTATTCCCTGCAGATTTAATAATCTGTAGGATACAATCAGTCAACTGTAAGATACTTGTTTACAAGTCCAGTACATGTCAACAACCTGGTTATTGGTGTAGAAGTAGCCAGCTATTCCCTGCAGGTTTAATAATCTGGTTAGAATCTGTAGGATACAATCAGTCAACTGTAAGATACTTGTTTACAAGCCCAGTACATGTCAACAACCAGGTTATTGCTGTAGAAGTAGTCTGCTATTCCCTGCAGGTTTAATAATCTGTAGGATACCATCAGTCAACTCTAAGATACTTATTTACAAGACCAGTATATGTCAAAAACCAGGTTATTGCTGTAGGAGTAGCCAGCTATTCCCTGCAGATTTAATAATCTGTAGGATACAATCTATCAACTGTAAGATAGTTGTTTACAAGCCCAGTACATGTCATCAACCAGGTTATTGCTGTAGAAGTAGCCAGCTATTCCCTACAGGTTTAATAATCTGTAGGATAAAATCTATCAACTCTAACATACTTGTTAACAAGCCCAGTACAAGTCAACAACCAAGTTATTGGTGTAGGAGTACACAGCTATTCCCTGCAGGTTTAATAATCTGGTTACAATCTGTAGGATACGATCCATCAACTCTTAAGGTACTTGTTTACAAGCCCAGTACATGTCAACAATCAGGTTATTGCTGTAGAAGTACCCAGCTATTCCCTGCAGGTTTAATAATCTCGTTACAATCAGTCAGCTCCAAGATACTTGTTTACAAGCCCAGTACATGTCAACAACCAGGTTATTGCTGTAGAAGTAGCCAGCTATTACCTACAGGTTTAATAATCTGTAGGATACAATCAGTCAACTGTAAGATACTTGTTTACAAGCCCAGTACATGTCAACAACCAGGTTATTGCTGTAGAAGTAGCCAGCTATTCCCTGCAGGTTTAATGATCTGGTTACAATCTATAGGATACAATCAGTCAACTCTAAGATACTTGTTTACAAGCCCAGTACATGTCAACAACCAGGTTATTGCTGTAGAAGTAGCCAGCTCTTCCCTGCAGGTTTAATAATCTGTAGGATACAATCAGTCAGCTCTAAGATACTTGTTTACAAGCCCAGTACATTGAAGCAACCAGGATTGCTGTAGAAGTGCACAGCTATTCCCTGCAGGTTTAATAATCTGGTTACAATCAGTCAGCTCTAAGATACTTGTTTACAAGCCCAGTACATTGAAGCAACCATGAATGCTGTAGAAGTGCACAGCTATTCCCTGCAGGTTTAATAATCTGTAGGATACAATCAGTCAACTCTAAGATACTGGTTTACAAGCCCAGTACATGTCAACAACCAGGTTATTGCTGTAGAAGTAGCCAGCTATTCCCTGCAGGTTTAATAATCTGTAGGATACAATCAGTCAACTCTAAGATACTGGTTTACAAGCCCAGTACATGTCAACAACCAGGTTATTGCTGTAGAAGTAGCCAGCTATTCCCTGCAGGTTTAATAATCTGTAGGATACAATCTATCAACTCTAGGATACTTGTTTACAAGCCCAGTACATGTCAACAACCAGGTTATTGCTGTAGAAGTAACCAGCTATTCCCTGCAGGTTTAATAATCTGTAGGATACAATCTATCAACTCTAGGATACTTGTTTACAAGCCCAGTACATGTCAACAAGCAGGTTATTGCTGTTGAAGTAGGTATCCAGTTATTCCCTGCAGCTTTCTTCCTACATAGTTCAGGTGTTTTACTTTCTCTACATATGTTTACTAGGGGAAGTACTGTATTCTATTCAAAAATTCAATTTTGAGTTTTTCAGAACTACATGTTTGAGTTCCACTAATCCCAAAAGCAGTACTTTTAGGAAAGAAAAGAAGGTCTGTGAGTGCATTCAGGCATATCTTTGAGAGGGAGCTAAAGAGAACAGGATAATTTCCCCCATACAAAAAAGAAAGATTTGATAAGTTTTAAACTCTGTGTTTAAGTGCAGCATCGTTAGAGGTTACAACAAGCTATCCTAACTACCCTTACGTGTAAAATTATTTGTTAACTTATGTTTTTTTCAAAAACGGCTGTAATTATTTTGATGTGAATTTAAAATTTTCAGTCTGAATCTCCTATTATGATGTGTGACTAACTGGCTTGACAAATGCTTTGTATATTGTTGGATTTGTTTGGGAATAGCACATAAAGGCCTTTACTTCATTGAATTTTTTACAATTACATCTAAGAACCTCAAACACAGACAAAATCTTAATAAAAGTAAAAATGCATAGCTCATCAAACGCACTATGTGGCAAATTTTGTTCATAATGTTAACTCTTTCCAAAATATTTCATGTGTATTTTTAACATTTCCCTAATGTTTAATGAACATGCTTGAAAGTTTGCAGTTCTTGCCCCACCCGTTTTGTATCAATCACAATAGTTTAACGTGAATAAACATTGGAATGCTGCTTTCACATGCAACTAAAGTACTTTCTGCTTAATTTGAAATTATTCTTGGGGAGAAAACATACTGTAACATAATTTGGATAGAAGAATAAGCCCCATTTGTAATGCAGCCATAGACATAACACAAAATTTGCATAGTTGGATCAGTAAATTGCATGTGAAAGTCTTGTTAGTAAGTTTAAAATTGCATAATGTAATCAGTAATATCCAATATGGAAATTGTTCCATTGTTAATAAATAAACAAGACATATAAGGTACTGAACAAAGCAAACAACATCAATATCTACTTGGCATGACCAAGTGAAAGAGCACAATGCTTGTACAGTAATGGCATAGAATCTTGCATGGGTCATAAAAGTGGAAATGCGTCAAAAAAGAATTGCAGAATTCTTCTCTTCTGCATGCAACTTAAGCATTAAATTTGGAGCTTGCAATTTTTGTATTATATGGCTATGTGAATGCTTCTCTTTAATTGCATGATTCAAAATCTTGCATTTATGCTGCATTTGCACCTACTTTTCATTTTGAATTGGAATTAACTGTGTATGAATACTAAAGCTTATATCAGATCAGCATATTTTGCATTTTTTCATAGTATTATACGAGAGCATATGGTATAGTACTATGGGGCAACAGCCCACATGTTTCTAGTATACTTTAGCTGCAAAAAAAGGAATTACAATAATGTCTGATGAATCAAAATTAGTGCACTGCAAACCTCTATTTATTAATTAATAATAATGACCTAATAAAGCTATATATTTACACTGTGTTATATATAAAAAAAATCCTTCTTCAGAATTACATCATAGACAAGATATACACTCGTATAATACCAGATCATGCCAACATATTGAAGTTCCATATTGTAGATTGACTACAACTCAGAAGAGTTTTGAAGTAATAGATTCTAAGATGTATAATAAGCTACTGTTTGAAGTAAAACAATGTCCTACAGCAAGTTTTAAACATATATTATTCGACTGACTTGTCGTCTAACCTTTCGATTCTATACAAGAATATTTTGAAGTATAATAACTACATCCCAGTACTTGATAGGACTTTGGGTGGACCTCTACAGTATAGTTTTTAATTTTGTAAGCTGTACCATTATGTATAATTTTGCACTTTAAATTTTGTATATATATATTGTATTAGATAAATGTAATATTACTTGTAATTTGACTGTACCACTCTGACGCTGTAAAACTCAATGACAATAAAATTATTATTATTAATATATGTGGAATTTGTCGCATGAGATTTCCATTAATACTGGACCAGTTGCATCTTAGATTCTGATTTACCTTATTAAACATTACTTTTGCCAGTTCTCTGTTCTTTGAACCAAACAATTTATTCAGATCTAAAGGCTTTTCCATTGCTGTTTTCTTTCTCCCCATTACAAGATGTAATGTCAAATCTTTATTTCTGCATAACTCCTAGTACTATATACCAGTTTAAAAACAAATCAAACTGGAACTATAAAGATAACTATGCGATGTAGGGCATTTAACTATTGCTGTATAGGTGATTGTGAAACTGTATGTTTGCATTATTCTGTTACAGGATGGGGACTTCACTCCAGTAAAACCACCAAGGTAAGACCTGACTCCTGGCTAATGTTTCAATAAGAAACCTTCTGATTCTTGTGTGCATTTTCCTTTATTGGTGCTTCTTTATGTATACTAATGTTATAAAGAGAGAAAACTTGTATGTTGCTTGTGGTCTGTGTAGAGTAATCTTAAATCAATTATGATAATACTTTCACCTTTGAAAGCCATATTCTTTCTTAAGGATTTGGGCAATAAAAGTACCTTCTAATTTCAATTTGTAAATTATTAGAAGACTAAAAAAGATCTATAAAGTTTTGATTGAGAATGCCATGGAGTAGAAAATATTACTCCACAGAGAATGCGTGAGAAACAAAAGTGGATTAGCTGCTGTTATGTGTGGAAAGTGCAAGTAAAAACAAAAAGCCAGTTACAGTTTTATAGTAAAGCAGAATTATTTCTTATTGTGATGTTATATGATACTTAAAACTTGAGTTGGTATATGTTAATTCACATCACATAAAGGCATTAGTTGTTACCTTAGTAGCGCTTTTGAGAGATTTGTTTCCCTCATCCTCAGCTGAGACCCAACTAACTGGATCTCCCTCACCCCAAGAAATGTTTCATTGAACGCTATTTCTGTTCTCTGTTGACAAAAATTGGAATCTGGTGGTATTGCTGTCATCTGTGGTGTCGATTGGTCAATCGTCATACATCTTTCTTCAATCTTGTAGTCTAATTGGTCTGCATTCTGTTGAGAAGAATTGAAAACACTTAATCTTGAATTTATTGCCATGTGTGGAGGAAGTTGGGAACTTCTATTTTCTCTCTTGTAACTTGATTGGATCAGCTGCATTAAGTGGTCTGTCGGTGGTATTACAAAATTCAAAGCATTCTTAATGTTAAAATGAATGAAGATCTTATCCCATATTTCCAAATGTGATGGTATCTGAATGAATTGTAGTAGTTTTATCTCTTGTCCAATTTCATGATTACTGTTCCAGAAGTGGTTCGCTACTGCTGATTTGTCTGTTTGTTTCAGTTTTATATTTCCTTAATGTTCACTTAGTCTTATTTTTAAATTCCTTTTAGTTCTTCCTATATATACACCTTGACATTCCTGACATGGAATCCGGTAAATTGCTGATTTTTTTAAGTTATCAGTTGTATTAGTCAGAGGTGTGTTCAACATGTTTTTTAAACTGAAAGCATTCTGAGGTGCTAGTTGTATCTGGTATTTTCTAAACAATGTTTCAAAAGTTTTAAACATTACTGGATGATATGTAAACCTCTTATATATCACATCCTTTTTATTTGGGTTTTGTAGAGTACTAATACTATGTATGTTTTGTTTCCTTTTGTATTTAGTAAGTAGGTTATTAATAAGTTGAGGTTTAAAACCATTTTCAATGGCTACATTCTTTATATAATTTAATTCAGTGATATAATCTTCTTTTTCCAATGGTACTTTAATCAATATATGAATCAAACTTCCAAAAACAGCATGTTGATGTGATACTGGATAGTAGAAATTATTTTTAATATAATTATCCACATGCGCTGGTTTCCTATAAATTCCAAATTTAAGATAGTTTTCTTTTCTTTTTACAATAATATCCAAGAAAGGTATTGAATTATTAGTTTCCATTTTAATGGTAAATTTAAGTATATCTTGTTCATTCAAAATATCCAGTGATGAATTCAAACAATCCTGAGGTACAACTGCAAAAATGTCATCTACATATCTGTGCCAAATCTTAAAAATATGTGGATGTGAAGAGGTAACAGATTTTTCCAAAGAGCTCATATAAAGGTCAGCCAGTAAAGGAGATAAAGGATTACCCATTGCCAAACCGTGTGTCTGCTTGTAGAAGTTGTTATTGAAAGAAAAATAATTTTGATTAATACAATAGATTGTAAGTTTAATCATCTCTTGGATGTAATTTTCTTGTAAATTAAGTGATTCCAACCAATTTCTTAACAGCTCTGGTATATTATCTGTCGGTACATTTGTAAAAAGTGATGTAACATCTCATCACATAAAGGCGTTAGTTGATAAAACTACTAAAATTCATTATGTGATACTTAGTAAAAATCCTTTAAATTCTTGCATAAAACAGGTTAACCAAGTGTTATCCAATGCAACTATATTTTCGACTGAGAAGAAACGACAGCTTAAAACCAGCAACCCAACCTTATCAAAAATATATTGTTTGCCAAAAACACATAAAACAGATACTAGTATGCGACGTATAATTAATAACATAGGCTCACCCAGCTATAATTTAGCTAAATGGCTAACAAAAGAATTCACATCTATGGAAAAGTTCCCATCATTAAGTATTAAAAATTCAACAGAATTAATCAATCACATTCAGAATTATATAATTAATAAAGAAGATATGTTGGTATCCTTGGATGTTACATCACTTTTCGCAAATGTACCGACAGATAATATACCAGAGCTGTTAAGAAATTGGTTGGAATCACTTAATTTACAAGAAAATTACATCCAAGAGATGATTAAACTTACAATCTGTTGTATTAATCAAAATTATTTTTCTTTCAATACGAACTTTTACAAGCAGACATACGGTTTGGCAATGGGTAATCCATTATCTCCTTTACTGGCTGACCTTTATATGAGCTCTTTGGAAAAATCTGTTACCTCTTCACATCCACATATTTTTAAGATTTGGCACAAATATGTAGATGACATTTTTGCAGTTGTACCTCAGGATTGTTTGAATTCATCACTGGATATTTTTAATGAACAAGATATACTTAAATTTACCATTAAAATGGAAACTAATAATTCAATACCTTTCTTGGATATTCTTGTAAAAAGAAAAGAAAACTATCTTAAATTTGGCATTTATAGGAAACCAATGCATGTGGATAATTATATTAAAAATTTTTTATACAATCCAGTATCACAATAACATGCTGTTTTTGGAAGTTTGATTCATATATTGATTAAAGTACCATTGGAAAAAGGAGATTATATCACTGAATTAAATTATATAAAGAATGTAGCCATTGAAAATGGTTTTAAACCTCAACTTATTAATAACCTACTTACTAAATACAAAAAGAAACAAAACTTACATAGTATTAGTACTCTATAAAACCCAAATAAAAAGGATGTGATATATAAGAGGTTTACATATCATCCAGTAATGTTTAAAACTTTTGAAAAATTGTTTATAAAATACCAGATACAGCTAGCACCTCAGAATGCTTTCAGTTTAAAAAACATGTTGAACACACCTCTGACTAATACAACTCATAACTTAAAAAAATCAGCAATTTAGCAGATTCCATGTCAGGACTGTCAAGGCCTATATATAGGAAGAACTAAAAGGAATTTAAAAATAAGACTAAGTGAACATCAAAGAAATATAAAACTGAAACAAACAGACAAATCAGCAGTAGTCAACCACTTTTGAAATAGTAATCATGAAATTGGACAAGAGATAAAACTACTACAATTCATTCAGATACCTTCACATTTGGAAATATGGGATAAGATCTTCATTCATTTTAACATTAAGAATGCTTTGAATTTTGAAATACCACCGACAGACCACTTAATGCAATTAATCCAATCAAGTTACAAGAGAGAAAATAGAAGTTCCTAACTTCCTCCACAAATGGCAACAAATTCAAGATTAAGTGTTTCCAAATCTTCTCAACAGAATGCAGACCAATTAGACTACAAGATTGAAGAAAGAAGTATGACGAGTGACCAACCGACACCACAGATGGCAGCAATACCACCAGGTTCCAATTTTTCTCAACAGAGAGCAGAAATAACATTCAATGAAACATTTCTTGAGATGAGGGGTGAGGGAGATCCAGTTAGTTGGATCTCAGCTGAGGATGAGAGAAACAAATCTCTCGAAAGCGCTACTACGGTAACAACTAACGCCTTTATGTGATGTGAATTAACATACCAACTCAAATTTTAAGCAGTTACAGTTTCTTCAAAACGTAGATAGCTGGCCATGATGTACACCTGTGGACAAAATAAAAAATGAGTCATGTCTTGAACATCAATTTTTTTTAAAGTCCTACATGGTGCAGTGTCTTGTTTAGGCCATTCACAAACCATCTGTGTAGCTGCTGCAGCAGCAGCAAGTTGTATTGCATTATTAAACATGCTACCTTCCATGTGTCTTCTCTGTTGTACTGTGGAAAAGTGCAAGGGACTTTTGTGGTTAAAACCACAGATTCACTTCTCGCATGTAGCAGACACTTTTTTTTTCTTTTTTTATTAATGGTGTTTTACAATACATCGTGACCACTTATTTTTGATATATTGCATTCCACACAGCATTTGGTAAATTTTATAATACACTGCTGTTTGTGAAAATCGCAACACCAAGAAAGAATTTCCCGAATAACTCCAAACTTGGTGGAAGTGTAGAAGAGTGTGCGAGCAATAAGTGATTAGGTTTGCAGAGAGATGGGGTACACATAGGCCGAACAGAGTCCTCTCACGTCGGTCTGACAAGGTCAGTGTAGCGCCCAGTGTAATCAGTGCAGAGCTGTCAAACAAGATGGAAACAATAAAGTGAGTGCCAGAATGCCTCGTTGAAGTCAAAGGGAGCCTAATCGGCATCTGAGTGGGTTCGAATGGGGCAGAATGATGGGTCCCCGGGAAGCGGGATTGTCATATTGTGACATTTCGGTTTGTACAGGGCATGCTGCTACAATAGTGATGTGTGTGTGGAAGCAGTGGATGGATGAAGGTCCTGCGCAGCAAAGAGTGGGTACTGGACCACAGCACGGGATGACTGTCATCTTGTCCCATGATAACGGACCATACAGCTTCATCCACAGTGTTGGCATGATGCTGGGGCACTGCAACAGATGTGAACTTGTCTGCCTCAACGGTTTATCGCCATCTGCTGCAGGTTGGACTGGTTGCATGCATGCCATTATGTTTCCTTCCATTGTCCAGAAACCACAAGCTCCTCTGACTACAATGGACACGTGAACACCATCACTGGGGTGTTGAGTGGCAAAATATAGTCTTTTTGGACGAATCCCACTTCAACATATCCTACAGTGATGGCCGCATACGTGTCCAGCGGTACCATGGTGAGCGCAACCTGGAGGCCTGCATTGTTGAGCGGCATAGCGGACAGTCACCAGGTGTGATGGTTTGGGGTGCCATTAGTTACAACTGATCTCACCTCCTACAAATTGCGAGCACTTTGAATAGCAACTGGTACCTGATGGTGGTTGCAGAGCCTGAGGTACTCCCCCTGCTTCAGACATCTCCACAAGCCACATTTCAACAGGACAATGCCCGGCCACATATTGCGAGGAGTGCACAAGCCTTCTTTGAAGAGCAGTGGGTACCATTGCTTCCCTGGCCTGCATGTTTGCCTGACATGTCACCCATCGAACATGTCTGGGATATGGTTGGTTGCCACCTGGTGTGTCACAGTCCTCCAGTGACCAGCATCACGGATTTGTAGGCTCAAATACAAACTGCATGGAGGGAAATCCCTCAGGAACTTATTCAGTTTTTGTTTCAATGCCACTGCGTATAGCAGTTCCAATTGCAGCGCATGGAGGCCACACCAAGTACTGAATATTAGGACTTAAAGGTCATGCATAAATTTGAAAAGTTTATCATTTGTTACTGTCATGTACCTAACCTGTGGTATTAAATTCATGCATTTCCTTCTTGGTGTTGCAGTTTTCACAAATGGCAGTATAAATAGTTACTACAATGCAAAATATGTGGCTTCGCAATTTCATCATGGTCGCATATCTGTATCTTGTTGAATATCAAGGGACGGTCTGGGTGTGTTGTGGCAGCTTGAGATACATTGAACAGTGCGCAATACTTGAGGATATTTTGAATTGTTTGAATTAGTACAGGATAATCATCCTCTCCACATATGTTGAAAGGTTTCAAATTGGTTCTCAGAGTGATAGACTGGCCTCCCTGTTCACCAGATTAGAACCCTATTGAAAATGTGTGGGCTGAGGTGAAAAGGGATCTGCACTTGGATTTCTCTGCAGATGCGCAAAGGGCAAAATGGGTTCTGGCCACCAATTCAAGAAGCCTGGGATCTTGTAGCTTCTCGTCCATATTACAAGGATTTAATTTCACTATAACCTGAAAATTGAGGGCAGTTATACGTGCCCAGGATTCATACACCCAATGTTATTTTATTTTTATTTTATGTGTGTGTTAATTTTAGAAGATAATAGTTTATTTGCATTTATTTCTTTAATTATTTAAAATGAGCGTTTTAATAGAATTATGTTTTTGTGTGCATAGATATGTTTAAAACTTAAAATGATAAAGTTATATTAATGCAATATTATGTTCTAAGCTTCCAGTCGTAAAATGAACAACATAAAATATAACAATAACTAATGTGAGATTTGAACGAAGGAGCTTATGAGTGCAAGCAGTTCTTTCTTAAACTCTTGGTGAATGAAACATTGTTCCAAGATCTGTTTTCAGTAGCTTATAAGCATCACCACCTAGAAATAAGGAGACCAATTTGCCCATAGGCCATTCTACAGTTCCTGCATGGCGTTGTGAACACAGCTGTTACAAAGCTACACTAAGTTACATGATCATGACATGGAATTGGGAAATACTCATTTTTTGTCCATGGATGTACCATTTAATAGAAGAGAAGACAGAGCAACAATCAATCCTATTTATAATGATACAACATGTATGTTGCATTTCCTACTGTAGTTCCATTTATCAAATACTGCAGATGCATGTGTTATCAAGCAGTGTCAAAACCTCTGAATAAGTTTATTCTATTTGTATAGACCTAAGCATTGTCTTTTCTGATGACCAAAACCTAATATTCCTATGTAAATTAGTTTTGTTGCATTTTATGCTGTAATCAGCTTCATTGTCAATGTATACTAAGTATACAGGTGATTTTAAATTATGGACCCATTTTATAAAATTCGTATTTATTAAAGTACAAATCCAACATGGACCATCTTTATACCAATAAACAGATGAATTTTCAAAGTTTTGTTTAATGCATTATAAATGTTCAATATGTCCACCGTTTGCTGCACAGCAAACATCTACACGATAGCCAAACTCGTCCCACACACGAGCAAGCATATCTTTTATTACTGAGTGCACGGCAGCAGTGATATGGTTCCACAGGTTGTCCAGAGTTGTAGGTAGAGGCGGGACGTAAACAGCTTCCTTAACATAACCCCATAAGAAATAGTCACATGGGGTGAGATCAGGAGATCTCGGTGGCCAGAAGTGTAGAGCCAGGTCTTCATTTACCCTGCGCTGAGGAAGGGATTCATTCAAAAGCCTCGTTGTGCCAATGGAGTGGAGCTCCATCCTGTTGGAAAATGAAGTCGTGTAAATCTTCCATAATTTGAGAGAACAGCCATTGTTCCAACATGTCTAGGTATGTTATTCCAGTTACAGTTTTTTCCGCAAAGAAAAATGGTCCATAAACCTTTGTACGGGATAAAGCATAGAATACGTTTACCTTTGGTGAGCGTCTTTCGTGTTGCAATGTTGAATGTGGATTTTGCAAACCCCATATCCAAACATTGTATCTGTTGATTTTTCGACTAAGGTGGAAAGTTGCTTCATCACTAAAAATCATATGCTGTAGAAACGCATCATCATTCCTAGCACATAACCACAAAATTGGAGATGCTTCTCTTTGTTCAAGAGCCTGCACAAGTTGTAATCGGTAGGGCTTGTACAGCAAACGCCATTTCAGAACTTTCCGTACAGTTGGTTGGGGTATTCCAAGTTCTCTACTAGCTCTATGGGTAGACTTACGTGGATTGCAAACAAAACTGTCTTCAATCCGTCTGACGTCCTCCTCTGACACACACAGTCGGCCCGTGCTTTTTCCTTTACATACACTTCCAGTCTGTTTAAATTGCGTAAACCAACAGCTAATGCTTTTCTAGTTGGTGCTTCAATACCGAATTTGCTATGAAATGCCCGCTGCACTGCAATTTGCGAACTCAATAATGCAGAAACCTTGTGCTACACAGTAGTTATCTCACTACGTACTGACAGTGAAACTCAATGGCGGCTATTGCACGAGCACTCTACCGGCCACTTCTAAAACCATCACCGTCCACTAAAAAAAACTTTGAAACTTCCTCTTTTCATTGCTATACAGATTGTTCATGTTGGATTTGTGCTTTAATAAATACAAATTTTATAAAATGGGTCCATAATTTAAAATCACCCTGTATATAAGCAGAAAATTGTGTCCAGTGTAACATTCAAAATCACTCAACCGATATCTATGAGTTAACAAATAAAAATACTGATTGGCTTGTAACAAACTTCATTTATTATGTGAAATAAACTACAAGCTTTGCTTTGTAGCTCTGACTTACAAATTGTTTTTAAATGTCTCATGTTTATTTTCTGTCACCTTTTTACAGTTCCCTGTAGCTTTAGAGACACATTAATCAATGTTTAAAAATTTACCCAATGCTGATATTAAAAGATATTTCCATCTTCTGTTAACAGAGGATTAAATCTTGAAAAAATATGAAAAACCGCATAAAAGTGAAGACAGATTTGTAGAGGACAAGCAACAAACCAATAATCTTGAAGGACTGGGAAAATATTTTTTTGAAATCATTCAATGGGAGTCAAGTACATCTATAATTTCATTAACAAGTAAGAATAAAAAGAATTAAGATGAATTTTGCTTTCGGCCCAATTTATCACAGACATGGATACCTGAGGTCAGGCTAGGACTCGTGAACAGGTGGTCTGAGGTTCAAATCCCATCATGACTGTCCTCCCTAATTGATTCAGGTTTTCCTCAATCCTAATAACTGGCAAATGTCAAGGAGGTATCAAACTTAGGCCCGGAAGGATTCCTTGCCAAATTTTCTTTTCAGTTATTTCATATCATGTGTCATCACCAGAGACCGGAACTTTAGGCATTATAAATCATTAAAATAGGCAGGCAAAATGTCATTATAAATACTAAAACAGGCAATAAAAGGTAATTAGAAAAACCCATTTATTTAATAGACTACACTATTCAATAACTTGATCGTCATATTTTAAAGAACTTCAAAGTTTTAAACTAAATGCTAGTGTTGTAATCGACACAAAAATGAAATATGTCAGTGTAACATTCGGTTAAGTAACATTTTCGCAAACTTGACTTGCTAGCTACAGTTTGGTTAGTATACTTCTCCAAAAACTGTGATAATGTAAGATTCTGTACTTTCCACAAAGAGGTTCCAGCGCTGAGGAAAGCTTTACATAAGTCGAATGCAAACTGGGATTTTTGACGATGTTGCAATTACTGTTGGAAGCAAAGAATTCTTCTTCCCAGTAGCCTTGGAAAATGCATTTTTGTGTTTGATTTTGCCGATATGCTGTGATATAAAATACTTCTTTTCATAGTTCAATGACTGCTTGCATATTTTGTATGTGAGTACTTTACCGTCGATACAGAATACGCTGGATCCAAAAGGATTAACATAACTTTGTAATTTACTGCGTAAAGAAACACTGAATTTCGGCATCTTGCTGTTAGCTACAATGTTGTAATGAAAACTGAAAGAAAAACAAAGTTAAACCTGCACTCATTATTGCCTTTTAAAATAAACATAAGCAGTAATTCAAACACTTTCTGTTATCTATACATTTATTTGCGACAGCACTCATTGTTGCAAAGAAAATAATGAACTGAATGTAGGACGCCTATGTTGTCTGCAACTAAAGACAATAATTACATTTGGTGAACTAACTTTCATTGTCACGGACTAATGGTTATTGAAATAAAATGTACCTGAAGGAAATGTTTAATAAATAATAGATAAATAATGAAATAAAGGCAACAAAAAGCATTTATTTCATAAAATAGGCATTTATATTTAAAAAGGCAATATAAAACTGTGGAATTTCAACCACAAAGGTATAATTTGTACATATTCACTTTCAAATTGAAGATAGATTTGACACATTTAAAAAGGCATTTTGCCTAAATTCCGGTCTCTGGTCATCACATTCGCTGTAGTGCCATATGCAGTAAAACTGGGTGTTAAACACTGTTTAAAAATGAGCACAATTTATTTCAGTGTAATGATCAATATGATTCATTGTTGGTTAATATTCACCTGTAAGTTAGCCACCACTAATGGCACTAGGGGTCACTAGTAGAAGGGGTCGAGTTGCTGAAAGGAAAAAAATTCGAACAAATCTTGGGACAGTGGGTTCAGGAATTACTGGTTTTAAGTTGTGGTTCACTACAATTAATAACAATCAAGCTCTACCTGTTTGAATTTTATATTCCCGTAATATTGATTTAATCTGACTTCTGTTTGTCCAATGTAGAACTTTTCACATACCATGCTGCAAATTTTGTAGAAACCTGACTGTTTGTTGGAAGGTTCTCTATGTCTGTGATTGGCTTTCATCCAAGTGTAAAATAGTTTTTGGTGTCAGTTTTTAACTTGCAGTCTTTCGAACATTTTTGCAAATTTTTGTATGGATTATATGTAAGTTTTACATAGATGGTGGTTTGTTTTTGCTGTTGAGTGTACTGATTTCTTTAAACATTTGTGTTTCTGTAACTGCTTGTGGTAAGTAGCGGAGGTATAGCTTTCTACTGAAAAAATATGCAGTTGTAATTTTGCCAGAATACATGTTCTGAGGTTCTCTTAATAATAAAATGTATTAAAAAGATGTGTGCCGATATATGAATGAGACACAGAGAATAGAATAGATTGTCGTGTTTAAATGTTGTGAGATATGCAAGCATTGTTAAGTGTGTATGTGACCTTGGCCGCCTGGATTGGGGATTACGTAAGTGTGGTGGGGGTAAGAAGCTTAGATAGCGTCCCACGCTGTAGTAGCGTGGCTTGGCAGTCAGTGAGTAAAGTCGTAGCAGGGAAATTTAGACACGGGACTTTCAGAAAACAATACAACAGGAATTTAGAATAAAGAAACCACAAATGATACAACCAAAACCATTACCCTTAAGCCAAGAAAAAGATTTACATTTTTTAACGAACACGTGGAGGACCAAAACCATTACATTTTAGTGAAAAAAAATTTCGCAGTTAAAAATCTCAAAAATATCCGGCGCTCCACCAAGATGTCATGACCTCTAAACAACTCGCTCAATGGGGGTAGAACGACTCGCTAATAAGGTACCAGGAAGTTAACAACTTAAACAAGGCGAGGCCACGACCGGGGACGCAGCTAAATGAAAATGAAAAATATTATAGGATATCTGATAAAAGGATTCCTACATGGTTCAGAATGGAAGAAAGGAGCTTTATACTATGGCAAATTAGACAGAGAAGACTTGGATGGTAAGGGGTTTATTAAATAAAAGGGAATTACAATACTTTACCTCCTTAGCTTCATGTCCGTCGGCGAGGATGCCATACATGCCTGCGTATGGAGAACGCGTAACAACACACCTTGCCTGCTACGACTTTACTCACTGACTGCCAAGCCACGCTACCTAAGCTTCTTACCCCCACCACTCTTACGTAATCCGCGATCCAGGCGGCCAAGGTCACATACACACTTAACAATGCTTGCATATGTCACAACATTTAAAACAAAATATTGTATGATTACCAAGTTTGGCGTTTGGTTCAGCAGGAATCAAATTGAAGGTTTTTGAGAAAATTACCACCTTGAACTATCCCTTACATGAAAAGCTTTTCAATATTGTATTTTCTAAAAAAACTGCTTTAAAACAGTTTTGATTAAAACACCATATGTTTAAGATATCTGTGTAACTAATAAAACATATATTCTTAGCTTTCTGTGAATGGTCTGTTAATCCCTTCTCATTCCAAATGTATTTTGCATAATTTTAACCATGAAAACATAAGAGGTAGATAGACCAAACCTTACAGTGTGGATCTCATTAAAACACAGTCTATGTCAAAAGGAAGTTTCTTGTGATACTAACCATACCTGAGGTATTTGGTGTTATGGGTTTGAATTCTCATATAGTAAATATGAATAGTCATCGTTTGTTGTCTGTCATGAAATAATCAAAGTCATTTCAAAAGCAGCATATACAGTAGAATCTCATAATATATTTTTGCAGGGACTCAGGGATTTGGACGTCATAGATGGGAAAATGCATTAATGAAAATACAAAATCTGCAATTTAAGAACATAATTATGTAATAAAATCTAATAATTATTACGTTTCCATAGGGAATGGAAATTGATTTCAGTCAAATTCCATACTGAATACAAACCACAGTTCCATGTTAAATTCAATATGTATTGAGATCAATTTGGACACTCAAAGTCCAAGAATAAATAATTCAAGCTTTTATGTTAGTGAGCTTGGATTTACATTGGCAAACCTGTTAAACATATGTTAGTTTTCTCTGTATAATATAAGCAGGTTTTGAGGTTAATGAATGTTTTTGAGAAAAATAAATTGCGAATTATGGAAGCGGTTAAAGTGGCTTTGCTGGGTGTTTTATTACACATGCGATAAGAATTTCTGCTGAAGAAACAAAATGACAAGCGTGCATTGTGTTATGAGTACAGTAAAAGAAGTATCTTTGGCTTGTTCAATACGATTTGAATACAGTAAGTGTTTTTCCATGCAACAAATTTTGATCCGATCCTCTTCCGATCCTACTTTCCAAAAAAAAAAAACTTTTGTTTTAGCAGTTTTCCCTTCTTCAAAAGCAGTTTCAATCCGTTTACGTTTGCTAACATTTGTGTTTAAGGCTGACAGAGGAATGTTTAACTTCTGCACTATATCCAGATGTTTCATATTTGAATTATGATCTTCTTCTTGAAGGATTTTTATTTTTCACTGTTGGTTATTTGCCACACTTTCTTTTTCTCCATTGCAGATGAAAAGTTAAAATACAATCTATGCATGTTTGGTCAACACTCAACGTAGGAGCTATTCTGATGTAGATTGAGTCACACTTTTTTACACTCACCTTCACTAATTAAACGTTATATAAAACAGAATCGTTTTTGAGGGCACTTGTGCTCATCGTCAGCGACTGGGTGACTAAGGGTCGCTTTCTCCCATGTCCTCTTCTTCCTCATCCTGAAGATTCTGACCCTGTTGCCATCTGGTGTTGGGGGCACAAAGTTTTAACACATTGCTTACAGGCGGGATTTCAAAATTAATGACGTTGTTGCTGTTTTTGACGATGTGTATTTTTTCCTAGATGTTCAATTCTATTGGTGTGGTGAGGGGTTTAACAACTTCATAATTTGGCCAATGTTGTGGTTTTCTGTCCAAAAATGGTGTGATACAGCGGATTTTTCTATTTGTTTTAGTTTTATGTTTCTTTGGTGTTCCTTAAGTCTGGTTTCCAAGTTTCTTTTAGTTTTTCCTATGTAGTATTTCTCACATTCCTCACAACTAATCTGGTAAATTCCGGATTTTAATGTGTTTGGGATGGTACTTTTGAGAGGTGTGTTTAGTAAGTTCAAGCTGAATTTGTTCTGTGGAGCTAGTCTAATGTTAAATTTGTTGAAGATTCGTTCAAATTTTCTAAAGGCCCAAGGGTGGTATGTGAATTTCTTGTATTTCCAATTTGTGTTTGAGAGACACGTTAGAGTGGTGGAATGTGAAATTGCCTTGAGTTTTTTCTTCTTGTTTAATCATGTTCTTTATGAGATCTGAGTTGAATCCATTAGTTACTGCTATTTTTTCTATATGACGATGTTCTTTTAAAAATTCTTCTTTGCTCATGGGGACTCTATGCAACCGGTGGATCAAACTTCTAAAGGCGGCTAGTTGGTGCGAAGTTGGGTTGCAACCATTTTTCTTTATGTAGTTGTCCCCATGTGTGGGAGTCTAAACAAAAAGCCAGTCGTTTACCTGAAAGCAAATAAAGGCAACTCTTTTGTAATCCTGGAACTGGATGACTATAACCATAGAGTAAAGCAGATGTTAAATAGCCCGGACTATGAAGAAATCTCCAAGAACCCTTTAACTAGATGCATGAATGTTGTAAATAAGGCCCTCTCTGTTAACAACATCTGAAAAATACTTTCTTAAGTCTGCTAACCCCACTTTACCAAGATTATACTGCTTACCAAAAGTACACAAAGATGACAATAGTATGAGACCCATTATCAATGGCATTAACTCACCTACTTACCACGTTGCTAAGTGGTTAGTAAAGAAACTGAAAACCTACAAAAATATTGAACACCTGGGAATTGAAAACTCCTCGGAATTAATAAACTACTTGCAGACCTACAACATCCCAAAAAGAACCACATAATGGTATCATTTGATGTCAAATCACTTTTCACCAGTATTCCCATAGAAAAAATCCCTACACTACTCAGAAAATGGTTAAATCAGACTACAATAGACTCCACAGAAATAGATGACATCATAAACCTACATAATTATGCACTAGACACAACTTCTTCACATTTAATCATAAATTCTACAAACAATCAAAAGGACTAGCAATGTGAAGCCCACTGTCCCCCATTCTGGCAGAACTATATATGAGCCACCTTGAAGTCCACATAGTGAAAGCTTTCCCCCACATATATAAATTTTGGCAGACATATGTTGATGATATTTTTTCCATCATACCACAGAAACTAACAGAAGACGCTTTGAAACTGTTGAACCTTCAGGACAACAGCATTAAATTCACAATCGAAATTAAAGAGAACACCTTACCCTATTATAACCAGAGATCAAAATAGCTTTAAATTCGGTATACATAGAAAACCCACACATGTGGACAACACATAAAGAAAAATGGTTGCAACCCAACTTTGCACCAACTAGCCGCCTTTAGAAGTTTAATCCACCGGTTGCATAGCGTCCCCTTGAGCAAAGAAGAATTTTTAAAAGAAGAACAACATATAGAAAAAATAGCAATAACTAATGGATTCAACTCAGATCTCATAAACAACATGATATACAAGAAGAAAAAACTCAAGGCAATTTCACATTCCACCACTCTAACGCCTCTCTCAAACACAAATTGGAAATACAACAAATTCACATACCACCCTTGGGCCTTTAGAAAATTTGAACGAATCTTCAACAAGTTTAACATTAGACTAGCTCCACAGAACAAATTCAGCTTGAACTTACTAAACACACCTCTCAAAAATACCATCCCAAACACATTAAAATCTGGAATTTACCAGATTAGTTGTGAGGAATGTGAGAAATACTACATAGGAAACACTAAAAGAAATTTGGAAACCAGACTTAACGAACACCAAAGAAATATAAAACTAAAACAAATAGAAAAATCCGCTGTATCACACCATTTTTGGACAGAAAACCACAACATTGGCCAAAGTATAAAGTTGTTAAAACCCCTCACCACACCAATAGAATTGAACATCTCGGAAAAAATAAACATCGTCAAAAACAGCAACATCATAATTTTGAAATCCCACTTGTAAGCAATGTGTTAAAACTTTGTGCCCCCAACACCAGATGGCAACAGGGTGAGGAAGAAGAGGACACGGGAGAAAGCGACCCTTAGTCACCCAGTCGCTGATGATGAGGACGAATGCCCTCGAAAACATTTCTGTTTTATGTAACTTCTAATTGGTGAAGGTGAGTGTAAAAAAAAGTGTGACTCAATTGTACATCATGATGAATACTTCACTGTTATTAATGCTTCTGTTTTTAATCTTTAACGTAGGAGCTATTGTTGGCATTTACCAATCCAAGCCATTACCAAGCTAAAGCGTTCTCCATCCCCCCACCAGATTGCGTCACACAAATATGTATGTACATACATGCATGTCATTGGACGCCGGTCTCTACTCCGTGACCAAAAATTGACCAAAGTAGAAAATGAGGACGTCAAACTTCGAACATAAGCGCCTACTCCCACTGGACCGGCCAGGGATTGGCCAAAACAGCAAATGAGGACTTTGAACATAGTAGGTCGGACCAAAAAAATGCTAAACAAACATTATTTGTTACATTTGGTGCCAGGACCTTTATAATTCAACATAATATGTGGGAAAACATGTTAATGAGGAACACGCTAACAAGATTCCACTGTAAATGTTTGACCATCACTTCAGGATACTGTATCCCTCTTATACCCGCAACGAAATATGTTATGAAACTATGTTTGCTTACATTTATCTTGATTAACACAAAGTATATTGAAGAATGTACTTTTGTTAGAATACTTTTAAAGGAGTGTGTACAGAAAGTTATGTGAATGAAACATTTGCTATTTCTCTGTGTTCGCGATCATACTCTGTTTTAATCAATTTTGAAGATTGAGAAGCTAGTAACAGTGATTTGTCATAATTTAAAATAAAGAGAAAAAGGATCTTTTAGTGATGTAGTGTAATAACCCTCAACTCTCTTTATTTTAAAATATTCTGTTTTGTTCACTGCAACATTTACAATATGTAGGTTAGTCTGTTGATCTCTGCATGTTCATGAGTTATCGGTTTGGATTGTCCTCTTGCCTGTGTTTTCTAAATATGCCAAACTCTTAATTTATTAATTTCATTTGTTCATAAGGTTTAAATCCAAGAACAGCGAACAATTGTCAATTCCAGTTTCTGCTGTAAATTTTGTTTTGTCTTGTACAAGCTTATTGTTCTATCTAGTTTTACTTTCTCTACTACGTATAGTAAGTAGGGGAAGTATTGTATTCCACCCAAAGAATTGATACCAAGATTTCACAGAAATACATGTTTTGAAACCCCCTGAATCCAAAAAAAGCACTTTTGGAAACATGTCCGTGTGTGTGTCTGTCTGTGAACAGCATAACTCAGAAACAAACAGTTGGATAAACACCAAACTTGGTATTTAGGTTCAGTATCTTCCAGAGATGCGATATGAAGGTTTCCAAGAAAATCCCCCCACCCCAGATTACCCTTTACATGGATCATTTTTCGAAAATTTTAATTTTCTCAAAAATGGCTCTAACGATTTTGATTAAAATATCATAGGTTTAAGACATTTTTATGACAAATGAAATGTATATCTTGAATTTCGTGGGAATGTCTCCAAAAGTATTCTTCATTGTGAACGACTTTTGCATAACTGGTAAAGCATAAGAGATAGACAAAATTTTACTACACAAAAAATGTAGATCGCGTTAAAATACACAATTTATGTCATATACAGTTTTTTTGTTGAGTGAACCATTTTCGAGATATTGCTTGTTATTCCCTTAAATTTTTCAATACTTATTTTCTCAAATGGGAATTCGTTATTCATTTTTTTGTTTTGTATATGCAAAGAGTATTAAGAGTATTAATCTGCGGGAAAGGGAATGGTGCTGCACCTAGCAACCAGCTATTAAGAGATATGTATGTGCTTAAAGGCTACTGTTTTTCTATATTGCGCTTGTAAATATATATTCCCCTTACATCTACAAGAAAATTAGCAATAAGATAGAGTCTGCAAATGTTTATCTCGATTAACATGAAGTAGATGGAGAATAAGCGTTTGTAAAAATAGTTTGTACAAGAGTAGAGAAAGTCATGTGAGTGTAACACATCAGATTTTTTCAAGATAAACTGTAATTACAATTTGACATATTTTGTTATAGATATAGGAAGTATACAGTTGGCTGAAGCAATAGTCATGGGATTGCTATGTGATGGCTTTGAAATGCATGCTCTTTGCATGACAAGAAAAAACAAATAGCGATATACCACCTGAGAAAAAAGAAGTAAAACATTTGAAATTCCAAACGAATAACAAAGAATATCCTGGAAATGTTAATGACTCCTCCCCCCCAAAAAAGCAACCCTAAATTATATGCATTAACAAGGTCTATTTTTTTGTTTAGCTCTTACAATTTAATAATAATGGTTATACAGAAGTCATTCAGAATGAAGAGAGCTTCACAGGCTATTCTCAAAAAGTTCAAGATTGCAAACATACAAATATTTTAATATATGGTATTTTAATTAAAATAGTTAATGCAATTTTTGAGAAAACTTAACGTTTTTACTTTCTCTACTACATATAGTAAGTAGGGGAAGTATTGTATTCCACCCAAAAATTTGATACCGAGATTTCACCGGAAATACATGTTTTGACACCCCCTTAATCCAAAAAAAGCATTTTTGGAAACATCTGTGAACAGCTTAACTCAGAAACGAACAGTCAGATAAACACCAAACTTGGTATTTAGCTTCAGTATCCTCCAGAGATGTAACACGAAGGTTTTCAAGAAAATCCCTCTACCCCAGATTACCCTTTACATGGAACATTTTTCGAAAATCTTAATTTTCTAAAAAAATGGCTGTAACGATGTTGATTAAAATATCACATGTTTAAGATATTTTCATGAAAAAATGAAATGTATATCTCGAATTTTTTGGGAATGTCTCCAAAAGTATTCTTCATTGTGAACGACTTTTGCATAACTGGTAAACGATAAGAGATAGACAAAATTTTACTACACAAAAAATGTAGATCACGTTAAAATACACAATTTATGTCATATACATTTTTTTTGTTGAGTGAACCATTTTCGAGATATTGCTTGTTATTCCCTTAAATTTTCCAATACTTATACTTTTTCTCAAATTCGTTATTCATTTTTTTTGTCCTGGTAATGCAAAGAGAATGGAATACTCCACATAGCAACCAGCTCTTAAAATATTTGACTATCGCTTAAACCCTACCAATTCCCCTTGCATCTACAAAAAAATTAGCAATAAGATTAACATCTTGATATCTTGATTAACATGAAGTAGATGGAGAATAAGCATTTGTAAAAATAGTTTGTACAAGAGTAGAGAAAGTCATGTGAGTGTAACACATCAGATTATTTTCATATATAAGGGATAGTTTAAGATGGGGCTTTTTCTAGAAAATCTTTGTTGTATCCTTGAAAGATGAACTTAAATATTATGTTTAGTATTTAACTGACTTTATGCTTTTGAATTATTCTGCTCTCTCTCTCTCTCTCTCTCTCTCTCTCTCCCTCCCTGCGGATGGATACAGGGATCCTCAAAACTTCTATTTATAATTAAATTGTGGTAACAAGTTTTTGTTTGGATTGCAATACTTCCTCTACATACTATAGGTAATTAGTGGAGAAGTAATAGGCTTTTTTAAGATTAGTTTGTAGAAGTTGTACAAAAATAAATGATTCGTGGATAGAGAAAGTCATACGAATGTATTACAAGGTTTTAAAACATTTGACTATCACTTTATTCTCCTGAATCCCTTTTGTGCCTACAACAAAATGAGTAATGAAACTATTTCTGCAATCCTTTATCTTAATTAACATGAAGCAGATCATCATAATTTCCTATATATTATTATATAAGACAGTTATTGAGTATATGATTTTAGAATACATGTGAGATGGGTCAGTTACTGCAGAGAGGGGAGTGGGGTTAGTGCAGTAATAGACACAGAACTATATACAATATTCCTGTCTCAAGACAATACAAATATTCAGTGTATGCTGTTAGAGAAGGTTAGTGGGAATGGATCAGTAATAGACACATCTACATATAGTAGTTGCTGACATGGGAAGGTACACATGACGTATACATGCATGTTTGTGGAAAGGCAGGAATGGAATACAGAATGAAGTGTATAGAGCCAGAATTGGGCTGTTTAATGTGTACAGATTCATTCTGGGAGCTGGAGACTTGAAAAAAAATGGTCTGCAATAATGTCGAGGTTTGCATTCATGTTTGAGCAAAACCCAGGCTTGGAGATGGAACAAAATATTATGTACATTAAAAGGAATCAAGAAGACATAACAAATATAAATATAAAAGGAATGGAAAAGAAAATAGACTAGAAGTTAGGCGGAAAAGTTGAAGAATTGAAAAAAATGTGGAAAAAAAAATTTGAAGGTGAAGTGAACAGGGAATTAAGACTGCAATCAAGGAATTTCATACTTGGAAAAAGCTGAAGACAGGAGAAGAAAAATGAACGTAATAATTTTTGGAGTTGAAGGATCAGGAGAGAAATGAATTTGTGTCCAAATTGAAGAGATCTTGCAGTACAAATTGGGATCAAAACTTGGGGGATGGGAAATAAGCAATACATTAATAGTTGGTAGAAAAGGTTGGAACCCAAGACTGGTATTCATCAAATGTGCTACAATGAAATTAAAATGCACAATTCTTTCAAATACCAGAAAGCTGAAAGGAATAAGAATATTTGTTGAACAACATTGTGGAAAGAAGGATAGAGAAATTAAAAATATGCTACTATGGGAAATGAATGCCAGAGTCAAAGGAGAAAAAGCTTTTGTAAGTGGTCTAGATTTAGAAGGAGGAACAAAACTGAGCAGAGATATTGGAGATGGCCATGTAAAGAGAAAACACACAAAGTGACGGCAACACGGGAGGGGAGTGGAAGAGGTGAGGGGAGGCGAGAGGCATGTATCACCAAACAAACATTGTGCCCGAGAAACAGCTGATGGAAGACATACATAGAATGCCTTGGGAGCAGCTGCAGGATTACAAGTATGGAGAGATACTGGACTCAGCATAATTTCATTACCTGGAAGCAACATGGTGCAAGTGAAGAATCACACAGGGGAGATGGCAGAAACAGAAAGGATGACCAAGAGTAGGCTAAATTGCGGAATTCAGATTTGAGAGAAAGGGATCTGTATAGGGAAAAGAAGTGAGGGATATAACCACGAGCATTGAAGGTTTATGGGACAGGGTGAGGAATGGAGAAATTTCTCAAATTTTAAATTTAGCCGATGTGATAGTTGTGGTAGAAACTTGGATGTTAAGATACAGTAATGTGGATATGAGTGAAGTTGATTTTTATGGGAATCGTGGTACCAAAAGAAAAAAAATTAAATTAAATTGACTCTTATGACCACTCCTTAAATGCTATGATTCTTAGAGTCCTATTCTATATTGGGCATGAAAGACCAGAAAGTTTGTTCAGAGGTCTCTTTATCAGGCTTGAGGTTCTTTTATGTGCTGTAAATCTACGACACAGGACCACTGGCTTTACTTCCCTTCTGAAGGAAATCATGCTAAAGAATTTTACCTGCAACCTTGGGAACTAGAGATAGATAATAGGAGATGGTGAGGAGGTTTGGTTTGTTACTGAGAAAAAGCTTACAAACTAAAGTGAAAGTGTTTAATGAATTAGCAGAAAAAGCAGTCCTGTGTTGTGTGCTAAGTGGATTATGTGAAAGAAAAAGTGTATGTGCTGAAATAGTACGAGGGTCATCCAGAAACTAAGTCCTGATGAGTGATAAAGAGAACATCATCACTAAGTAAGGGATATTTATTGGAATAATTATGTAGATTCACTGCTACTTTTCAACATAGTCACCACCATTGTTTAGGCATTTATTGTAATTGTGCACCATCGATTATATGCTGAAGTCATAGGAGTCTGCCGAATGTCCGGAGACACGAAGTCACTTCATTCTGCACCTCAGTGTCATTGTGGAAATATTTTCCTGCCAGAAAGCACTTCATGAGATGGAAGATGAAAATTACTTGGGGCAAGGTCAGGGCTGTAGGGTGGATGGTCGAAGATGTCCTATCCAAACTATTCAACACATTACACGTGGCGTTGCCTGTATGGGGTCTTGCATTATCATGCAATATTGTAATTCCTCTTGTCAACATCCCACGTCTCTTGTTCTGGTTGCCCTCCTCAATTTATGCAATGTCTGATCGTGGTAAAAACTCGCACAGGAGGACACCATGTCGATCCCAGAAGACAGTGCACATCATTTTTTTGATAGAGGTTGTCTGCTTGAATTTGGGCTTCACAGGTGAGCGACTATGCTGCCAATACATTGATTGTTGCTTTGTCTCTGGTGTGCCATGCGACACCCATGTTTCATCCCCAGTGACAGTGTCGAGAAACTCATTCACTTTCTCTGCATATCGCTGTAGGAATGTCAATGCTGTGGCCAGATGTCTTGCAGTTGACGGGAGACAATATTGGAGGGGCCATTTTCTCCGAGCACTGTCGATAACAACTGCCGTCACAATACTGAAACTGTACTGCATTATTCCCACATAACTACTGCGCATGAGCATTCCTATCTGACTGGTGGTGTCATCTCTGAATGCGATCGGGACTTAGTTTTTGGATGACCCTTGTACATAACCTACCAAGTTCCTCAGAATTTTATGACCCACATTTATTTGATAAGCTAATACCGAACTTAGAGGAGCTATTTAATAGGAGTGTATACAAAGGTTTTATAATAATGGGCGACTTTAATGCAAGAGTTGAGGAAAGTCAAATCCAGTTAATAGATCTTGAAGGTGAGTTAACTGGGATAGTAAGAGCAGAGATAAACATACTAATAAAAAAGGTAAGAAACTAATAGTTTTCTAATGAATTTAATTTGGTGATATGTAATGGAGTGAAAGGAAAAGATGTCCTAGGGGAGTTTACATTTATGAATATAAATGGGCAGATGTGACACATTATATTCTATATTCATCAGATTTGGACGAATATTGTATGGATTTTGAGGTGCTGAATATAGCTAGCTCTTTTCATTAAGGGCATTATTTATAGGTGCAAATAAGGAAAAGGAAATATGCTGTAAAAGTGAAGGAATTAAAATCCAAAAATATAAATGGAGGGATGAGGAAGCAAAAGCATTTCTGGAGGAGCTGGCAAATCAGTCAAATATGCTAAAGGTAATAGGTATAGAGGAAATGCTGAAAGAAAATAGAGTTGAGGACACAGTATTAAAACTAGAGGAGTTTGTGAAACAGGCAGGGACAAAAATGAGAATGAAAGATGAACATGATAGGAAGGGTTGGTATGATGAAGAGAGCAGGAATGTGAAGCAGAGTTCTCTAAGGGAATTAGGAAATGGAGACACACGGGGGACATTTAGGAAAAGGAGAATTTTATAATTAAAGTCTGGGGATACAAACATCTTATGGAAGCTAAGAAGAAGGAGTGTGGGGAAAAAATGAGTTAGAAAATTTATGAGACAAGAAGAGTAAGTATAAAAAGACAATTTGGTCTTTAGTGAAACAAACCTATAAGGTTAGAGTTACAGCCCAAGTATGGTGTGGATAGTTTGAAAATCTGAGGAGACAAAAGTATAAGAGAATTAGAAAGTATGTGATATATCCAGCAATTAGATAGACAGATAAGAATAAATGAAGTAAGAGAACAAATAAGAGGATTAAAAAGGAGCAAAGCAAATGGTATAGATGGGATTCGAGGGGAGTTTTGAAAGGTATGGAGTGTAAATGAAAGCAGACTAGGATTACTAGTATATAATTCTAAGCAAAGTATTTGAAGGAGGTAATGTCCAAGAAATTGGAGAATAGCAATAGTAGTGCCAGTATTCAAGAATAAGGGAGAGGTAAATAACCCAGCAAATTATAGGGACATTAGCTTACTATCTGTTATCTAGAACTGTGCATGTAAAACAGGACGCCACTGCATGTGCACAAAGGTAGAGATACACACTTCCTTATACTTTATTTTGTATATGTTAGAATCTATGGGGGATTTGTATTATTGACACGTGCAAAGGTTGACTTTAGGTAAGACTGGGGTTTTGGCAGAAAGAGTGCAAAAGTGGGCAGAAGATGAGATAAAGCTATCCGATCTCCAAGCAGGTTTTGGATGAATTAAGACAACAGTGGATAACATTTTTGTGATAAACACAGTGGTAAATTATTAGTTTTAAATCGGAAGACATAGTGAAAAGATTAAATATAATATATAGAAGTGGTTACAAATATACAATTTCACTAAAATAGGTTCAATACCTCAGAACTAGTTTCCAGGAATCACTTCCTCATCATCAGCTGATTGCAACTGGTTGGCTTTCCTCTGATGGTTACAGATGTCTCTTTGTCCCTCTAGTGGTGGTTCTACAAGTTTAGTAATAAAATTTTTATTCATAGGGATGTCGAAATTCATTAACCTTGGACGAAATTTCCAAAGAAATATTTTCTCCCAAATGTTTAATTCCGTAGGTTTTTGTGCCTGCTTGATAAGTGATACTGTGTCCTCAATTTCATATCCCTGTACCCAAAAATGTGCTGCAACTGCAGATTTTTATTCTTCCCTAGATTTGATGTTTTGAAAATGTTCCTTAAGCCTCGTTTCTATGTTATGCTTAGTTTGACAAATATAGATTTGTTCACAATCCTTGCAATCTATTCTATAAATCCCGGATTTCTTATGAGTTGGCATTTTTTCTTTTTGGTTTGCATTTATGAGGAATTTTATGCTGAATTTATTTTTGGGGATGAGTGCCACATTGCTATCATTGAAAGTTAATCTATTGGGTGGAATGCATAAAGTCAAGCATAAGCTTTACCTTGCTAATTTTCAAGTGTAATCTTGGCTTTTGATGCATAAAACAGCTTCGACTTGACTTAAGTCTAGCATTTGCTTTGGAGCCAGCTAGCTGCCTAGCTTTAGCTTGAATTTTCCAGCAACGACTTGACTAAGTGCAAATCTGATGCATAAAACAAGCGAAAGCTTCACTTCCTCTAGATTAATCTTGACTTTTTTCAAGCTACCTCAGTAGGTGACTTGATTCATACAAGAGAAGTCTTAAGAGCTGTTTTATCACACAAAATGGCACAGTTTATGAATATCCGTCAAAGAAAAGTGTATCAAGTGAAGCGACAGCGCAGAGAATCTGTGTACAAGTCATTTTATAGGTTCAATGAGGACACTGTCGAGTTTATTTCACACCATGTCATGGGAGAGAACGCAGAAACACGAGGAGGTGCACTGACATCGAAGCAAAGGATGCAAATATTTCTACGTTTCGTTGGCGACCCGGGATTTCAGACTGGTGTCGGAGAAGATGCTAGAGTTCATCAATCAACTGTAAGTAGAGCCATCCATTATGTGAGTGAAAGAATTTTTCAAAAAGCTAATCAGTGGATAACATTTCCATCATGACTGCAAGAAGTTAATGCTGCAAAACAAGACTGGCAAAATAGATTTAATTTTCCAAGTGTAATAGGAGCAATAGATTGCACACATGTGCAAATTCTGAAGCCACGAGTACACGGCGACGAGTACATAAATAGAAAAACTTTTTGTTCCATTAATGTTCAAGCGACATGCAGTTCAGATGAAGTGTTTACAAGTGTGGACGCAACGTGGCCTGCCAGTGTGCATGACAGCCGCATATTCAGAAATTCAAATGTTTTTGAAAGATTGCGAGAACAAGACGGAACGGCGATACTGCTGGGCGATTCCAGGTATGGGATTGCTCCTTGGTTACTAACTCCATACAGAAACCCCATGAATGCTGTGGAAGAATACTATAATCGTCAACATGCCCGAAGTAGAGCTATAATAGAGAGATGTTTTGGGCAATTAAAGAGGCGATTTGCTATATTGATGAACACCATCAGAATTCCTACGGAGAAAGTACCGCGTATTGTTGTATGTTGCTTTGTGTTGCATAATGTCGCAAAACATCTGAGACGATGCTGTAGAGGAAGAGGTTGGTGATGGTAACAATGGAAATGAAGAGGAATATGCGGGAGAAGGGGAAGATAGGAATGAAAATGAAGATTGGAGACGGCGTGGAATGCAAAGAAGAAACGAAATTTCACAGTTGCTGTATGAACATGTTGCAAATGGTTAAATTACATACTATTATGAATATAAACTATACAGTCCAAGTTTGATGGCAATCTTAAACTTTATACATACAAATGCAAATGGTTATCCAGCTCTGAGTGAAATATAAATAAATACCATCTGTAGTGTTTAACATGCTTATCGGATATAGTTACTGGTTCTGAATAAAATTTGATCCCTGTACTTCTATTACTGGAAACACGCTCTGTTTGTTTAATATCTCCTCCTGCTGCATGCGTATCAGTTTTAATTGTTCTAAGAGTACCAATCTTTGCAGTTCATGCGTAGTCAGGTGGTTTGTTTCAGGGGTCTCAGGTAATTTAGATTTATTTGATTGCGTACCCTTTTCATTAGCATTCTTATTGGGATTTAGGGCAATGCTCTCATTATTTGTAGATCCAGATTCAACTTCAACTTGCTCCATTGCATCATTTGGTAGCTGTTCTTCCAAACCTTCCCCACCCACAGCACATCCACCTAAACAGTAAACAAAAAACCAAATAAACTAGCCGTAAGGGAGTCAAAAGGACAACTAGTTTATTTAGTTAGTGATATATTATACTGTTTGGATTTGATGACGCTGTAAGGTATTACATTACTTTCCTGGAAATACATTGTCGTTCAGCTGTGGCCTAATTATTGCTGACTGCTCTGCTGCCAGTGCTACAAGGTCGTGTTTACAGATTAACCTGATCCCCATGTTATTAGTAATCTCCAGATTTTTAGGTTCTAAAAAGTTAAAATTAGGTTCTATGTATCAGTGTAATAGGATTTTATAGGATTTTGTATGTTGAATTTAGGAATTTATAAGATCCTTGGCATATATATATTCATGCAAATCACTGGGCACTTTGTTTAAAACACTAACTTTAAATTGTAAAAAGTTAAATTAACTAACTTTAGTATGTATTTGAAAGTACCAAATTCAAAAATGTCGTGTTAGAAGCTCCCTATAACGGAAGAAGCAATAATGCATACTACTCAACAGCGCTATTAAAATGTTTGCCTCTAGTTTTCACCTATTATTGCGGCATGTAAACATCTCACGTTTCAGAAATGCCGCGTGCCACTGACCACCTCTTTCAGCTATAATTAGAAAATGATAACTGAAGGCGGCAAACGTTTTAATTACTTTATTATTGTGGCGTACGGTTTAATTAAAGTTTATTATTGTAAGGTACTGCGCAAGATTTCACAATCTAATTATTTAATAGTTTTCTTATTCGGTCTCCCTTCGTTTTAAAAATACTTTTATATTCATAAATCTACTGTTATTTGCTTAAATAACCGAATTAGGCACTTTTAGGTTCTATCACGAAACATAGGTTTTATTAGGTCCTAACGTAAAATTAGGTCAATTTAGGCTCTATAAAATTGAAGTATATTACTCATTGGTAACTAAAACATTAATATAAACCGAAGTTTGGAGTGTAGGAGGTCAGGAATAAAATAGGTCAGAACCTAAGAATCCGGGGCTTAGTTATTAGTAATGTAACCTTCATTAGATTATTCAGAGGTGAGCCTAAAAGTGAAATTTCTTCAGTAGCAGAGGGATACAAATGATGTCAATTGTCATTGTTCTTTTCATAATTAACATCTTACGTATAAATGCTGAGATTACTTTTGCTCATAATAACTTCAAATCTCAATGAAAATGAGAAATTTCTTGAGAGAAATTAGTTATAAGCTGGTAAAACTAGCTCCATCAAACAAGAGCTATAGACAGTTACATCTTGGAACTCTTCGAACTAGAGGAGCCACAATAGAAAAGAAAGATTTTCCAATAAAACTTATATAAATGGTAAACTCAGCAACATCCAGTTGTTAACCAGAAATAAAGGCAACTAAAATAAGCAATTTTAGTGTTGTTTACAGGAAAGTCATGTGTAAACCCATTTGAAAACTGTCTTGAAGAACCTGATAAAATTCATAATGAAGCAAAAAAAGAATTTCAAACTGTCCTTCTTTGCCAAAGTAGTATCATATTGTTACGTACTTTATCATTCGCTGTAATTTTCCGATATATTTATATTTTATAGCAGTTACGTATAACATGTATCACATTACAGAATACGTTTTAAATTGCATTTGATACTATAAACCAAAGCAAAAAAAAATTACACAGAAACTTCTAAATAATTGGCTCCTGAGATCTACTTGCATTCTTACCTGGAATCCTACCAATGGTTGGGTTGCTTTCGCCATCAAGCAGCTGCAGAAATTCTTCCCACCTTTTTAACCTTATTTTCTGATTTCCCGTGGCCTTACGGTCAGTTTTTCTTTTTAATTAAGTCTTCATATTCTGAATCTTTTTCTGCACCTGCTGTGGAGTGAATTTTCTGCCTAAAATTTCTTCCAGTTTGATGCAGGTGGTTTGCAAAGCGTTCACTTTCTCTTCTTTGATGCTCGGGATTTGCAATTTATTCAACAGTATTGGAAACTGCTTAAGAATTGCTAGAAAGGTATTCTGAATATTCACTTCGTCTGCCATTACGCATATAACTTCGATATAGGTTAGGTACCATATTCGCAAAACACTTCTGTACTCACCACATGAGACAACAGTTATGAGCCGCATTTGGCAGACGACAGCTGCGCGCGCAACGTAATTCAAGCGTTTGCTGGAAAAACGTCTAGCGAAAGCTTGCTAGATTAAGATTCTTTTTATGCATGAGTTGAACAAGCCAAAGCTTAATCTTGTAGATAAATCTTAAAGCTTTCGCTTTAACTTAAAGACTAATCTTCAAGACAAAGCTTGGATTTTATGCATTCCACCCAATGTTCTTCATGATTTTTAGGTCCAGGTAGGGGAGCTGGTTATCCAATTCAGTTTCCATGGTAAATTTAATATTACTGTCTTGCAAATTCAATAATTTGAGAGCATCTTGTACATGTTTCTTGTTAACTATTGTGAATACGTCATCGACATATCTGGCCCAAGTTTTAAATAACCAAGGAAAGGCTTTTACTACTCTTGTCTTGTCTCATGAAGAAGAACAATAGATTAACTTTTGGAATATACAGAAAAAACTCCTATATGGATAACTATATAAAAAACAATAGTTACAATCCCCCATCACACAAAGTTGCAGTTTTTAACAGTTTGACCCATAGATTAGTGAACATCCCCCTCAATGAAAAGGAATATAACTTAGAATACCAAGAAATCTTAAAAACAGCTAGAAAAAATGGCTACAAAACAGATATGGTGGATAGGTTAATCAAAAAATTCAGGCAACAAAAAATTATAAAAGAAAATACAACCCTCAAACCACACAAACAAAATCCGACATACAAAAAAGTCACATTTCACCCATGAGCACATAACAAATTCAAGAAAATTTTCAATGATAGCAATGTGGCACTCATCCCCGAAAATAAATTCAGCATAAAATTCCTCATAAATGCAAACCAAAAAGAAAAAATGCCAGCTCATAAAAAATCTGGGATTTATAGAATAGATTGCAAGGATTGTGAACAAATCTTTATTGGTCAATTTAAGGTAACAGAAACGAGGCTTAAGGAACATTTTCGAAACATCAAATCCAGGGAAGAAGAAAAATCAGCAGTTGCAGCACATTTTTGGATACAGGGACATGAAATTGAGGACACAGTATCACTTATCAAGCAGGCACAAAAACCTACGGAATTAAACATTTCGGAGAAAATATTTCTTTGGAAATTTCGCCCAAGGTTAATGAATTTCGACATCCCTATGAACAAAAATTTGATTACTAAATTTATAGAACCACCACTAGAGGGACAAAGAGAAATCTGTAACCATCAGAGGAAAGCCAACCAGCTGCAATCAGCTGACGATGAGGAAGTGATTCCTCGAAACTAGTTCTGAGGTATTGAACCTATAACCTTTAGCAGATAAGAGAGGGAGATTATACATGTTATCTGTGAATTTTGAAAAGGCTTTTGATACCATAAATCCAAAGCCCTATGGTTCAAAATAAGAATGAGCACTAGCTTTAAAAAAATTAAATTAAATTGAGTTTTATTTATGGATGCTCTTTAACTGTTGTGGTCCTTAGCGTCCCACTCTATATTGGACATGAAGGACTGGAAATTTTGCTCAAAGTCTCTATCAGGCTTGAGGTTCTTTTGCGTGCCGTAAATCTATGACACAGGACTTTACTTCTCTTCTGAAAGAAGCCATACTAAGGATTTTTACGACAGAAAAAAAATCCATCACCCTCCTTCAGGTTTGAACCCATGACCTTGGGAACTAGAGGCCAGGTTGGTAACCACTACACCACAGAGGGTGATGCACTAACTGTATAAGAGTGGTACAAAGAATTTTCTATAAAAATTGCTAATAATAGAGTAACTAAAAGCATTCAAAACAATATAGGACTAAGGCAAGGTTGTAAGTTGAGTCCTGTTTATAGATGATATTCTTGAGGCAATTACAGTGGAGAATAGACATGTGCCAATAATTAACAATAAGAAAATACCCAGTTTGCTATTTGCAAATGATTTAGTAGCAGGATCTCCATCCAATGTGGGAATAGCTGGAACAATTAAAGTAATACATAATTTTTCCAAGAAATGGAGTTTAAGAATTAATGTAAGTAAAACAAAAATTATGGTAGTTAAAAAAGGTAACAAGTTAAGGAAAGTTGAGGAATGGTACTGGTAAGGAAGAGAAGTTGAGATAGTCAATACATTTGATTATCTAGGGGTACGGGTAAGTAGTAAGGGTGGTTGGAGTAAGCAAAAGAGAATGATACTGGCTAAAAGTAAAATTGCAATAAAAGCCATCAGAGTATGTGTAGACAAATTACCAGAAATGCAAATAAAATGGTTAGAGCTTATACGACTGTAGTCGATGCAAAAATGCTCTATAAAGTGGAGATATGATGTTTGGAGGAAGAGAAGGAATATGGATATCATCCATAGAAACCTTTGCAAACAAAACCTGGGCTTGCCACCGGGTTCATCAACTGGAGTGGCATAAGCAGAATTAGGAAGAATGGGAACCAGAAGGGAAATTGTGGAAAGAGTGTTAAAATATTGGTATAGAATTAGAAAATTAGTTGAACAGAACATTGTACATCAGGAAAGGCTCAATCAAAAAGATACTTAGCTCAGTAAGATAAAGGAAATTATGATGCAAATTGGTTTTTGGGAAATGTGGGAACCATTACAAACTGATTTCCGGAAAGAAATTGTTTAAGACTGGAAGACAAGAAATATTAGAGAGTTTCAATTCAAAAAACTCACTGGGAATATATAGGGAACTGAAAGTGGCTGGAACAGGAAAAATTAGCTGACATATGTGATAAAGCAGCAAGAGAAGGCTTTGCATGGGCTAGAACAGGAGTGGTGAAATTTAAATGTTTGTGAAGAGAGAGTCACTTGGAGAAATGCCCCTTGTGTTACCTGAAGAATAAAGAATAGCATATGGTTTTAGAATGTAAAAAAACTAAGGTGCTTAGGGGGAGGATAGGTAAAAAGGAACGGGCAAATTTATGAAAAGAAGTCCAAGCGAGAAAGTTAATGAATGTAAAATCTAGAAAAAATGTAAATCAAATTGGAATCCTTTTGGGTAGAATAAGACCCAAATGGTTGAGGAAAAGCAAGCAAGACAAAGAAGAAAATTAAACAATAGTAGGGATTAGATTTAAGAAATAAGCGAGACCCAATATCTCACCAACTACAGGATTTGAGTCTGTTGAAGGCTGGTTCACAACCACCCGGTAACGGAAACGAGAACGGGAATGCATATCGATCACAAAGTGAAAGTGGATTTTGCGCATTGGGATTTCATTTGTTTTTAGCTGACGAATGACAGTGTTTTACCTACTTCCAATTTAGCCAAGCCAACGTCAAAATTTGATAGAGTAAACATTATCTAAATGCATATTCATTACATTTCTGATCCCTCTACTTATGCCAAACTTTCATTCCTTTATTTAATGGCATACATTAAAATTGTTTATTGTTCTTTTTTCATTTCCACCGGATTTAGCTGTTCTTTGTAGCTTTTGCCATTGTTTTTTTAGGTAATAGCCAGTTTTGAGTTGCATATAAAGAAACTACGAATGATCCCTTCACCAGAGGAACCAACGCTGATAAGATTTGCGGGTGTCGGGATGAGGTTAGGAAGCACATTTACTACTAATTCCTTCCAGCAGGACCCTCTGTTTCTAGAGGGTCCAGCTTCCAGTTTCATGTTTCCATCTTGTGACTATAGAGAGCACTAGTGGCTGTTTCTTGTCACAGCCGCTTAGAATAACCTCTAGAGCGAAGAGTCTAATATGCACAATAGAGATCTAATATGCCGTGCCCGGGAACGAGAATGAGAAAGTTAAAAGTTGGGCAACTCTTCTTTCCCGGGGCCCGGGAAGCTTCCCGTCGGTTGTGAACATTCCCATTTGAATACATGTATTTCAACTTTCTCGTTCTCATTCTGGTTACCGTTCTCGTATGTTGTGAACCAGCCTTGAGTCCCAGAGCACACAGCAACTCAGTATAGTGATAAGAAAGTAAAGAAATGTATACAAATTTGTAAAATTTATGGAAATAAACACACACACATATATATTAGTCCTGTCTCATGACCTTATAGTTGCCATTGTTCTGCTATTCATGATTTTTGTTTCTTCACAGACTTAACACCAACAGCTGTGAAATGGATACCAAAATGGAAATCAAAGAAGAGGATCTTCCCTCGGATGACTTAGCTACACAAAATGTTACAATGAAGGCAGACAATGATACTGTGCTTCTAGGCGATTGTGACATGGCACTGAAAACAGAAATTAAATCAGAGACCTCTTCTCCAGACTTCTGTGTACAGAGAGAATGTTTTATCAAAGATCTTGTAAAGCAGATTAAGTCTGAAACTATTACATTCAATAACAACTGCGAGGCAGATATCAAAACAGAAATTGGTTCGCAGAAAGAGAGTAAATTTCTTCCAGAGGATCCTATAATAACGGTTAAGGATCATGAAATGGGGAACAAAATAGAAATTGTAGAAGTACCGATTAAGTCTGAAACTATTACATTCAATAACAACTGCGAGGCAGATATCAAAACAGAAATTGATTCACAGAAAGAGAGTAAATTTCTTCCAGAGGATCCTATAATAGCGGTTAAGGATCATGAAATGGAGAACAAAATTGAAATTGTAGAAGAACCTTGGTGGCTGGAAACAGAAACTTCATCTGTTTGTGATGACATTAAGGTAAGTGCAGTTTGAATGTTTATTTATTGTTACTACTTGATAATACACTTGAATTGTGTAATACAAAATTAATAAGGATAATAGATGTTATGAATATGTGCAACGTTCATTACATGCTGTATTTAAGGTGTTAAAAGTAATGGAGTTAGTTCTTGAAAATTGTAAAATACTTGAGAGAAGTTTTGTTGAAATCATAGCAAAATATTCCCTGATATTGTACCACCTGATGATCAGTTACACTTTCCTCCAAGTTGAAAAAATAGCAATGCTAATTGAAATCAAAGAGAAATTATGTAATTGAAAGAATACAGCCACCCCGGTTATAACGCTTAATGTGTGTGCTTTTACCTCTTACGACTGTAAGGCCTAAATATTAAAAAATTATCTGCCTAATCTGCAGTAATTGAACTAGGGGAAACTGATTTTAAGTATGTAGAGTCCCCAAATTGCTTATTTTAAAATGTGTTGAAAAATCTTATAGTCTGTATCCTGCAGGAAAACATGATTCATTGGTGAAGCAATTATCAAAATCACTTTCTCTGTTTATAATACTCAGTATACAGTATTATGTGTGTCTGAATACTAAGCAAAAGAATGAACATTGCCACTTTTACAGTCCGGTTATCCCAACTCTTGTTGCTATAAGTGAATAAAATGTTCTATAGAATTTATTCAGATATGACAGGATTGTGGACTAAAGTATTCTTTTAAACACCCATTTTAATTTCTTGTTTTTTAGTATTAATAGTATTATAAAGAAAGAAAATGTGTGTGCATGTGCCTGCACGTGTGTCGGTCTGTCTGTCTGTCTGTCTTTTCAGGGTGATCTCTAAAACCACTTAGCAGATCATCTCCAAGGCTACAACAAGAAAGTTTTCAAGAATATCCTCCATCCTCAAGGTAGCCATTCCATGGAAGAATTGTTATCGTTTATTTTTATAAAAATGACACTTAACTATCTCATACTATAGCATTGAATTTTTCAGTCTGTTTCTACCTTTCCAATATGTTTAACAGACATCCAGTGAATTTAATGCAATTTAGCATTTAGCTTGGATTGTTAATTATTCCACCTAAGTACAAGGAACCCAAAAATCACTACAAAATGCAGTACTAGTTTTGAAAATGTAGAAAACAGGTCTCATATTTAGGAGCTCCTACCTGCCCAGTCATCATCCAGGCATGCCATACTACTGACTTTTTAGCCCAGGCATACCCCATTCTAAACCACAGGCAAAATAGAGCACCCAAAGGTCTAGCCACACCGCACTAACAGAATTTTTCTGTCCATAAATTAGACACTGTTCTCAATGTCAGAGAGCAGTTTGTTTCACACAAATGACGTGCATCTTTCAGCCAGTATATATGGCTGAGAACGAGCAAAATATATAACTATATTGAGAAAAAGCTTAAAAACTAGCGAAAGCACGAGTAAAGGAAAAATACTGAGCTCATCCAAATGCACAATTTGTTAATTTTTGCTCATAGTGTTAATCTTTCCAGGATATTCCATGAGCAAGTATAACGTTTCTCAAATGTCATCTAATGAACATGCTTGAAAGTTTCAAATTCTTCTTTTTCCTCCTTCCTTTTGTTTTCATTGCAAGAGTTACTTAACATGAATAAACATATGAATGCCATTTCCACAGTTATAACTAACACTCTTCTTTCTTAATTTGAAGTCACTGTTCGTAAAAAAGATATGGACAGAAGAGTAAAGCTCCATTCACTTTTCATTTTGAATGGGCTTAACTCTTGTATGAATACTATGTATGTGAATTTTTTCTTGATAGAGTCATGTGAATGTATCACACCAAATTTTCCTGTTGTCCTCTGTGGCATAGTGGTTTCCATGCTAGCCTCTACTTCCTGAGGTTGTGGTTCAAATCCGGTGGAGGACGATGGAATTTTTTCGGGCATAAAAATCCATAGCATGGTTTTTACTCCAGAAGGGAAGTAAAGCTGGTGGTCTTATGTCTCAGAGTTACAGTACAAAGAACCACAAGCCTGATAAAGAGCCTCTAAGCAAAATGACTGGTCTTTCACGACCAATATAGAATAGGACGCTAAGGACCACAGCAGTTAAACAGCGTCCATAAATAAACCTCAGTTTAATTTAATTTCCAGGTTTTCCTTACAGCTGAGTTAATCGAAAAATAGATTCTTATTTACCTTTACTAGGCATTCTTTTTGCCAGTTTTATTTTTTAAACCAACCTATTTATTCATATTAAAATATTTCTCCATTGCTCTATTTTCTTTTGTCTGTTATATATTCTCAAATCTTTGTTTCCACATAACTTTAATACCGTACACCAATTTAAAAATAAATCAAACTGGGTACTTTAAAGATAACAATATGATGCAATACAATTAACCAATTCTGTATAGATAATTGTTTGAATCTGTATATTTGCATTGTTCTGTTACAGGATGGGGACTTTACTCCAGTACAATCAACAAGGTAAGACCTAAACACTACTTGACGAATTTTGATAGTACTTTCATCATTCAAAAACCTTATTCTTTCTAACAAACATGAGTTAGAAAACATCTTTTACTTTCAATTCATAAATTATTAAAACACTAAAAAGGATTTACAAATCATTTATTGAGAATGCCATGTCATACAAAATAGGTAATTCCACAGAGAAAAAATGTAGAAATAAAAGCCAGTTGATTGCTGTTACTCTGTAGAGAATGCTTGCAGAAACTAAAGCCAGTTAGTTGCTGTTACTCTATAGATAATGTATGTAGAAACTAAAGCCAGTTAGTTACTGTTACTCCATAGATAATGTATGTAGAAACTAAAGCCAGTTAGTTGCTGTTACTCCATAGATAATGTATGTAGAAACTAAAGCCAGTTAGTTAGTGTTACTCCATAGATAATGTATGTACAAACAAAAGCCAGTTAGTTGCTGTTACTCTATAGATAATGTATGTAGAAACTAAAGCCAGTTAGTTAACTCCATAGATAATGTATGTAGAAACTAAGGCCAGTTAGTTACTGTTACTCCATAGATAATGTATGTAGAAACTAAAGCCAGTTAGTTGCTGTTACTCCATAGATAATGTATGTAGAAACTAAAGCCAGTTAGTTAGTGTTACTCCATAGATAATGTATGTAGAAACTAAAGCCAGTTAGTTACTATTACTCTATAGATAATGCATGTAGAAACTAAAGCCAGTTAGTTAGTGTTACTCTATAGATAATGTATGTAGAAGCTAAAGCCAGTTAGTTGCTGTTACTCTATAGATAATGAACTTTTTATTTTTGTATTTAAGATGCTTTATCATTTTCTAAAATCCCAATAAGTTTAAAAATGCAATTACTCAGCGAGCATTAAAAATGACAGAAACAGTAACTTTACTAAATTATATTTTTATATTACTTTTATATTTTATATTAATAGTTTAAGATTGCTAATACATAATATCAGCTTACAAAGTTAAAAAAAGAAGACGCTCAAACCTTAATGAGTAGATCACTTAGCGGAAATTCACCATACACTATCGATATATCATTGTGACCTAACTTCTATAGCTGATGTGGGTCCACCCAGAATAATGTTTGTTAAACACATCATGTCATTAATGACATGAATGTTAAAGAAATGTGTTAAATATATTTGTAAAAGCAACACAGAAAAGCTAGAGAAATTTTATGAACAATTGCATATCAACTGTTTTATTTATTTATGAATAGTATAAGAGAAGGGATTGCTTTGTTTTAAAACTCTCTGAAGGATGCAAAACATATAACTTAAAGCACTTCATAATGAAGGAGATGTATATGAGTCATGAAAGAAATCTGCCACTGACTTTTCTTCCACTTGGGAAAGAATTTCTGCTGTATTGCAGTCACCAGCCAATCACAGAGAATGACAAAGACACCTAAATGGATCCAATATTCTGTTTCCACAAAATGAGTGAATCTACCACCTACTAAAGGCCTAAAATAAATCAATATTTTTCCAGAAATGTCTCATTCCTAAACCTTCCTATCAGGAAGTCTTTAAATCAAACCAACTCCATGATATTAATCTTGATACTTGCATTGGGCAAAAAATTATTAAAACATCACAAGTGGTAAAATAGGCACTTTTGGGTTTCTAAAGTCTTAAAATAGGACTCAATTTCAAAAATAGGATTTTAGACACCACAAAACCCTTCTATACATTTATAGTTTAAAGTAAGGACATGCAGATATTTAACTAATTATAATTTATTCACATATATAAAATTAAAACGTGATAATGCATTGCTGAACAGATGTGTTTACCTTCTCATCATTATGCTAATGATTATAGAAGAGACTTGCTCTATGCGAGGTCAGTGTATATATTGAATTTAATAAATAATAATTCCAGAAATCAGTTTGGAAAACTGTTTTACTTATTTAAGAAAAAACCAATTAACTGCATATATACCGACAATTGCATTACAACACTTTTTAATATTCTCTGTTCATGAAAGATTTAATAATCCTTGTCCAAGGAACCGTTAATTATTCTATGTTCACATTACCAATTGAGATTGTTTGGATATGTAGAAGATAAGTATCGCCACCTTAAGAGGAGTTCCTCCAGATATCCATGTCATTGCCACAAACCAGTTCACTCACTTGCAGAAAATTCTGCTTTGTTTGATCCATCCTTGTATTTGCCATACTACAAGTCTAGTAAACAGGTGAGTGGTGGAGAGATCTGATACTATCATTACTAATAAATTGAATTCTCTGTGAATAGTGCGAGAAGTCCTCTTCATTCTGAATTAATTATGTACAGTTCTGTATTACTAGTAAACCATGACAGATTGACAAAGATTAAACAAATCAAAAAGCAAAAACTAAGCAAACCAAAAATGTAGGTCTTATTTAAACACACGACTTTTATCAAATATTCTTATCCCATTACCCATTTCTGAGATATTTATTGTCATTGATTTGCTTGCTTTATACCATTTTGAAGCTTTAAGCTGCCATTTGTTTTGTTTCTCATGATGTCATGGAAAGAGTATGAAATTTCACAGCTGGCACATAGTGATTCACTTTCAAAGATTTTTCCTGTATCCCTCTTCAACCTTCAACAATGAATGAAGCCATTTGTACAACATTTATCTCGATTAAAATGAAGTACATAGAAAAATTAGGGTTTGTAAAAAGAGTGGGAGCAGAAACACATGTAACACAGGTTTTAAAAAGCATTAACTGACTATGAAACGTCCCATGTTGAATATGTAATGTATTAATGATGTTACATTCATACTTTATTATGTGTTAGAAACATTCCATCCATTGTATTAGCTGCTGACTGTATACTGGCTTGTTAACTTCTTTATTATGAAAATATTTTCTTGCCAAGTTCAATCAACATAGGAATTACATTGAATATTTGCTAGCAAACCTGAAAGTTGATATAATTATTATTGCTTGTAGCACACACTGCATGTATTGCCAGAAACATTAGACTGAATACCATTAACATAATTTTATACAAGAGATTCTAATAAGTAATTAATAATGTGGCAGATTAATAAAATTATTTTAGTTGTAACGAACAATGTGGTTGCTCTGAATGAAGTATTTATAACTGCAGCTCATGATTGTAAGCAAACAGAGATTCTTTATTAAGATTTAATCACTTTCATTCTTTGATTTTTGTACCTAATGCTAAATCCTCCAAAATTTCAGATTATGCATAGACACAATTTCTGGTTATAGCAGCGGTGATTCACCATTGCCCTCTGCTGAGGCCTCAGGAAAAATCACAAACATCAACTATGGAGAAGATTCTTCTGAATGTGTAAGTCAAGAAAATGGCGTCACAAAAATACTACCTTTTGAAAAACATGTTCAGTCAGAAAGGTTTGGTGATTGTAGTGACAGGAAAGTTTACAATAGGTCGTTATTGATTCATAAAGGTGAAAGGTCACACGTGTGTAACATTTGTGATAAGAGCTTTACTGATTTGTCAGCTTTGAAATTACATAAATTGGTCCATGAGCGTAAAAAGCCTCACCAGTGTGTAATTTGTGAGAGGAGCTTTATTCGTTTGGGCAATTTGAAAAAACACAGTTTGATTCATCAGGATACAAAGCCTCACAAGTGTGAAACTTGTGAGAAGAGCTTTATTCGTTTGGGCAATTTGAAAAAACATAGTTTAATTCTTCACGGTAAAAAGCCTCACAGGTGTGAAATTTGTGAAAAGAGCTTTGTTAATTTGTCAACCTTGAAATTACATAATTTGATACACGAAGGTAAAAAGCCTCACAAGTGTGAAATTTGTGAGAAAAGCTTTACTCTTTTGCATGGTTTGAACAGGCATAAATGGACTCATGAGGTTAAAAAGCCTCACAAGTGTGAAACTTGTGAGAAGAGCTTTTTTAATTTGTCCCATTTGAAAAGGCATACTTTGATACATGAAGGTAAAAGGCCTCATAAATGTGAAATTTGTGAGAAGAGGTTTAGACTTTCTGAACATTTGAAAAGGCACAGTTTGCTGCATGAGGGTAAAAAGCCTGACAATTTGCCATACAAGAGTAAAAAGCCTCACGAGTGTAAAATTTGTGCAAAGAGCTTTACTCAGTTGTCATCTTTGAAGAGACATATTTTGAAACATTAAGGTAAAAAGCCACACGAGTGTAAAATGTGTGAGAAGAGCTTTACGCATTTATCATCTTTGAGGTACCATAATTTTATACATGAGGGAAAAAGCCTTACGAGTGTGCAATTTGCCAGAAGAGCTTTACTCATTCCTCCAATATGAAATTGCATAACTTGATACATCAGGATAGAAGACCTCATGAATGTAAAATTTGTGAAAAAAGCTTTAGATGTTTGTCACATTTGAAAAAGCATAATTTGATACATGAGGATAGAAAGTCTCACTAGTATGAAATTTGTAAGAAGTACTTCACTCATTTGTGATGTGTGAGTTCACATAATTTGGTGAGTGTGTATAAAAGGCCTCAGAATTTTGAAATTTGGAGAAGTGGTGTACTTATTTCTCACATTTGAAATGTCATAATTTGAAACATGATGGTCATAAGTACGGAGTTTCTGACAATAGATTCAATGAGTTCACACATTTGTCATAATTTGATACATGAGGTTATAAAGCCTTGTGGGTGTGAAATTTGCAATAAAGGCTTCAGTACATGTTTGAACTCTCATAATTTGATAAATGAGATTAAGAAAGTCTTACAAGTATGATCTTTTTGAGAACTTTATTCACTTGTCACACTGGAAATCCAATAATTTGATCCACACGCGTAAAATTCCTTACATATGCAATTTCTAAGAATATTTTTACTCATTTGTCACATTTGAAATTTTATAATTTGTTAAACGAGTATAAAAAGTCCAACAAGTTTGAAATTTGAGTGAAGAGATTCACTGAACTCTCATTTTGAAGTTAGACAATTTTGTATATGAGGGTAACAGCCTCACAATTATGAAATTTGTTACAAAAGCTTCCCTCAATTCTCATTTTGAAGTTACATAATTTGATATAAGAGGGTAAAACACCTCACAATTATGAAATTTGTTAGAATTGCCATCTTTTAAATTATATAATTTAATACATGAGGGTAAAATGGCTATGAGATTTGTTGGAAGAAGTTCACTTAAGTGTCACATTAAAATGCATAATTCGGGACACAAGGGTGAAAAGTCTCATGAGTGAAATTTGCTAGAAGAGGTTCAGTCATTTGCTTTATTTGAAGTCACATAATTTGATACATATGCAGAAAAAGCATCATTAGTGCGAAATTTGAAAATAGCTTTACTCTGCACCATGCATCAATAATTTGTAACCCAAACAAGCTGCACGTGAATTCTCCTTACTTAACAGTTGCATGAGTAGTTTTCTTTAACTAAACCATTAACACTGGAAGGCTTACTCTGTTCTCAAAAGAAATCAAATAATGACAAAGTGACGAGACTTGTTTAGTGTAACTTTTCTTTTAATATTGTCACAAAGGAATGCACCAGTTACTCATAAACACACTTAATCATTCACTTTGGTGCTCAGCGTAGCACCTATGTACACTTGGACACTGTTGGTGCATAACAACTGTTGAATCAGAAATTTACCACAACTCATAACTGATCTGCACTCAGAATTGTCCACGTTACCTGTTCCAAATTATTTGTAACTTCATAACTCACCTGAACCAAACTGTTTGTCTTTTCACTAACTCACTGAACTCCCGGGCTAGTGCAGGTCCTTTTATGGGCCCTGCATATAGTGGAAACCATCTGAGAAAGGGAACCTACTCAAAATGGTGAAATTCCAGTCCAATTCAAAGGACTAGGGAAGCGACACATCGGATATTGCTCTGCGCGAGTTATTCCTTTGAAGGGAGTACTGGCATTAGCCCATCCTTGCCTGGGGGCATTTGCACTGTTGGTAATTTTGTGCCATGGTCACACTATATGTGATTAAACAGCAGTTTCTGAAAAAGTATTAATAGCTTTTGAGGACTGACACGAGAACTTCAACACAAACTATCAAATGATCGAAAATTGAAGATTTGAATTAGAATTAAAGATACATATGTGAGGAGTGACGTTTCAAAATATGGTAAGTTCACATGTGGGCATAAGTTACTTTGAAGCAGATTTCTACTTTAAAAGATGGACTGCCTCAGACTATGGTGTTGCTTTGATATAAAACAATTTTCTTTTAAATCAAGTACAATTTCTCGGCTTTGGGTCAAAACAAGATCACTTTATAATCAGAATTTGTTCAAACCATGATAAGTCTAACTTATTGCAATCACTAATGTACGTTCAATCTAAAGCCTAATAAAAATATAGTAATATGAAAAAGCCAACATTCAAAACCTTCACAAGAATGTTTTTGGTTGTGTACCTGTTATTGTTGCTACCAAAGGTTTTACAAGTAATAAAGTACACTAGATAACATTTTTGTTATAAACGCAATGGTAAAGAAATATTTAAACAACAAAAGAGGGAGACTATAGTTATTTGTAGATTTTGAAAAGGTGTTTGACACGATAAATAGAGAAGCACTGTGGTTTAAACTGAGCAAAAAAGGGATGAGTACTACCTTTATAAGAGTACTTCAAAGAATATATACGGACAATCAGTTTTGTATTAAAATTGCTAATAATAAATTAATGAGAAGCATCCTAAATAATATTGGTCTAAGACAAGGTTGTAAATTGAGTCCTGTAATATTTAATCTGTTCATTGACGATATTTTGGAATCAGAGTAGAGAACAGACATGTGCCAATAATTAATAATAAAGAAATACCTGGTTTGTTATTTGCAGATGATTTAGTCGCGGGATCTATAAGTAATGTGCGATTGGCGAGAACAATTGAAGTGATAGATAAATTTTTCAAAAAATGGAGTGTAATGATTAATGTAAATAAAACAACTATTATGGTATTTAAAAAGGGCAATAAATTACGGAAAGATGAGAAATGGTATTGGCATGGAAGAGAAATTGAGGTAGTTTTGATTATTAGGGATACGATTAAGCAGCAATGGTTGATGGAGCGAACTAAAGAATAGTATTAGCTAAAGGAAAAATGGCAATGAAAGCTATCAAAACTTATATAGATAAATTACCAGAAATGCAATTGAAATTGTTACAGAGAATTTATGCTACTGTAGTAGAAGCAAAAATGTTATATGGAGCAGAGATTTGGGGCCTTGAAGAAGGGTGGGTAAATATAGACATGATGCACAGGAGCTTTTGTAAACAAATATTGGCTTACCAAGGTCATCACCCAACAGAGTAGCTCAAGCCAAATTAGGGAGAATGGGAATTAAAGAAAACATTGTGGAAAGAGTACTAAAATATTGGATTACAATTACAAATTTTGATGATCAGAACATTTTATATCAATGTTTGATAGTGCAGGAAACACTTAATTATAAAGAGTCTTGGCTAGGTAAGATAAAGGAAACCTTGATGAAGATAGATATGGAGAGCTAAAGAATTACTACAAATAGGTTTCTGGAATGAAATTAGGACAAGAATAGAGGACATAGAAAAACAAGATTTATTAGCGAGTTATACATGCCTGTGTGGTAAAATGCACAGTCTTGTTTCTGAAGCCATTGACACAGATGTTTTCATGGCCTCCGCATCTTGAAAGTGAATCCAACTATGAGCTACCTTTAACGGCCCAAACAGATGCAAGTCTGATGCTAGTTCAGGGCTGTATGTGGGATGAGTCAAGATTTCCCGTCCAGCGTACTCGATCGCTTCAGTGGTGTGACGATTGGTATGTAGTTTTGCATTGTTATGCAAAAGGTGAACATCCACATAGTTTTTGTTGGGAAAACTTGCCGAAGATGTGTTTTAAGCTTTTTGAGGGTGCTGATGTATTACACAGAATTTATTGTGCACCCCTGCTCCAAAAAGTCAACCAGAATCATGCCCTCTGTATCGCAAAACATGATTGCCATCACTTTCCTTGCCGATGGCACAGTTTTGAATTTTCTCTTCCTCAGTGAGATTGTGCGATTCCATTCCATGGATTGTCTACTTGATTCTGGTTGAAAAAAATGAACCCATGTTTCATCCCCAGTCACAGTTTTGTCCAGGAACTCCTCTCCCTCCAAATGGAAGTGCTGCAAGTGATCAGAGATTATTGTTTTTCGTGTCTCCTTATTCTGGTCCGTTAATATTCGGGGTACCCACCATGAAGAAACTGTTGAGTACCTCAGTTCATGAAGAATCGTCATCACACTGCCTTTACTGAGGGACGTAATGTGACATAATTCATCCATTGTTACCTGGCGGTCATCTTGAATGATCTCATCCACTCCTCATTGTTGCGTGGAGTCAACTTCATTTCAGCGATGAACCCGTCTTCTAACCGTGCTGACATCCACTGTTGCATCACCATACACCTTTGTGAGCTTTTCATGAATGCGAATGGGCATTTCACCTCCCACATTCAAGAATTCAATGACAGAATGCTGTCTAATATGAACATCGATGTCAGCCATTTTTCAACAAGCAACAGTGTTGCCACCGGTTGACGTAGAAAGTTGCTATTGCAGTGGAGTGAAGAAGAAGGTTTGAGAAATTGTGCCAAATTCAAATTGTTCACATAACTAACTTAGTCCAGGAGAAAAAAGTAGGAGGCATTACTTATTGACTGACCCTTGTAGTTGCTCAGGGTGTCCACCCAAGTCAGATTTGAAAGTTCCCTGTCATTTACGTTTTCCAGCAAAAAATACACTTTTGTCCGTGACATGCAATAACTGAAAAGAAAGCTGAAATAAACGTTTTACCAATAACAATTTATAAAGAGTGTCTTTAAAGTCTAACTAATCTAAAAGAATATAAATGGACAAAAATTATAGGTTTAATGCAAATTAATTTTAAAATGAGTAGAAATTTCATGCGTTGCAACCAAGATAGTTGGGCTTCTTCAATAACCTTCCTCTTTTTTCATCTAATCAAAAACCAGCCTTTCTCTTCTTTATTTCAAAAGAGCTTTGAACTTCCAAAGCATCACGTTTATCTTGCAGATTTTTAATGAACAGTGAATGAACACTCCTTGCAGCATGGAACATGTTGTTATTGATGTGGACCTTTTCAACAGCACCAAGGTTTGAAATCACATCATATACTCTGCTTTGGGCTACTAGAGATTTTTCTAGCATATTCTCTTCTATAATTTCTTTATTTACAGAAAGCCATGTTCAAGTGCTGCATTTTCATGGAATAGTAAAAGTATCATTTTCAGAAATTAAGCCAACTTCTCTGTTTTCAAATTTACTTTTGGAAGAACTTGTCCTGAGCCAGAAACGATCTAATGCTCACCTTCTGTAGATTACTTGCTGATTCTCAAAAATAATCGTTTTATTACAAAAGTAAACTCCCTTTGTATATAATGCACATCATGACCTGAGATCCATTTGTTTTTAACAAGTGCATTTAAAGCTATGGTTGACTGTTTTCTACTGTTTGACCACATTAGATTAAAACAAGAAATCCCTTTAGTTGGTTTATAGGCCGGAAGCAACTGCTCCAGCAACTTCTTGTAAAGGCTTATCAGTGGTCTTAAGACAGTCTGTATGAAATTCTAGTATATCTCTATCATTAAAGGCCGGTTCACAACCGCCCGAGAACGGGAAGCAATGCAACATGCAAGATATTGGATCTCAACAACCTGGTAATGAGAACGGGAATGCATAATGATTACAAAGTGAAATTCAATTTCGCGCATTTGGGATTTCATTTGTTTTTAACTGACCTACTTCCAATTTACCCAAGCCAACTTTGATAGAGTAAAGATTATCTAAATGCATATCCATTACATTTCTGATACCTCTAGTTGTGCCAAGCTTTCATTCCTTTATTTAATGGCATACATTAAAGTTGTTTATTGTACTTGTTTAATGTCTACCGGTTTCAGGTGCTCTTTGTAGCTTTTGCCATTGTTTTTATAGGTAATAGCCAGTTTTGCGTATAAACAAACTACAGATGACCTTTTCGGGTGTCAAGATGAGTTTAGGAAGTACATGTGCTACTAATGCGTTCCAGTTTCATGTTTCCAGCTTGCGACTATAGAGAGCACTAGCAGCTGTTTCGTGTCACGGTCACCTAGAATAACCTCTAGAGTGATGAGTCTAATATGCACAATATGGATGTAATATGCCGTGCCCAGGAACGAGAACGTTAAAAGTTGGGCAACTCTTTTTTCACGTTTCTGTGGCCCCGGAAAGCTTCCCGTCGATTGTGAACACTCCCATTTGAATACACGTATTTCAACTTTGTCATTCTCATTCTGGTTACCGTTCTCGTTGGTTGTGAATCAGTGTTAGTCCGACAAGTGCAAAGTAGAACTGCCCTAGCAGCATACCCTATGTCAACATTCTATGGAAGATTTTCTTTGGCTTCTAAGTTGATTTTGGTGATGTTTTCTGAAGACTGCAGTGATTCAGATTTAACAAAAATTGTCATTACATTTTTCATTGTAGCTATTATAGCTTCATAAAGGAGTAGTGCAAATGGAAGATGTATCTGAAACTCTTTTTGGAATGATGGCCCTAAATCTCCACTGAGGGATAGTAAAAAAACAAAAAAAAAGTTTGTTTTTAATTGAAGTTGTTTCTGAAGTTGTTACAGCTCAGAACTTTGTTCTCTCTTTTTGCTGCTTCTACATATTTTTCCAAATTTGTTAGGTCTATAGCATGTTGAATGACTTTAGACTTTTTAAGCCACCTTATAGCAGAAAATTTCAAAGGAAATAAGTATAACCCTGAATAAAGAGTAAAATCTGCACATCTTGCTGAAACATAGCAAAATAAGAAAGTGCATGCTGAAACTGTGTAATGTCCCATCCAGTTTATTTTAATTCAGCCTTATGCATTGTGTATCGTTTGTAGCCTGCAAGAGCCAATATTCAGCAAAATAGGGGAATCTCCATCCTGTAGAAAAGGTTTTATATCCTGAAGAAACTTTTTTTATTTATATTTGGACCCTCCATCGAAATTTGTAAGTTTGTTTGAGCTTAATCCTAGCAATGCTTGCAAAGATGTAGAATGTCTAAGAAACAAAGAATGAAAATAATGTGTGGAGACCTTATTTGTTTCAGGACTGAAAAAGGAAATTGCAAGATCCATTTGACCCTTTTGAGAAACTTGATTTAATGATCAGCAGTGAAATGTGCACTTATTGCAGATATTAAGAAGTTGCTAATGAAAATAAGAAGGCAAATCATAAGTGATACTGTATGCTATTTCCTTTCTGTGCAGTTGAAGTTTTGAAGCCATTTCTGAGTCTGGAAATATTATTGGGAACAAACGTACTCCAGCTTCACTTGCACATAAAGAATGATGTTGCATGACTGTGTGCATGCACCACATGATCTCTGCTTCAGGCACCTGCTCTCCTGAAATGTACCTTTGTATGCCTCCAATTTGTTGAAATGGTGGGGTTTCATTATGAGTGAGTCATCTGTAATTGAAGCCAGAGTAGTGCAACTGTGTGGCACTTGTTGCAGTATTAATACCAATTTTGTTCATGGCTGGGCTATCTTCTGTTGAATTCACTCGTGTACTTGAGCTTTCTTTTCTAAACGAATCTGCAACTAGTGATGAAAGTTGGATGCACAGCTCTTGCATGCTTCTTTTCAATTCATATGAATTTTTAAAGCCTGTTTATCCATACGAGGGTTGGCTGATAAGTCCCAGGCCTCTCAATGAAAACAACATTGAATTGTTTTCTCAACATAATCTCCAGAAAAATTAATACATTTCTAATTTAATTAAACCATCTCTGTAGTGTGATTTATCAAGGTCCTCAAAATAGCTGTTTACCGCAACAATAGCCTCGTTGCTGTGAAATCTTCGTCCTCCAATAAATTTTTTGAGATTAGGGTGGTAGTCACTGGGTGCTAGATCTGGCCAATAGGGTGGATGTTTAAGCAATTCGAACTTTAATTCACAAATTTTCCCCATTGCAATGACTGAACGATGGGTCGGAGCATTGTCGTGATGAAACAAGATTTTTTTGGCAAATGAGGTCTTTTGTCTTTTCACCTCATCACTCAAACGTTGCAGTAAGCTTGCGTAGTAGTCACCAGTGATACTTTTACCCTTTTCCAAGTAATAAATAAAAATAATTCCCTGTGCATCCCAGAAAACACTCGCCATAACCTTGTTAGCTGACAAAATTGACTTTGCCTTTTTTGGAGTTGGATCATCTGGCGCAATCCATTGTTTTGACTGTGATTTACCTCTGGAGTGTAGTGATGTATCCGAGTTTCATCCATGGTAATAAGCCATATCAAAAATTCATTGGGATTTTTACGGTAAGGCTCCACATTCCTAACAGAAACAGTTTTTCTATGCAACTTTTGATCAGGTGTCAACAAACGCGGCATCCACCTTGCACAGACCTTGTGAAAGCCCAAAACATTACTTAAAATATTACCTGCATGTTCTTTTGATACGTTTACAGGCTCTGCTATCTCAAACAACTTTAATCTGCAGTCTTCCAGTACTAAATGATGAATTTTTTCAATCATCTCTGGAGTTGTGACTTCCACAGGGTGTCACTAGTGCTCGTACGTCCCATTTTAAACTCTGCAACCCACCTTTTAATCATTGAATATGAAGGGGCAGAGTCTTTCAATGTACTGTCCATTTCCTCCTTGATTTCTTTAGGCGTTAAGCCTTTCAAATGGAAGTATTTAATCACTGCTCGTTTTTCCAAATCCTCCGTTTTCATGAAAACTGTAAAGTTGTCTTGTTTAAAATGCTGTCATTCAAAAACTAAACAAGTTCTTGACCTGTAACTATGGATACAAGTTAGTCTAGAGGAAAACTATACAATGTTATGATCTAACTAGCCTAGTGCCACCATCTCTGTGTAAGGCCAAGGACTTATCAGCTGATCCTCGTATTACTCAAAGAAAACAATGTTATATATATAGCACAGAATGCAGAAAATTTGTCTTGTGTCACAGGTTTCAACCATGCTGTAAAACTCTTGTCAAGTAGCCACCTATCATTAAGTGCTGCTTTCCTTCCTCTAAAAGCCACTGTTAACAGTAAAAACTGAAAATAGTGCAATGAACCCATGATCGCTGCTGTCAGTTACTGTCATCAATACTTAATATTTTGACATGTAGAGATTCAAAGTATGTCTCAGAGCTATAAATCTGATGAGAACAGCATATGATTTTCTTTTGCCAACTTGGAGGTTTTAGAGAACATGCGCTATTAGTATAATAAGCTCAGCTTTCCATTTCCTTTGTAAGCATGTATCTAAAACTTTTTTTGCGAATGCAGAACTTCTTTCACAGTTGTATTGTTTTGCTATTTTATTATTGTCACTCTAGCCGTTGGAATTGTTTAAAGCTGTTTGTTTTTTGTGCTGTTAATAAGTTTTCTAATTCAAATCTAAACCACATTATACATTTACAGCATTTTCATATTTTTCAAAACATTTTATGTACATTACCATTTTGAAAACAAACCTGTTTTCTTGCAAATTTTAAAACATTTTGAATGCAGAAACAATTTTCAAAAATTGTTATGCTGGTTAGCGTGTCATTAACATTAATTAGCAAGCTTATATGTCATTATAAAATATCCATTTATCAAACTATGATACAAATACAACTGCAAAGTGGCAATCACGTTATAACCTGTTGCAATTTAAACAAATTATGCAACTTTGGTAGTTGTTTAAATATATGATTCGAAACTACTACGAAGAAATGAATGGCAAGTGATCAGTTGCAACTCCATGAAAACATATTAATTATTTAGCAGCATAGAGTTGCGAAGCCGAGATTTTATTTATATGGTAAATGGAAAATACAATTTAAAAATAAATCAATTTCATTGTAAACGCAAAGTTTGTTAGCAAATATCTAAAACGGGAACCCGCAACTGACAATGGAGGTAGGCGATCTCTGTTTAAAGTGCACATACAAAATCAGTAATGTCTTCTAACAATAAATATTCCTTTTGAACTGTGTGAATTAACTCTGCGCATTAGCATGTGTTATTTCTTTAAAGTATTGATACTTTATTAACAATAAAACAAAGCACAGTGGGAAAAAAACCGATGCAGGTTTAAGCAATAAATTACATAGCAGTTAACACATGACACAAGAGGCCTGAGTCAGGAACAACATATACCAGTGGCGGCCACTGAGGTATTCTTCTGGTGGTGAAAAAAACATTAAAACAGATCCCTGAAATAATATATGTTTAACAAATTTGTGCAATAGCATCGAACATATTAATCAATTCACAAGAATTGAATGTACTTTCATTTTAGTCTATATATGTCGAATATTAGTTATTCGGGTCTTATACAATGGACATCTCCCCCAAATAACACGCAAGGAAAACTAAAAATAATAACACTGTTTTCGTCACAGCCACAAATCCATTTGTTCTTTTGATAAATTTCCGAATTAAATTTACAACATTGATTTTTGTTTGCTGCTGCAGATTTACAATTGAGAGTGGTCTACTAAATGTTTTTATTTGAGTTGTTTCACTCAGAGTTCTGTTGTCAAATGGAGTTTTTAATATTTCACTTGCTTTGTTTATTTTTGCAACTTTCACACACAGCTGAATATTCACTTAAAGAAAGTACACTACGCTGTTTTAGTTACCTGACCTCACGGTGAACTACGTCATTGGATTGAATGTTATTATAGGAACATAAACAGAAATACTTGACAATTTGAAAACAAGTACTCAACACATGGTGAATACATTAGTTTTTTGTTCTACAATGCATAAGATACCACATATTCAATCATAAACCCTGCTCCTATGAAATATACAAATATTGAAGTAATGCCTCTTAGTTTCAAAACTTAATGACACAATTATATTCATAAAAGTACATTATATAAGTTTTTATTTACATGGATATTTTGGTGTATTGTAATTAGAGCTGTAACTTATAGCATCCCTATAAGAATACAAGTGGCCTTTACATGGAAAGCATCTTATGTCGCTATCCCCGAGGGTTGGAGCATGGTGGAATCATAGTAAATGTCTGGGACTGGACATGTAGGACGGAGCTACACAAGAGAAGGTGACGTCACCTTGCTTGGTGACAATTCATTATTAGTGCTTTATGCATGATGTCACTGACATTGGATTGGTAGCTTTTCTTTTGCTGTAAGCAAACTAAAGTAAAAGGTTGGTGTATTTAATAACACAAAATCCATGTTTATTACTTGTAGCATTGTTGGCCTTATTTTCATGAATTGGTATCTTAAGGGCAGATTGGAAGGAAGAAGTACACGGTAAACATGGTAGTTACTTCATATGTAAGGTTAATATTTATCTTGTGTTCTATAAAAGAAAATGTTACTACTACCGTAACAAAAAATGCAATATTGTATACCGTATTCAGATTATTTGTAGTTTTTATTTCATAAATAATCTTGTTTATTACAGTTATATAGCTGTTACCTGTAGAGAAGTTTAGCATGAATAAATACGTAGATACAAGCATCTTGGAGTAACATAGTAGTCTGCTCCAACTTACAATACAAAGTTAGTGATTTCTTTGTACATATAAGCTAAACATTATCTATGCTTCATGTACTTTCCATTTGTTCTTTTGTATTAGAAATTAGATAAATAAAGCATTCAGGCTTTCACATTATAACTGTGTTATTGTTCTCGCTGCAGTCATCAGCTAACTTGTAGCCTTCTTCCTCACGTTGCAGTCAAGGTGACATCACTGCGCAAACCAAATGAAAACAGGCAGCGCTTGTCACACTCCTTTACTATGATTCCACCATGGGTTGGAGAGAGGGGTAACTATGCAGCTTGATCTGTTGTGTTAACGGTGGTGACAACTTTGTTCTCTGCCTTACTCAGGTAACACAGTTGCACTGCACTCAACCTCACATTCTGTGTCCTGGATGCCATAAATGCAATAAATATCAGCTGAAATGCGTTTCTTTCGATCTTACAGTGCTGTCATGTTCTTTAATTTCTTGGCTTATGATGTCTGTTCAACATAGACAAATTTTGAAAATTTATTATAATAGTAAGAGAATGAATTGTTTTAATTCAACATGTATTTAAAGATGCAGAAAATATTTATATTTCAATCTCCTCTAATAAATACTTGAAAAATTATTTAAGTTTCGAAAACTCTTCATTTAAAATAGGGTTAATATTAAGCAATTTTCACCTTTTTCTCAAAAACTACAGCAAAATTGCACTAAGATTCTTGTTCTATTCATTACAAAAAGGTCATCCTATTTCAGGATGATCATAGGTCACCTGCCCTGTATCAGAGCTATCCATGAAACACATTCTAGTCCATATTTTATACGATGCATGCCTTAGAACACAAATGAGTTGCATATGGGCAAGTTGGGCGTACTGAATTCCAAACAGCATCCCTCTCTCAGACCTTTCCCTTTGGTATAATTTCCTGTTCGAATACCCAGAGTGACCATACTCAAAGGGAAGGCTCATTCTGCTTCACTGGTGTTGTTGCTTTCTTTATACATAGCCAAGTTTGCATGATATGCAGCAGAATGATACAATAGGAATGCAAATGCAATATATACATTAACAATGAATTACTAACAATAATAAGCTTTGTTGTCTGTTTTACAATAAGTTTATATTTAGCCATTATGTATGCAGATTATGAGGTATTTTCTTGCTTTGAAGCCATAACAAAATTTCAGCTTTTCTAGAACTTGTATTGTGGATTTTTGTTTCTTTAAGAATGGAGTGATAGTTCGCATTGTCCATTATATCACACACCCTTACAGCCGCTGAAGGAGATCAGTAAACACTCCATTACTCATCTCTTTATGTTAATCACAATCACTGTTTTACTGAAACATGAAATCTGCCCCTTCTATGAAACCATATTTGGTCTATCTTCTATGGCAGATCATCAAATATGATCCTTTACCTAATGGAATCTTTAGACCATCATTTCATTTAGAATCCTGCCAGGTAAAGCTTTTGGCATGGTTTGCTTTACCGAAATTCCATCAGTGTAAATAATAGGACGAGGGTATTCTTCTCTACTTTAAAGAATAATCATTATTTCATGTGTTGCATTATAATGTATAATTTGTAATGTTTATACAGTTGACTGTTTCCTCTAACAGAATTTCCGAATGAAATTGTATATGAAGCATTTATAATATTTATTTTGGAACATATTTTCATACATATTTTGCTTAGGTGTAATTGCAAATCAAAACATGAAAACAGAATTTTGGGTATCATAATGCAGCAAAAAAGAAATATTGACCACAACAGTAGGTAGAAACAAAGTCGAAGACGCAGCAGCATGGCATAGGCTATTCTCGTTTCTTTGCCTTAACTCACTGAAGCAATGTGCCTGAAAACACTGCTATGATGTAAACTCTCACACGAGCGAATACTCGAATGAGTAAACACCCATTTTCCATGAGAGGGCATGTGAACCAGAAGCTCGACCATAGTTCCGCATATTCATTGCTGCTTTTTGAACAATTTGGGCTGGAAGAAAACAGTGAGTCTCATAATATACGATATGAAACGAACGAGTAAAACTTGTGTTCTTGACAGCTCTACCCTGTATACCACTTTTTCAAAAATTTGAAAAAAGAGATGTATAGATAAAGTAAATTACAATTTTGGCTGTATTGTTTAAATGTTTGAAAGTTTACTTAAATACAATTTTGATTGCTTAAATAATATTTGGACATTTCTCAAAGAAACAGTATGAACTCATTAAAACAATCAACTAATTTTGGTATTGTTTAAATAATTGTTTGGCAACATTTTTCTGAATTAATGATTTTATTATGTCTTTATTTGCCCAAAAATCAAAATTAAAGAATAAATTCTTGCATTATTTCTGTATAGGTTTGTTCCAAAAACAGGTTGTCCCTTTAGTTGGTGCATAAATGAAAGAAGCACACAGATTTTCAAAATTCAGTTACTGACTGTGCTTTTAAATAAAGAATAACATTTTCCCCGCTTAACCCATTTTTCTATATTCAGAATTCTTAATCAAATTCCATACTTAAATTATAAATTATGATAAAAAGTTTACTCAGTATTAGCTTTTGCCTCATGTAGAATGTGTATTTGTGGATTTAATGCATTTTTAAAAGTTATACCTCATATATGAGTCATTCCATATCAAGTCGAACACTCATGAAATACCAAATCATCAAATCTATTCAAAATTTATTGTATGCTTTGAAATAGAAGACACTTTTTGGGAAGGTCCCTAACTTCAATATTTTGAATATCAACCAAAGTCAAAATGTTCCAATAATGTGTGCGGTCCCCAAGCATAATGCTTTTATTTCCCATTCAAATTGTCATATAAACTCCATATTGTACTAATTTTAAAGGTTATGGAATCTACTTTAAACATATGCTAGATTTAATCTGATTCAGTAGTTATTTACCGCAGAAATATGTACCTTTAAAATTCAATTTTGTATTGCAATCGACAACCTAAAAAGTTTTTTAAATGCACAGGTATTCTCCATTTAATAGTGTACACATGTGCAAAGTTTCAGTAAGTCATTCGTTTAAATATATTCATAAGAAAACATTCTCTATCTGGAACCCTTCTCATGATAAGATATTGCAGTGTATTCTGCCTGGAGGAGGAGGAGAGCATAGAGGAGATCGGATTAAAAATACAAATAAACTCCTATCACGGCAAACCAGCTTGTGGATTTGCTTCCACATAACCAGTCCAAAGTATTTAAATTTTGATGACAGAGACATTTGTTACTTTATTGCCCTCAATTTAGTATGAGCAGTACATGTGCTACTACAAAATCCATTCTTGCAACCCAAGGTCACGGGTTCAAACCCAGCGAAGGGTGATGGTTCTTTTCAGGCATAAATAATCCTTAGCATGGCTTTCTTTAGAAGGGAAGGGAAGTAAAGCCGGGGGTCCCGTGTCGTAGATTTACGGCACGTGAAAGAACCTCAAGTCTGATAAAGGGGACCTCTGAGCAAAAGTTGCAGTCTTTAGCCCAATGTAGAATGGGACGCTAAAAACTACAGTAGTTAAAAAGCATCCGTAAATAAAACTCATTTTTTGCTACAAAATGGCATGACTGTTGTTTAACCTGTTCAAACTTAGAAAAAACGTGTTCAAGAATTTGCGTCCAGTGACTCGTAAAATGCTTTTAAAACTGAAGATGCAGCGTGTAGAACTGCCCCACAGCTAAGGGTGTTTGCCTCATGTTCGTACAAAAATACTTCAAATTTCAGATCATAAGAGTGAAAATAAGAGTAATGTTTGTGAACAACATTTAAAGTTGCTGGAACCAGTACATATGATATCCTGGTATATCAAGTAAAAGAAAGTAGCTCAGAAATTGATAGCTCACTTTCTGATCAGAATAGTGATGCGAATCAACCATAAACAAATGAAAACTGACTCCAAAAAATCCATCCACGGAATTAACAAAAAATAAAAGGAAAACTTAACGAGAAGGTATTTCATATTTAGGGTGAATTGGTCTCAATGAAAAACCGGATTCAGCAGTAATTCAGAAGCTGATAAGAGTTTATTGTATAAATGATAGAAAGTTAAAGATTCCGACTTTGACTATTTTTGAAAGATGGTCACAAAGAAAATTAAGAAAAGCTATGGCAATGTTTCAAACCACATGATAAAGGTAGCAAAAACATTACCTTTCTTGCCTCCTGAAACCAAATCTGCTAAACCGTTAGAATATTCCATGGTAGAAAAAGTATTAAAGTTTTGCATTTCTAACGATGGAAATAGGGTTTGGCAGGAGAAAAGAATTCTTTCTATTAAAGGAAGAAACAGAAGAGATTGATTTTTGTGCAATCTAAAATAAACTTTCCACAGTTTCAAAGATAAATATTCTGAATTTCAGAATAACTTTCTTAAAATTTCCTCAACTCAGACCTAAAGAATGTATACCTCCAGATGCCCAAGGTACGCACATTAATTGTGTTTGTGCCCATCATAAGAATGTGAAAATGGTGCTTATTGGAATGAACATCTTCCATCTTACTGCAAATTCAGGTATTGTTTTCTGTAATAATGAGTGTAAAATAATTTTAACCCCCAATCACGGATTGCTGTTTAAAGAAATGTGTTAGCTCTGAAAGGTTTGGTAATAATACTTTGGACATTTTGAAGAAAAATAGTATATAGCAGTTGCCTTATAAGAATTGGGCAATCGTAAAAGCACAAATTTAGAAAATAATGCAATCACCTGTTGAAGACATTCTGGAAAATTCATCAGCAAAATTGTCAGATCTTTAAACTTGTAACTTTTTAGTTCCACAAAAGCTAAAAAGCTTCTGTTTCTGTCCAAATAGAAAGGAAATTTGAAACCTAAAAATGTATTGTAATTTGTGATTTTTTGGAAAACTATTCCCTTGTGGTATAAGATACTGTTCAGGGAATAATAGACAGGCAATAATTCATCTATTTGTTTTTATTTTAAAGAAAACAGTACCGTAAAACAAAACAATTATTGTCATATCAAAAAGTTTAACGTGATACAAATGTTTTCATCTATTCCAATTGCAATTAACAATTCCCTAAAGAAGGAAATGAGATCTGGAAAAAAAATTACTTTTTAATGGAGAAATTTACTTTTCTTTTCACTCTATACAAGAACAGAAATTTTTTTGTAAACATGTGTTTTCCAGAGGAATGATGATGATGAGATGCGGTTTAAGGGCGCTAAACTACTAAGGTCATCAGCGCCCTTACAATGTATAAAATATAAAGTCAAAAAGATAAAATAACCGCATAATTAAAAAACGGGACACAAACCTACTATGTCCAAAAGCTAAAATCAACAAGACAACAATCGCAAAAACTAACACACTAAAAGCATAAGCAATAAAAGAGTAAAACGTGTCAAAAACTGTAGAATGCGAGCGACATGAGCGCCGTATGTCCACTGGGGAGTAGAGCCCCTATTAAAACATACAGAATAAAATAACAAGGCAAAAGGACGCTCACTGCATCAAATGCGCAGATTAAAATCACTGTCACTAATAAAACGTAAAACACATTCTACAATACGCGCGTCGTCTGCCAAAACGTTGGCTAAGCCAACTGGCAGACCAACACGAACGCGCAATGGAGCTAAAACCTGACACTCTTCTAAAATGTGACGCACCGTTAAGGGCGCATCACACTGCCCACAGAGTGGTGCGGGGTCACCACTCAGCAAATACTTATGACTAAAAATGCAATGTCCGATACGAAGGCGTGTTAAAATTACCTCTTCCCGACGAGAAGCACGGGAAGAGGTAGCCCAGACTAACGGGAGAGGCTTAACCTCCCGCAACATGTTCCCCCGGAGGCCCGTCCACTCATCGCTCCAAAGCGAGAGGATGCGGCGACGTAAAACAATAAACAAATCTGACGAGAGAACAACAGAGGTAAAACTTCTGGGTGATAAAATCGCCGATTTGGCAGCGGCGTCGGCAGACTCATTACCTGAGATGCCCACATGACCTGGAATCCACATGAAGGAGACGCTGATGCCAGAGACACCAAGCGAGTGGAGCAGGTCATAAATGCGCTGTACGAGCGGGTGGTAACTGTACAGCGAGCTAATACTTTGAAGAGCACTCAGGGAGTCGGAACAAATAAAACAGTGCCGTAAGTCGTGCCGCTGAATATATAAAAGAGACTGATAAATGCTAAAAAGTTCGGCGGTAAAAATCGAACATTGCTCTGGTAAACGAAAGGTAAAACTATTTCCACCACAAAAAAAGGCACGTCCTACTCCAGCATCAGTCTTAAATCCATCAGTAAAGATAAAATCAAAGTCCCCGATTTGCGACTGAAGTTCTAAAAACGCTGATCTAAAGACTGAAGAAGGGGTCTCATTCTTCGGCATCGACGATAACCCAAGGTGACATAGGGCCTCAGCGCGCAACCATGGAGGAAAACGCGTTTCCCCCCTTGCAAGGACCGGCGCTGGCGTAACGTCCAAATGCCGAAGTAGCAGTCGAAATCTAACCCCTGGAGGGAGCAATGCAGAGGAGCTAACTAAATATTGTCGGTCAAGCGAATCCTCGTAAAATGCCGCGAAGGACGGGTGGTCAGGCAAGCTGGAGAGTCGACAGGCATAGCTACACAAGAGCATCTCACGCCTGGAGGACAGCGGAGGCTCTGCAGCTTCAGCGTAAAGACTGGGCACGGGCTAGTTGGAAAGGCCCCTGTAGCGACTCTAATACCACGATGATGAATGGGATTCAAGCGACGTAACACAGATGGACGTGCCGATGAAAAGACAATACACCCGTAATCAAGTTTGGATCGGACCAACGAGCGATATAGACGCAGAAGGACGGTCCGATCAGCTCCCCAGGATGTGCCACTTAAAACACCTAAAATATTAAGAGAACGTTCACACTTTGCTTTTAAAAAGGAAACGTGAGAAGTCCAGCTCAGCTTCCGGTCAAAGATCAACCCCAAAAATTTCAACTCGTCTGCAAATGGAAGGACCTCCGACTCAAGATGGAGAGAGGGCGGAGGGAAAGCCTTCCGGCGCCAGAAATTGATGCAGACGGATTTCTCGGCGGAGAAATTAAAGCCGTTGGCGTTGCTCCAGGCGTAGAGACGGTCGATACAGCTCTGGAGACGGCGTTCGAGTAGACAGGTCCGCCGTGAACTGCAATAAATTGCAAAATCATCTACAAAAAGGGACGAATGAAATGCCAGGTGGAAGACAATCAACAATGGGGTTGATAGCAATTGCAAAAAGTGTGACACTGAGTACAGAGCCCTGCGGTACTCCGTTCTCTTGAATAAAACGACTAGATAAAACCGAGCCCACACGTATACGAAAGACGCGGTCCGACATAAATTCCCGAAGAAATATGGGAAGACGACCGCGGATATTCCATCCGTGAAGTGTACGTAGAATGCCGCCCATCCAACATGTGTCATAAGCTTTCTCCAGGTCAAAAAACACAGCCACGGTTTGACACTTTCTCAGAAATCCATTCATAATATGCGTCGACAGGGACACCAGGTGGTCGACGGCAGAGCGATATCGACGAAATCCGCATTGAGCGTTCGCTAGAAGTTTCTGAGACTCAAGCCACCATGTCAACCGCCCGTTGATCATGCGTTCCATCACCTTGCAAATGCAACTGGTGAGGGAGATAGGGCGGTAGCTGGAAGGTAGTTGGCGATCCTTCCCAGGCTTAAGTATAGGGACAATGGTGGCTTCGCGCCAAACGGAAGGAAAAACGCCGTCTTGCCAAATACGGTTATAGACCTGTAAGAGAAAGAGTTTTCTGTCGGCTGAAAGGTGCTTTAACATCAGGACATGAATGCCGTCCGGGCCAGGAGCGGAGTGCCTAGAGCAATTAAGAGCGTGCTCCAGCTCCCTCAGTGTGAAAAGTTCATTATAACACTCATCATTAGCAGACCGAAAATTAAAGGTGTCAGAATCCAGCCGGTCTTTGGTAGAGCGAAAGCCGGCGGAATAATGGTCTGAACTGGATACCGCCTCAAAGGCAGCACCCAGAGTGTTAGCGATGGCAGCCGGATCCATTATAGTGGCATTGGAAACCTGAAGGCCAGAAACAGTAAAATGCGACACTTTACCTGAGAAGCGACGAAGTTTATCCCAAACAACAGAGGAAGGCGTAAAGCGATTAAAAGACTCGACAAAACGAGCCCATGACGCCTTCTTGCTATCCTGAATAATGCGACGAGCCCTGGCGCGCGATTGTTTAAAAGTCATCAAATTATCAATTGTAGGGTGTCGCCGAAACACCCTAAGCGCAGTTCTACGGGCACGAACGGCGTCCCGACAATCCTCGTTCCACCACAGAACAGGTGGCCGCCGAGGTTGAGAGGATGAACGGGGTATAGCGCGTTCGGCGGCAGCGAAAATAATAGACGTAAGGTGCTGCACTAGGTGGTTAATGTCGGAGAAGGGCTGGTCGTCAAAATGCACGAGGCTGGAATACAAGCTCCAGTCGGCTTTTGCGAATATCCAGGTAGTACTCTGGAATGCTGTACGTAGTGCGACAAAAGAGAGACGATGCAGGGGTAATGGTCGCTGGAGTAGGTGTCAGCGACGACGTTCCACTGAAGACGATGAGCAAGCTGAAGGGAGCAAATGGCAAGGTCCAGGGGAGAGAATGTACCAGAAGAATCAGAAATAAAATTAGGTGCACCGGTATTGAGGATGGAAAGATTGAACTGATAAAAATTGTCGGAAAGAAGTGTTCCCCTCGTACAAGCCCTTGGCGAACCCCATAGTGGGTGATGGGCATTAAAATCTCCCAACAGAAGAAATGGTGTTGGGAGAGCGGACAGGAGAGCTCGAATGTCCGCGGGAGCGAGGGGAGACGATGGAGGTGAATACACAGAGCAAACAGAAAACAAAAAGCCGGGTAAGTGAAGGCGAACGGCAACAGCTTGCAAGTCGGATGTAAGTGTGACAGGTTTAAAATGAACGTCGTTACGCACTAACAACATGACACCTCCATGAGCAGGAGTACCCTCCTCCGGTTCAAGGTCGTAGCGAACCGGAGTATATCCTCGGAGATCAAAAGGATCATGAGGGCGAAGCTTAGTCTCCTGCAAACATACGACCATAGGCGAATGGGAACGCAATAAAAGTTGCAGTTCCGCCCTATGCGATCGTACACCACGTACATTCCAGGTCAGGATAGCCATGAATAAAAGGGATAAACTGTGTACTTAGAAGGGCGGCTTAAAAGAATCTTTTGTTTAACCTTTGGGCTCGGGCTTTTTGTATGGAGTTGGTCAGACTCCATAGCTTCCTCGGAGGTAGGGCCCACGCGCTCAGTGCCAGAAACCGATTAAAGCGCCGTGAATCGGTTCTGGGTGGCGATGGGTGAGGGTTGCCGCTGAGCGCGGCTTGTCCCAGGACCTTCCTGGGACAGCGACCTCCGAGGAGGAGGTGAACTTTTGTTACCGCGCGCACGCGGAGGGTCCTTTAGAAAATCTTCCCTACGAAGTTTCTGCTTAGGTTTCTTATCAGCGGCTTGCGACTTCATTGACTTGGGACCAGGTTTATACGGCTTGGTAACTGTAACCTTAATGGACGGCCGGATGGTAGTGGCGGTTAATCCAGTCATGGTCCAGGTCTGAGTTTCGGCATCTACTCGTGGTACTGGCGAGGCAACAACAGAACTAAATGTGCCAGATCGCAGGAGTGAAGGTTGGCGCGCATGGTAACGCCTCCGGGCTTCAGCGAAGGAGAGTTTTTCCTTTACCCGGATCTCCTGGATCGCCTTCTCGTCCAAGTACCGCGGACAGTCGGCAAACGAAGCAGAATGTGACCCTTTACAATTAACGCAGACGGGGGCTGTTGAACAGGTACCTTCGTGTGAGGGCTGGCTATATGTTGCACAGATGTTAACGGCACTCTTACATGAGACTTGCGTATGCCCAAAACGTTGGCATTTAAAACAACGCAGAGGTCTAGGAATATAAGGCCTCACAGAAATCCGTTCGTACCCTGCGGAGATGCTCGTGGGCAGATCGACGCCATCAAATGTAATAAACAGGGTACGAGTGGGTACCAATACGCCGTCGCGTTTGGCCTGCACTCGATGCACTACAGTCACCTTTTGATCGGATAAATATTCTATTAGATCCTCGTCCGATATACCATCGAGGCTATGGGTGGTAACGACGCCCCGACAGGAGTTCAATGTGCGGTGCTTCTCCACACGGATGGAATAACCGTGGAGAAGCGTAGCGCGCAAGAATGTCTTACTTCGCTGATCGGTGATGATGATGATATGCGGTTTAAGGGCGCTAAACTGCTAAGGTCATCAGCGCCCTTGCAATGTATAAAATATAAGGTCAAAATATAAAAGACAGGTAAAAGAACCGCATAATTAAAAAACGGGACACAAACCCGCGATGTCAAAAAGCTAAAAATAACAATAATATATCAATAACAATAATAACGATAACAACAATAACAACAATAATAACAATACAAATCTCTGAAAAACCAATACACTAAAAGCATAGGCAATAAAAGATTAAAACGTGTCAAAAACTGTAGAATGCGTGGGGCATGAGCGCAATATGTCCACTGGGGATTAGAGTCCCCATAAAAACAGACAGAATAAAAGTACTAAGCTAAAAGACGCTCAACGCATTAAATGCGCAGATTAAAATCACTGTCATGAATAAAACGTAAAACACATTCTACAGCACGCGTGTCGTCTGCCAAAACGTTGGCTAGGCCAACAGGCAGACCCACACGAACACGCAATGCAGCTAAAACCTGACACTCTGTTAAAATGTGACGCACCGTTAAGGGCACGCCACACTGCCCACAGAGTGGTGCGGGATCACCACTGAGCAAATACCTATGACTAAAAACACAATGTCCAATCCGTAAACGAGCCTAAATTACCTCTTCCCGATGACACGAACGAGAAGAGGTAGCCCAGACTAACGGGAAAGGCTTAACCTCCCGCAACTTGTTCCCCCGGAGGGCCGTCCACTCATCGCGCCAGCGCGAGAGAATGCGGCGACGTAAAATAACACACGAATCTGACGAGGGAACAACAGAAGTAAAAAATCTGGGTAATAAAATCGCCGATTTCGCAGCGGCGTCGGCAGACTCATAACCTGAGATGCCCACATGACCTGGAATCCACATGAAGGACACGCTGATGCCAGAGACACCAAGCGAGTGGAGCAGGTCATGTATGCGCTGTACGAGTGGGTGGTAATGGTACAGCGCATGAATAGTCTGAAGGGCACTCAGAGAGTCCGTACAAATAAAACAGTGTCGTAAGTCGTGCCGCTGAATGTATAACACAGATTGATAAATGCTAAAAAGTTCGGCGGTAAAAATTGAACATTGTCCAGGTAAACGAAAAGTAAAACTCTGTACACCAAAAACAAAGGCACATCCAACTCCAACATCAGTCTTAGACCCATCAGTATATATAAAATGACAGTCCCCGAACTGCGCCTGTAGTTCGAAAAAGGCGGATCTAAGAACAGAAGCGGGGGTCGCATTTTTCGGCATCGACGTTAGCCCAAGGTGAATGTGGGCCTCAGCGCGCGACCATGGAGGAAAACACGTTTCCCCTCGGGTAAGGACCGGCGCTGGCGTAACGTCCAAATGCCGAAGTAGCAGTCGAAATCGAACCCCCGGAGGGAGCAATGCAGAGGAGCTAACTAAATATTGCCGGTCAAGTGAATCCTCGAAAAATGACGCGAAAGACGGGTGGTCAGGCAAGCTGGAGAGTCGACAGGCATAGCTACACAAGAGCATCTCTCGCTTGGAGGACAGCGGAGGCTCTGCAGCTTCAGCATACAGGCTAAGAACAGGGCTGGTTGGAAAGGCCCCTGTAGCGACTCTTATGCCACGATGGTGAATGGCATTCAATCGACGTAACACAGATGGACGTACCGACGAATAAACAATACACCCGTAATCAAGCTTGGATCGGACCAAAGAGCGATAAAGGCGAAGAAGGACGGTCCGATCAGCTCCCCAAGATGTGCCACTTAAAACACGTAAAAGAGTAAGAGAACGGTCACACTTAGCTTTTAAAAAGGAAATGTGCGAGGTCCAACACAACTTCCTATCAAAAATCAACCCCAAAAATTTCACCTCGTCTGCAAACGGAAGCATCTCCGGCCCAAGATGGAGAGAGGGCGGAGGGAAATATTTCCGGCGCCAGAAGTTGATGCAGACGGATTTCTCGGCGGAGAAATTAAAGCCGTTGGCGTTACTGCAGGCGTAGAGACGGTCGATACAGCTCTGGAGACGGCGTTCGAGTAGACAGATCCGCCGTGAACTGCAATAAATTGCAAAATCATCTACAAAAAGGGACGATGAAATGCCAGGTGGAAGACAATCAACAATGGGGTTGATAGCAATTGCAAAAAGTGTGACACTGAGTACAGAGCCCTGCGGTACTCCGTTCTCTTGAATAAAACGACTAGATAAAACCGAGCCCACACGTACACGAAACACACGGTCCGTCATAATCTCCCGAAGAAATATGGGAAGGCGACCGCGGATATTCCATGCGTGCAGTGTACGTAAAATGCCGCCCCTCCAACATGTGTCATAAGCTTTCTCCAGGTCAAAAAACACAGCCACGGTTTGACACTTTCTCAGAAATCCATTCATAATATGCGTCGACAAGGACACCAGATGGTCGACGGTAGAGCGATAGCAACGAAACCCGCACTGAGCGTTCACTAGAAGTTTCTGAGACTCAAGCCACCATGTCAACCGCCCGTTGATCATGCGTTCCATCACCTTGCAAATGCAACTGGTGAGGGAGATAGGGCGGTAGCTGGAAGGTAGTTGGCGATCCTTCCCAGGCTTAAGTATAGGGACAATGGTGGCTTCGCGCCAAACGGAAGGAAAAACGCCGTCTTGCCAAATACGGTTATAGACCTGTAAGAGAAAGAGTTTACTGTCGGCTGAAAGGTGCTTTAACATCAGGACATGAATGCCGTCCGGCCCAGGAGCGGAGTGCCGAGAGCAATGAAGAGCGTGCTCCAGCTCCCTCATTGTGAATAGTTCGTTATAACATTCATTATTAGCAGACCGAAAAGTATATGATGCAGAATCCAGCCGGTCTTTAATAGAGCGAAAGCCGGCGGAATAATGGTCTGAACTGGAAACTGCCTCAAAGGCAGCACCCAGAGTGTTAGCGATGGCAGCCGGATCCACTATGGCGGCATTGGAAACCTGAACGGCAACAGCTTGCAAGTCGGATGTAAGTGTGACAGGTGTAAAATGAACGTCGTTACGCACTAACAACATGACACCTCCATGAGCAGGAGTTCCCTCCTCCGGTTCAAGGTCGTAGCGAACCGGAGCATATCCTCGGAGATCAAAAGGATCGTGAGGGCGAAGCTTAGTCTCCTGCAAACATACGACCATAGGCGAATGGGAACGCAATAAAAGTTGCAGTTCCGCCCTATGCGATCGTACACCACGTACATTCCAAGTCAGGATAGCCATGAATAAAAGGGATAAACTGTCTACTTAGAAGGGCGGCTTAAAAGAATCTTTTGCTTAACCTTTGGGCTCGGGCTTTTTGTATGGAGTTGGTCAGACTCCATAGCTTCCTCGGAGGGAGGGCCCACGCGCTCAGTGCCAGAAACCGATTCAAGCGCCGTGAATCGGTTCTGGGTGGCGATGGGTGAGGGTTGCCGCTGAGCGCGGCTTGTCCCAGGACCTTCCTGGGACAGCGACCTCCGAGGAGGAGAAGGTGAACTTTTGTTACCGCGCGCACGCGGAGGGTCTTTCAAAAAATCTTCCCTACGAAGTTTCTGCTTGGGCTTCTTTTCAGCTGCTTGCGACTTCATTGACTTTGAACCAGTTTTATAGGGCTTGGTAACAGTAGCTTTAATGGACGGCCGGATGGTAGTGGCGGTTAATCCAGTCATGGTCCAGGTCTGAGTTTCGGCATCTACTCGTGGTACTGGCGAGGCAACAACAGAACTAAATGTGCCAGATCGCAGGAGTGAAGGTTGGCGCGCAGGGTAACGCCTCCGGGCTTCAGCGAAGGAGAGTTTTTCCTTTACCCGGATCTCCTGGATCGCCTTCTCGTCCAAGTACCGCGGACAGTCGGCAAACGAAGCAGAATGAGACCCTTTACAATTAACGCAGACGGGGGCTGTTGAACAGGTACCTTCGTGTGAGGGCTGGCCACATGTTGCACAGATGTTAACGGCACTCTTACATGAGACTTGCGTATGCCCAAAACGTTGGCATTTAAAACAACGCAGAGGTCTAGGAATATAAGGCCTCACAGAAATCCGTTCGTACCCTGCGGAAATCGTCGTGGGCAGATCGACGCCATCAAATGTTAGAAACACGGTAAGAGTGGGTACCAATACGCCGTCGCGTTTGGCCTGCACTCGATGCACTGCAGTCACCTTTTGATCGGATAAATATTCTACTAGATCCTCGTCCGATATACCATCGAGGCTATGGGTGGTAACGACGCCCCGACAGGAATTCAATGTGCGGTGCTTCTCGACACGGATGGGATAACCGTGGAGAAGCGTAGCGCGCAACAAGGTCTTACTTTGCTGATCGGACTTAGTTTGTGCCAATAAGGAACCATTCCGTAGACGAGTGCAGGATTGAACCGCACCAGCAATAGCATCAATGCCCTTTTGAATCATGAAAGGGTTCAGCTTCTCAAAACTTTGTCCTTCGGTTCGTGAAATGACCAAGTAACAACCAGTTGTCGGTGGTGCCACTTCTGTTACATAAACTTTTCGGCGCTTGTTGGTATTAATGGAGGAAGGGTGCTCCATAGCGAAATAAATCCTCCACCATTGCAACCGCCTCCGACCTCGGGCTCTGACTTCCCGGGCGTTACCCCGGCTTGGGTGAGTGGCCTATCTGTACCGAGCTCACCCCAGGGTCACACCTCCCAGAACATAGACAGAGGGACCCAATGGCCGTCGGAAGTCAGCAGCTCATGCAATGGCCCCCCGCGGGACTGCAGTTGCACAGCGGATACGAACACAAACCCTACATGACGACCCCGGGTGGTGGGGATGACGCCATTACCCACTCACCCAGCTGCGCACCCCGTGCGCGGGTGTCCGTCAGGCTGTGTCCACGGAGGATTAAAAGAAAAGATAAAAGAAATAAAACTGTGTGGGCGTTTCGCACGCAAGGTAGGCCGGCCAGGAAGAAAAAGAGTTGTGTGAATGTCGTGGTGCGAAATGGTCGGAAAGTGACAAGGGAAGAAAGAAACGATGGTGAGGTGCGGTATGAATGGAATGTAAAGAACGCACGGGAGCCTACCTTGTGTCCACCGATCACGAGAAGAACCCACCTCGACCGGATGGGGGTGAGGGGATGAATGTGGCGATGATTGGCTCCGGAATCCCCGGGTGCGCCAAAAACCCGTACTCACATAAGGTGAGCCCCTGAGGGGTTGCTGATCGGACTTAGTTTGTGCCAATAAGGAACCATTCCGTAGACGAGTGCAGGATTGAACCGCACCAGCAATAGCATCTATGCCCTTCTGAATTATAAAAGGGTTCACCTTCTCAAAGTTTTGTCCTTCTTCTGTTCTTGAAATGACCAAGTAACAACCAGATGACGGCGGTGCTACTTCTGTTACAATGACTTTTCGGCGCTTGTTTTTATTAATGGAGGAAGGGTGCTCCATAGCGAAATAAATCCTCCACCATTGCAACCGTCTCCGACCTCGGGCTCTGACTTCCCGGGCGTTAGCCCGGCTTGGGTGAGCGGCCTATCTATACCAAACTCACCCCAGGGTCACACCTCCCAGAACATAGACAGAGGGACCCAATCGCCGTCAGAAGTCAGCAGCTCATGCAATGGCCCCCCCCCGCGGGACTGCAGTTAAACAGCGGATACGAACACATACCCTACATGACGACCCCGGGTGGTGGGGATGACGCCATTACCCACTCACCCAGCTGCGCACCAGTGCGCGGGTATCCGTCAGGCTGTGTCCACGGAGGATTTAAATAAAAAGATAAAAGGAACTAAAACTGTGTGGGCGTTTCGCACGCAAGGTAGGCCGGCGAGGAAGTAAAAGAGACGTGTAAATGAATGGGCGTGGGGCGAAATGTGCAGAAATAGAAGAGAAGAAAGAAACGATGGTGAGGTGCGGAATGAATGGATGGGATGCAAAGAACGCACGAGAGCCTACCTTGTGTCCACCGGTCACGAGAAGAACCCACATCGACCGGATGGGGGTGAGGGGATGAATGTGGCAATGATTGGCTCGGGAACTCCCCGGGTGCGCCAAAAACCCGTACTCACATAAGGTGAGCCCCTGAGGGGTTCCAGAGGAAGATTTTGTAGTAAGCGCCTAATGACGTTTCTTCGCCACTTCACGCGGCAAGGGGCCTTGTGTTACAATTGACGGAACTACTAAACATTTGGAAATCAAAGCTAGTTTCCAGCCGGGATAAGCTCCCATCCCAACACCTCATAAATTATTAACTAGAGTGCAGAATCATATTACGAAAATTTACATTTAATTTTTTATTGTTAATCAACACAAACAAAAGAGTCATACTTTGGAGGAAGAAATGTAACCATGAGTTAAAGCTACATTGTTTTGTACCATTATCAATGGATGAAGTTGTGAAAGTCTATTTCAAAGTGAAGGAAAATGGGCTCCTGTTTAAACGAACTGTGCTAAGTGGATTTAACCTTTAGATTGTTTCCTGAGAGCAAGGTGTCTTGAAACGGACTTGAACACTTTGTGCATTGTTCCTGCCATTCATTGCCAGCTACAGTGAATCCCAGCTCAACTTGACAGCGCCGTGCTTGGATGCCCAACAGCCCTGTGTTGAGTTTACTATAGCCCATGACTAGGTGAGTAATTTAATTCCAAATGAACCAAAAATAAAACCCTCGTTATGTTTTACAAGCTGTTATATAAATGTGGAGCAAGAAGAGTTATTTTACTTTCAGTTTTTTTTAAATAGTTGACGATACACTTAAATTTAAATTCTAAAGTTAAGTCTTTTAAATCTAGGTATGTTTTCTTTAAAAACATTTATAGCTAATAGAAGGAAGGCGCGTTCTCTGAGTCTTCAAATGAGATTTTCACAAGTCTGTAACACAAAAAGGCTCGGAAATATCCATACTTATTCATGTCTAGAAGGGTGGTATTTCTGAAAATTTGTTACCAAGTAACGGACGTAATACTACTGTTAAACAGTATTTTAAAACACACGCATATAGTTTTGTTATAAGAAGCGTATAGAGAAGTTGAAAAAAAGCAAACACATGACGGTCAGTTTTTGTTAAGTCGTTCAATTTGACGTGGACTAGCTCATCTACAAAGTTGCACTATGTATAAAAAGTACTAAATAGAATGTCTTTGAAATGTACAATTTAGTTTAAACTAACATTAAAAGACACTGACTTTACAATTTCCAAACATTTGCTCACTCAAATATAATTCATCTGAACTGTAGCATTGCTGGTAAATGTCGAATCATGGTTTTACATTACCAAGAAAATAACTTCTTCCTGATATTTTAACTTTCGTTCCCAAGCACAGCCATACAGTCCTAACAGAGAGACAACCTGTGTTTTACCTTAAAATGTAATACCACAATTAAATAAATAAATTCACGTGGAACCCCCGGGCATCTAGAACAGTTTAGACACAGAAAAGAGAGATGATCATTATAACATGGCCGGCGCACTTGCCTCCGCAAGCTATGGATAATGCCTAGAAAGTGTCTTATCCCAATAGTATGTAAAATCAAATCTGTGTCGTCCTCCGTAGTGTAGTGGTTACCATGCTAACCTCTAGTTCCCAAGGTCGCGTTTCAAACCCGGCGGAGGGCAATGGATTTTTTCGGGCGTAAAAATCGTTAGCATGGCTTCCTTTGAAAGGGAAGTAAAGCCGGTGGTACCGTGTCGTGAATTTACGGCACGTAAAAGAACCTCAATCCTGATAATGAGGCCTCTGAGCAAAATTACAAGTTTCTCATGCCCAATATAGAATGGGACGCTAAGGACCGCAGCAGTTAAAGAGCGTCCATAAATAAAATAATCAAACCTGTAACTTTCATATCTCAGTGAATACTGCTATAGGCAAGTGCTCTCTGCTAAGAAGTCAGAGCATCTTCTCAGGCAATACCATGATGTTACCTGACAAAGGATAGGAGAAAGACCCTTCTCATTTCCTCAGTTCCCTTTTCCCTCTTCTCTTGTCTGTTTGTCTCTCTCTCTCTCACACGCACACACACTCACACATACACGCGCGCACACACAAACCATCATATCAGTTCATCCATACTCATTTGCACTGTCGTACTTGTAGCGGACTCACATTACGCCACATGTCATTTCTTTTGATGTCACATAATTTGATAAATGCAGGTAAAAGCCTGACAAGTGTGATGTGAGAAAAGCTTGTCACATTTAAATTTGCATAATATCGTATATGAAGGTAAACACCTCACAAATTTGAAATATGTGAGAAGAACTTTACCCATTTCTCACATTTGAAATCTCATAATTTGTTACATAAACGTAAAAAAACCACAGAAGTGTGAAATTTATATATTGTCAAGTTTTAAAGGGCATATACTTGCAAAACATGTGAAACGAGCATTATTGGTTTGTCGGCTTTGAGATCACATAATTTGATTCATGAAGGCATAAAGCCACACAAATGACAAGTGTGAAATTTGCGATAAGAGATTTAATCATTTATCAATCACGAAAAGTCATAATCATCTGATTCATCAGCAACATAAACCTATAGAGATAAAATTATTTTGTGAACATAGGATTGCTTTTTGTATATTTTGAAAATGCATTATTTTATTAATGAGGGAAGACACTCATGCAAGTCAGATTTTTATAAGGACTATAGTGATGTATTGACAATCTATTTAGCGAGGAGAAGTGGGCCTAAGAATGTGACATCAAGAAGGGCTTTGTGACTTTGTCCATTTTCACTGTCGCTTAATTAATGTGACTTATTTCTTATTTACATGGTTATGGTAGTTAGGCAGCAGATTGTTTGCAAATATGCTCCATCTGCTGAAAGCAAAATAAATTTGGTAATAGAATCATTTTACAAGCATGTTGTTAGTTCACAGAGTGGTTGAATAGGTTTCACCTGTGAGTATGCTGCAGCAGTACACAGAGTGATTGTGTCTGCCTTGCTCATTTGTATTTCTAAGTACACAGTGTAATTTATTCCTGATTCCAAATTGATACTGTTAAATTCATGACAATTTCAAAGTTTAAGCATAACCCGAAACTTAAAACAGCTATGGTGCTTGCTCAAGTGAATTCCCATCCTCTGCTTATGGTGACTGTTCCTAAAATAAGCTTTTCTGGGTTATCCAGTAACATTGATTTAAAATGACCAAAAAGACGGAGTGAAAAGGACTGCAAACTCTGCTTCCCAAGTTTACATGTTTTCCTAGAAATTTTGAAGCAGCATGTAATGGAGCGCAAATATTCAGGGAAATTACTATGGAGTAAGAAAATCCAAACTTGGGGAAACATTGTATTACGAAGAGTGAATTAGAATGGCATGAAACAATTTCAACAGCTCTCCATGCTGTGGATATTGAGGCGTCGGAAAAATCTCTAGCAGCAATTAGCATGTTTCCATTTTCATATAACCTCAGTGTCACGAGCAGCATTGTTTATGAGGAGAAGGCTTTGTTACTGAAGTATACAGTAATATATTACTATAGATGAAATGACATTGACTGTGACAATGTATAAATTTAAAATTAATTTTTTTTACCAGTTGGTTTTATGTTTAATTGTATCATCAATTTCGAGCCAGGACGGACCAACGATGGTTTAATCCTTGAAAAAAGAAGAAAAATAATATCTGGTACGAACATTGCTCACTTAATAGAAATTTCTCGTAAAATTCTCAGTCACTCCATGTGTGAAAATGGTTTGAATGGATTCTAAACTTTGTTGTCTTCTGCGCTGCATATGGTTACAATAAATTGCATTTCCTCAACTCCTTAGCTTAAACCACATTAAGTACAACTTAAGTCAAGCCACATATAAGCTCAGCTTAATGCTTGCACTGCATGCTATAAAACTGCAACGTAGCTCAAGCCTGATTTGAAGCTTAAGCTTTAATCTTGAAGCCAAGCCTTATGCTGCCAAATGGATGTATTTCTTGTACCATACTAATCCTACAACTTTACAGTTAAGTTGACACACAAGCTATGCTTTTGAACATCTACTTCCTGTATCAAATGACGTAATTCATTCCATAGCTGCCCCAGTTTTAACAAAGCAAGTTTTTTAAATCTTAGAACAGCCAGTATAACCGACTGTTCGTTGCAAACTGCATACAGATGTCTCAACATGAGGCAATTTTCGCATATTATATACATGAAAATACTATAATGTAATGTGGACGTTTCAACAGGATAATAATGTGTTATTTCATACTGAAACACAACCTCGCTGCTCAGTATTTTATGTATTTGTAGAATTTGTCACATTCTTACTGGCTTTTTCGGTGTTCATTGTTGGATATTGTGGCGTATGCCTAAGATGATAAGATACACGGCTCTCTGGGCACCGAGATCCGTGACAGCAGTCTGCCTGGGAGTAGGGGAACTAAGTGTTAGGGAGGGGATAGCGTCAGTGACGCCTGAGTTTTTAGCGTTGGTTTATCAGTCAGTAAGTAAGATTCGTGCAGGAAAGACGTGCGACTGCTAAAGCACGATGTCCTCGTCGGTAGACAATGGGAAAAGAATGTAAGTAATTGTAACCAGTTTTTATCTCATTAAACCCTTCGCCATCCACTCTTTTGGAGTCTTAATTTGGTAGTGTAGTGTCCTTCCTCTCCTCTAAAGCCAGGTATTATGTTGGAATAGCCATTATTTTCTGTACTTTCGTTAGCTGCGTCCCTCGTCGTAGCCTCGCCTTGTGAAGTTTTTTTTAATTTGCCCGCACCTCTTGCAAGCGAGTAGCTCCCATCTGTTCTTATGAAGTAATTTAAAGAGAGGCTACGACAATATCATATTTATAACTTTCGGAGTACCACTTTTATTTTATGATATTAATTCCCAAAAATACGAAATCATTAGGAGAGTTTATTGAAAGAAACGTAGTTTAATGTCTTTTTTAATTCTAAAACGAAATTGTTCAAAATGGGAATGTTAACAAAAAACATGAAAATAACACATGCCTTGATTGCCATAGTTGTAGAGCATTTTCTGGTATACAAATGCTCTAGATTGTACAATAATTGCATAGAGTTATGGGGGAAGGTAGATTGTCCCCCAAGGTTTAAAAAACCATCCGTTTAACATCAGGTGATAATATCACAATTTTTACCAAGTGAACGGAAAGCAGCAGTAAAACAAGTATTTAATTTCATAAGTTAAGGAAATGTAATGTGATTAAATAAATTATTTGATTTAAGTATTCAATAAAATAATCTGAAAATGTACACCACATGTTTGGTCAGTAAAATAAATTTAGAATTAACAACTTGCAGTTTATTTTACCTTTGAGTGGTTGCAAATATAGAATATGCTTGTGTTTCCCTTTTTCTTCTCATTTAAGTATTTAAAAAACCTAAATAAAATGAAATATGTTTATTTAAAAATGTAATAGAAAAAAACTGAAACAAATGTTACTTGTTGATAACTTATATTTACTTATACATTCACAGGAGAAATTACGTATTGAATTAACTCATCCTTGTTTCAACATTCAGCGAAATAAATACTGAACAACAAAGCCACTAGATGTTAGATGTATTTGGGTTCTTCCTGTTTCGGCGAGTCCTTCCGTCACTATATGGAGGATCTATGGCCTCTTATTGTTATCATTATTTAATTGAAATTGTTTCTACCATTTCAAGTCTCTGTTGTTATTAAAACCAGTTTAGTTCAGTTTAAGAACTTCTTGATTTATCAAGCCAGACTTGTTCAATGCAACACAATAATTTTGGGATTATCTGAAAAATTTATTTGACACAGCATATTTTATTCCTGGACAAGTTCAGCAGGAAACTCATGACCTCATTAGCTCCACATAGTAAGTTTAATGTACAAAAATAGTTTTGTAATAAATTAAAACACCCAATACCTGAAAGCAATAAAATCAGACATTTTATAGGTTAATTAATCAAACTGCAGCAAATACCACATGGAAAACTAAACAAGAGCCGCAAACCAGGTTAAAGGAATGTTGAGAGGCATAAAATGAAAACTAACCTAGAAATCTGGCGTAGCTCGTCAACTTCATGTCTAACATTCATAAAATGAAGTCAAATATAAAACTTAAAACCAGCCAGGTACGCAATTGAACTAAATCCATGGGGGGAAATATTTACTATCAAGAATAGTCTTGTCTGGAGCTTGCTTTTAGGCGTAAAATTGGTTACTGAGTCTGCGTATGAAGGCGGTAGAACAGACGCAGTGGGGGTGGGGTGGAGAGAACTGACGGCTCAATGTTTCATGTGCATTCCTGTCAGAAAATGGATTAAATCCCTACATAGAGACCCTGAAAAAGGAACCAACATCGACGGCATTTGAAATGGGCCCGTAGGACAAATTGTATGGATATCTTGTAATAAAGTAAGGGTAGCCGCACGCCGGAGAGGGCATGCAAACAAGAGATGGTAAATAACAGCTCGATGACCGCAGTCACAGCGATCGTCCGTACGATAATGTAGGAGGTGTAAATATATAGGTGCCAAAGCTACTCTCAAACGCCAGCCGAGATATACGCAGCATTTTGCGCTCCTTTGCAGCGTGATGCCTAAATAGTCTGGTTCCATCTTTAGTTTTCTTTCTCTTATGAATATCTCTGCTGCTGCGGGTGTTTTCCCTCCTTTTCTGAAGATCATTATGTCTGGTTTCGATATATTGATGTCCAGCTTGTATTTGGAGCACCATTTTACGTCATTTACTGTATCCTGGAGTTTCGTTATGTCCTTTGAGCCAATCACGATGTTATCCGTATATGCGCAATAGAAAACACCCTCCCTTTGGGTAGTTCTTAGGAGTGCTTTAGTTGCTACTGTGAACAGTAACAGGCTTAGCGGGTCTCCCTGTAGGACTCCATTTGATTGTGTTATTAGTTTTGCTTGAGTAAGATTGTCTGAGGCGCGTATTTCATTCCAGTGCAATAGTGTTGTGATGAGATTTGTTCATATTCTATTTTCGCTTAGCATCCCTTTTAGTTTTATCACCACAAAACCCTCAGCCTAGAGACAGAATTTGTTGCTATTAAGTAAAAGATCTAGGAATACTGACATATGGACTAGAAATCATCTGGACGTACCTCACAATGAAGAACCTGTCCACCCTAGAGAGGGTGAAAGTGAACTACATAAAGAAGGCTATAGGAGTGTCAAAAACCACGTGATCAAGTTTCGCATATCTCCTAGCGAGGGAAAACTTCCCCAATGAAGACCTCGGGACATGCAAACACCTGAGCATCAGAAAAACTGCTGACAAAACTGACGGAGAAAAGAGAAATATCACCAGAGTTTTACGGCACAGGAGCCATAAGAGACCGATCATGGATAAAGCCAAATTTCGAAATCAGACACGTGGTTATAAGCTTGATATCGCAGGAATTTGACCACGCAATGTGCATGAACACACACTTCCATGAACCAAACAAACACTGTGAATGTATACTATGAAACAAAACGTGCGATCGTTACCACATTGAACTCCACAAAAAGGAGAAAGTCAGTATGTAATCTAATTCCTAATTATGGCTATTTGGCTGCAAATATATAGGTATCATTGCCTTTAGCAATGATTCTTATGATAACCGCAATAAAACATGCAGTTCTTTTCCCAATATTTCATGATACTATACATTTATTAAGGAACTATTTATGTTGATGTAAGAGTGTGTGCTTAGTTCGTAGAAACAGATGAGAGGGAACTCTGGTTCGGAATGAACCAAATGAGCTATATATCGAGGGAAAAAGGCAGAGTATGTAGTAAATTACGGGTGAGAATATTTTCATACATGGGGTGTCTAGGCTGCCGCGCTGGATGTTCTGGCGCTGATAAAAGACTGCGAAAGTCCGAAAAAAATAAGTAGCCATTCGGAGGCATGGAATTGAATATACTTTAAAGCACGATAAAGAGCAATGGTCTCTGTCGTATAAATGAACGTGGCATCCTATAAATGAACGTGGTGTCGTATAAAAGCCACGTTAGCGTCTTCCGCTCAGTCCAGGTATAAATGCCGGAATTTTTACTTTCTCTACCTTATCCAAATAGGTAGAGAAGGTATTGCATTCCAACTAAAAATGCAATAGCGAGATTTCACCGAAAATAATGTTTCTAGGTCCCTCGAATAAAAGAAAAACATTTTTACTTTCTCTACCACATGCAAATGGGTAGATAAGGTACTCTATTCCATCTAAAAGTGTGATACCCGGATTTCACCGGAAATACACGTTTTGAGGCCCCTTGAACCCCCAAAAAGCCTTTTTAGAAAAGATTTGTGCGTTTGTGTTTGTGAACAGCATAACTCAAAACGAAAAGTCAGATAAATACCTATTTAGGTTCAGTGCCTTCCAAAGATGCGACATGTAGAAACCTCCTTATCTCCAATTATCCTATAGGTTCATTGAACAGTTTTCGAAACGTTTCATTTTCTGAAAAATGGCTCTAACGATTTTGATTAAAATACCATATATTTAAGGTATTTACATGACAAATAAAATGTGTATCTTGAATTTTCTGCGAAGTATATGAAGTCCTCTTTATTCAGAATGAAAATTAAAATTTAAATTCAGTTTAGTTTTATTTATGGACGCTCTTTAACTACGATGGTCCTTAGCGTAAAATTCTATATTGGGCGTGAAAGACTGGTAATTTTGTTCAGAGGCTTCTTTATCAGGCTTGAGGTTCTTTTACATGCCGTAAATCTACGACACGGGACCACCGGATTTACTTCCCTTCCGAAAAAGTCCATCGCCCTCCGCCGGGTTTGAACGCGCGACTTTGGGAACTAGAGGCTAGCACGGTACCACTAGTCTACGGAGGATGAGTATCCAGAATGAATATTGTACAATCTGGTGTAAGTGGTAAACGTTTAATGATAGACGACAACGTGCTGCACAAAAATTAAATACCTTAGATTTATTTAAGACACACGATTTATTTAAATTAATTTTTATGGCATAAACCGCTTCAAGATATCTCTTATTAATTGTTGGAATTGTTCAATACTTAGAAATTGTTTTAAAGTCTTGTTGATTTACAATTATTCTTCGCGATGTTATGGAAAAAGTATGGTGTTTCAAGGCCAGCATACAGCGTCCAGTTGTAAAATATTTGACTGTCGCTGTTGCCTTTGTATCTACCTATGATGAAATGTGTAATATAGCTATTTCCGGGAAGCTTTATATCGATTAAAATGATGTAGGTAAGAAAGTAAACTTTTGCAAGAATAATTTGTATACGCTAAAGGGTAGAGAAAGTCATGTAAATCTACCATAAATTTTTTAGAAAAAGGTCCGTGTGTGTATGTATGTATGTATGTATGTATGTATGTATGTATGTATGTATGTATGTATGCATGTATGTATGCATGTATACATGTATGTATGTATGTATGTATGTATGTATGTATGTATGTATGCATGTATGCATGCATGCCTGCCTGCCTGTTTGTGAACAAGTTTATCTCAAAAAGGAAAAGTCGGATAAATATTCAGTCCTGTCAATTTTCAATTGTTTCTAGCCATTGCTAGGGTACTGAATTTTAAGGCCAGTCCATAGCGTTCAGTTTTTTAACATTTGACTATCGCTGTCTCTTTGTATCTATAACGAAGTGTGTAATATAGTTAAAAATGAAGTAGATGGAAAAATAAAATTTCGTAAGAATAGTTTTTACACCCATTAGTAAATGACAGAGGGCAGGAAAGTCTTATGATTATAAAGCATCAGAATTTTTTCTTCTGATTTTCTCTTATCCTAAACAAGCATTGAGTACCTCCAAGCTCTTTGAACTCTTGGCTCATTTAATTATTCTTTAATGATACTTATCTTATTCACTGGACTTTTTCTGATTGTTTTTACAGGGAACGAACGCCTCTAAATAATATTTCCAAAGAAATCTGCATGTACTCGTACCATTCTGCTGTCGTAATTCGGCTCATCTCGGCGGACGTAATTCGGCTCTATCCGCCGGTATTCGTAATAAAGTGGTCTACAATGCAAGTTAAAATAACCCCGGAGTGAAGTGAAGTGAAGTTATTCACACAGTCTACATGTTTCTTGCAATGTATTTACTAGGATAGAACACAGTTTTCCCACATTTACTTAAAGTAGAGGTTAACCTGCATTGTGTTGGTCTTCAAAAACGAAAATTATGTCCTACATCTTCTAAAGATGTCACCCTAAGTCTTCCTCTAGATCCACTACAATGCTGGTAACACATGAATAACAAATACCGCCAACGCTCGCAGCGTGCGTTTCTGATTACTTTTTATTATAGGTTTATTAGTTTTTTTACGTTTCTGACTTAGGTTCCATATTCATGCGAGTTTAGGTTCAGTTTAGTTGTTTTAATACAAGCTTAGGTACCTGATTCACGGGAGGTTAGATTAGGGTTATTATTGTTTTCTTCTTATTTTTTCTGTATAAGCCTAGGTTACTATTCGCGGGAGGTTATGTTAGGGTTATTTGTTTATATAAGCTTACTTTAATTAGTTACCAGTGGTTTCACCAAAGCACGCGAGCGTGAGTTCCTAAGCTTAGGTTTCTGATTCACGGAAGGTTAGGCTAGGGTTGGTTTCTTTTTAATGAACTTACGTTAATTATCAGTGGCTACTGCAAAACAACTACTTTATTAATATTTAGTATCGTGTATATTGCATTTTCATATCCTCCGCAAGCCATTTTGTTTCCTGTAATGCATTGCGTTTATATCAGCGGCAAAAGAAAATAAAGAAGAAGTAGTAGTAAGAATAGATCGCTTATTCCGCGGATTTCACTTCCCATTTTGGTTGGCAGTTTCCATTGCAATAGCGAAGAGATGGCCACATTTGTCGTCTTCACACCGTAATTTTGCTATAAAAGTAAAACACATAAAACGGACGGGCAGTCGGCCTGCTACGGTGGGTGTCCCATCAGGAAGGCGGTGATCGCCTCTAGACGGCCTCAACCACCACCGGACCACCAGGGTAGGAGAGGCAGAATCACAGCCACGAGCCAACCTCGACATCCGCCAGTTCCGTCTACGTCAAGACAGCCACGTCAGCCCCTCAGGGGCTCACCTTATGTGAGTACGGGTTTTTGGCGCACCCGGGGGTTCCCGAGCCAATCATCGCCACATTCATCCCCTCACCCCCATCCGGTCGAGGTGGGTTTTTCAAGTGACCGGTGGACCCAAGGTAGGTTCTCGTGCGTTCTTTGCATTTCATTCATACCGCACCTCACCATCGTTTCTTTCTTCCCTTATCACTTTCCGGCCATTTCGCACCACGACATTCGCATATCACTTTTTCTTCCTCGCCGGCCTACCTTGCGTGCGAAACGCCCACACAGTTTTAGTTTCTTTTATATTTTTATTTAAATCCTCCGCGGACACAGCCTGACGGATACCCGCGCACTGGTGCGCAGCTGGGTGAGTGGGTAATGGCGTCATCCCCACCACCCGGGGGTCGTCATGTAGGGTATGTGTTCGTATCCGCTGTTCAACTGCAGTCCCGCGGGGGGGCCATTGCATGAGCTGCTGACTTCTGACGGCGATTGGGTCCCTCTGTCTATGTTCTGGGAGGTGTGACCCTGGGGTGAGTCTGGTATAGATAGGCCACTCACCCAAGCCGGGGTAACGCCCGAGAAGTCAGAGCCCGAGGTCGGAGACGGTTGCAATGGTGGAGGATTTATTTCGCTATGGAGCACCCTTCCTCCATTACTACTAACAAGCGCCGAAAAGTTTATGTAACAGAAGTGACACCACCGACAACTGGTTGTTACTTGGTCATTTCACGAACCGAAGAAGGACAAAGTTTTGAGAAGGTGAACCCTTTCATCATACAAAAGGGAATTGATGCAATTGCTGGTGCGGTTGAGTCCTGCACTCGTCTACGGAATGGTTCCTTATTAGCCCAAACGAAATCCGATCAGCAAAGTAAGACCTTGTTGCGCGCTACGCTTCTCCACGGCTATCCCATCCGTGTGGAGAAGCACCGCACATTGAATTCCTGTCGAGGCGTTATTACCACCCATAGCCTCGATGGTATATCGGACGAGGATCTGGTAGAATATCTTGCAGACCAGAAGGTGACAGCGATCCATCGAGTGCAGGCCAAACGCGACGGCGTATTGGTACCCACTCGTACCCTGTTTATTACATTTGATGGCGTAAATCTGCCCACGAGCATCTCCGCAGGGTACGAACGAATTTCTGTGAGGCCTTATCTTCCTAGACCTCTGCGTTGTTTTAAATGCCAACGTTTTGGGCATACGCAAGTCTCATGTAAGAGTGCCGTTAACATCTGTGCAACATGTAGCCAGCCCTCACACGAAGGTACCTGTTCAACAGCCCCCGTCTGCGTTAATTGTAAAGGGTCTCATTCTGCTTCGTTTGCCGACTGTCCGCGGTACTTGGACGAGAAGGCGATCCAGGAGATCCGGGTAAAGGAAAAACTCTCCTTCGCTGAAGCCCGGAGGCGTTACCATGCGCGCCAACCTTCACTCCTGCGATCTGGCACATTTAGTTCTGTTGTTGCCTCGCCGGTACCACGAGTAGATGCCGAAACTCAGACCTGGACCTTGACTGGATTAACCGCCACTACCATCCGGCCGTCCATTAAGGCTACAGTTACCAAGCCGTATAAACCTGGTCCCAAGTCCATGAAGTCGCAAGCCGTTGAAAAGAAACCCAAGCAGAAACTTCGCAGGGAAGATTTTTTAAAAGACCCTCCGCGTGCGCGCGGTAACAAAAGTTCACCTTCTCCTCCTCGGAGCTCGCTGTCCCAGGAAGGTCCTGGGACAAGCCGCGCTCAGCGGCACCCCTCACCCATCGCCACCCAGAACCGATTCACGGCGCTTGAATCGGTTTCTGGCACTGAGCGCGTGGGCCCTCCCTCCGAGGAAGCTATGGAGTCTGACCAACTCCATACAAAAAGCCCGAGCCCAAAGGTTAAACAAAAGCTAATTTTAAGCCGCCCTTCTAAATAGACAGTTTATCCCCTTTTTCTTAATGGCTATCCTGACCTGGAATGTACGTGGTGTACGATCGCATAGGGCGGAACTGAAACTTTTATTGCGTTCCCATTCGCCTATGGTCGTGTGTTTGCAGGAGACCAAGCTTCGCCCTCACGACCCTTTCGATCTCCGAGGGTACACTCCGGTTCGCTACGATCTTGAACCGGAGGGGGGGTGCTCCTGCTCATGGAGGTGTTATGTTGTTGGTGCGTAATGACGTTCATTTTCAAACTATCACACTCACGTCCGACCTGCAAGCTGTTGCCATTAGACTGCAGTTACCCGGGTTTTTCTTTTCTGTTTCTTCTGTGTATACACCTCCATCGTCTCCCCTCGCTCCCGCGGACATTCGATCTCTCCTGTCCGCTCTCCCAACACCATTTCTTCTGTTGGGAGATTTTAATGCCCATCACCCACTATGGGGTTCGCCAAGGGCTTGTGCGAGGGGAACTCTTCTTTCCGACATTTTTTATCAGTTCAATCTTTCCATCCTCAATACAGGTGCACCTACTTTCATTTCTGATTCTTCTGGTACATTTTCTCACCTGGACCTTGCCATCTGCTCACTCCAGCTTGCACGTCGTCTTCAGTGGAACGTCGTCGCTGACACCTACTCCAGCGACCATTACCCCTGCATCGTTTCTCTTCTGTCGCACCACGTACAGCATTCCAGAGTACCTACCTGGATATTCGCAAAAGCCGACTGGAGCTTGTATTCCAGCCTCGTGCATTTTGACGATCAGCCCTTCTCCGACATTAACCAACTAGTGCAGCACCTTACGTCTATTATTTTCTCTGCCGCCGAACGCGCAATACCCCGTTCATCCTCCCAACCTCGGCGGCCACCTGTTCCGTGGTGGAACGAGGATTGTCGGGACGCCGTTCGTACCCGTAGGACTGCACTTAGGGTGTTTCGGCGACACCCTACACTTGATAATTTGGTGACTCTTAAACAATCGCGCGCCAGGGCTCGTCGCATTATTCCGGATAGCAAGAAGGCATCTTGGGCTCGTTTTGTCGAGTCTTTTAATCGTTTTACGCCTTCATCCGTTGTTTGGGATAAACTTCGTCGCTTCTCAGGTAAAGTGTCACATTGTACTGTTTCTGGCCTTCAGGTTTCTAATGCCACCATAGTGGATCCAGCTGCCATCGCTAACACACTGGGTGCTGCCTTTGAGGCGGTATCCAGTTCAGACCATTATTCCGCCGGCTTTCACTCTATCAAAGACCGGCTGGATTCCGACACCTTTAATTTTCGGTCTGCTAATGATGAGTGTTATAATGAACTTTTCACACTGAGGGAGCTGGAGCACGCTCTTAATTGCTCTAGGCACTCCGCTCCTGGCCCGGACGGCATTCATGTCCTGATGTTAAAGCACCTTTCAGCCGACAGTAAACTCTTTCTCTTACAGGTCTATAACCGTATTTGGCAAGACGGCATTTTTCCTTCCGTTTGGCGCGAAGTCACCATTGTCCCTATACTTAAGACTGGGAAGGATCGCCAACTACCTTCCAGCTACCGCCCTATCTCCCTCACCAGTTGCATTTGCAAGGTGATGGAGCGCATGATCAACGGGCGGTTGACCTGGTGGCTTGAGTCTCAGAAACTTCTAGCGAACGCTCAGTGCGGGTTTCGTCGCTATCGCTCTACCGTCGACCATCTGGTGTCCTTGTCGACGCATATTATGAATGGATTTCTGAGAAAGTGTCAAACCGTGGCTGTATTTTTTGACCTGGAGAAAGCTTATGACACTTGTTGGAGGGGCGGCATTTTACGTACACTTCTCGATTGGAATATCCGCGGTCGTCTTCCCATATTTCTTCGGGAGTTTATGACGGACCGCGTCTTTCGTGTACGTGTGGGCTCGGTTTTATCTCGTCGTTTTATTCAAGAGAACGGAGTACCGCAGGGCTCTGTACTCAGTGTCACACTTTTTGCGATTGCTATCAACCCCATTGTTGATTGTATTCCACCTGGCATTTCATCGTCCCTTTTTGTTGACGATTTCGCTATTTATTGCAGTTCACGGCGGACCTGTCTACTCGAACGCCGTCTCCAGAGCTGTATCGACCGTCTCTACGCCTGGAGTAACGCCAACGGCTTTAATTTCTCCGCCGAGAAATCCGTCTGCATCAACTTCTGGCGCCGGAAGTATTTCCCTCCGCCCTCTCTCCATCTTGGGCCAGGGATACTTCCGTTTGCAGACGAGGCGAAATTTTTGGGGTTGATTTTTGATAGGAAGTTGTGTTGGACCTCGCACGTTTCCTTTTTAAAAGCAAAGTGTGACCGTTCTCTTAATATTTTAGGTGTTTTAAGTGGCACATCCTGGGGAGCTGATCGGACCGTCCTTCTTCGTCTTTATCGCTCTTTGGTCCGATCCAAGCTTGATTACGGGTGTATTGTTTATTCGTGGGCACGTCCATCTGTGTTACGTCGATTGAATGCCATTCACCATCGTGGCATAAGAGTCGCTACAGGGGCCTTTCCAACTAGCCCTGTACCCAGTCTGTACGCAGAAGCTGCAGAGCCTCCGCTGTCCTTCCGGCGTGAGATGCTTTTGTGCAGCTATGCTTGTCGACTCTCAAGCTTGCCTATCCACCCGTCCTTCGATGTATTTTACGAGGATTCGCTTGACCGGCAATATTTAGTTAGCTCCTCTGCATTGCTCCCTCCAGGGGTTCGATTTCGACTGCTACTTCGGCATTTGGACGTTACGCCAGCGCCGGCCCTTACCCGAGGGGAAACGCGCTTTCCTCCATGGTCGCGCGCTGAGGCCCACATCCACCTTGGGCTAACGTCGATGCCGAAAAATGCGACCCCTGCTTCTGTTCTTAGATCCGCCTTTTTAGAACTACAAGCGCAGTTCGGGGACTGTCATTTTATATATACTGATGGGTCTAAGACTGATGTTGGAGTAGGATGTGCCTTTGTTTTTGGTGTTCAGAGTTTTACTTTTCGTTTACCTCGACAATGTTCAATTTTTACCGCCGAACTTTTTAGCATTTATCAATCTGTCTTATACATTCAGCGGCACGACTTACGACACTGTTTTATTTGTACGGACTCTCTGAGTGCCCTTCAGACTATTCATGCGCTGTACCATTACCACCCACTCGTACAGCGCATACATGACCTGCTCCACTCGCTTGGTGTCTCTGGCATCAGCGTGTCCTTCATGTGGATTCCAGGTCATGTGGGCATCTCAGGTAATGAGTCTGCCGACGCCGCTGCGAAATCGGCGATTTTATTACCCAGATTTTTTACTTCTGTTGTTCCCTCGTCTGATTCGTGTATTATTTTACGTCGCCGCATCCTCTCGCGCTGGCGCGATGAGTGGACGGCCCTCCGGGGAAACAAATTGCGGGAAGTTAAGCCTTTCCCGTTGATCTGGGGTACCTCTTCTCGTTCTTGTCGTCGGGAAGGGGTAATTTTAGCTCGTCTACGGATTGGACATTGTGTTTTTAGTCATAGGTATTTGCTCAGTGGTGACCCCGCACCACTCTGTGGGCAGTGTGTCGTGCCCTTAACGGTGCGTCACATTTTAACAGAGTGTCAGGTTTTAGCTGCATTGCGTGCTCGTGTGGGTCTGCCTGTTGGCCTAGCCAACGTTTTGGCAGACGACACGCGTGCTGTAGAATGTGTTTTACGTTTTATTCATGACAGTGATTTTAATCTGCGCATTTAATGCGTTGGGCGTCTGTTGGCTTAGTACTTTTATTCTGTCTGTTTTTATGGGAACTCTTATCCCCAGTGGACATATGGCGCTCATGTCCCTCGCATTCTACAGTTCCCGACACGTTTTAATCTTTTATTGCCCTTGCTTTTAGTGTGTTGATTTTTCAGAACTTTATATTGTTGTTATTGTTATTCTTGTTGTTCTTGTTATTGTTGTTATTGTTATTGTTATTGTTGTTATTGTTATTTTGTTATTGTTCTGTTGTTAGTTTTAGCTTTTTGAACATCGTGGGTTTGTGTCCCGTTTTTAACTATGCGGTTTTTTACCTGTTTTATATTTTGACCTTATCTTTTATACATTGTAAGGGCGCTGATGACCGTAGCAGTTTAGCGCCCTTAAACCGCATATCATCATCACAGCCACGTCAGAAGCAGCTAGTAAGATGATAGGGGCCATTCTACGCTGCAATTGTACAGGGCACCACGAGTGGACCTGGAATTTCACGGCTCTCGCTCACAAACACCCTAGAACACACTAACACCAGCCCCATCTTCCCCTAAGCCATCCCGTCCCATAACGACTATGAAGTGTCGTCCAATCCGCGAATCGGACTCCGACTCAGAGACCCTATGCAAGCGTGGTGCTTCCATGTCCCACGACGGTCGAAGGCCGATAAGGCGAGCGGCGGACCAGCGCCCTTGCCCTCTCCACTACCCTCTCCCAAGACGACACCCTACCCCTCCTCCTGACCCACAGCTCTTTGATGTGCTGGGGTGGCTGCAGCAATTGTTGCAGCTTGACGGCCCGCGCATCGCCGACCTGCTGGTCAAGTTCCCTTTAAACATATATCCGGCCGCAAAAATGATTATTGCCATGGAAGGGCTCACTGCTGACCACTGTCATCCAGAATGGCGGATCGAACTAGTTCTCGTAGCTCATTTCGGTTCGCGTTCTTGAGCACGTGTGACATGACGGATCAAGGAAATGACATTCAGCGTTTTGCCGGCTCTCATGCCCTAGACCTCATCTTAGTCGGGGAAACACAATTCCGCCCAAACACCCCCTACCGCCTTCCAGGCTACAACTGCCTCAGGACCGACCGCGTGGACCGCCGACGAGGTACCGCGGTTCTCACGAGGAACAGTGTAGACCACTGTCCAATTCAGCTCCCGCCACTTCAAACCCTGGAGGTCACGGCCGCCTTGCATCAACCATGAAGGAACGGAAGTTATGATAGTTTCTGTCTACTACCCACCCCGAAGGCTGTTCGTACTTAACGACTATATTTTCATCCTCTCCCTACATCCCAACGTTATCATGTCTGGGGACTAATGCCAAACATGCGCATCTGCCCCGGGCAGATAAGACAAGGCAACGAAATTATGCGCATGATAGATGCGGACCCGCTTCTCAGAGTGGAAGGCCTCTGGCAAACCATCCACGAGGTCGAGGACGGGCATCTGTTATCGACTTCGCGATCATCAAACATTTCCCCTTCCATCACTCACTTCCATCACTCAACGCATTACACTCAGATCATAATGCCGTGTTAGCCGAGGTTAACCAAGGGTTGCCAGCCACAACGTTCGGGTTCAACACCGGGAAGTCGATTGGGACTGTATCAAGGCTTACCTTAACGACTCCTTTCCCCTCAACCCTAGAATCACAACCCTGGAGGCGGCGGTCTCCTCCTTCACCTCCATTATGATACGAACAGTTCACAACCTCACTGTCCACACCCCTGCTCCCTTACACCCGGACACACTTCCTGTCTAACTCCTGCTCATCCGTCGATCCTCGCGGCCTGCGCGAGCACAAGGTGCTCGCATGGGAGGATACGATGACCCATGTGAATCTCGAGGATGGCGACGTGTGGAAGATCGCTAAAAAACTTCGTAACCGCAGAGGTCAACATTCCTCCCCTCTCCACGTCACCCAAGGCCTAGCCTAGCATCACCAAGCCAAAGCCGGTGTGTTTGCCGACTATCTTGAGAAGACTGTGAAGTTGTAGTTAGCCCCACGTTTCGGTGCCACATTGAAGTAGTTCTATTCTTCAAACTTGTTGAGATGTTGGAGATTTTTGTTTTTAATTTAAACTGCCCACATAATGAAGAGTCACTTTGTAGTTGTTAGATACTTGGTACGCCAAACTTTGAAGGCGTGGAGATGATGCTTGTGTTACGTAATGTTACACAATGTTGCGCAATGTAATTTTTACGCAGAAACTTGAAGATTTTATATTTAATTTGTTGCTTTGTGCATAGGTTTCAATTAATTAACCTTATGTACTATTATTTTAAATCTGCCTCGGCTGCTTCAATCGAACTATAGAGTCAAAAGGTCTTGTTTTGGTCGTGGTATAACAAAAATTAAAAGACGTCACAGAATTACTTTTAAATTTCACTTCTTTTATTTCTTTATGCTTATACATATAAAACACTGCACTTTATAAAAGAAACTGTGAGAAACTTTACATATTCCTAATGTATTTATTTTAAAAATCTTGCTCGTGACTTTTCCATCTTCACGATATGAAACCTGGTCCGCGGCTGACTGATTTTAACGGTAAAAACCTTAAAGTCCAATAGAATTTAGGTATTCAAACTAAAACTTTCCTTTACTGTTGATTGGTTAATTCAAAACTGTAAGCGAAACTACGTCATTACCGCTCTTTTCATGACCAGTACATTTCAAAATTCCAGACACATTATTGCCACAAGATTACATTATTACTTCATTGCTAACAACCTAAAACATAATATTCTGACAGTTCTTGCACTATTAGAGTATATAAACATTTACATAACATTAATAAATATGTTTGCAATAAAACAAATACTTGCAATGACTTTACATACAATTTAAATAATAATTATATACATATTGTTTTCAAGGTGGGCTGTTATTGAATTTAATTATAATAAAAATACAATTAATATTATTTAGCCATTAAAAATACTGCCTCAAATTGCCCCTTTTAGAAATATTTAAAATTTACTCTTTTTGTTTTGTTCTTTTAAATTTACAAATATCTTCTAAAAGTCTCCTGAAAGAAAGAAATATAGCTTTTATTTTGCACTTCCTATCTTACACTGTCACTTTTTCTTCAACACTGGTTTTTCACAACACTTGTGTATAGCTGAATACTTCCTATTCACTTGTTTAGCACTTTTCAAGGTCAATGACTTGATATAAGATTAATGACCTGAGCTAAGTTTACTTATTCACTATCACTTTCACTAGTATACATTTTATATGCAATACATTTTTACATAAAATTATACGTGTTAACATTTATTACCCTTTGTTGACCTAAAATTTCTAATTTACAATAAAATGTAGTTGTTACTCAGATTTTCTTATTACCAATGAGTTTTATAACTTCTGTTTCTCTAAACTTTCCTTCGTTATTTATTACTTGCTATCTTTAATAACAAAAATTTATTATTTACAATTTTAAATTATATTGATTTTCCCTTTTTACGTTCCAGATACATTATTTTGTTTTTCTCTTGTGCCATACATAACCTGTAAACTTTATTTTCCCTTTCTTTTTGTTCTATAGATTGTTTACATTTATTTTCTCTCTCTTTTTGTTAAACACATAACCTAAATACTTTACTTTCTTTCTCTTTTTGTTTCTTAGACTGTTTACATTTATTTTCTCTTTCTTTTTGTGAAACACATACCCTACAAATTTTACCTTCTTTTTTTTGTTTCTCAGACTGTTTAGCTTTGCCCTAGTTTTATGTTGCACAGTTGTGTTTGACATCAAATTTGGTACATGCTTTTGTTTATGTGTGTCATCATTCATGTTGCGTGTTTGAGAAACTGGTGATATGGAAAAAGCAATAGCGTCTCTTGCTTTGTTCATTAACAAAGGTGCTACATTTCTCTCTGTATTTGCGTTACTGACATGCATTTGTTTAGCATTTACAGAACTACTTTTACTTGCATTTACCCTTGGTACATTTGTATTTACCTTCTTTAACTGCAGCTGCATTTGTTTTTACCATTTCATACATTTTACTAATTTCCCCAGTTAAATCTATTTGTACTTGTATAAGGTCTGCAGTAGTATTTTCTACCATAGTTTCCAATTCTTCACCCTGTTTATTTAATTTATAACAAATACTCTGTTTAGTATCAGCTAGTTTTAACTCCATTTCATTGACATTTTTGTCAATATGACTTGACAATTTCTGTTCTAGCTGTTTACAACTTTTGTTTACTTTTACATCTATGTCTTTTTGAAGTGCATTGGAAGATTGTTCTAGGTTTATTTCTAACTTCTTACTTTCTGCTTTGCATTCCTTCATACTGTTTTCTATTTGCCTAGCTAGATCAATTTTAATTCTAGATAGTTCTGTACTTGTTTCTGTTAATTTCTTACTTAATTCATTTCTCAGCTCTGCATTAGTTTCAGTTATCTTATTACTCTGTTCAGTTAACTTATTATTAAATTCTCTACTTAATTCTACTCTTAGCTCTGTACTAGTTTCAGTTAACTTATTATCTAACTTTGCATTATCCTCTTTTAACTCTTTTCTCAGTTCAGTAAAGTTATTATTTGTTTCAGTTATTACTTTTAGAAGGCACATAAATTGTTGTTGTGATAAATTTAAATGCTCTTGTTGGTTAGATGTCTGAGAGATAGTACGTTTGTTTTGTTCCCTGTACTGATATTTGTAAAGTTGATTGACCTTGCATACTATTGCTATCTCCTTCAACATCTACTTCTGAATTTTCAGATAACTGCCCATCAACATCTACATTACCATCTGTAATAGCTGACTTAACCTCAACTACCTCCATACTTTGATTGTTTATATTTTCCATTTTTTTATTTACTTTTGAGTTGTTTAATTTAATTTTTCCACTTCTCACCAGCATGAGTTTTATTTAAAATTAACAATATTTTCCTAAACATTACAATTATAACATAAAAATTGAGTTTTCTGACCTTTTGTTGTGGTGTTATTTAATTTTTTAATACTCAGTGCTCCCGAGTAATTTGTTGTTTAGATGTTAACCACGTGCCCCTTACTCCTGAAGAATTGTTGTTATCCTTGGATTCCGTTGTCAATTTGGTGCCGATCTTGAAATTCTAAGATGTAGTCTCGTTGTATGTTTGTTGTTTCTGGCCGTTTCGTCGAATTTTCTCTTCTCTGACGTCATCAATTATCGTCGTCTTCGAAGCCCCACGTTGGGTGCCACTTTGAAGTAGTAGTTAGCCCCACGTTTCGCTGCCACATTCAAGTAGTTCTATTCTTCAAACTTGTTGAGATGTTGGAGATTTTTGTTTTTAATTTAAACTGCCCACATAATGAAGAGTCACTTTGTAGTTGGTAGATGCTTGGTACGCCAAACTTTGAAGTGGTGGAGATGATGCTTGTGTTACGTAATGTTACACAATGTTGCGCTATGTAATTTTTACGCAGAATCTTGAAGATTTTATATTTAATTTGTTGCTTTGTGCATAGGTTTCAATTAATTAAACTTATGTAATATTATTTTAAATCTGCCTCGGCTGCTTCAGTCGAACTATGGAGTCAAAAGGTCTTGTTCAGGTCGTGGTATGACAAAAATTAAAAGACGTCACAGAATTACTTTTAAATTTCACTTACTTTATTTCTTTATACTTTCACATATAAAACACAACACTTTATAAAAGAAACTGTGAGAAACTTCACATATTCTTAATGTATTTACTTTAAAAATCTTGCTCGTGACTTTTCCATCTTCACGCTATGAAACCTGGTCCGCGATTGACTGATTTTAAGGTAAAAACCTTAAAGCTTCGTATTGCCAGTCTCTTATTGGCTAATTCTAGTCCAATAGAATTTAAGTATTCAAACTAAAGCTTTCCTTTACTGTTGATTGGTTAATTCAAAACTGTAAGCGAAACTACGTCATTATCGATCTTTTCTTGACCAGTACATTTAAAAATTCCAGACACATTATTGCTACAAGATTACATTATTACTGCATTGTTAACAACCTAAAACATATTATTCTCACAGTTCTTGCACTATTTGAGTTTATAAACATTTACCTAACATTAATAAATATGGTTACAAAAAAAACAAATATTTGCAATGACTTTACATACAATTTAAATAATAATTATATACATATTGTTTTCAAGGTAGGCTGTTATTGAATTTAATTATAATAAAAATACAATTAATATTATTTAGGCATTAAAAATACTGCCTCAAATGTGAGATGACCCCTCAGGATGATGTCTTTTTCGATGCACTCGGAGGCATTTGTCGGTTTCTTTGACGACACCCCGACGAAGCGGATTGACTTCCTATCGTGAGACCTAGCGAAATCCAGGGCGCACTCCGATCTCAATCTCAAAAAGGCAGTGGGGTCTGACGGGCTCACACCCGCCATGCTACCCTCCCTTCCCTTCAGAACCGTGCTCTTTCTGTCTAAGGTCTTCAATATGTGCTTTGCCCTATGCCACGTTTCACGCGATTGGAGGAAGGCCCGGGCGATCTGCATTTTGAAACCGGGGAAAGATCTACTCCATCCTGCCAACCACCGATCCATCAGCCTCTTAGCTCAGCTAAGGTTGAGCTGCTTTATAACCCTTATAAGAGTAGTTTGGATTTTCAAAATTAGAACTACTACTAGCCCGCTTGTCCCCTACCTTGGGAAACAATCCAGCCATCCCAGCGCACCATCTCGGCTTCCAACCTGGGCACTTGACCCCTCAGCAGTTGCTGCGCGTGATGGATGCTGCTACCCTGGGATACAAGGACAGGACTTACATCGCGGCGGTTTCTCTGGATGTAGAGAAGGCGTTCTCGACGATCTGACATGCATGTGTCCTCCTGAAACTTATTCACTTGTAGCTATCTACATACATTATCCACCTATTAGATACATATCTCAAACACCACACTTTTGTGGTTTCATTTGCGGAGCACAAATCTACACAGAGGCCAATACGAGCCGGAATCCCCAAAGGTTCTGTTCTATATTCCACACTGTTCAGCGTGTATGTGGCTGACCTACACTATGTGATCAAAAGTATCCGGACACCCTAAAAACATACGTTTTTCATCTTAGGTGCATTGTGCTGCCACCTACTGCCTGGTACTCATCCGCGATCTCAGTAGTCATTAGACATCGCGAAATAGCAGAATGGGAAGCCCCGTGGAACTCACGGACTTCGAACGTGGAAAGGTGATTGGGTGTCACTTGTGTCAGACGTCTGTACGCGAGATTTCCACACCCCTAAACATCCCTAGGTCCACTGTTTCTGATGTGATAGTGAAGTGGAAACGTGAAGGGACATGTACAGCACAAAAGCGTACAGGCCGAACTCGTCTGCTCACTGACAGAGACCGCCGACATTTGAAGATGGTCGTAAAGAGTAATAGGCAGACATCTATCCAGACCATCACACAGGAATTCCAAGCTGCACCAGGATCCATTACAGTACTATGACAGGTAGGTGTGAGTGAGAAACCTTGGATTCCATGGTCGAGTGGCTGCTCATAAGTCACACATCACGCAAGAAAATGCCAAACGACGCCTCGCTTGGTGTAAGGAGCGTCAACATTTCACGATTGAACAGTGGCAAAACGTTGTGTGGAGAGACGAATCACGGTACACAATGTGGCGATCCGATGGCAGGATGTGGGTATGGTGAATGCCCGGTGAACGTCATCTGCCAGCGTGTGTAGTGCCAACACTGAAATTCGGAGGTGGTAGTGGTGGTGTTATGATGTGGTCGTGTTTTTCCTGGAGGGGGCTTCCACCCCTTGTTTTGCGTGGCACGATCACAGCGCAGACCTACATTGATATTTTAAGCACCTTATTGCTTCCCACTGATGAAGAGCAATTCGGCGATGGCGATTGCATCTTTCAACACAATCGAGCACCTGTTCATACTGCACGGACTGTGGCGGAGTGGTTACACGACAATAACATCCCTGTAATGGATTGGCCTGCAAGAGTCCTGACTTGAATCCTATAGAACACCTTTGGGATGTTTTGGAACGCCGACTTCATGCCAGGCCTCACCGACCTACATCAATACCTTTCCTCAGTTCTGCACTTCGTAAAGAGTGGGCTGCCATTCCCCAATAAACCTTCCAGAACCTGGTTGAAGGCATGCCTGCGAGAGTGAATGCTGTCATCAAGGTTAAGGGAGGGCCAACACCATACTGTCTTCCAGCATTACCGATGGAGGACGCCACGAACGTACGTCATTTTCAGTCAGGTGTTCGGATACTTTTGATCACTTAGTGTACCTACAGGACAGCACGTCAATATAGCACAATATACTGACGTCGTGCTCTGTATTGCATAGATGAAAACCCATGCAAAGCCTTCAACCCCATTCAGAGACACCTCCGCCTCCTCCAAGAGCGTTGCAGGCGTTGGCGGTTATCCTTAAATCCGGCAAAAAGCCACGCCATTCTCTTCATCAAGCGCCGCTTTCCCGCAAACTTCCCTACATTCACCTATCTCAGGAGGAAAGAATGGACGAATGCCATAACCTACTTGGGAGTTAAGCTAGATAAACTCCTAACTTTCGAGGGACACATCCGGGACCTCGCGCATTGGGCCTTTGGAGCTACGACTTCATTGTACCCCATGCTGAGGTCGGGGATACCTGTTCCGCTTAAACCACGCCTTTTTCGAGCACTCATAATCCCCGTCCTGCTTAACGTCTGCGAGATCTGGGACATGACCGCAGACTTGCTTCAGCAACGGTGCAGAGCAAGGGCCTTCGGGCTATCTATTCTGTATGCCGCTCCTTTCCCGTGAGACTGCTTCACGAACCCTCATATCTTTTCTACATGGAGGATGAAATGCGGCACCGGGCCGCAAAATTCTACGACCAGTTGCCACACCATTGGAGCGCCCTCGTTCGGTCTCTTGGGGATTATAACCCTAGAGCACGCCGCTTGAGACGCCACCGGCTTCCCCACATGCCATGAGGCACATCCGGTAACAACGGAGCACCTGCAACAGCTGCTAAGGCTGAGCTCCGTTATAACCCATCCAAGAGTACTTGGATTTTCAAAATTACAGAACCCTACTTAAATAATCAGGAAAATACTTAACACCAGTGGTGCACAAGAGCCTTTGTACCATGACCGGCAACCGTTGAGTAGGAAACCTTTCACTCTCCTACATAAATTTCACCAGTCCCCCTGTAAACCCCACATCCCGTCACTACGTGGTTAAGCCCCAATTAGGGCAGGTACACGCCTAAAATACCTTAGGGCTACCCTCAACCTGCCATCAAGTCATTGTTGTCGGGCGGGCAGGTGAGCATCAGCTATAGAACAGAGAACTACTCCTAAAACCCATTCCTAGGGTAATTTATTTATTTTCCTTTAGCTTTTATTAACGTAGACCAAAGACCAAATCAATGCACAAAAGCCGAAAAGGATAAGATAGTACAGCCTTGCTCACATCAGGCATTTCGCCTAGTGGGCGTCCAGTACGGTACACGTGCGGGAGGAGTACACAAACTTTGTCTCGCTGCAGTGACAGCTTGTGCCACCGCTATGGATTTGAAGGAGAAGAGACCAAGTTCTAGTGCAAATAACGTGTGACAAGATTCCCGATGGGAACTGCAATGACTTTTTGTGCAGCTTAGAACCCTTAATGTTGGAGGCACAGTGCAAAGACAGCAATGCTCACATAATACAAGTGCATGTGTTATATGTTGATAGCGAAGGTGCTCCTTAAATACAAACGGAATAATGGCTTTAATACAAGAGTATGTATTCAGGGATTGAGGGCCATCAGTTTCAAAGTGTAGCCGAGGGATGAGTTTTAGAAAGAGAGCAGTTACAGGTTATCCTCTTTTTCTTCTAAACTTTGTAATGCTTTGTTTCATTTTGTTATGTAAAGTACAATGAAGCTATAGCAATTTTTAAACATTTTCTCGGATTTTGATTAACCGTATATTCACTGGTTGACAACCCTACCTAAATTACACCCGCAAATCACTTCTGAACCTGCTTAAACCCTATTCAGGTCAGGTACATGATAATGTTACCAACTGTAGTGAAATTTGAGCCTTCTGAAGACATTGCGGCGAAATGCGAAGAACTGGGAAAATGTAATGACACTAGTAAATGTTAATGTTAAAAATAAATTTATAATTATGACTAAAATAAACACGTGAAAAGCTTCATTTGAATTTCTACGACATTTATTTAGTCGTTTTAAGTTTTATCAAATATATAACACTGAATTATATTCCCGTAAGAAAAAAAAACGGGAATACTGCGGAGAACTGTCTAAAGGTAAGAAAATGAGAAAATTGTTGTTTTCGAATAAGTGGTTGAATTTTTTTTTAATGCTTACAATGCTTAAGATAGTGCAAAAGCAAAGTGTAGAGCGTGTAATGTTCTGTGTGACCTTTCAAACAGAATATTCGGCCGTTATCGATATCAACTTAATTAGAATGCAATAGGTAATAAACATTTAATGAATCAGTATAATATAAATCAGAAATAAGCAATGACAATGTAAGAATAGCGTAATATTTCAAAGAGAATATATAGCAAAGCATAGGAAAAAAAGCGATACGTGTAAGAAAGTAACCTTAGACTGTGGAAGTGACACAAAAGCCCGACAATAGACAGAAAATATGTTTAGAAATCTTTGCATGAGATACGATAGCCACACCATAGAATGTTCTCGAACATTAGTATATCGCGATCAGTAGAGTTCAAACAAACCAATACGAGTCATATTTCAGTATTTTAGGAGGAGGAAATGAATGCTTGGGGATGTGGAAGTAGCAGGAAGCCGCGAGGGACGAAATTACTGCTATCCTAGTACTCAAGCGAATAGCATGCCGTGTTAAATGTGCCTGAGCTACTCACAGTGGGACCAAATGAACAAACAAACACATGCAATGCACGTTCCAGTAAAATCAGTGATACATCAAATACACCATTTTAGGGCAGCGACATCACCATAGAGAAACAACACTGAATACACTAATACGGTCACAGATTAAATATCGCTGAACACTCACAGTTATTGAAATCGCCGTCAAAGGGAATATATTATAATTTAGAATCAGTGTCACGTAGAAATCAGAATGAGTTGCAATGGGTTTGTTGCGAAGACACACAATCATTGTTATACAAATACACTAATATTCAGTAAAGTCTAAATAAATATATTGGTAGTAAAAGCTGGTTAACTTATTTATTACACGCTCAAAACCCATGTTGAGATAGGTCGAAGCCGCGGTAAAATCAACCCCGAAACGCTATCTCAATATTCACGGCGCCCAAACCCGTGAACAAACAACATACAATCACAATTAAACACAATCAAAGCATTTGCCGTCAAAAATGACACAATCAACGTGAGACTATTCGGTTCCCCTTACGTGATCTTTTGAAACACCGTGAAAACCAGGAACACGTGAAGAAGCTACCGTTAACACAAACATTTCTCAGATACTAAGTAAATTAATTTATTTACGTTTTACTAGGAATTGTACAACAATTAGATTCGTTTCAATTATTTACTTAATAAAAATATAAATTATCGCCAATAAAATAAGCCTAGTTACTAACAGAGAGACCATAGCAATTTTATCTATGATGTATACCCGACGTGTAGCGAGATTCAACATTGTTTTGATTGGCAACTCTGGTACACGCGTGATACACCTTCGGCCTCGGATTGCCTCAGCCAGCAAGCCAAGATGTCGCCGCTGCAGTAGTGTGATATAATAAACGCGCAGTAAGAGAAGTAAGGTATCCACATAGTTTTGCATCAGTTTCTTGCAATGTGTTTACTCGGTTACAATACAGAAGCTTATCCACATTTATTTAAAGTAGACATTAAAAATTTATCATGACGTTATCCAAATGGTAATAAAAATGGACCTTTCGAAAGCCATGTCTAAGTTCCGTTGGAAATATACCAGTTCGCGATGGTGAATCAGGTAAATTTTTTTACATAACACTAATATCATAAAATTTTCGTTAGTCGTATCGACTGGTTGTGTGTTTGTACCTCTCATTTCTAGTGTCAACAATCTTCATTACTTAAGTGGTTTAACCTCAAAGTGAGTAAGAGCGAGATCAGGCTTTCAAGATATTGTGCCCCACAGTGAAACAACTAGGGGCTGAAATTTCATATTCAACCCTGCTTACAGTAGTGTGGTCTTGGGAGAGATTCAATGTTAACAGTGTTGTAGTTTAGCATATTATATACCTGGAGAGGTCCATTCTCGGCAATTCTGTGCGACCACTCTATTTACTATAGCGACCGCGCGCAGAGCAAAATATTTGTCCAACCAAATTTGCGTAAAAAATTATTAAAAATGGCCTCAAAAGGACTAGATTTCTATAATTAATCCATTCATGCATTCACTGTTTAACCTCATCTTATGTAGGACTTACACCCCCCAGGACTTACACCCCCCAGGACTTACAGGCGGGTGCCTGGGGTCAGAGACCCGTCGAGCAGACACTCATGGAGCAGACAAAATATCCAGAATGGGTGATTAGCTCGATGCCTGGTATGGGATGAAGGAAGTAGATGAAACGAAATGATGGCGAAATGGATGAAAGGAGAGGTGATGATGGAGCAGTTGGTGGAATGAATGGCGGGGGAACCCGGAGAAAACCCGCCCAGACACCGCTTTGTCCACCACAAATCCCACATGCGGGTCCCTGGGATTGAACCCAGGCTGCCTCGGTGAGAGGTGAGCGGTTTAACCACTTAGCCACGGCACCGCCATATTATGAATTATATATCTTAAAAATAAGAAGTTACAGGCCATTGCATTGAATTATAAGGTTACGTTTCTGAATTCATGGAAGGTTAGCTTTTTTTTTTTTTTTATATATATATATAAGCTTAGGTTTCTGATTTAGTTTTATATATAACCTTGTTTTAAGTTGTTACCAGTGGTTACATCAAAGCACGTGAGCGAAGCGAGCCTAAGCTTAGGTTTCTGGTTCCCAGGAGGTTAGGTTTGGTTTGGTTTAATTTAGTTTTTTTTTATATAACCTTTTTTTAATTAGTTATCAAAGCTTAGGTTTCTGATTCTCGTGAGCTTAGGTTAGGTTTAGTTTTTTTTTTTATATAAGCTTACGTTTCAGAATTCATGGAAGGTTAGCCTTAGGTTAGGTTTTTCTTTTATGTAAGCTTGCGTTAACTTTCTACCACTGTTGCAGTAAAGTAACTTCTTTATTTAATGAAAATAACATAATATAACAAACTTTCACAAAAAGAATACAAAAATTACAATTTTGGTGAATAATTTTTCTTACTATGAATGCGTTGCGTTTTTTCAGCAGAAACAAACAAAGAAGAAATAGTGGTAACAACAGCGCATTGCAGTTTTAGTAGATTTCACATTTTCATTTAGGTTGGTAGTACCCACTTTACATGCGATTTATCGGAAAAATGGCTACGTTTGTTGTGTTCCTGACACGATTTGCCTATATAAGTAAAACACCTAAAAGAGGTGGGTAGGTGGGCATCAGATATACAAGAGATCACATCCTGTTCTAAACTCACTCCTAAGGTAATTTATTAGCTTTCCTTTTGATTTTATAAGCATTTTCAATGGGGATACTCTAAGAGGAGATTTGCCTAAAATAATATCACATAAAAATTGACAACATCAAGATCATAACCAATGATGTCATCATCCTCATCCTGGGACAGACAAATTGTGGAAGCTGAAATTGTAGCGGATGGTGAAGATGCACTACATGTTGATGCTCTAGATTTATATGCTTCCACTGATCCTATTTTTTTTTAAAATTGTTGCAGCATTTATTATTTCTGCAAAGACCTGCATGTATTTCCAGTATAGCATTCAACATTTTTGTGTGCATGCGATTCCTTGTTTTCGTTTTCACCAGATTTAATTGGCTGAATATCCTTTCAACCTCGGCATTTGACCAAGGAAACACCAGCTTAGATAAAGCAAACTCTGCAAGTTCTTTGAAAGTGGCATTATTGACACTCTTCCATTGTATAATAGTCAATTTTTGCCACTACAATTTGTAACGGTATTACTTACAAATTTTTGTTTACATCAGTGTTGAAGCCATCTTGTGACGTCATTCATTTGTTCGGTTTGTAGCTCCATCTTGTGTTAGCACTTTGCATCAGTGTTAGTGTTCGAAAGAATGAGACTGTTATTTGATTTAAATTTTGTTTACTGTCCTCCGGCTAGCTATTATCTCTCGGTCGAACATGTCTCTTGATCAGGGTTGTGTAAACGGAAAGGAATCTTTTATCCAAAAAGAACACTGATGAAGAAATTTGTTTTATAATTTTTATTGTCGAACACGTTCACTATCACTTTTACACATTGATCTAGATACTCGCCAAACTGAAACTGTTATAATAACTTCATTACTAATCACTCTTAATTCACGTACTTCAACTTTGTGTATAATTAACTTTATAATACTTTAGATTTTTGTAACTTGTGAATCTATAGCCGACGTATCTCATACAAATATTTTGACGAACTGACGAACTGAAGACGACGTGTAGTGCACAAAGAATTTTGATGAACTGAGTATGAAGCTACCTCTAACCTACCCTATTTATACTCCTGCATCCAGATACGCCTAAAGATTATAACTGAACTACTATTGGCTAATAAAACGTGCCAACATTAGCGTCTATTTTAATATCCAATGAAAATTATGAATACATATGCTTTAGGGAGAAAACATTCCAGAAGTTTCTACCGAAAACGCGCCAACATTACGTAACTTCCTCGTTTCCAGTATTGATAAACAGCTCACCCCCCCTCTTTGCATTATTGCGCTATTATTGACAGTTTCAGTAAGGCCGTATAAACTTATTTCCCAATAATAATTACAATTAATAAACATCTGAAATCAATGTCACATAAAATGCATATTCATATTACAATCATTATTTACATTTAAGTAATTTGTGATACAAATTACTGCATCATAACGCACATAAATAAGCGCAGATTTTGTACGAAAACACAAAAATAAAAAATCATGATGCCGTAACACAAAACGTAGGTGAAGCCAAACATAAATAATGTTTAAAGCAAAGCATACATAAACTACATGATAAATATCCGTGGAATTTTGGGAAAGTGCAATATATGAGGTTTAAAATTGTTGATCTTTTAAATTCATTTTAATTTATTCTTTTTCTCATTCATTATTGTACCACGTACATAGTGTCGCGGTATCGTTCGTGTTATCTTATTTGCTGAGCGCCTCTTATTGTTTTACTATTTTTGAATTTTGGGTTCTTTGTCCTCCGGCTAGCTATTATTACTCAGTCGAGCAAATCTCTTGAACAGGGTGTGTAAACGGAAAGGAGTTGTTACTAAAAGATAACACTGATAAAAGAATTTGTTTTTACACTTTTATTGCCATCACACTTCATTAATTTCACATATTTACTCTTGATACACGCCCGACTGAAACTGTTATATTTTTTAATGTAACTATAATCCCTTATTTGCCGCACATTATTAATTCGCGTATTTCACATTTTGTAACTAACTTTACGACGTGAGAGATTCTGTAGAATTGCATAACGTGTAGTACTTGTGAATGATTCTGTTAAACTGTGCGACGTGTAACCCCTGAATGATTCTTTTGAACTGCGCGACGTGCAACTCGTGAATGATTCTGTTGAACTGCGCTACGTGTAACTCGTGAATGATTCTGTTGAACTGTGCGATGTGTAACCCGTGAATGATTCTATTGAGCTGCGCGTTACCTGTCTTTGGCTTCATAATTTATACTCCCTCACCCCAATATGCCTAAACATTATAACAGAGCTACTATTGGTTAATAAAGCGCGCCAACATTAGCGTCTATTTTTATACCCAATCAAAATTACGAACACATATGCTCTAGGGAAGATATTCGCTCCATTTCTAAAGAAAGGCATGCTACTCTGACGTCATTTGTTTGTCTCTTCTAATTGATAAACAACTCACCCCCTTGTTTCATTGTTATCTGCTCCTATTGTCAGTTTCAGTGAGGCCGTGTAAACTTATTTCCTAACAATGCTTATAATTAACAAACATCTCAAATCATTGTCATACAATAATGCAAATTTACACTACAATCACTCTGGCATTTACAGTGTTGTGATATAAAATAATGCCTCATATGCCCCACTAGAAACATAATTATAAATATTTACATCCCTTTTTTGGAAATTTTATAATTGGGTTTTTAGTCTCCTGAATCTTGTAACACACAGTATTTATCACTTGCACGTAACATTGCACACGCATTTTACACACGTTATACATCTTGCCTTTTTCTCGCCACTATTCACTGGCTCGGGTCTAATGTGTTTATATACATACATCTGACATTACGATTTTTTTATAGCAAACACTGTACCCTGAACTATTTAGTTCACTATTACAAAATGGTTTTACTTTCTTAGTTTATTGACATAAAAATTTATACACTCAAGATTTTTAACCTGGTTCATGTTGGAATTATTGAACATATTTACCAAAATATTCATCCTCTACACAAATATATTTACATCTCTTAATTCTAGACATAATTTCACATTATCTGTGTGCTACATAAGTGTTTTGCTTTAATTATCTTTACCCTTTTTTATTGTTTTGTACTTTATATTCACAATACTCTTTGAATTATATCTACATACTTTTACTTTAATATGACATTAAATTTTCATTATTACATGCTTCATTTCAATTGTGGTTACAGTTTACTAAGAAAATGTTTTTTTCCCCCTTTAAACATTTATTTTTGTCTGAATTTATTTCTCCTTTCTTATGACATATATATGTAGTTAACCCTCTTAGATTCCAATACTTTGTTCTGCAGTTCAGCTATACTTATCCTGAATCTACTTTTCATCATCTTGGTCTTCTGTTTCATCTTTTTCCTCAATGTTGTATGGTTTCAGCATTTCAATATGGAACTTTCCAATGGCTTTTTGGGTTCCTGGGTTACATAATTCATATGTGTTTGTTCTATATATTTCAACAACTTCATATGGTCCATGATATTTTAGAAACATTTGCCAATAAAGTTTATTTGCCTTATCAGACAATTTCTTAGTTTTAACCAAAACTAAATCTCCTATTTTGATCTTCCATTCTTTTCTTTTCTTCTCTTCATTTTTTCTTTTTATGGCTTTTTTCTTCATCCTTTTGAATGCTTGTCGGAACATCTCTTCTTCCGTTTGTGGTATCGAGTGCTCATCTGGAATGGCTTCTGGAATTTTCTTACACATTGTATTTAACTTCCTTCCTAATTTAAGTTCACATGGTTTGTATCCTGTCACATTGCTTACTGTTTCGTTGAGTAGATTCTGAACGAAATTCACGTATCCATACCATTGGTTTTGTTTTCGATGACACAGCACCTTTAGGTAATTTGAAATTTCCTTAATTTCCCTCTCCACTGGGTTGGAGTTTGTCTGTATCTTGACGAAAAATATTGTTTAATCCCTTTTTCTTTCAGTCCCTGCATAAATCTTTTTCCTGTGAAGGACGAAGCATTGTCGCTCAATACGGATTGGATTGGTCCTTTCTCTATCACATATGACTTGAGTAGCCTATTCAAACATGCTAAACTTGTAGGTTTTCTCAAAGGGTAAATTCTTACATATTTGCTACAGACAAATATATATTTATTTCCAAATTGACTTGGAGGCATAGGACCATGAATGTAGATACTAATTACGCACCTCGGCTTATCCCTTATAACCGAATTAGTCTCAAATGCATATGCTGCATTTATTTGTTTTGCCTTCTGACATATGTTGCTACACGAGATAAATTTCCGAACCTTCTGATGTAATTTGGATATGTATAAATTTTCTAAAATCATAGAAGTTGTCTGGTCTGTCTCTGAGTGTGCTAACCCTTCGTGAAAATTCTTAATTAGCTCCTTTTCCATGCTTTTCGGTACCATTACCTTCCAACTAGGCATTTCTTTTCCATGCTTCTTGTATAATGTTCCATTCCGAATTGCTACAATTTCTTTCTTTGCCTCTTCAATTAATGGTGCATTTCCTTTTAGTTCAAATAATTTTGCGTCCTTATTTTGAATTTCTCCCATATTTTTCAATTTTCTTATCATTTCTTTACTTAAAGGAATTTCAATTGTCAATATTTTGACTTCATTTCTAGGCCTTTCAATATTCTCGGGAATTTGTGGGTTGTAGTTTAATCTTGATAGCAAATCACTGAAGGTATTATTCTTACCAGGAATGTGTATAATTTCAATATCAAATGCAGATATTGCGTGAATGTATCTAGCAAGTTTTCCACTACATAATCTACACCGTTGAATGAAAGTTAAGCTGATGTGATCTGAATATACTGCACTTTTTGCTGATAAATATAGGTCTTGAAACGAATTAATGAAAAATAGAGCGCTCCAATTTCTAACTGAGTCACCGAAGAATTCCGCTCAATGTTTGTAAGTCCTCTAGAAGCTGTACTAATGGCGTGAAAGTCATTGTTGATGTCTCGCTGTCCTAAAATTCTGGCAAATCCTTGCATTGATGCATCGACATAAATCTCATATTTCAGTTTATTTAAAGGTGAGTCGGAATTGTTACACTAACACCACTTAAGTTTACTCACTTAACATGTTTCGGGAAACAGTTTTTCCCATTAACCTTCTGAGGATGGGAACAACTGTTTCCCGAAACATGTTAAGTGAGTAAACTTAAGTGATGTTAGTGTAACAATTCCGACTCACCTTTAAATAAATTCAATACACATCACTGTTTCTAGCTTCTTTTCATTACAATATATACTCATATTTCAAATTTTCTCTGGGCCTCTCGAGCAATATGGACTTAGCAAAGAGTTCTTTGACCCTCTCAAAACATTTTTGATGATCCTCTGTACATCTCCACTTGATATTCTTTCGGAGTAGCTGCCGCAGTGGTTCTATTTCAGCCGAATGCCTTGGTACGAACTTACTCTGAAAGTTCAATACCCCTAAGAGACGTCTAATTTGCTTTACGTTCCTTGGTGGTGGAATTTTCATTATTGCTTCTATTCTCTTCTGGTCTTCATCCACTACATAACCCAGAAAATTTATTTCCTTGACACAAAATTTTGATTTTAGTAGTTTACAGTCATACCATGTTGTTGCAGTTTATTTAACACGTAATGTACATTATTCATATGTTCCTCAAATGTTTGACTAATGATGAGGAAGTCGTCAATATATTTTATTAAAAAGTCATCTGCAGAATTTCCAGAAATACTGTGAATGGCTCTCAAAAATCCACTTCCTGAGTTTTTTAAACCAAAGGGATTTACACAAAAACGATACTGGATCCCCAAGTATTGAAATGAAGTGTAATTGCGCACTTGTGGATCTAATTCCACTTGCCAATATGATGCACTGAGGTCAATGGATGTCAAAAATCTCCCTCTTGAAAGTTTCGTGATGGGTTGTTCGATTCCTTCACTTTGAAAATGATCTGTCTTCATATATTGGTTGACATATCTACCATCTAATGTTAATCTTAAACTATCATCTCGTTTAATACTCCAACAGATTGAATTTATATACTGAGAATTACTTTGCTCAATAATCCCATTTTCTAACATGCTATTTATCAGTTTTCTAGCTTTGTCCCGAAGACTTATAGGCAAATTATTATATTTATGCCTATATGGTGGCACATCTTCTACCTGAAATGTATGTTGATATACGTTACATCTGCCTGGGATATTACTAAATACTGAACTATTGTTCATCAAAACGTCATGAAGGATTTGTTTTTGTGTTTTCGTATTGTTATAAGCTTCTTCACACTTGTGTAGTATTTCCTCATTTCTCCTCTCTTCCCAGTTGTTGTCTGTCTTGCTCGCACAGTCGTCTTTTGTTCGGGTTGTAAATTTCTCTACTTTGTCTGGCATTTCTACTAGCTGTCGAAAATATGGCATGGTGTTCCCTTCATATCTTGTGACTACTTGCTTTATCTGACTGTTTCCATCGGTTTCCGTTATTTGTACAAAAAGTTCTTGATCACAAAGATTTTCCTCATCCTTTGTCATCTCAATCACGGAAACTTTCTCTTTTATAAACTGTACCTTTATTTCTCTATTATCTTTTGTCATTTTTAACTCCTTATATTTAAAATCTATATGTGCTTCATATTCATATAGGAAGTCACATCCTAAAATTATGTCACAAATCAGATGGTTTACAATTAGAAACACAACCTTGAAATTTTCTCCGCCGATAAGTATATTAAGTAGAGCTGGTGTTTTTATGACCTGTGTTGTTCTTCCGATTGCAACACGACAAACTAAATTAATGGAGGGAAGAGCCATAATTTTGTTACCTTCATTTATCAAATTTATATAAAATTTCTGCGAACAAATTGAAGCTGATGAACTGGAATCTATAGTCACAATAATCTCTTTCTTCGCGATTTCTATCTTAACATTAGGTAACTCGAAATTTTCCTGCTTATCTTTCTTTGCTGCAATCTTCTTACAGAGTGTGTGTGTAGGCATATTGTTTATTTTGATAATGGATACTGAATTATTAAAGACGTCCTGAGAACCTAATACACAGGAGTCTATTGACAGTTTTCCTGGTTACTTCCATGTTCATGTACGGGACTACCATTCCTAACTGGCACTAAATTTATCTCCCATTGTTTTAAGTTCCCGTTCCTCGAGTTCGAAATCGTCGATTTCTGAAATTATGTCCCCTTGGCACGTAATTTTCTTGCCGTTCCTCGGATCTTTCCTGGTTAGTGCTTTCCCTCCAGTGAGTGAAATTTCCCCTTTGCCTGACATAACGCTTTCCTTGATTTTGCCCTCTTTCCGGCAATCTTTCTGTCCTGATGTAATTTATTTGTTCCTGTCAACCTGGTCTCCCATCTATCCTCGGTCTTTCAAAATTTGGAACGTATGATTGGTACCGTTGCCTGGTATTATTCTCATGACGTCTGTCTTGTCCTCTAGCTTTGGTGATAATGACTACCTTGGTAATTTCGTCTATCTCGCACGTCTAAAAATCTATGCTCCCACTCTCAAGATATATCTTCTTCCTGTTGTTCCAAAGCTGACATTAATTCTGTCATCTCAAAGATACTACGTGGTTTTGCAATTAATAAATAATTTTGTATCCTTAAAGGATAATGCCTTGTGAGCAAACTCACAAAATCTTCCTCATTGATCAGAGATGACAAGTTCCTAACCTGACTTGCATGTTTTAATAAGTAATCGGTCATTGATATTTCCTCTCATGGATTAAATTGTCCATGACTAAGCATTGCTGGTATTCTGTGCTGTACCGTAACATTCCAAAATCTGTTCATGAATAACCTCCTAAAGGATTCATATGAAATTTCGCCCCCTGATACCATTTGTAGCCAATCTAAAGTTTTCTGATCCAAATATCTTTTAACAACTATCATTTTCAATGCTTCCGGTATCTGTTTAATTTGAAAATACTCTGACAAGTCTGCATTAAACTACTGAATTGGAGTTTTCATTAAATTTTGGAAGTGGTGAATCACTTAAGATATAATTATAGTTTTGAATGTTCCTTATTCCCATACTTAAATTCTCTAACGTTATTGGTGCACTCCAATTGTTTCAGCGTGAGCTATGGATGAAGCCGCCGCATCACTCACATTATTAGTCATACCCGAGGAACTACCTCTATCATTATTCTGTACATCAGATACATTAACATCACATATATTGACCCTTGAATTCAATTCTAAACTATTTACAGTGCCTTGCAGATTTTCTATTGTCTGTTCCAATTTTTTATTCTCATTTTGAACAGCTTGGTGCTTGTTAATTTCAGAAGTTAGTTTTTTATTTTATTTAAAGGTGAGTCGGAATTGTTACACTAACATCACTTAAGTTTACTCACTTAACATGTTTCGGGAAACGGTTGTTCCCATCCTCAGAAGTTAATTCGATTGGCCCGTGTTGTTGGTGTTTCCGTTTTTTGGACTGGATCCTGTGGTGGCATCTTGTGGTGGAGAAATGTACTTCCAGAGAGGATTTGGTGGCGGCAAATCAAAATTCATTAGATGTGTGTTGTGTTTTAGAATGGTGATCTTCTCCCATGCATCTAATTCGGCTGGTTTGACTAATGTAATATTGGGTTTGATGTTGTGATTAGTGATCCAAAAATGGTGTGAAACTGCAGATTTGTCCATTTGTTTGTATTTAATACATCTCATGTGCTCCTTTAGCCTAGTTTCTAGGTTTCTTTTTGTCTTACCTATGTATACTTTATTGCAATCTGAACAATTGATTTTATAGATTCCAGCTTTTTTGTCTTGTGGAATGAGGTCTTTTAACTTGTTACAAAGTAATTTCTGTATGTTAACTTTGTTCTGTGGAGCTAGGCTGATGTTATGCTTCATGAAAATCTTCATAAATTTGTGAAATGTTCCTGGGTGGTATGTGAATTTCTTGAACTTTAGCTCTTTATCTTGCTGGCTGAGATTTGTTGTGTTTCTGATGTGCATCTGTCGTTTGAATTTTGCAAATTTTTTGTCAATAGTTGCTTTGTTGTACCCATTATGTATTGCTGTGTCTACTATATGCTGGTATTCTAACTGGTATTCTTTTTTATTTAAGGGGGTATATACCAGTCTATGTGTTAGGCTGTTTAGTACTGCATGTTTGTGTGTGGTTGGATTGAAACTCTTATTTTTTATGTAATTAGTAGAGTGTGTTGGCTTCCTGTATATGCCAAAGGTTAGGTTCTTTTGTTCTCTGATGATTTTTAGGTCTAAAAATGGTAGCATGCCTTCTTTTTCTATTTCTATGGTGAATTTTATTGATTGGCTCTGTAGGTTTAGTAAGGCTAAGGAGTCTTGTATGAACCTATTAGGGACAACAGCGAAGATGTCGTCAACATATCTGTGCCAAACTTTAAACATGTATGGAAAGGAAGTTGTTATGTGCCTAGAAACTAGGCTAAAGGAGCACATGAGATGTATTAAATACAAACAAATGGACAAATCTGCAGTTTCACACCATTTTTGGATCACTAATCACAACATCAAACCCAATATTACATTAGTCAAACCAGCCAAATTTGCAGCCGAATTAGATGCATGGGAGAAGATCACCATTGTAAAACACAACACACATCTAATGAATTTTGATTTGCCGCCACCAAATCCTCTCTGGAAGTACATTTCTCCACCACAAGATGCCACCACAGGATCCAGTCCAACACATAACAACTTCCTTTCCATACATGTTTAAAGTTTGGCACAGATATGTTGATGACATCTTCGCTGTTGTCCCTAATAGGTTCATACAAGACTCCTTAGCCTTACTAAACCTACAGAACCAATCAATAAAATTCACCATAGAAATAGAAAAAGAAGGCATGCTACCATTTTTAGACCTAAAAATCATCAGAGAACAAAAAAACCTAACCTTTGGCATATACAGGAAGCCAACACACTCTACTAATTACATAAAAAATAAGAGTTTCAATCCAACCACACACAAACATGCAGTACTAAACAGCCTAACACATAGACTGGTATATACCCCCTTAAATAAAAAAGAATACCAGTTAGAATACCAGCATATAGTAGACACAGCAATACATAATGGGTACAACAAAGCAACTATTGACAAAAAAATTGCAAAATTCAAACGACAGATGCACATCAGAAACACAACAAATCTCAGCCAGCAAGATAAAGAGCTAAAGTTCAAGAAATTCACATACCACCCAAGAACATTTCACAAATTTAAGAAGATTTTCATGAAACATAACATCAGCCTAGCTCCACAGAACAAATTTAACATAGAGAAATTACTTTGTAACAAGTTAAAAAAAAACCCATTCCACAAGACAAAAAAGCTGGAATCTATAAAATCAATTGTTCAGATTGCAATAAAGTATACATAGGTAAGACAAAAAAGAAACCTAGAAACTAGGCTAAAGGAGCACATGAGATGTATTAAATACAAACAAATGGACAAATCTGCAGTTTCACACCATTTTTGGATCACTAATCACAACATCAAACCCAATATTACATTAGTCAAACCAGCCAAATTTGTAGCCGAATTAGATGCATGGGAGAAGATCACCATTGTAAAACACAACACACATCTAATGAATTTTGATTTGCCGCCACCAAATTCTCTCTGGAAGTACATTTCTCCACCACAAGATGCCACCACAGGATCCAGTCCAAAAAACGGAAACACCAACAACACAGGCCAGTCGAATTAACTTCTGAGGATGGGAACAACCGTTTCCCGAAACATGTTAAGTGAGTAAACTTAAGTGATGTTAGTGTAACAATTCCGACTCACCTTTAAATAAATTCAATACACATCACTGTTTCTAGCTTCTTAACATTACAATATCAACGTAGTTTTTTATTATTTATAGACAAAACTTTAACGTCTTCAGACAACTTATTTCATTCTGTTTCTGATTCCTTCTGAATTTCAGATATCTCCCCTCTGAAATTAACTTGCACCTGAATTAAATCTGCATTCGTAGCCTCCATCATCTCTCTTAGCTCACTTGAAATGCTATTCATTCGGCTACCTAATTCTGTACATTTTACATCAACATGTTCAATTTTATTATCAACCTCACTTTTTCGGTTAGATATTTCCCTGCTCATGTCTGACATTTTCTTTGAAACTTTTCCTATCTCACTTGCTATTATTTCCTGATTTTCATTTCTCATTCTTATTATACTACTATCTAGCTCCATAAATTTCTTTTCCATCTCTTCCCTGTTTTGATCTATTTTCTTTTGTAATTTCTCATTGTTCTTACCAATATCTTCCCTTAATTCCCTATTATTCTTTTCCATGTTCTGATTTCATTTTTGCTCCTTAATTTCTCAATATTCTGAGTTAGTTTTTGTTTTAAACTCCTATCAAAATCTTGCCTTAATTGATCTGTAATACTCTTACCAATATCTTCCCTCAATTCCCTCTTATTCTTTTCCATATCTTCCTTCAATTGCCTATTATTTTCTATGTGGTCTATAATATTCTTATTTAATGTTTCACCAATATTTCTCAGCATTTCCATCATCATACCAGCATCAAAATGAACATTTCCTGCTATTCTATTATCACTTTCTTTACTAATATTTCCTCCCTCAAATCCTACATTGTTTGAGCTATTTTCTGTAACCTGTATTGAATTACAGCTAGCTGTTACATTATCCCCTTCCATAATTGTTTCTTCAGTATTATTAGTTGACATTGTTTTCTTAATCCTACCACTTCTCAACAACATTTAATTTCTCACAATTTTTTTTCTTCTTTTAGGATACACAAAAAATTTACAATTTTCTAACCTTTATGAGGCTATCTGATGATGTTGCTTTGATGTCCAGCTTCCTGCCCCTCTCACCTAGATGTGTATGTCACCTCTGCGTCGTACTACGATGGATCTGTGTCGTGTCGCTGTCTTGGTGTCGAATTCCACTGTTGTCATCTGTTCACGTAGTTACTGATGTCCTTTCATCCGCGTCGTCGGTTGTTCTGGTGGTTGTTCCTGGGATCTGCGTCTTGTAGTTAAATGCACTGCTCCATTCACTCCACGTTCTGGTTATTATGTCCCTTCCTGGTTAATTCGCCCCACGTTGGACGCCAATTTGTCGTGGTATCGTTTGTGTTATTTTATTTGCTGAGCGCCTGTTATTGTTTTACTATTTTTTAATTTTGGGTTCTTTGTCCTCTGGCTAGCTATTATTACTCAATCGAAAAAATCTCTTGAACAGGGTGTGTAAACGGAAAGGAGTTGTTACTGAAAGATAACACTGATAAAAGAATTTGTTTTTACACTTTCATTGCCGTCACACTTCATTAATTTCACATATTTACTCTTGATACACGCCCGACTGAAACTGTTATATTTTCGAATGTAACTATAATCACTTATTTGCTGCATATTATTAATTTGCGTATTTCACATTTTGTAATTAATTTTACGATGCGAGAGATTCTGTAGAATTGCATAACGTGTAGTACTTCGTGAATGATTCTGTTAAACTGTGCGACATATAACCCGTGAATGATTCTTTTGAACTGCGTGACATGTAACTCGTGAATGATTCTGTTGAACTGTGCGACGTGTAACTCGTGAATGATTCTGTTGAACTGCGTGATGTGTAACCCATGAATGAATCTATTGAACTTCACGTTACCTGTCTTTGGCTTCATAATTTATACTCCCTCACCCCGATATGCCTAAGCATTATAACAAAGCTGCTATTGGTTAATAAAGCGTGCCAACATTAGCGTCTATTTTTATATCCAATTAAAATTACAAACACATATGCTCTAGGGAAGATATTCGCTCCATTTCTAAAGAAAGGCACGCTACTCTGATGTCATTTGTTTGTCTCTTCTAATTGATAAACAACTCACCCCCTTGTTCCATTGTTATCTGCTCCTATTGTCAGTTCCAGTGAGTCCGTGTAAACTTATTTCCTAACAATGCTTATAATTAACAAAGATCTCAAATCATTGTCATACAGTAATGCTAATTTACACTACAATCACTCTGGCATTTACAGTGTTGTGATATAAAATAATGCCTTAATAGTAGCTAAGAGGTATTGCATTTCACCCAAAAATTCGGTACCTAGATTTCACCGGAAATGGTTTTGAGACCCCTGAATGAAAATAAAAGTAACTTTTTATTCTACCACATACAAAAATTCAATACCGAGGTTTCACTGAAAATACATCATTTGAGTCCCCTTGAATCCAAGAAAGGCATTTTTAGGAAACAAAACTGACGAATAACTTCTCGACGTACTAGGTATGTGGTACAAAAGGTGAAAATGCTTTTTTTGGTTCAGGGTGCCTCAAATTATATTATTTCCGGTGAAATCTCAGTATCAAATTTTTGGTGGTATGTAATACTTCCTCTACCTTTTTAGGTGCATGGAAGAATAAGTAAAAGTGCTTTTAAGGCTTCAAAACTTGTATTTCCGGTGAAATCTTTTCTAAAATGCAATACTTCTACCTAAGATGTATGCAGTAAAATAAGTAAAACTTAATGAAAAAGAATTAAAAAATGTTTTATTTTTCATGCCATAGTTTACGTAAGCTTTGCTTTACACATTATTTATGTTTTGCTTCATCTATGTGTTTTGTTTTATGGGTTATTGCATTTCATTTTTGTGTTTTTGCACATAATCTGTGCATTATACCTATGTTTATGCATATTTCACTTTTTAGTTACCCTTATAGAAAACATGCATTACTTATTTTACACATGTACAAAACATCAAATACATCATATGCACATTTCAACATCACCTGTGTGTTCCCTACTTGTTTAACAACTAGCAATGTTGTTACATATTATGTTGGTAGCGGTTGGTATCCAGTGAAAACACAGTTGTGATGTTGGGCTTTCAAGAGCGCTGCGTGCGGCTGCCATAGTAAATAGAGTTGTCGCACAGAATTACCTCATTCTCATACCACATACATTATAATGCTTCTGGTTTTAAGTTTACATGGGCGATAGTTGAAAATAAGGAGCATTTAGATCTATAAATATTAATTCACTTTGCCTCTTAGGTTACAAAGTGTTACAGGAATATGAATTAAAATTTTACGTAATTTTTACTTTCTCTACTACGTATAGTAATTAGGGGAAGTATTGTATTCCACCCAAAAATTTGATACCGAGATTTCACCAGAAATACATATTTTGAGACCCCTAAATCCAAAAAAAAGCATTTTTGGAAACATGTCCATGTGTGTGTCCAGCATAACTCAGAAACGAACAGTTGGTTAAACACCAAACTTGGTATTTAGGTTCAGTATCTTCCAGAGATGCGACACGAAGGTTTTCAAGAAAATCCCCCACCCCAGATTACCCTTTACATGGAACATTTTTTGAAAATTTTAATTTTCTCAAAAATGGCTCTAAAGATTTTGATTAAAATATATGTTTAAGATATTTTCATGAAAAATGAAATGTATACCTCGAATTTTCTGGGAATGTCTCCAAAAGTATTCTTCATTGTGAACTACTTTTGCATAACTGGTAAACCATAAGGGATAGACAAACTTTTAGTACACAAAAAATGTAGATTACGTTAAAATACACAATTTATGTCATATACATTGTTTTTGTTGAGTGAACCATTTTCGAGATATTGCTTGTTATTCCCTTAAGTTTTTCAATACTTTTTCTCAAATGGGAATTTGTTATTCATTTTTTTATGTCCTGGACATACAAGGAGAATGGAATGCACCACATAGCAACCATCTCTTAAAATATTTGACTATCGCTTAAATACTACCATATTCCTCTTGCATCTACAAGAAAATTAGCGATAAGATTGACATCTCGATTAACGTGAAGCATATGAAGAATAAGTGTTTGTAAAAATAGTTTGTACAAGAGTAGAGAAAGTCATGTGGCTAGAACACATCAGATTTTTTAGTTTGGCAGCAACACCGTTGCCTACAGTCTAACAAGGTGCTACATTGACAGTGAGTTCACACTAACAAAAACTTCTTCTCTGTATAACTGTCCAAACAAGGAAACTCACTAATTTTCTATGGTTTTAACTGGTAAATCTGCACGATGGCCCTTATGAAGTGCGTATATGAACTACCAACATCATAACTCTGCATTTACTGCATGCAACTTCTACCAGCACAGTATGTGACACTGCTAGACATTGAAGTGGAACGAGCTAACCATGAGATATAAACAAAACAGTAAAACATTTTATTTGTGGCATCAGGCATATCCTAGATATTTGGTATTGGAGAAACTTTGGAACATGTGATGCAAGAAATTTATGTAAACACGAAGATTCATGAATGTGTGTGCGCAAGTTAACAGAAATGACAGATGACTAGTACTATTCCATCTCTTATTGCAGCCAACATGCACAACAATGGAAGGAATTAGCAGTAAAAGAAAGAAGAAATTGAGTTTTATTTATAGATGCTGTTTAACTACTATGGTCCTTAACATCCCATTCTATATTGGACGTGAAAGACTGGAAATTTTGTTCAGAGGCCTCTTTATCAGGTTTGAAGTTCTTTTACATGCCGTAAATCTATGGCACTATCTATGGTCACTGGCTTTGCTTCCCTTCTGAAGGAAGCCATGCCAAGGATTCTTAAGCCCCAAAAATATCCATCGCCCGCTGCTGGGTTTGAACCTTCAACCTTGGGAACTAGAGCCTAGGAACCACTAGTCCATGGAGGGCAACAGAATTGGCAGTAGCCCACCTCTGTGGTGTGGGTATAGTTTGTGTGCCTGACATTCAAGATTCAAAGTTAGAAACTCAGTTAAGGTGTTTTCCGAGGTTTTCCCAAATCTTGAAAACATGAATATTGGGTAACTTTAGGTTATATGGACCCCAGGCTTGTTTGAACATTATTTTACGCATATCATTCATTCACCATCTGATATGACCTGCTGGTTAAAGTATGTGAAAAATAAAATAAGCAGCCTGTCAGCTTTGTAAAGTCCTGACCATGTTTGTGTGTGTGCAAAGGAAGATGGTTTAAAAGAGCAGAATTATTGCTTGACCAGTGCTTTACATACAAACAGTCATACGACGTGACAGTCATGGAGTGTTCAGTACATCAATGTGTGAGCTCACTGACAGTGGACATGCATCCAGCAAATACACAGTTATGATGTTGGTAGTTCATTTAGTTGCTTTTCATGCCTTGTAGCCAAAATTTCCTTACAGGGAAATTGTTTTCATATGCATTTGAAATTCAACAATGTTAATCTAGTTTATAGAAATGGTTTTATTGCACATATCTTGTTGTTGTTCACCAATGGTACTGGGATTAATTGATCTGCATCATTTTTCCTCTGGCATTCCAATATAAAGTCTCTAAGTTATCACTTTTAAGACCGTTGCATTTGGCGAGATGTTGTTTGTTCAGGATGATATCTTCTTCACAGATAGTGCACTTGGGTGTAGGTAGGCATCCTATCTTGTAGAGGTGTTCTGCGAGGCAATTGTGGTCAGTTGCCATCCTAAATAAGGCCACTGCAGTCTTCCTTGGCATTTTTTGTATATCAACTCTATCTTTAATGTTCTTATAATCTTTATCTTTTAATTTATCTTCTTCATCAAATCTGCTGTCTTTTGAAATGTTGTTTAATGCTATTTAATTGTCCTACAATTTATCCTACAGGTTTTATTTGTTGTAATGCACCTTTTATTGTGCATATCTTTGGGACATTATTCAGCATGTAGGTAGGAGCTATGAAATTTTAAAAAAACTTATGAAATCAGGTTTTTTTTTTATATGTGCAGTTGATTGTGAGGTGTACTGACTTCTTAAATTATGCAGAAATTGTTTCTTTATCAAAAATATTCAGCCCTTCTTGGCGTTCTCTTACTGATGGCAGACATCTTGTCAGGAGTTATTGCCAATGTGATGAAGAAAAATGTGGCTAATGGAATGTCACAAAGCAGTGAAAATGTAGCTAAAGTGGGTCATTCAAGTTTAGACATGCAGATCTTATGGCTGTTCCCCGTCGTTGCTTCACATGTCTGCAACTGCTCCACTCCTCTCCTTCTGAAAATCACTATGCACTGCAACTTAGAGCCTTCGGTGTTGCAATGTTGGCAGCAGAATATCAAAGGCAGCAATGCTGCCAGGATGCAAGTGCATGTGCGTCATGTTGATAGCAAAAGTGCTACCTAACTGGGAGGTTAAACCTGTCCCGTTAGTCTGGGGTACCTTTTAGCTTGTTTACGTATCGGACATTGCTTTTTTTAGTCATAGACACCTGCTCAGTGGTGACTCCGCCCACTCGTGAGCAGTGTGATGCACCCTTAACGGTGTGTCACATCTTAGCAGAGTGTCAGGTTTTAGCTCCGTTGCGCGTTTGTGTGTCTCTGCCTGTTGGCTTAGCCAACATTTTGGCAGACGACGCGCATGCTGTAAATGTCTTTTACATTTTCTCTGTGACAGTGGTTTTAGTGCGCGCATTTGATGCATTGAGAATCTTTAGTTTTGTGATTTTATATTGCCTGTTTTAATGAGGGGCGCTTCTCCCCTGTGGACATATGGTGCTCTTGTCCCTTGACTTCTACAGTTCCTGACACATAGTTTAATCTTCTATTGTTTTATTTACCATGTTTTAGTGTGGTGGTTTTAGAATTTATTGGCTTGTTTTTTAGTGTTTTACAACTAGGCAGGTTTGTGTTTTTAGTTTTTAAATTTTATACTTTATACGTTGTAAGGACACTGATGACCCTTGATGTTTAGTGCCCTTAAACTCCATCTCATCATCCCTAACTGAATACAGAATAGTGACCTACATACAAGAGTACTAAATAGTCTGAAGAGGTGGTCAAATGTTAAAAAGTGGGTCACTATATGCTGGTACTGAAACTCCTCCTTTTGAATAATGGCACAAGAAACAGTGGTTATATTTTTTTTTATATATTATACAATATTTTAGTATTTAGTTGAGACAGTAAAACAGAACTTTACGGATATTGTTTCCTTATGTCCTGCAAGAATTTATTTCAAGTCAGATAGGCATGCAAGAGTGCTGATGGAAGCTGCCAAAGTTGCCCAGCAATTTCAGTGCAGGTAACATTGGCCATTTGCTGCCAACCCTTGCACAAATGGCTGAGATGGTATTGAAACTCTACAGGTGTATACTACATGTACCTTTTTTATAATCGGTTAAACTTCCCTGCTTGCGGTGGTACTGAAAATGTCATAAAAAGTCAAAGTGAAGTGATGGAATTACCTTAAGATTTGTGTTAGTAGTGGATGTTGTCTGCTCTAGACCTGGTTGAGTTGAGTTGTTTTATTTATCGATGCTCTTTAACTGCTGTGGTCCTTAGCGTCCCCTTCTCTATTGGGCGTGAAAGACTGGCAATTTTGCTCAGAGGCCTCTTTATCAGGCTTGAGGTTGTTTTACATGCCGTAAATCTACGTCATGGGACCACCGGCTTTACTTCCCTTCCGAAGGAAGCCATGCTAAGGGTTTTAATGCCCGAAAAAATCCATAGCCCTCCACTGGGTTTGAACCCACGACCTAGGGAACTAGAGGCTAACGTGGTAACCACTATACCCTGGAAGATGACTAGACCTGGTAACCACCCTTTTTAGGTGCCTTGCTTTTATAGCAAAATTAGACTGTAATGACGATAAACATCACCATCTTGTCACTACTGAACATGCGTGATGGGAACTGCTAACATAAAGGAGAAGCGAAATCCGTGGGTTTGGCAATATTTTCCTTCTTCATTTTCACTTCCCGGTGATATAAATAATGCGAAAGCGTTGGATTAACACCTGTTTCATTCTTATAGCCTAAGTCATAATGTAATATACTAAATATTAATAAAGAAGTGCAATATTAATTTACACTGTCCTTTAGTATAATCATTCCTTGGTAATTAACTTAAGCTTATATAAAAAAAAGTAAACCTAATCTCCCATGAATCAGAAACCAAAAGCTTAGGAATGCACGCTTGCATGCTTTGGTGTAGCGATTGGTTGCTAATTGCGAGTGTTAATATTAATGTTTGTACTTGTAAGGTTATTTGTATATATTGTTGTTTATTGAGCCCCACGTTGGGCGCCAATTTGCGAGTGTTTTACTAGTGTTATTTATTTAACATTATTGTAACCCCACGTTGTGGTGCCAATTTGCGGTGGTATTACTTATAATGTTTGTGTATTTGTGTTTACTTCACGCGTTGAAGCCATCTTGTGACGTGATTCATTTGTTAGGCTTGTTAGCTCCATCTGGTGTTAGCAATTTGCGGCAATATTAATGTTCGTTTGAAAGAATGCTACTGTTATTTTATTTAAATTTTGTTCTCTGTCCTCCGGCTAGCTATTATCTTTTTCTTGGGTCGAGCACTTCTCTTTATACAGGCTGTATAAACGGAAAGGAATCTTTTATCCAAAGATAACACTGATGAAAGAAATTTTGTTTTACACTTTTATTGTCGAACACGTTAACTATCACATTTACACATTGATCTTGACACTCGCCAAACTGAAACTGTTATAATAACTTCTTACTGATCACTTTTAATCCACGTACTTCAACCTTTTGTATAATTAACTTTACAACACTTTAGATTTTTCATAATTCTGCTACGCGTAACTTGTGAATCTATAGCCGACGTGTAATTATTTCTGCTGGACTGAAGGTGACGTGTATCATACAAAATATTTTCGACGAACTGACGGGGTCTTTACTTCTAACCTACCTTTTATACACTTTCACCCAGATATGCCTAAAGATTATAACTGAACTGCAATTGGCTAATAAAACGCGCCAACATTAGCGTCTATTTTAATATCCAATGAAAATTATGAATACATATGCTCTAGGGAAATGTTCCAGAAGATTTTAAATGCGCCAACATTACATAACTTCCTCGTTTCCAATAATGATAAACAGCTCACCCCCTCGCTGCATTATTGCACGCTATTATTGTCAGTTTCAGTAAGGTGGTATAAACTTCTTTTCAACAATAATTACAATCAATAAACATCTCAAATCAATGTCACATAAAAATGCATATTCATATTACAATCATTATTTACATTTAAGTGATACAAATTACTGCATCATAATTCACCAAAGCATATATAGAAAAAATCTAAACTGAATGCTAACCTTCTGTGAATTCCAAAACCTAACCTTATACCATAAACTGGAACCTTGTTAGTATGCTTTGGTGTAACCACTGGTTCCTAATTAAACTACCATGAAAAGTAAAATTGGCAGAATGTATAGGGTTTTTCCACAAGAGTGTCCTATCTTTGAACTTAAATAAAACACATTCTATAAATGATAGAGGTTTAGTTCTTTTTTTATTTTGGAACATAATTAATGTCATTACGTGTGGAAGAGAACATCAGTTAAGTCATCACCGCGACTTCGTTGGGTTCGCGTACACGGTTGACCCAATTTTCAATGACAGAAGAACGTAAATTAGGTCCAACTTCACGAATAACATGCGTGACGTTATTCATAAGATCATTCACTGTTTCTGGCTTGTTGACATAAACTTGAGATTTAACATAACCCCACAAGAAGTAATCCAAGGGCGTTAAATCATATGACCTCGGGAGCTAGTTAACATCATCACCACGGGAAATGATGAAAACTCTGAACTTCTCCTTCAAAAGATCGATTGTTTCGAGAGCAGTATGACATGTGGGACCATCTTGCTGGAACCAGATGTTTCTGAGATCCATACCATCCAATTGAGGCCAAAAGTAGTCCCTTATAAGAGCCCAGTATCTTTCTCCATTGACACTTAGAGCTTCTCCATCTTCATCTTGGAAAAAATATGGACCAATGATTCCACCATACCAAAATCCACACCACACAGGGCGTGAAGTGGTCGTTCTTGAATCTGCATTGGATTGTGATTGCTCCAATAGCAGCAATTTTGTTTGTTAACACAACCATCCATCCAAAAGTGGGCTTCGTCACTGAAGATGATTTTTCGACAAAAATCCAGGTCAGCTTCCAATTGCTCCATAGCCCAGTCAGGGAATACACGTGCAACCTATGGTCATTGGGCTTTAGTTCATGAGTTAACACCATTTTGTAAGTGTGAAACTTCAAGTCCAGATGCAGAATTCGCCAAGTTGTGGTCGGTGAAAGCCCGAATTCTTGCGCTCGAGCAATTGATTTGTTTCTGTTCTTGCATACACTCTCACAAACGGCACCTATGTTTTCATTGGAGCGCTTATGTTGATTATGTACAGGCAGTCTTTGATCGCTGACAGAACCACTTCTTTAAAATTTATTGATCAAACACCGAATCGTTCTCTCGCAGGGATGATTATGCACACCGTAAACTTCACGCAATACATGGAAGGTTTGGCAAACAGATGATCCATTTTGATAATAAATTTTCACAATTTCTACATGTTGCTGAATGCTGTAACATTCCATGGCTATTTGTCAATAACAAGTGTAACCACATGAAAAAAAATCTGATGTGTTATACTTACATGACTTTCTCTACTCTTGTACAAACTATTTTTACAAATGTTTATTCTCCATATGGTTCATGTTAATCGAGATATTGAGATGTTAATCTTATTGCTAATTTTCTTGTAGATGCAAGGGGAATTGGTAGGCTTTAAGTGTTAGTCAAATATTTTAAGAGCTGATTGCTATGTGGAGTATTCCATTCTCTTTGCATTACTAGGACAAAAAAAAAATGAATAACGAATTCTGATTTGAGAAAAAGTATAAGTATTGGAAAATTTAAGGGAATAACAAACAATATCTCGAAAGTGGTTCACTCAACAAAAAAAATGTATATGACATAAATTGTGTATTTTAACACGATCTACATTTTTTGTGTAGTAAAATTTTGTCTATCTCTTATGGTTTACCAGTTATGCAAAAGGCGTTCACAATTAAAATACTTTCGGAGACATTCCCAGAAAATTCGAAATATACATTTCATTTTTCATGAAAATATCTTAAACATATGATATTTTAATCAAAATCATTAGACACATTTTTGAGAAAATTAAAATTTTCAAAAATGTTCCATGTAAAGGGTAATCTGGTGTGGGGGGATTTTCTTGAAAACCTACGTGTCGCATCTCTGGAAGATACTGGACCTAAATACCAAGTTTGGTGTTTATCTGACTGTTCGTTTCTGAGTTATGCTGTTCACAGACAGACACATAAACACACACATGTACATGTTTCCAAAAATGCTTTTTTTTTGGATTCAGGGGGCCTCAAAACAGTGAGATCCCGGTATCAAATTTTTGGGTGGAATACAATACTTCCCTTACTTACTATACATAGTAGAGAAAGTAAAAATGACTGCTGTAACTCAATAACAACGGCAGCTATCACATGTTGAAAGACCCTTTATGTTCTTTTTGCCGATTTTGTTAAGGTTTTTGATATAAGTGGAGATGCATTGATATATAAACTGAGATGCAAGGAGTCAGTGAGAAAGTTGCTTGAGTGTTACGAAAAAGTGCGATGGAATCAAGTTTATTGCAGGAAGGGAAAGAAATAGAACAACAGATTACACTGGCAAAATTTAAGATTCAGGCAAGGTTGTAAATTGAGTGATTTTTTTCAGCTGTTTATAGATGGTGTTGTAGGTAGGATAAAAAGAGTAACTACCATTGCCCAGTTACTGAAAAGAAAGAAATTCCAGGTTTGCGTTTTGCAGCTGATCTGATTGTGGGAGCCATAACTATGGTAGTGCTTCAGCATGCTATTAATGAAATGACAAGATTTGTGATGAATATGGTCTAAAGATAAATTGCAAGATATTAAAGGTAACAGTTATTAAAAGGGGAGTAAAATTAAGAGATGAAGGATGGTATATAAATGGGGAACAGATGGAGGTAGTAAAAGAATTGGATTATTTGGGTATAAGTTTTCCAGGTAATGGAAGCTGGGAGGCACAGGCACAGGCACAGGCTAAAGGTGCCCTAGTGAAAGGAAAATTAGTCATAGTCATACAGAATGATTAGATTATCAATGAGATAGTTAGAAAGACTATATGAGTCATTCCATATCAAGTCATCATATCTGTTTGAAATTTTTGTATGCATTTTGTGCTTTGAAATAGCGTACACATATTTCTTTTTTGGTCCCTGCTTCAGTGTTTTGCATACCAGCCAATCAGAATTTTTGAAAAAGTGGGTGCTCTCCCATATGCTATTGCTTTTATATCTTGTTCAAATTCTCATGTAAAGTCCATGTTGCACTCATTTTAAAGCCTATGGAATCTATTTTAAACATATTGAAGTAGGAAATGTTTTTGTGCGTAATAAATTATGTATAACTGCCCCGCGTATGGTAGCCAATTTGAAGAAGTAAATGTTCTTCAGTTGTTATTTGGTTCACGTAATAAATTACATATTTTACTTTATCTGCTCTGCAATTGGGAGCCAACTTGTAGTAGTTGTTTTCTTCTACTGTTGTTGTTAGCTACATGCTTGGAAGCCAACTTGAAGATGATTTGCTGCTGTTGTTGCATAATATATATTTACGTAAACTTGAATTGTTTTATGTAGTTTGTAACACGCTTTGGGTGTCAGTTTGAATTTGATGCTTACGTAATATTACTGTTTGAATTTGCCTCAGCTGCATCAGTCTTATTTTAGAGTCATGTATCTTGGGTAGGGCGCGGTATGACAATTATTGTAGACATCACAGAATTAAACTTTTAAATTAACTTCTTTATTTTAAATTCTTACACATATTTATACAGCACTACACTTTTTAAAGAACTGTGAGAAACTTTTATACATTCACTTAGCGCATATATCTGTTTTTACTAATCACCCGTAGAGAACACATTTTCCCATCTATACTCTATCAAGTCTTGACCAGCAACTGAATAACTCTCAACAGTCAAAATCCATAGGCTTGGTATTGCAAGTCTCTGATTGGCTAATTCTAGTCCAATAGATCATCTGCATTTAACTTAAAACTTTTCTTTGCTGTTGATTGGCTAATTTAAAAGTGTTACAGGATTTACGTCATCGCGGCTCTAATCATGACCAGTACATTCCAAACTCTAAACGCATTATTGCCACAAGATTATCTCATTATTACTCATTGTTAGCAATCTAAAACTTATTATTCTCACAGCTCTTGTATTATTAGAGTATGTAATGTATTCACATAACATAAATAAAATATGTTTACAATAAAAATGAGCATTTGCAGTGACTGTTACATACAATTTAAATAATTATTACATACATATTGTTTCAAGGTGGGCTGTTATTGAAATTACTCATTATAAAAATACAATTGAAATTATCCAGGTATTAAATTACTGCCTCAATATACTAGCTATAATAAATCTGATTCAACAAATTAGAAACAGAAATTTGAATTTTTATTTTGTGTTATATATTGACAACCTAAAGATATTTTTAAATACAGATATATTCTCTGTTTAGTAGTATATCCATGTGCAAAGATTCCAGAGGCATTCATACAAATATATCTATAAGAAAATATTTTCTCAGTCAATTATCCTCATGATAATGTAGCACAGCAGCTTCCGCCTGGGTTGTGAGAGCGCAGCGGATGGTGTGACTACTCACAGCTGTTATGAGTTACCCAACATTATTCTTCTGAATCACTTCCACATTTAAAATACAAACACACCCTTATCACAGCAAACCAGATTAGGCATTTCCTTCAACAGCATACAAGTCCAGAATATTTAGTTTGTGGAGAGACCACAATCTTTGTCTTTTGTGTGTAGTTGTGAATATTCATGAAATATTTAATAACCAGTACCTGTACTGCTACAAAACAGTAATATATTTGCTTTAACCCCTTCAAAATTAGCAAACACATGTTCAAGAGAAAAAGGAATCTGCTATAAGTGACACTTACAAGCTTTTGAAACTGAAAATGAAGGATGTATAGCTGTCCCCACAACTAAAGAGGGTATACCTCAACAATTGTGTAAGAGTTTTTCAAATTCCAGATATGAGTGACAGCAAGAGTGACATTTGTGAATCTAATTTTGCTGGGCCAGTACCCCATGACATCTGGGTACGTCAAGTAAATGAAAGTACCTCAGAAATTGATAACTCACCTTCACATCGGAGTAGTGATGCGAATGAGATCAAGGAAACTGTAAATGTTTCAAATCTCAGTACTAATTTAGTATTAGTCATAGGCAAAGCACCCATAAAGAAAAGAAAACTTTCTCAAAAAGTATCCGTCCCAGAAGTTACAAAACATAACAGAAAAACTTAAAAAGGTATTTAATGTTGAAGGTGAATCGGCCCCAGAAGAAAAAATGTGATGTGTTACACTCACAGGACTTTCTCTACTATTGTACAAACTATTTTTACAAACACTTATTCTCCATATGCTTCGTGTTAATCGAGATGTTAATCATATTGCTAATTTTCTTGTAGATGCAAGGGGAATTGGTAGGCTTTAAGCGATAGTCAAATATTTTAAGAGCTGGTTGCTATGTGGAGTATTCCATTCTCTTTGTATTACCAGGACAAAAAAAATGAATAACAAATTTGAGAAAAAGTATAAGTATTGGAAAATTTAAGGGAATAACAAGGAATATCTCGAAAATGGTTCATTCAACAAAAAAAATGTATATGACCTAAATTTTGTATTTTTACGCAATCTACATTTTTTGTGTAGTAAAATTTTGTCTATCTCTTATGGTTTACTAGTTATGCAAAAGTCGTTTACAATGAAGAATACTTTTGGAGACATTCCCAGAAAATTTGGGATATACATTTCATTTGTCATGAATCTATCTTAAACATATGATATTTTAATCAAAATCATTAGAGCCATTTTTGAGAAAATTAAAATTTTCGAAAAATGTTCCATGTAAAGGGTAATCTGGGGTGGGGGATTTTCTTGAAAACCTTTGTGTCGCATCTCTGGAAGATACTGAACCTAAATACCAAGTTTGGTGTTTATCCGACTGTTTGTTTCTGAATTATGCTGTTCACACAGACACACACATGGACATGTTTCCAAAAATATTTTTTTAGGATTCAGGGGGTGTGAAAACATGTATTTCCGGTGAAATCTCTGTATCAAATTTTTTGTTGGAATACAATACTTCCCCTACTTACTATACGTAGTAGAGAAAGTAAAAAAGGATTCAGAGATAATTCAGAAGCTGATTGATTTCTTAGCAGAGTTGACTGGAACTTAAAAAAACCTCAGATTTTGATATTTTCAAAAGCTAGTCATAGAACCAAATTAAGGGACATTTTGGAATAATGCTTTGAAACACATGATAAAGGTAGCAAAAACATTAGCTTCAGAGAGAGGCTTCTGAAACCAAAACTGGTAAACCGCTAAAATATTTGTGGTGGAAAAAGTATTATTTTACATTTTAACATTATGGTAGGAAAAAAGAATAATAATTCCATTAAAGAAGGAGGGCAGAAACTTCAGAAACAGAAGAGATTGATTTTGTGGACTAAAGGAAACCTTCTGAAGTTTTAAAGATAAATATATCCTGATACAAAGTAGGTTTCAAAATTTACTCAACTGAGACGTATACTGTGTAGGTATACTTTTAGACACTCGAAGTACTCATTTTGCCTGTGTGTGCGCTCATCATGAAAATGTGAAGCTGATGCTTGATAGAATGAAGAATTTCTATCTTACTTCAGATTCAGGTTTTGTTTTGTGTAATTATAAAGACTGTCTCTCTCAAGTAATCTGCAACGCCCATCACCAGAATGTTATTTAAGGAAATGTGTTAACTCTCCAGTGAGTGAAAACTTGGTCAATAATATTTGAATCATTTTTAAAGGAAAAAACAGTGGGTAATGTGGTTTGCACAAATTTAAAAGTATCATAATCACCTTTTGAAGCCCTTCTGGAAAAATTGTCATATCTTTTAACTCATACCTTTGTAGCTCAACAACAGTCTGCATTTTTATGTGAATGGAAAAAAAGTTTGAAGCATGAAGAATGTATTGTAATTTGTGATTTTTTTTTAAACTATGCCTTTATTATACAAAATTCCATTCAGGTGGTACATTGGAACAATAACCAGGCAACAGTCCAACTATTTGTAATTTACTTAAAGAAAACAATAGCTTAAAACAAAAAATTATATTGCCGTATCGGAAAGTTTAAAATTTAATACAAATGCTGTTCATCTGTTCCAACAACAGTTAACAAATATTTTAAGAAGGAAATAAACGATACAGAGAAAGTAATTTACTTTTCCTATAGCACTGGTGCTCAATACAAGAACAAAAACAAGCTTGTAAACGCATGTTTTCATGAAGATTTTGGAGTTAGTGCCGACTGGCATTTCCTCACAGTAGGCTTTGTGTTATATGGGGGCACTACTAAACATCTAGCAGTGAAAGCCAGTCTACAGCCAGAGCAAGATCCCATCACAACATCTCAAATTATCTACTGGGCACAGAATCACACCACCAACATTACATTTTAATTTATTTATTGTTAATCAGCACAAATAAGAGAGAGATATTTTGGACTTAAGATATGAAAACTGAAAACCAATAACAGGCATGTTAAAGCTTCATTGTTTCATACCATTATCAATATCTGAAACTGTATTCATTTCAAAGTGAAAGAGAAAAGGTTTCTGTTTAAACAAATCCTACTAGTTGAGATTTAGGCTTATAGATTATTACAAAGCTGAAGTTCTACAAGACCGCAGCAAATCTTGGATAACAAAAGAAAAGGAGAAAAGTAAAATTAAATCGTTGGAAATGAGATTTTTTACGGAGAACAAAAGGATGCACTAGATTAGACTTACACACGTGCGCGCGCGCACACACACACACACACACAGAGTTTTTGTGACAACAGAGTATATGGAGAAGTTAAGAAAAAATTAAACACATGATGGGGAATTTTTCTTACAAATCATTCAGTTTAATGTGGAATGACTCATAAAACAGTAGTGGAAGCAAAGATGAAGTATGACATGAAAACTGGGGAATGACAAAAGGGTGGCAAAAATTGACATTACACATAATGTTTTGTAGAGAGGGTGTGGGCTTCCAAAAAGTTCACTTGGAGTACATTTGGCTGAAATGGAAGAGTGGAGAGGAAGGATTGAGGTGAAATTTGACAGGAGGATTCAATATGTGTGGGAAACCACAGGACATTTACCACTGCCTAATGTAATATGAAATGCTATAAAGGTGGAGGGATAGTACAGTGGAATCTCGTTAGCACATTCCTCATTAACACGTTTTTCCGTTTATCACGTTGAATTATAAAAGTCCCAGTACCAAATCACCAAATGTAATAAATAACGTTTGCTTAGTGCATTTTCCCGATCCCGTTTACCACGTTTGAAGTTTGATGTCCTCATTCTCTGTTTTGGCCAATCCTTGATCAGTCCAGTGGGAGTAGGCACTTAACACGTTCAAAGTTTGACATCCTCCATTTGCTACTTTGGTCAATCCTTGATCACGGGGTGGATACCGGCATCCAATCACATACATGTATGTAAATATTTATGTGACACGATTTATGTGGGCGGGATAGAGAATGCTTTACCTGGCGTGGTAAACGCCAACGATAGTTTCTACTGTTGAGTGTTGACCAAACATATGTAGATTGTATTTCAACTTTTCATTTGCAATGAAAAAAAGAAAGCATAGTAAATAACCAACATTGAAAAACTGAAAATCCTTGAAGTATACCACAATCCAAATATGAAACATGTGGATATAATGCGGAAGTTAAACATTCCTGTCAACCTTAAACACGATTGTTAGCAAACCTAAATTGATTGAAACTCTTTTAAAGAAGGGAAAAATGCTAAAACAAAACTTTCCTCTTGGAAAATAGGATCAGAAAAGGATTGGAACGAAATTTGTTGCATGGAAACACCTGTATTCAAATCGTATTGAATACGCCAGAGTTACTATTGTCTACTGTACTCGTAACACAATGCACGCACATAATTTTGTTTTCTTTTTTTAGCGGAAATTGTTATCATATGTGTAATAAAACACACAGCAAAGCCACTATTGTTGCTGCCATAATTTGCAATTTATTTTCTTAAAAACATTCATAACCTCAAAAATCCAAGTTGACCAACGTAAAAGCTTGAATTATTTATTCTCAGGTTTTGTGTATCCAAATCCATTTGAACACATATTGAATTTAACATGGAAACACGGATCGTATTCAGTATAAAATTGTACTTGAAATCTATTTCATCTGCCCATGGAGACATAGTAATTATTAGGTTTTATTACATAACTATGTTCTTAAATTGCAGATTTTGTATTTTCGTTAACACATTTTCCCGCCTATGACGTCCAAATCCTTAGGTCCCTGCAAAAACGTACTAACAATATTCTACTGCATTTGGAATGAGAAATAGAATAATACACAAAAGAAGTAATAGCAATTAAAATGTTAGTGGATAATAGGGGAGAAGAAATTCATAGGATGGGAGAATTTTTAGGAAGGATGGGGTATAAATGGTCAAGAAGCTCAAAGAAGGAGGGAGGAAGAGAGAGAAGACAACAACAACAACAATAATAATAATAATAATAATAATAATAATAATAATGGTAATTAGTTGTAAATGCTCTGTATTATACCTACAACCTTACTTTAAAGTAAGGAACCTAATTTACAAAGTGTTAGACTCGTAAGCGTGTATTATTTATCAAGAATGTAATTTATGTAAAGAAGAAAAGGGAAATAAATATAAAATATATATAAAAACATTCATAATGAAGAGGTCTTCTCAGGCTATTCACAGAAAATTCAAGATCGACATTTTCTTTGTCATGCAAATATCTTTAACATGTAGTATTTCATTAAAAATCGTTACAGCCATTTTTGAGAACATCTTTCTCATGTAAAGGGTAGTTTATGATGGTTAGATGTTTTTGAAAAATCTTCCTGCCACATCCTTAGAAGATACTGAACTTATATCCATGTTCGGTATTCAACCAACTTTTAATTTTATAGTTACACTGTTCATATGCAGACCTTTTCCTAAAAATGCTGTTTTTTATTTCAGGAAGCTTCAAAACCTGTATTTTGGGGTGGTCTCATTGTGAGATTTTTGGATGGATTGCAATACTTTTTCTACATAGTATAGGTAACTAGTAAAGAAAGTAAAAAGTATAAAGTGTTTGAAAATTCCAGCCAATATAGAAGAAATATCTTGGAAATGGCTAATGCCATTAAACAAAATCTGATGTGTTGCACTTACATGAATTTCTTTATTCATTCTTTTATAACTGTTCTTACAAAAACCTTTACTTCTCTTTATTTCTTGTTAATCCAGATTAACTTTTAATTTACATTTAACATTTTGTTGTAGGATACAGTAGGGAAAGTGATAGTCACATTTTTAAAGAGAGTGTTGCTTTCTAATGGCTTTGAAATTCCATGTTCCTTGCATGTCCATGACAAGAAGCGAACATTTAATTCCCAGTTGAGAAAATAAGTATTTGAAAATTTAAACTAATAAAAGTAAATTGAATTTTCTTTTTATGGATGCTCTTTAAATGCTGTCGTCCTTAGCGTCCCATTCCATATTGGGCATAAAAGACTGGTAATTTTGCTCAGCGGCTTCTTTATCAAGCTTAAGGTTCTTTTATGTGCCCTAAATCTACAACATGGGACCACCAGCTATACTTCCCTTCCGAACGAAGCCATGATAAGGACTTTTACACCCAAAAAATCCACCACCCTCCGGCAGGTTTGAACCCGTGACTTTGGTAACTAGAGACTAGCATGGTAACCACTACCAATAACAAAGGATATTTCAGAAATGGTTAACTCCAGAAAAAAAAAATTATATGACATAATTTGTGTGCATTAATGTAATCTACATTTGTTATGTAGTAAGATGATGTCTATATCTTACACTTAACTAATTTTACAAAAGTCATTTACAGTGAAGTGGGCTTAATGGACTATTGGCATAAAATTAAAGATATTCATTTCATTTGTCATGAATATATCTTAAACATACAGTATTTTAACTAAAATCATTGAAGCCATGTTTAGGAAATTGAAATTTTTTAAACAGTTTGTAAATGGTAGTTTAGACAGGGAGGGAAGGCATTTTATTGAAAATGTTTGTGTTGCTTTCTTAGAAGTTTGTGAACTTAAAGTTCAGAGAATTTAAAACTCAAGTATGCTACTTAATTGACTTTATGTTTCTGTTTTGCTTTGACAAATCTACACCTTTATGTACTCAGATTTTGTGCATCTCTCACATTTTATTGTTTGTGCAAATATCTTAAACACATTTTAATCAAATCATTTTAATAAAGATTGTTAAGGCGATTTTTGAGGAGGAAAAACAAAAGACAAACAAATGTCCATGTAATGGGCAGTTTGGATTGGGGATTATCTTGAAAATATTTGTGTAGTACCTTTGGAAGATGTTGAATTTAAATAAATACATATTATCTAAATTTTCTTTTTGAGTTGTGCTGTCATCATATAGCACATACAAAATGCTCTTTTTTGGATTCAAGGGACCTCAAATGGATGGAATGCAATACTACTTTCTCTGCTTACTATAGGTAAGTGGTAGAGAAGGTAATAAGCTTTCATAGCAGTAGTTTGTAGAAGATATACAGAAATAAATGGAACGTGAAAGCTGTGTAAATGTAACACAAGATATTTGAACATTTGACTACCACTTGAGTCTCCTGTATCACTGTTGTAGCTACAACAAAATGAGTAATGAAACTATTTCACATTTATCTCAATTAACATGAAGTAGATCATCATAATTTTATATTTATTGTTATGTAAGACATTTTTTGATTATATGCTTTTAAAAGACATTTGAGATGAGCCAATGGCTGCAGAGAGGGGAGTAGGGATGTGCCAGTAACGGGCACAACTGTAAATAGTATTCCTGTCTCTGACCATACCTTTATTGAGTGTGTGGTTTTAGAAGACCTCCGAGATAAACCAATGACTGTTGAGTGGTGATGGAGTAGTTACAGACACACAACATATCTATATACAGTAGTCCTGTCTCATGACCAGACAGTTTGTTTGCTATTGTTCATGATCTGTTTGTTTATCCACAGAGTAGCTCCATCTAATCCCCTCAGGGGCTCACCTTATGTGAGTACGGGTTTTTGGCGCACCCGGGGGTTCCCGAGCCAATCATCGCCATCTTCATCATTTCACCCCCGTCCGGTCGAGGTGGGTTCGTTCTCGTGACCGGGGGACTCAAGGTAGGCTCTCGTGCGTTCTGTGCATATCATTACACCTTGCCCCTCGCCATCGCTTCTGTCTTCTCTTTTATTTATGCACATTTCACCCCACGCCCATTCATTTACACGTCTCTTTTACTTCTTCGCCGGCCTACCTTGAGTGCGAAACGCCCACACACTTTTAGTTTCTTTTAATCTTTTATGTTAATCCTCCATGGACACAGCCTGACGGATACCCGCGCACTGGGTGCGCAGCTGGGTGAGTGGGTAATGGTGTCATCCCCACCACCCGGGGTCGTCATGTAGGGTTTGTGTTCGTATCCGCTGTTCAACTGCAGTCACGCGGGGGGGCCATTGCATGAGCTGCTGACTTCCGACGGCGATTGGGTCCCTCTGTCTATGTTCTGGGAGGTGTGACCCTGGGGTGAGCTAGGTATAGATAGGCCACTCACCTAAGCCGGGGTAACGCCCGGGAAGTCAGAGCCCGAGGTCGGAGACGGTTGCAATGGTGGAGGATTTTTTTCGCTATGGAGCACCCTTTCTCCATTATAAACAACAAGCGCCGAAAAACTTTAGTAACAGAAGTAGCACCGCCAACAGCTGGTTGTTACTTAGTGATTACCCGTACAGAGGAGGGACAATCATTCGAGAAGGTGAACCCTTTTATCATCCAGAAGGGCATTGACTCAATTGCTGGTACGGTTCTTTCCTGCACTCGGCTTCGTAATGGTTCGTTGTTAGTTCAAAGCAAATCCGAGGCACAAAGTAAGTCCTTGTTGAGCGCCACGCTTCTCCACGGTTATCCTATCCGTGCTGAGAAGCACCGCACCTTGAATTCTTGTAGGGGCGTTGTCACCACGCATAGCCTCGAAGGCATATCGGACGAAGACCTGGTCGAATATCTTGCAGACCAGAGGGTGACAGCGGTTCATCGGGTGCAGGCCAAACGCGACGGCGTATTGGTACCCACTCGTACCCTGTTTCTAACATTTGATGGCGTCGATCTGCCCACGAGCATTTCCGCAGGGTACGAACGGATTTCTGTGAGGCCTTATATTCCTAGACCTCTGTGTTGTTTTAAATGCCAACGTTTTGGGCATACGCAAGTCTCATGTAAGAGTGCCGTTAACATCTGTGCAACATGTAGCCAGCCCTCACATGAAGGTACCTGTTCAACAGCCCCCGTCTGCGTTAATTGTAAAGGGTCTCATTCTGCTTCCTTTGCCGACTGTCCGCGGTACTTGTTGGACGAAAAGGCGATCCAGGAGATTCGGGTAAAGGAAAAACTCTCCTTCGCTGAAGCCCGGAGGCGTTACCATGCGCGCCAACCTTCACTCCTGCGATCTGGCACATTTAGTTCTGTTGTTGCCTCGCCAGTACCACTAGTAGATGCCGAAACTCAGACCTGGACCATGACTGGATTAACCGCCACTACCGTCCAGCCGTCCATTAAAGCTACTGTCACCAAGCCCTATAAACCTGGTCCAAAGTCAATGAAGTCGCAAGCCGCTGAAAAGAAACCCAAGCAGAAACTTCGTAGGGAAGATTTTTTGAAAGACCCTCCGCGTGCGCGCGGTAACAAAAGTTCACCTTCTCCTCCTCGGAGGTCGCTGTCCCAGGAAGGTCCTGGGACAAGCCGCGCTCAGCGGCACCCCTCACCCATCGCCACCCAGAACCGATTCACGGCGCTTAAATCGGTTTCTGGCACTGAGCGCGTAGGCCCTCCCTCCGAGGAAGGTATGGAGTCTGACCAACTCCATACAAAAAGCCCGATCCCAAAGGTTAAGCAAAATATTCTTTTAAGCCGCCCTTCTAAGTAGACAGTTTATCCCTTTTATTCATGGCTATCCTGACCTGGAATATACGTGGTGTACGATCTCATAGGGCGGAACTGCAACTTTTATTGCGTTCCCATTCGCCTATGGTCGTATGTTTGCAGGAGACTAAGCTTCGTCCTCACGATCCTTTTGATCTCCGAGGATATACTCCGGTTCGCTACGACCTTGAACCGGAGGAGGGTACTCCTGCTCATGGAGGTGTCATGTTGTTAGTGCGTAACGACGTTCATTTTCAAACTCTCGCTCTTACGTCCGACTTGCAAGCTGTTGCCATTAGATTGCAGTTACCCGGTTTTTTCTTCTCTGTTTGCTCTGTATATTCACCTCCGTCATCTCCCCTCGCTCCCGCGGACATTCGAGCTCTTCTGTCCGCTCTCCCAACACCATTTCTTCTGTTGGGAGATTTTAATGCCCATCACCCACTGTGGGGTTCGCCAAGGGCTTGTGCGAGGGGAACTCTTCTTTCCGACATTTTTTACCAGTTCAATCTTTCCATCCTCAATACAGGTGCACCTACTTTTATTTCTGATTCTTCTGGTACATTCTCTCACCTGGACCTTGCCATTTGTTCCCTCCAGCTTGCTAGTCGTCTTCAGTGGAACGTCGTCGCTGACACCTACTCCAGCGACCATTACCCTTGCATCGTTTCTCTTCTGTCACACCACGTACAGCATTCCAGAGTACCTACCTGGATATTCACCAAAGCCGACTGGAGCTTGTATTCCATCCTCGTGCGTTTTTACGATCAGCCCTTCGCCGACATTAACCAACTAGTGCAGCACCTTACGTCTACGATTTTCTCTGCCGCCGAACGCGCAATTCCCCGTTCATCCTCTGAACCTCGGCGACCGCCTGTTCCGTGGTGGAACGAGGATTGTCGGGATGCCGTTCGTGCCCGTAGGACTGCACTTAGGGTGTTTCGGCGGCACCCTACACTTGATAATTTGGTGACTTTTAAAAAATCGCGCGCCAGGGCTCGTCGCATTTTTCAGGATAGCAAGAAGGCGTCGTGGGCTCGTTTTGTCGAGTCTTTTAATCGCTTTACGCCTTCATCCGTTGTTTGGGATAAACTTCGTCGCTTCTCAGGTAAAGTGTCGCATTGTACTGTTTCTGGCCTTCAGGTTTCCAATGCCACCATAGTGGATCCGGCTGCCATCGCTAACACTCTGGGTGCTGCCTTTGAGGCGGTTTCCGGTTCAGACCATTATTCCGCCGGCTTTCGCTCTATTAAAGACCGGCTGGATTCTGCATCATATACTTTTCGGTCTGCTAATCATGAATGTTATAACGAACTATTCAGAATGAGGGAGCTGGAGCACGCTCTTCATTGCTCTCGGCACTCCGCTCCTGGGCCGGACGGCATTCATGTCCTGATGTTAAAGAACCTTTCAGCCGACAGTAAACTCTTTCTCTTACAGGTCTATAACCGTATTTGGCAAGACGGCGTTTTTCCTTCCGTTTGGCGCGAAGCCACCATTGTCCCTATACTTAAGCCTGGGAAGGATCGCCAACTACCTTCCAGCTACCGCCCTATCTCCCTCACCAGTTGCATTTGCAAGGTGATGGAGCGCATGATCAACGGGCGGTTGACATGGTGGCTTGAGTCTCAGAAACTTCTAGCGAACGCTCAGTGCGGGTTTCGTCGCAATCGCTCTACCGTCGACCATCTGGTGTCCTTGTCGACGCATATTATGAATGGATTTCTGAGAAAGTGTCAAACCGTGGCTGTTTTTTGACCTGGAGAAAGCTTATGACACATGTTGGAGGGGCGGCATTTTACGTACACTGCACGCATGGAATATCCGCGATCGTCTTCCCATATTTCTTCGGGAGTTTATGACGGACCGTGTGTTTCGTGTACGTGTGGGCTCGGTTTTATCTAGTCGTTTTATTCAAGAGAACGGAGTACCGCAGGGCTCTGTACTTAGTGTCACACTTTTTGCAGTTGCTATCAACCCTATTGTTGATTGTATTCCACCTGGCATTTCATCGTCCCTTTTTGTAGATGATTTTGCAATTTATTGCATTTCACGGCGGACCTGTCTACTCGAACGCCGTCTCCAGAGCTGTATCGACCGTCACTACGCCTGGAGTAACGCCAACGGCTTTAATTTCTCCGCCGAGAAATCCGTCTGCATCAACTTCTGGCGCCGGAAATATTTCCCTCCGCCCTCTCTCCATCTTGGGCCGGAGATGCTTCCGTTTGCAGACGAGGTGAAATTTTTGGGGTTGATTTTTGATAGGAAGTTGTGTTGGACCTCGCACATTTCCTTTTTAAAAGCTAAGTGTGACCGTTCTCTTACTCTTTTACGTGTTTTAAGTTGCACATCCTGGGGAGCTGATCGGACCGTCCTTCTTCGCCTTTATCGCTCTTTGGTCCGATCCAAGCTTGATTTCGGATGTATTGTTTATTCGTCGGCACGTCCATCTGTGTTACGTCGATTGAATGCCATTCACCATCGTGGCATAAGAGTCGCTACAGGGGCCTTTCCAACCAGCCCTGTTCTTAGCCTGTATGCTGAAGCTGCAGAGCCTCCGCTGTCCTTCAGGCGTGAGATGCTCTTGTGCAGCTATGCCTGTCGACTATCCAGCTTGCCTGACCACCCGTCCTTCCCGACATTTTACGAGGATTCGCTTGATCGGCTATATTTAGTTAGCTTCTCTGCATTGCTCCCTCCAGGGGTTCGATTTCGACTGCTACTTCGGCATTTGGACGTTACGCCAGCGCCGGTCCTTACCCGAGGGGAAACGCGTTTTCCTCCATGGTCGCGCGCTGAGGCCCACATCCACCTTGGGCTAACGTCGCTGCCGAAAAATGCGACCCCTGCTTCTGTTCTTAGATCTGCCTTTTTAGAACTACAGGCGCAGTTCGGGGACTGACATTTTATATATACTGATGGGTCTAAGACTGATGTTGGAGTAGGATGTGCCTTTGTTTTTGGTGTACAGAGTTTTACTTTCCGTTTACCTGGACAATGTTCGATTTATACCGCCGAACTTTTTAGTATATACCAATCTGTTTTATACATCCAGCGGCACGACTTACGGCACTGTGTTATTTGTAGCGACTCTCTGAGTGCCCTTCAGGGTATTGACCTGCTGTACGGTTACCACCCTCTCGTACAGTATATACATGACCTGCTCCACTCGCTTGGTGCCTCTGGCATCAGCGTTTCCTTCCTGTGGATTCCAGGTCATGTGGGCATCTCAGGCAACGAGTCTGCCGACGCCGCTGCCAAATCGGCCATTTTATCACCCAGATGTTTTACCTGTGTTGTTCCTTTCTCAGATTTTTATGTTATTTTACGTTACAGTATCCTCTCGCGCTGGCGCGATGAGTGGGCGGCTCTTAGGGGGAAAAGTTGCGGGAGGTTAAACCTCTTCCGTTGCTCTGGGGTACCTCTTCTCGTTCGTGTCGTCGGGAAGAGGTAACTTTAGCTCGCTTACGAATCGGACATTGTCTTTTTAGCCATAGATACTTGCTCAGTGGTGACCCCGCACCACTCTGTGGGCAGTGTGATGCACCCTTAACGGTGCGTCATATTTTAGCAGAGTGTCAACTTTTAGCTCCTTTGCGCGTTCGTGTTGGTCTGCCTGTTGGCCTAGCCAACGTTTTGGCAGACGACGCGCGTGCTGTAGAGTGTCTTTTACGTTTTATCACTGACATTGGATTTACCAGACGCATTTGATGCGCTGAGCGTCTTTGACTGTAATTTTATCTGGTTTTTTAATGGGGCATCTCCTCCCCAGTGGATATTGGCGCTCGTGTCCCTGACATTCTACAGTTCTTGACACGTTGGTTTTACTCTTTTATTGACCATGTTTTTTGTGTGTTGGTATTTGGTATTTGTTGCTTTGTTTTTTACCTTTAGGACTCGTGGGTTTGTGTCCCGTTTTTAATTATGCGGTTTTTTATCAGACTTTTATTTTTGGACAGTGCATTTTATACTTTGTAAGGGCGCTGATGACCTTAGCTGTTTAGCGCCCTTAAACCGCATCTCATCATCATCCATCTGATGCAGCAACAGTTGTGAAATGGATACTAAAATAAAAATCAAAGAAGAGGATCCTCTCAGATGACATAGATTCACATGATGAGAGTTCTTTACCAAGAATGATATAATGTAGACAAACAGTGATGTTATGCTACTGGATGATGGTGATATGGCAATCAAAACAAATTAAATCAGAACTCGTTTTACAGACTTTTGTTCACAGAAAGGGAGGAATGTTTTACCAAACGTTTTATAAAGCATATGATGTCTGAAACTGTTAAATGCAGCAGCAGCTGCAAGATAGATATAAAAGCAGAAGTTGGCTCACACAACGAAGTGTGTTGTAATGAAGGTTAAGAGATACAACAGTGATCATAAAATAGAACAAAATACAAACAAAAGAAGAACCCTGGTGGCTGAGAACAAAGCTTTATCTGTTTGTAATGACATTAAGGTAAGTTTTGTAGAAATTTAGGGAAATTAGATTTTTTTAAACTACACCTGATATAATGCTTGATTTATATAACAAAAAATTAGTAAGGATAAGAGCTTATGAATGAGTACATTGTTTATCAGGTGATGTATTTAAAGGGTTGACAGTAATGGTAGTGTTAGTTATAAATTATAAGATACTTGACATCATACCAAGAATACTCTGTGATATTTTAATATCTGATTATTAGCTGTACTTTCTCCCAACTGTAAAAAAAAATGAAATATATGAGTATCTGAATACTTAGGGAAAGAATGGAGATTGTCAGTTTTACAATTTGCTTAATCCAACTCTCTTTACTATAAATGGAATAGAACATTCTATAGAATATATTGTGTGTAACAATTTTCTCCTGAAAACCTATTTAAAGCGTTTGGTTGATATCATTAACCCTCTGATGGTAACAGGTGAGACATCACCCTAGCGATAGTCTTGCTCTTCTGCGAAGTTTTCTACAATGGCTTTATTTCTTTTGACATGCCTATCCCTTTTTCATTGTTGCCTAAATCAGTTACTGGTCAGTTGTGCTAATAATCAGATGCCTTCAGCCGCTACTTGAGATACAATAATCTTTGTGGTTATAAGTCACCGCTGTTACCAGAATAATCTTTAGGGTTATAAGTCATCCCTTTTATCGTGTGTTAGGTGGAATTTGTTTACTAGCTTTTCAAATATGGAGTAAATAAATTCAGTTTTATTTATGAACACTAACTACTGTGGTCCTTAGCGTCCCATTTTATTTTGGGCGTGAAAGGCCGGTAACTTTGCTCCGAGACCTCTTTTTCAGGCTTGAGGTTCTTTTAAGTGCCATAAATCTACAACGTGAGACCACTGGCTTTGCTTCCCTTATAAAGGAAGCCATGCTAAGGATTTTTAATGCCCGAAAAAATCCATCACCCTCTGCAAGGTTTGAACCTGTGACCTTGGGAACTAGAGGCTAGCATGGTAACCACTACACCTTGGAGGACAACCAAGTATAGAACGTTTAAATGTCAATGACCCAAGGTTTCAGGACTTTGCAAGAAGAGCTTTTGATAGAAGTGAACATACTTATTTTCTAGTGAAGATGATAATTTACAAATAGTGTCTGCACATAATTCTGAGATTGAAGCTGCAATTTCACATATTTGTGATAGGAGGAGGAGGCATCACCTACAAACATGACAAAAGTAAGGATGGATTTTTATGGTATAAAGGACCGCTTTAGAAAGTGAAATTGGAACACTGTGAAAATTCTCAAAGCTGCTATCTTTGCTGAAAACATAAATATGGAGCTAGATGCCCTCAAAATACTCTTAGATGGAAGTATTGTTCAGTTGATTGTAGCTCATACAAATGAGGAAATGACACATATTCTGACTAGAGGTTTGTTGATGATAAAGACAGGGAAGAAATATTTGCGCTAATAGGATTTCTTTATATGTGAGGTAGCAGAAAAAATGTTCATCTAAGCTAGGAAGGAATGTGGTTTGCCTCACCACTGTACAAATGTACTTTGTCTCAAATGGGTTCAAAGTTCTACTAAATTGTCTGAGATTTGACAGTAAGTCTAAGAGATAAAAGGGAAATAAGTTTTGACTTGTTCATAAGCTCTGGACAACTTTTATAACAGTTGCCACCCTAGTTATTCTCCTCAGATGTGTGTAAAAATTGACATGCAGCTTTTAGGATTTCATGACAAATGTCCTTTCACATTTACATTGCTTCAAAACCTGATAAGTGTGTCATCAAAATAATCCAAGCATGTGGTGCCAGAACGTATTGTTCCATATGTAGCAAAGGAGTGTAGAAACACAAACAAAAGTCTGCAAATATACTATGTGAAACTCCACAATTCGTGGTACAGTATTTCAACATCGCTTATAACAACTGGTTCATGTCAGTACCTTTGGTGGGCATGATGCTGAAAGACAATTTGACAGTTGTTGGTACAACGAAAAATAAGGTGAAAATTCCACCAAGTTTCCCAACGAATAGAAGGAAGAAGGTGCTATTTTTGCAACACACATGTCCTTTACTACTAAAAAGCGAAATCTGTAGTATATTTATCTAGTATGCATAGTACTCTGCATGTGAATCAGACCACAAAAAGCTAGAGATTATAGAATTTTATAATATAAGGGTAGGTGTAGATGTGTTTGACTAAATGGTACATTGGTTAAGCATTAGGATTCAAATTTGAGGCACTATCAAAGTTCATAGCGCAGTGTTTATGTTTATGAATGACAATTTTCTCCCATGTGCAAGTTCTAGAGGACATTTTACTTCATTTAACACTTCTAAGTTTGTATCTAGTTTACAGTTGGTATCCCAAAAGTATGCAGCAATATTGATCCTAAAAAGAAAATATAGAAGTAGCTGCTTTTGATTTACCAGAAACCCAGAAAATGATAAAGCTCAATGTGAAAGCATATTAGATAAAATAGCCACACCTGAACATAAACACAAGGAAACAGACAAAGATTAAAATTTTTAAACAGTACACCAGTAGTGTACACAAAGGCAGATAAGGGTAACAAAATAGTGATAATGTATAAAGTGGATTACATCGATAGAATGGAATACATACTAAGAGATTAATATATAGAGATCAATGATAACACTTTTAACCTGGCATTGGGTATTTTTTGGGCATAAAAATCCTTGGCATGGCTTTCTTCAGAAGGGAAGTAAAGTGGATGGTCCCGTGTCATAGATTTATGGCACGCAAAAGAACCTCAAGCCTGATAAAGAGGCCTCTGAGCAAAATTACTAGTCTTTCACGCCCAATATAGAATGAGATGCTAAGGACCCAGTAGTTAAGGAGCGTCCATAAATAAAACTCAGTTATTTTATCTGCCAGGTTTGAACCCATGGCCTTGGGAACTAGAGGCTAGCACGGTAACCACTACACCATGGCGGACCACAAAAAAGTTCTCATCTATAAACATAAACACTGTGTTATGAACTTTGAAAATTTATCAGTGACACGAAGATGACACCATTGCCGCTATTCAATTTACAACTGAAGATGGAAGTCTGAAACATATCTTGTGCAATAAAGTGAAGAAAGTGTGTCCCAAATTCAACTACTAATGCCCAACTTATCAACTGGCCTTAACTGCTGAAAAGCTTTAAAATAGTTTAAAATGGTACATGCATAATGTGTTTCAAGGAATACATGACACTATCCACTTAGTGTGTTTCATAACATTTTGGACCAGACAGTAGTAAATGGTTCATTCTTTTCTTAGTAAAATCACAGCAGAAGATGAAAAGGAAAGATTTATAAAGAATCCTGGATATGAACTTGCTTAAACACACATAAAAGTGTGTTTACAGAATAATTTGCTATGGGAGCTGTCTGAAAATATAACATGGTTTTGGGGAACCAAGAGAATAAAGGGGTCCCAAGATGAAAAACACACATACACAAAATAGCAGAAGCAAGCAAGATGTTAATTGTACTCTACAGATAAAACAGAAAAATGGAAATAGCTTGTGTAAAATGTGGTAGGCCTGATGTAGCGTCCATAGAAAAGTAATATTCAGATCTTGTTTCTCTTAAAGCACAGTGTTTTAATAATTATTAAATTACTGTAAAGGGGTTCTATGTTAATGATAATGTTAATGCTAACAATGGACCAATTCTCACTTTAAAAGTTCTATATTGTTGCCACTAATTGTAAAACAAAACATTGGGGTGATGAGTCTCCCTGTTATCATTGAATGCTGTACTATTCATGTGATTAATGGAGGTTTAGTAACCTGCTTACAATCTGCAGGATACAATCTATAAACTCTAGGGTACTTGTTTACAAGCCCAGTACATGTCAACAACCAGGTTATTGCTGTAGAAGTATCCTGCTTTTCCCTGCAGGTTTAATAATCTGGTTACAATCTGTAGGATACAATCAGTCAACTCGAAGATACTTGTTCACAAGCCCAGTACATGTCAACAACCAGGTTATTGCTGTAGAAGTAGCCAGCTATTCCCTGCAGGTTTAATAATCTGTAGGATACAATCTATCAACTCTAAGATACTTATTTACAAGCCCAGTACATGTCAACAACCAGGTTATTGCTGTAGAAGTAACCAGCTATTCCCTGCAGGTTTAATAATCTGTAGGATACAATCTATCAACTCTAAGATACTTGTTTACAAGCCCAGTACATGTCAACAACCAGGTTATTGCTGTAGAAGTAGCCAGCTATTCCCTGCAGGTTTAATAATCTGTAGGATACAATCTATCAACTCTAAGATACTTGTTTACAAGCCCAGTATATGTCAACAACCAGTACTTTTGGGAAAGAAAAAAAGATGTGTGTGTACATTCACAGACATGTATGTCCCTGAGAAGGATGTAGTGAGAATAGGATAACAACGAGAAAAGAAACAAAAGGTTGGATAAGTACCAAACTGTACTTAAATGCAGTTTCTTTAGAGTTTACAAGATGATTTTCAGGAAAATCATCCTACCCTAAACTACCCTTTATATATAAAATTGTTGACTTCTGTTTTTTCCAAAATGGCTTTAACTATTTTGATGCTATAACATTGAATTTTTAGTCTGAATTTACCTCCCTATATGTTTAACATACTACCATGACATATGTATGTATATTTAGGATTGTTTTGGGAATAGCATATAAAAGTCTTTACTTGATTAAATTCTGTATCTAAAAAAAAACCCCTTAAAATGGATAAAAATGTAATTAAGGTAAAGTTGTGGAGCTTGTCCAAATACACGATTTGTCTCATTTTGTTCATATGTTAGCTGTTTCCCAAATATCCATGTGCACGTTTAATGTTTTCCTAATGGGCATGATTAAAAGTTTGCAATACTTGTTTTCCCCCCTTTTATTTCAGTCACAGGAGTTTGTTAACATGAATAAACATTGGAATGCTGCTTTCACATGTAACTAAAGCACTTTCTATTTAACCCTCTTAGCGCCAGAGCCGATCTGATCGGCTTTCTGAAACCAGCTGTAGAGAGCCAGATGCCTGCCTCTTTTTACTTTCTCTACTACGTATAGTAAGTAGGGGAAGTATTGCATTCCACCCAAAAATTCGATACCGAGATTTCACCGGAAATACATGTTTTGAGACCTCCTGAATCCAAAAAAAGCATTTTTGGAAACATGTCCGTGTGTGTGTCTGTGTGTGTGTCTGTGTGTCTGTGTGTGTGTGTGTGTCTGTGTGTGTGTGTGTCTGTGTGTGTGTGTGTCTGTGAACAGCATAACTCAAAAACGAACAGTCGGATAAGCACCAAACTTGGTATTTAGGTTCAGTATCTTCCAGAGATGCGACACGAAGGTTTTCAAGAAAATCCCCCCCACCCCAGACTACCCTTTATATGGAAGATTTTTCGAAAATTTTAATTTTCTCAAAAATGGCTCTAACGATTTTGATTAAAATATCATATGTTTAAGATAATGTCATGAGAAATGAAATGTATATCTCGAATTTTCTGGGAATGTCTCCAAAAGTATTCTTCATTGTGAACGACTTTTGCATAACTGGTAAACCATAAGAGATAGACAAAATTTTACTACACAAAAAATGTAGATCGCGTTAAAATACACAACTTATGTCATATACATTTCTTTTGTTGAGTGAACCGTTTTCGAGATATTGCTTGTTATTTCCTTAAATTTTACAATACTTATACTTTTTCTCACATTCGTTATTCATTTTTTTATGTCCTGGACATGCAAAGAGAATGGAATGCGCCACATAGCAACCAGCGTTAAAATATTTGACTATCGCTTAAAAGCTACCATATTTCCCTTGCATCTACAAGAAAATTACCAATAAGATTGACATCTCGATATCTCGATTAACATGAACCATATGGAGAATAAGCGTTTGTAAAATTAGATTGTACAAGAGTAGAGAAAGTCATGTGAGTGTAACACATCAGATTCTTATCAGTGTAAAGTGCCAAGGGTTTTAGGCGGAAAAATCACTGTTGCAATAAACTGCTTATAACTCGCAAGATGTGATTGTCAACGCTCGGAAACTTATTTCATATTAATGTCCACGTTATGTAACATAAGTTTATAACATAGACACGATAACTCCATGACAGTCCAAATTAGCTCCAAATATAAGATTTTTATGAGAATCAAATTATTTTTGTACTTTAAATTTAAAAAATCCGGGTTCAAAATGCACATAAGATTAATAAAAATATATAAATTTAAAGATTGACATTGTGTGAACATGAGACATACATAAGGAGAGACGGTTTTTAAATCATATTAACATTTTAGATCATAAAACAATAAAGTGTAAAAGTGTAAACAATGCAGAATTTTCTGGTACACACCGAAATCTTGAAATGAAGGATAGTATCCTTTTAGAGCCAAAGTGTGTTTTGTAAAGTCTTCTGTTGAAATTGTAGCATTACGAATTGTCCCCGTACTTTCTTATATTGAAGGCACCAATAAACACTAAATATTAATTATACAAATTAATGAAGTTGGACTGAATTAGTATGGTATGTGGCATATAAAATAGAAAATGTGTCTTCAGCAGATTTAAATTATATACGAGTCTATGCACATAAATGTTTAAAAAAACACTTCAAATTTATTTTTAACACTTATGTAGGGTTGCACAATTTCGTATGCAATCCTTTGTCACACTTGACTCATACAGTTCTCGATCATCGTCTTTGTTCTGAAGTATGACACACAATGCACTGTTTTCCTTTTATCCAGGTAGCAATTTCAAACCACCACCGGTCTATTGTCATCGGCAAGGGTCAGTAATGTTGAATAAATATTACTTCGAGCAGATAACCACTCTTCACTTATGAGTTAATAATGGAAGCGTAAAACTGTAGCCGACTCATTTTTATTCCATTGCACTTTCAAGATATAGCAGATAAGCATTTAGCACCATTCTTGAAATAATGTTAAATGCAATCTTTTTCCAATATTTCCGAGTTCTGCATTCATCTAAATAAAAATACAGCATCATGTCATTATCATCTATTCCCCCTATATAGCAATTGTATTCCAAGATTACGTCAGGCTTCGTTTTAGGCTCATTTGTATTTCTACCTCTGGGAGTCATGTTAGATTCTTTTGCAGTTCCGTAGGTTGAAAAAAGTATTACCTGATTCTTTTGGGATTTTTTTGCTTAGATGCTATAAGTAACAAAGGCCTTTGCATGAACTATTTGTTTGATGTTGTTTTAAATTTATTTTTAGCAGCAGTCGGGGTTCCCTTTTCTGTTACGCCTAATTATGCCAGTGAAAAACGTTCCTGCCAAATATAGATATTTGGCGAGAGGAATAGGTGTAAAATAGTTATCTATGTATGTATGATGCCCTTTCATGAGATAATTGCCTATTGAAAGTAGTTTGTTAACTACTGTGTATGCTAAGCCATTGGTTTTTATAGCTCTGTTTGTTCTCAGAAGATTTTGCATCCCTATAATACCTAAACAGTATTTGCTGACCGCATCACATTTCATCCAGAATTTTATTCCCCATTTATGATGGTGTTTGTTTGGCATGAGCTGAGTGTGACTTTTGGTTCCCACTAATCTTTCATCAATTGACAGTCGAGGAGTGTAATGATGCCGAAATATGCATTTGCGTGTTCCAAAATGGGCTGGAATCTAGCACACAGGTCATAATTTGGAGAACCAGGAGGAGAAAGCTTGGTGTTATCCGTCAAATGAAAAAAATTCAAAAGAAGTTGAAATCTGTTCCTAGAAAACATTTTTCCAAACCAAGGAGTATGGAAAATGTCTTTGGTACTCCAGTACGAAAACACGGTTGGTTTTTTCACAAGCCCCATGTTCAAAATAGCTGCAATGAAGGCCCTTATCTCCTGCTGTTCAGTTGTACTTAGCTTGGATCTTGTTCTTGAACTCGGTGAGAGATCTCTTGCCGCAATCATTTGCATAACAATTTGTTTCGGCAACAACGAGCTTCAGGAATGTAATGGTGAAAAACAGATTGAAGTAAAGTATAGGTGAAGAATCAGGGTTAGGGGCATGCTTTGGTCCAGGAATTCCATAAAAGAGAATGTAGGTAAGGGGGCGTGGTTAGTATCATTAGGATAAACTTCAGTGAAGGTTTCCTGCGGAATATCATTTTCCTTATTGTTGCCGTCATCAATAGAATCCTCTTTGGATTCTGAATCAACTCCATTATCAAGTACGTTGTCTTCTCCAAAGGAAGTGCTCAATTTCCTCTTCTTTTGCAGTGAAAAACCAGGGGCCGTGCCTGGGATGATACCATTAGAAGAATCGATTTTGCTATCACTATCCAATAATAGTTCACCTGCATTAACTTCACAATTATTGAAATACTCTAACAACTTGTCTTCCTCTATGCTTGGTTTGAAAAAATCATGAGAAGCACTTGCCATGTTTCACTACTACAGCACAACAGACTATTGTAAACTGAGGGGTTGTTTGTTGTCGTGAAAGCCAAATATACCATTACAAACCTTCCCGTCAAAGGACAAAAGATGTACCTTCCAAGGATTTGCATTCCATCGCTATGGGATGTCACAGAAGTATGTTAACCATGTTAAGTTTTCGTAAGCCAATCTCCTCGGTGCTGGCACTAAAGCGGGTGGATTTTAAAAGCTGATCTGCTTGTATCTGGCACTTTAACGGAGGGCCGCCGCTCTACCGCTTGGCACCAAGAGGGTTAGTTTGAAGTTATTCTTGGGAAAGAACACTGCAACATGTGAATGAAAAAATAAGACCTCAATCACATTGCAACCTTAGGCATAATACAAAATTGACAGATGTGGATCAGTAAATTGCACTTGAAAATCTTGTTAGTATATCTCAAGTTTCAAATGGAATAACATAATCAGTAACAACCAATCTGCTAATTGTTCCATTGTTTATAAATAAACAGGACATAAAAAGTGTTGAACAAAGCAAACAGATCAGTATCTACCATGGCATGATCAAGTGGAAGAGCACCATGATTCTACAGTGAATGGCATAACATTTCTCATCGTTCATAAAAGTGACAATGCTTCAAGAAAGAAATACAGAGTTCTTCCTCTATGCATGCAATGCTAGAATTAATTTTGGAGTTTGCAATTCCTTGCATTATGTAGCACCTTACATGATTGTGAATGTTTCTATTAAATAACATGAAGCAAAATCTTGCATTCATGCTGCATCTGCTGCTACTTTTCGTTTTGAATTGGGATTAACTCTGTGTATGAATTCTAATATATGTGAATTTGTCATTAGTAGAACTCATGTGAATGGATCATGAGATTTTCCTTAATACTGGACCAATTGAATCTTAGATTCTTATTTACCTTTACTAAACATTCCTCTTGCTAGTTCTGTGTTCTTTAAACCAAACTATTTATTTGGATGTAAATACTTTTCTATTGTGTTTCCTTTCTCCCCATTGGATGACATAATGTCAAATCTTTGTTTTCACAAACTGCTAATACAATATACCACTTCGAAAATAACGAACACCTGGTACATAAAAGATAATTACACAGAACATTTAACTAATGCTGTATAGATTGCAGAAACTGTATGTTTGCATTGTTCTGTTACAGGATGGGAACTTCACTGCAGTAAAATCCCAAGGTAAGACTTGACTTTTAGCTAATGTTTCAGTGCGAAACTTCTTAGTTCCTGTGCTAAATTTTTCTTTACTGGTGCTTCTCTGTTTATACTAATATAAAGAGAGTAAACTTGTATGTTGCATCGGTGTATGTGTTAGGGTAATCTCAACAACCACTGAACCAGTTATGATAGTACTTTCACCATTGAAAAGTTGCATTCTTTCTAATGGATTTGAGCAATAAAAGTGCCTTAGTTATGATAGAACTTTCACCATTGAAAAGTCGCATTCTTTCTAATGGACTTGAGCAATAAAAGCGCCTTGTAATTTAAGTTCATAAATTATTGGAAGAGCCTGGGGAATGCGCTGTCATACAGGCTAGTATGTATTAAGTTAAAACAAATAAATAAAATTACTAGAAGACAAAAGGATTTACAAAGTTTTTATTGAGAATGCCATGGAGTAGAAAATAATTACTTCACAAAGAATGCGTGTAGAAAAAAAACCCGGTTAGTTACTGTGCAGAGTATGCATGTAAAAACGAGAGCCAGTTAAATTTTATTCCAATGGCCATGATGCACCACTTAATAGAACAAGACAGAGCTTAAAAAGCAACAATCGACCCTGTTTATAATTGTATGAATTGCATGTTTTCTTTCTTTAAATGTCTTTTATCAAATCCTGCAGATGCATGTGTTATGAAACAGTGCCAAAACCTCTCAATAAGCTTTAATCTAATTCTGTAGACGTAAACAATGAACTTTCTGATTGCCAAAACCTAATAATCCTTTGTAAGTTACTTCGGTTGCATTTTATGCTGCAATCAACTTCATTACCAATGTATACTGACTGTATATATACAGGGAGAAAATTGTGTCCAGTTTAGTATTCATAATTACTCAACTGATATCTTATTGTGACAAGAATACCGATTAACTTGTAGCAACTTTATTTATTATGTGAAATCAGCTACAAGCCTTGCTTTGCAGCTCTGACTTACAAATTCCTTGTAATTAATGACTTGCCTTTATTTTGTGGAATTAATTGTTCTTATTGACCTAATAGTGGTTGCAACTATAAAGCCTGGGACTTAAAGTACTTACAATGAATGTAAGTCGCCATTGGGGTATGGCATCTCAATATAATTTGAGATCTCCTAGTGGTTTACCGGGAAAAATGCGAATCAGCTGGAGAATTTAATGTCGTGTCGGCATGTTGCCATGGTAGCTCAGTGGTTAGAGCAACCGGACGGAGATCAGGAGATCCGTGGTTCAAATCCCGGCTATGGCATTGAATTTTTCAGTCATCTGATTCTACCTTTCCAACCCTGTCCAACACACGGCTTGTGTGAAAGAACAATTAATTCCATTTTGTAAGAATTGTTTGTAGATGTTATACAAAAATAAGTGATTGTGGATAGAAAAATTCATGCGAATGTATCACAAGGCTTCAGAACATTTGACTATCACATGTTAAACCCAATTTTGTCGTCTGCATGTATTCCTTGAACAGTTTATAAGCCTCACTTAAATGTCTTAGTAATAAACTCTTCTGCTTGTGTACTTTATTTCCATGTTCTCTTATGAAAATCAAATCCTCCTTTCCAGGCATACATCTTCAAACTTTATCATCATTACAGAAACCATGTACATGCTTCACAGTATCATCATCAAGTGATTTCCTTGGATTATTATTTGCGTTTGTGCAGTATGCTGTGTATCTTAATTAGGTTTTTAGTTTTTCTGACCATATAATTCAAAGCACTGAACTACCTTTGTATTCTTATGCAACTTTTTGGTAACTCAGTCATAAGTTGGACCTTTTCATTCATTTTAATAATACTTTTAAATTTCTCTAAGCTGATTTACCATTTCCGACTCAGGAGTGTTTAGCATATTCCTAACTTGATGAAATATGCAACATATCTCTGTGTACTATTTTCATAGCTTTTTTTAAGTTTGGATTTTGGTCATTTCTTTTCAATCAATTTCTTTCTGTTAATGGGAGATGCTCCTGCACATTGCAAGCTGGAATTCAGGTAACCAATGGCTACAACTGAAGCACATGAATCATGTGATTCCTCTATTTCAACTTTGTGTGTTGCACTACAATGAGCTTGTTCATCTGAAGTGCCAGCAGAGTTTCTTAGTTTGTAAAACTTCAACCTGCATTTAGTACTCCCTTTGCCATTAACATTAATATTATGTCATAAATCCATCATCCACTTTTGCACAGTTCGTAAGAGTTTTGTTACATAAGTATGTCTTTGATCACTGATGGATTGCAGCACTGCTTTTGTACGAATATTCATGATGATAAAAAGAAAATGGAATTTCTATTTATGTTAAGTAACTTAGAGTACAGTCACCTTCATGTGTTTGGATCTAGAAAGACACGAGAAAATCAATGTGATAGAAACATATCATTATGAAAGAAACATATTTTTTAGGAAAAATCTAGGATATTATTCATAGCTTTACTTTAGGGAGATAGGCATACTATAGATTTCACACAAATAAAAGCATTTTGTACATTTTAAATCAAAAAGTAAGTAAATTAATCCAACAGTATTTAAAAGACAGTGAACAATAGTCAAGCATTGTCTTTAAAAAGTACAACACCAAGCTGCATTAGCTCTCCATATGCTTTTCATATTATCAACTTGAATGCTTGTCAGTTTTAAGATAAGCACTTTTGGTAAGAATGAAGTATTATCATCTTCCAAAAACTGTCAATGCAGAGCTTATAGTTAAACTTTAATGTGCATGTATAAAGCTTTTATTTAATTGCATAAAACTAGACAGAGTTCGTTTCATATTTGGAGGTTATACAGGGTGAGCCAAAAGACTCCAAACCGCCTGCGCGGTCTTTTTCCTGTCTGCCTCCTCGGCGCTCATTGCCATCTGTTGCTATCAGAAAGGCGCGGATGAAACCATACAATATTTTTAAAACTACTTTTAAAGGCTTTACTTACCAACTTTATGAAAAGAAATGCTCTGTCATTGTCCATACATTTTTGGCACCTCTTTAGGAAACTATCCATCATAGAACTTTTGGGGGAAATTTTCCAAATGATGGCCGATGTCTAATGTTTCTTTGGTAAGAACTGAACACCGCCTTTTAGATTTCTTAGCCTGAACACTTCCTGTGGCCTGAAATTTACTGTAAAGTTCATGGATTGTTGTACAGCCTGGAACTTTTACACCTGGAAATCTTTCTGCAAATCGTAATTTCACTTGGGGGGCTGACCGAGTTAACACATACAAATCATAAGTAAATACACATAAGTAATTATCATATTTCCACACGCCCAGTGCAAAAACACCGCGCAGCTGGTAATATTGTTCATAAAATACTCCTCCGGGGTAACTTAAAACAAAGTGTACAAGACAAATCCATACACCCTGGAAGAATTAAAACAAAATATCCGCCAGGAAAATTCTCAACGTGAACTACGGTGAGTGATGGATAGTTTCCTAAAGAGGTGCCAAAAATGTATGGACAATGATGGTGACGAGTTTCAGCATCTCCTTTTGTAAAGTTGGCAAGTAAAGCCTTTAAAAGTAGTTTTTAAAATGTTGTTTGGTTTTATCCGTGCCTTTCTATGATAGCGTCAGATGGCAATGAACGCCGAGGATGCAGACAGGAAAAACACTGTGCAGACGGTTCGGAGTCTTTTGGCTCACTCTGTACTATTCCATAACATTCTCATTACGTACGTTTTTGAGATTTTTTTATATGTACCATCTTTGAAATTTTGTGCTCAAAAAGTTCACTAAATGACTTACAGATAATGTTATGCTCATAACTGAAGTTATTCAGTATCCTAAAAGTGTTTTGTCTTTAAAAAGTTCAAATAAACACCTCCAGCAGCTCTCTAGCTTTTCTGTTGAGAAGTTACTGAAGTTTAAAGAAATAGTGGAGAACATATGTTTAATAAAAATTTCAAGCTTCATCATGTTACGACATAAAATATACTGGAGTTACTAAGCTAATATTTGTAATTTTTAATATGCAAAACTTTATCTTGGGTTCCCCAAGTTTCTATAAATTCTGAATATGCTGGGTTGTGGGCTGTGTTGATTTGATATGGAATGTCCCTTTTAGAAGACTTGTGAGATGAACCAATGACTGTACAGACTGAGGTGAGGGGTGTGAGAGTGGGGCACTAACAGACACACTTATTACAATTTTCCTGTCTCGTTATTAATTATAGAAAGTTGCGTATACATAGTGCTTAGTTTAGCCAATGATATCAGTCTCTTTCTGCAGTCCATTGCTTGCATAATTCTCCACACCACATGCATATGCAGTCTTGATTTGGCTCATGAAACCTCTTTGTCTTGTAGCATTTGAAGTGGAAACCACACACCCCAAATCTGGTCAGTGAATGCCTCAGAGCGATCCTGAGTTTGTCCACTCTCTGTAGATCGTGGCATCTGTGTGGTAAGTCTTCCCATATTTCATTTTTCTTTGTTTGTAGTTCGGATAAGGTCTTTCCATAGTTGGATGTGTAAGGAGTACCATACTGCATGTAAATGTTCCAGGAATAATGGCTCCCTTGCCAGTTCGTGATAGGGTGAATTTCGAAACTCATAGTACCCTGTTCAGGAAACTGACTTTTACTTTCTCTATCTGATCTTGAGCTTTTAAATGGATCCAAATTATTTCCAGGCCGTAAGACACTGTAGGGAGTATCAATCGAAAGAGTTCCATTGCTGTGTCCAGTGATAACTGCAGTAAATGTTTGAGAATGTTTCTGGTTTTGTCTGGAAAGTTACTCGTAAATAACTAAATTTATTCACTATTACTTTCTCTACTACGTATAGTAAGTAGGGGAAGTATTGTATTCCACCCAAAAATTCGATACCAAGATTTCACCGGAAATACATGTTTTGAGATCCCCTGAATCCAAAAAAAGCATTTTTGGAAACATGTCCGTGTGTGTGTGTCTGTGAACAGCATAACTCAGAAACGAACAGTCGGATAAACACCAAACTTGGTATTTGGGTTCAGTATCTTCCAAGAATGCGACACGAAGGTTTTCAAGAAAATCCCCCAACCCCAGATTACCCTTTACATGGAAGATTTTTCGAAAATTTTAATTTTCTCAAAAATGGCTCTAACGATTTTGTATAAAATATCATATGTTTAAGATATTTTTATGACAAATAAAATGTTTGTCTTGAATTTTCTGAGAATGTCTCCAAAAGTATTCTTCATTGTGAACGACTTTTGCATAACTGGTAAACCATAAGAGATAGACAAAATTTTACTACACAAAAAATGTAGATCGCATTAAAATACACAATTTATGTCATATACTTCTTTTTTGTTGAGTGAACCATTTTCGAGATATTGCTTGTTATTCCCTTAAATTTTTCAATACTTATTTTCTCAAATGGGAATTCGTTATTCATTTTTTGTCTTTGATATGCAAAGGGAATGGTGCTGCACCTAGCAACCAGTTATTTAGAGATATGTATGTGCTTAAAGGCTACTGTATTTCCAAATTGCTCTTGTAAATATATATTCCCCTTACATCTACAAGAAACTTAGCAATAAGATAGAGTCTGCAAATGTTTATCTGGATTAACATGAAGTAGATGGAGAATAAGCATTTGTATAAATAGTTTGTACAAGAGTAGAAAAAGTCATGTGAGTGTAACACATCAGATTTTTTTTAGTTCTTTCTCCTCGGAGATAAAACATTCCTTGTCTACAGTCTGCCTCATCTTCTGAATATCATGGACACTGTTTTACTTTTGCCTATTTCAAGATTATTGCATTTGGACCATTCTGTGAGTTTGTTGAAGTCTTCTTGTAATCTATCACTCTCCTAAAAGATATTACCATATTGTTCACTTAAATTAGCATCCTAGCATTGTTATTGTCGATCTGGGTGACATCGTATGTTGCTATATTAAATAACAGGGGCTAATGGGGTCTCCTTGAAGTATGCAAACTGTCTGGTTCCAGATGGTTATGTTGTCAAATTATTCTCTTCCAGGATGTGTTTTAACAAGCATATGATATATGGTTTCCTATGATTTCCTTGTCTAGAGCTATGGCTCTGTTGATAGAATCAAAGGCTTTGGAGTGATCTATGAAGATTGCATATAGCTTGCCTCTTGATGATGCTATGGCAATATTGATATCTCCTTTTAAGCAACTGGCTGGCAGCTTGTAATGTTGCCCTTCCTGTCTAAAATGTTCATCTGGTATGTAGTGTTCAACTAATTTTCCAAGTCTTTTCATTAATAGCTTCGTCAGTGTCTTTAGAAGCAAGAATTCTATTGCGGTACCCCTGTAAGGGTTAGGGTTGTACATATCGCCTTTGCCTTTGTATAGTACTTTCAGTGATGCTTCTCTATTCTCTACACTTGTCTGGAATTTTTCCCTTCAGTAAGTATTGTTTAAACAGTTGTGCCACCAGCTATTTTTCGTATGTTCATATAGGATTTGGGCTGGACCACCTGTCCTTCCCTTCTCATATTGTTTGTTCTCTTTTAAAGTCTTGAATGGTGCTATGTCCAGTTGACAGGTATTGGCTTCATAGGCAGTACTCCTTGTTTCCTTAGATTGGAGTACTTCAGTAAAATATTTTACCTAGATGTTGATTGTGTGGTGATGAGAAAATTTTGGTTGTTTTGCTCTGAGTATCATAAAGGGTTCTTTTTCGGCCTGCTTTATTAACTCCTCTTCTTTTTGCTGAATTTATTGATCTTTGGCATTTACAATCGTCTCTCTGTACAACTTCTTTTTCTGTGCATACTTCTCCAGTTTTTTTTGTGTTGAAAAGGTCTGTGCAGAGCTTCCATGCTTTCATCTTCTTTGAATAACATACACTATTAAGCCATTGGTTTGCCTTTCTGTTAGCATGTTTTCATTCTGCCACTGCATATTGTAGAGTACCTTCTATTTCTTGTACTGCTGATTTATCTTTCTTTCTTCAAGGAGCCATAGTATAAACGAGATCCTTCTGGTGCAGAAGAAAGGCTTTTGTTGGTCTGTTTGTATGTTTATTTTGGGTGTGGGCTTTCTCTTTTTCTCTTCATTTAAACTCAATATTTCTTCTTCTGGGAGATGTTTGCTTATTATTGTCACTGCGAATTTTTGATGAGACATCTGTCATTCCTATCATATTGCTGAAGAAAAGGTCAATGAAGCTGCTTCCATTTGGTCCTATGCGTGTTATTTTGTTTGTTTTGCTCACAAGTGATAGCCCTTTGATTCAAGGTATTGTAGTACTGTGTATGTCTTGTCATTTGCTGTATCTGTCCTAAGTTAAGATCACCTGCCAGAATTACTGACTTATCACTGTCTACCAGTGTTATGGCCTCACTGATCTCCTGTAAAACATTATATACTTTCCTTTCTTGCTTGAAATATACACAGAGTATGCAGCATAAGCGTGTCTGAATTATTAAAGTATTATCTGTGATGAGTTTGAGCTCATGAGACGTGATACTCCTCCTTTTTGCCGTCCCTTGTCTCCTTGAAAAGCGTGACTGTCTACTACATACAAGTCTAGATCCTGGAACTGATGGTCTGGCAGAAGAAAGGTGTAAGTTAGGATAACATGTATTCCATAAAAATATCTCTGTATGGCTTAAAATTTATGACATTCTTAAGTCCCTCTATGTACCATACTTCTTCTTCTTTATCTGTTTAACCTCCTCTTATGTAGGACTTACAGGTGGGTGCCTGGGGTCAGAGGCCCATCGAGGAGCAGACACTCATGGATCAGACAATATCCAGGATGGGTGATCAGCCCAATGCCTGGTATGGGAGGAAGGAAGTAGATGAAACGAGATGATGGTGAAATGGATGAAAGGAAAGGTGATGATGGAGCAGTTGGTGGAATGAATGGCGGGAGAAACTGGAGAACCCGGAAAAAACCCGCCCAAATGCCGCTTTGTCCACCACAAATCCCACATGCGGGTCCCTGAGTTTGAACCCGGGCCGCCTCGGTGAGAAGCAAGCGGTCTAACCACTCGGCCATGGTGCCGCTATGTACCATACTAAGAATTTTAATTCCTTGTTTCATGATTTGGTTTCGTCCAAAATTCCTTTACCAGTTGTCATATATTTTTGGGACAGCCATTTGTTGTTAAAATTTGAAACAGTGAAACATACACCTTCAGACCAAAAGTGCTCATTTTCTACCTTATCTTTCTATGAGAAAGGGATGGTATTCTTGAATGCTTTATTTGCTCCCCTCAAAAGCAATTATTGATATTCTCTAATTTCTGTCTCCCAATTTTCCTTGAGATAGCTACTGACATCCTCTTGTGTTGTTGTCTCCTTCAGTTTTATTATGTACAGTCAAGCTTTGCATTCTGCCATAGCCAAATTTGCCTTTTTCTTCTTTCCTATGCCTTGTGGTTTTCAGATGAACTGGTCTCTCTCAGTTGTTATTGCATATCTATCCATTGTGAGCAGGTTATCTCTTTGCTTCTTGTACTCAACTGAGTTTTATTTATGGACGCTCTTTAACTGCTGTGGCCCTTACTGTCCCATTCTATATTGGGCATAAAAGACCGATAATTTTGTTCCAAGGTCTCTTTATCAGGCTTGAGGTGTTTTGTGTGCCGTAAATCTATGACATGGGACCACAACCTTTACTTCCCTTCCGAAGGAAGCCATGCTTTTTTGACTGAAAAAAAATTGATCGCCCTCCGCCAGGTTTAAACCCATGACCTTGGGAACTAGAGGCTAGCATGATAACCACTACACCATGAAGGACGAGACTTCTTGAATGAAGATGGCCCTGCTGCATTTTCCCCTGGCATTATGTGTTCCATTTGTTGTAGCTGAGCTTTCAACGCAAGTGTCAATTTTTTCCATAAATGCCTTGCTCATATCCTCCCATCTTTTCTTTCATTTCATCACATGTGTTCTTGTTTACCATTACCATTTGTTTTATTTCTTTCTCTTCTTGCGAGGCTGTGCTCACTCTAAAATCAAATAGCATGTTGCAACAGTTAATACACATCCATTGTAAGTTAACTTTTCCCTTCTACTGCGTAGAATTCTGTGGTAGTTGGAGGGGTACATTCCTTATGCTACCATTGCCTGGAATTTCCATTGTAGCCTACCACATTGGTATCACTATCCACTGTATTTTTGTACTTTGTACATATATCTGCCTCATTATCTGACTGAATAATCTAACATGTTTTTGACTACTTGCTTAAAACCATTACTATTTAGTCTTTTTTTTTTTCTTTCTTAATTCCATGTTATCTCTATGGCTATGAACTCCATTAACGGTTTCCTTTATGACATTAAACCTGCACTCTAACTTCTCGAAGCTAAAATATACGCTTCAGCTGCTTGCCCTTCAACGCTAACACTTCTACATAGTCTAGAAACACTAAAGATAGATGCAGTAAATGCAATGATACTCTATGAGCCTAAGTACTTTAATAATTCACAATTTTTAAATCTAGCACAAGTCACTCTACATGAACAACACTATAACAACAATTCACATTCCGTACATTTATTGAGCACATGTTGTTAGAAGACATGTGAAATATGCCAGTTACTGCAGGAAGGGAATGGGGCTAGTGTGGTAACAGACACACAACACAATTATATACAGTAGTCCTGTCCCATATCCATGCAGTTACTCAGTGTATGATATTATAATACATGTGAGACAAGTCAATGTCTGGGAAAGGGGAGTGGGAGCAAAGCAGCAAAAGAGACACAACTATATACAATAGTCCTGTCTCATGACCATACAAATATTCAGTGTATGGTGTTAGAAGACACGTGAGATGAGCCATTGACCCACAGAAGGTTTAGTGGTTTGGATCAGTAAGACACAACTATATATAGTAGTCCTGTCCTGACCATACAGTTGTTCAATGTATGTGGTTACAGGACACGTGAGATACGCCAACAAGTGCGGAGAGGATATTGGGGGTAAATCAGTGATAGATACAAGTATATACAATAGTCCTGCCTCATGACCATACCATTATTGTACACTTTGCTTGCCATTGTTCTGCTATTCATGATTGTTTGTTTCTCCACAGACTTAGCACCATCAAATACAGCAACAGTTGTGAAATGGATACCAAAATAGAAATCAAAGAAGAGGATCCTCTCTCAGATGACTTAAACACACACAATGAGAGAGAGTTCTTTACCAAAAATGTTACAATGAAAACAGACAGTGACACTGTGCTTCCAGATGATAGTGACATGTCATCCAAAATAGAAATTAAACCAGAGACCTCCTTTCCAAACTTCTCTTTACAGAAAGAATGTTTTACCAAACATATTGTAAAGCAGATTAAGTGTGAAACTATTACGTGCAGCAGCAACAACAACTTTGAGACAGATATCAAAACAGAAATTTGTTCACAGAAAGAGAGAGAATTTCTTCCAGACAGTCATGTAATGAAGGTTGAGAAATACAACAGTGATGATGAAATGGATGACAAAATAGAAATTAAAGAAGAACCTTGGTGGCTGGAAACAGAAACTTCAACTGTTAGTGATTACATTAAGGTAAGTTCTGTAGAAATCTACTGTAGTTTGCATGTTTGTTTATTGTTATATGTGATAAAACATTTGAATTATGGAATAAAAAATTAATGAGGATAAAGATGTTTCTGAATGTGTGCAGTGTTAATCACATGGTGTATTTAAAGGGTCAAAAGTAATGGTGGTGTTAGTTCTTAAAAATATAAGATACTTGAGGGAAGTTTTGTTGAAATCCTCAAAATATTCCTTGATGTATCACGTGATGATCAGCTACACGTTAATAAAACTTGGGGACAAAAAAGAAAAAATACAAAATAAAATCAAAGAGAAATTCTGTCATTTCTAGAATACAGACAGCCCAGTTATAAAGCTTAATGTGTCTCATTTTACCCCATAAGACAGCAATGCCTAAAAATTAAAAAAGATCAGTCTAATTTGCAGTAAATGAACTATGGTGAAACTGGCTATAAGTATGTAGAATCTCAAAATTGCTGACTTTAAAATGTGTTGAAATCTTTTATAACATGTGTCCTGTGGGAAGAACGCAACTAATTGTTGAAGTCATAAAAATCTTTTTCTCAGTTTATAATATTCAGTATCATATAATATCATTATCTGCGAGTATATGAATACTTACAAAAAGAAGGAACATTGTCACTTTTACAGTCCTGGCTATCCTAACTCTTTTTGCTAAAAATGGAATAGAATGTTCTATAGAATATATTCAAATATAACGGGATTGTGAAGAAAGCTATTCTTATACAAAGCTATTTGAATTTCCTGTTTTTTGTTATCACTATTAATATAAAGACGTAAAATTTGTATGTGTCTGTCTGTCGTTTTAGGGTATCCTCTAAAACCGCTCAACAGATCATCTTCCGAGGTTGCAGCAAAAGATTTTTAAGAATATCCTTGTCCCCCAAGGTATCCATAGCATGGAAGAATTGTTAACTGGTATTTTTTTTTTTTTTTTTTTTTGTAAATGGCACTTAATTATTTTGATGCTGTGGCATAGAATTTTTCAGTTTAATTCTGTGTTTCCAATATGTTTAGCAGACATCCAGTGAATGTAGTGCATGCAATATAGCTTAAACTGTTAACTATTTTAACAAAGTACAAGGAACCCAGAAATCACTGTACAAAAAGCAATATTAGTTTAAAAAAATGTGAGTATAATAATATATTTAACAAATTTAGAAAATAGATCTCACCTTCAGTGCTTCTACCTGCCCCGTCATTGTCCCTACTACCAATTGTTTTTAACCTGGGCAAGACCCCATGCTAAACCACAGGCAAAATAGAGCACTCAAAGGATATAACGATATCTCCATGGCATATTTCTGGCCATGAAATAGAGGCTGTGTTACCATCAAAGAGCAGTTTGACTTACCCAAATGAGTTGAGGTACATATGACTGATAAAGAGCAAAATTTATAAGTATATTGTAAAAAAGCTTAACAACTGACAAAAGCATAAGTAAAAGAAAAATACTGAGCTCATCCAAAAACATAGTTTGTCAAATTTTGCTCATAGTGTTAATCTTTCCAAAATATTCTTTGTCCAAGTTTAATGTTTCTCATATGTCATCTAACAAACATACTTGAAAGTTTGCAATTCTTGTTTTTGCTTCTACCTTTTCTTTCCATTGCAAGAGTTTCTTAACTTGAATAAACATTTGAATGCTGTTTCCACATGTTGTAACTAAAGCAGTTTTTTCTCAATTTGAAATCATTATTGGTAAAACAGATACTGTAGCATAATATGATTAAAGAAATAAGGCTCCATTCACTTTTCATTTTTAATGGGACTTAACTCTTTGTATGAATGCTAATATAGTGAATTTTTTCTTCATAGAATCATGTGAATGTATCACATCAGATTTTCCTTACCACTGAGCTAACTGAAAAATAGATTCTGATTTACGTTTACTGGTCAGTCAATATGCCAGTTCTGTTCTTTAAACCAACCAATTTTTTCAGCTCTAAATTTTTCCCAGTTGCTCTGTTTTCTTTCACTGCATTATACGATATGTCAAATCTTTGTTTCTGCAAAACTTCTAATACCACATACTAATTTAAAAATAATTAAACTGGGTACTTTGATGATAACAATGTGATGCCGGAGGTTTATGTAATTCTGTATAGATGATTGTTTGAAAGTGTGTGTTTGTATTGTTCTGTTACAGGATGGGGACTTTGCTCCAGTAAAATCACCAAGGTAAGACCTCAAAAACTACTCTTAACAAATTTGATAGAACCTTCGCCATTGAAAATTGTTCTTCCTTCTACCAGACTTGTGTATAAAACATCCTGTACTTTCAACTCATGAATTACTAAAACGCTAAAAAGGATTTGTGAAGAATGCCATTGAGTACAGAATAAATAATTCCACACAGAATGCATGTAGAAATAAAAGCCATTTAATTTCTGTTACTCCATAGAGAATGTGTGTAGAAACAAAAGTCGGTTAGCTGCTGTTACTCCATAGGGAATTCAAGTAGACCTAAAGCCAGTTACTTGCTGTTACTTGTAGAGAATACATGTTGAAACTAAAGCCATATAGTTGTTGCTACCAGAGAAACATGCAGGAATTAAGGCCAGTTAGTTGCTGTTACTCCATAGAAAATGGATGTAGACACTAAAGCCACTTAGGCCTTTAACTCCACTGAGAAAGCATGTGGAAATTTAGCCAGGAAGTTGCTGTTACTCCACAGAGAATACATATAGAAAGTAAAGCCAGTTAGTTCCAATTACTCCATAGAGAATGCATGTAGAAAATAAAGCAAGTTAGCTGTGGTTACTCCATACAGAAAGCATGTAGAATCTAAAGCCAGTTGGTTGCTGTTACTCCATAGAGAATGCATTAGAAACTAAATCCTGTTGGTTGCTGTTACTCCATAGAGAATGCATTAGAAACTAAATCCAGGTGGTTGCTGTTACTCCATAGAGAATGCATATAGAAACTAAATCCAGGTAGTTGCTGTTACTCCATAGAGAATGCATTAGAAACTAAATCCAGTTGGTTGCTGTTACTCCATAGAGAATGCATATAGAAACTAAATCTAGGTGGTTGCTGTTACTCCATAGAGAATGCATTAGAAACTAAATCCAGTTGGTTGCTGTTACTCTATAGAGAATGCATATAGAAACTAAATACAGTTGGTTGCTGTTACTCCATAGAGAATGCATTAGAAACTAAAACAGGATATGTGAGGCTGTTTCCTCGTCCTCTGCACATTCTACAGATGAGTTCATCTTAGTAGAGTCCTACTTTAAATAGATATTTCCTGAAGTTACCATCTTCAGACCTTAATGGATCTTCTGTCCATCTCAGGAGACATGAGGAAAGAGAAAGCACCTAATATCCTAGTTTGTCTTTGTGCAGATAGGTTTGCCACCTGAGTGGTTGGTTTTCTTTGTAATCCATGTTTTTACCCAGGTTTTAGCAGTATGTGTGCTGATTCCAATGACAGGTTTAGGGCAAATACAGGTACCCTTTACAGCCAATACAGGGGCCGTGGTTCCCTTTTTAGCCAGTTGATCAGCATTTTCATTTCTATATATGCCCAATGCCGTGGCACCTACATTTCAAACCTCTTGCGAGATCACGGGGCTGTCAAGATATTTTGGAAATCTCGCATCAGTTTTGATTTTACTGGTGTGAGAAGGGTATTTTCAAGCACTTTGACGTTTTGTAAGGATGGGAATATATTTACCATGGTAACCTTTCCCAAGTTCTACTAGAGCACAGCTCAGGATAGCAAACACTTCTGCCTGAAATACTGTGCAATGTTTCCCAAGACAATACTGATATTTGTGCTGGAGACAGGATGTATATGCCTGCACTTGATTGTGTTCTATACAGGACCATCTGTGAACCATACTGGTCAGAGTCTTTTTCAGGCCTAATTCCTGCCATCCAGCTTCTTGAAACCCAAGAGTTACCTTAAATGGAGGGAAGGAGCAATATTGATTATTCATTAGGTCAGACTGCATACATGCTACTGAGATAACCAGAGAATTTAAAATGCAGGTGTGTCCAATTGTTGAGCAGCTACATCTCCAGTTCCCTGTTTGCATTAAGCCTGGCCTCTGCTTATAAATAAATGTCCATGGGAGGGAGTCCCAGCAGTCTCCAGTGCAATGGTTGGAGTTCTTTTGAAGGCTCCTGTAATACAGAGACATTGTAATTTCTGTAGCTTGGAAAATTTTCCTGCTGCAGTAGTTGGAAATGTTTCCTACCTTAAAACAATGCCTCCATAAGATACCTGGGGCATATAGCCAGCTGATGTGAGGCTTTATGTCTGATTATTCTAATAGTGCATTTGATTATTACAGGTGACCACCTAGCTCTACCGTAAATAATATCAATGTGATTGCTCATGGCCAGCTTCTCTCCAATATAAGGCCTAGTTATTTTACTGTCTCTGAATATTCCAGGGGTAAATTGCATAGATTTCCTTAGCCTTTAAAGTTCCATATATTGGTAAAAGGAGCAACAACTATTTTGCTGGGATTAGTGGAAAAGCCCTCCTGCATACATCAGTTGTAAATTTTTCTTCAGTCCTTAATCCCCCAGGGGCTCACCTTATGTGAGTATGGGTTTGGCATACCCGGGGGTGCTCGAGCCACTCGCCATTTTCATCCCATCATCCCCGTCCGCTCAAGGTGGGTTCATTCTTGTGACCGGGGGACTCAAGGTAGGCTCTCGTGCGTTCTGTGCATTTCATTCCATGACGCCCCTCGCCATTGTTTTTTTATTCTCTCTTCTATTTTTGCAATTTTGCCCCACGTCCATTCATTTACACATCTATTTTCCTTCTTTGCTGCCCTACCTTGAGTGCAAAACGCCCACACACTTTTAGTTTTTTTTACCCTTTTATTTTAATTCTCCGTGGACACAGCCTGACGGATACCCGCGCACTGGGTGCACAGCTGCGTGAGTGGGTAATGGCGTCATCCCCGCCACCCGGGGTCGTCATGTAGGGTTTGTGTTCGTATCCGCTGTTCAACTGCAGTCCCGCGGGGGGGCCATTGCATGAGCTGCTGACCTCTGACGGCTATTGGGTCCCTCTGTCTATGTTCTGGGAGGTGTGACTCTGGGGTGAGTTTGGTATAGATAGGCTACTCACCTAAGCCGGTGTAACGCCCGGGAAGTCAGAGCCCGAGGTCGGAGATGGTTGCAATGGTGGAGGATTTTTTTCGCTATGGAGCTCCCCTTTCTCCATTATTAACAAGCGCCGAAAAGTCTTTGCAACAGAAGTAGCGCCACCGACAACTGGTTGTTACTTGGTAATTAGCCGAACAGAGGAAGGCCAATCTTTTGAGAAGGTGAACCCTTTTATTATCCAAAAGGGATCGATACTATTGCTGGTTCTGTTCATTCCTGCACCCGTCTTCGGAATGGTTCTTTGTTAGTTCAGAGCAAGTCCGAACAACAAAGTAAGTCCTTGTTACGCGCCACGCTTCTCCACGGTTATCCTATCCGTGTTGAGAAGCACCGCACCTTGAATTCCTGTCGAGGCGTCGTCACCACTCACAGCCTCGACGGAATATCAGACGATGAACTGGTCGACTATCTTTTTGACCAAAAGGTTATAGTGGTTCATCGAGTGCAGGCTAAACGTGACGGAGTGTTGGTACCAACTCGTACCCTGTTTCTCACGTTCGATGGCGTCGATCTGCCCACTAGTATTTAAGCAGGGTACGCACGTATTGCGGTGAGGCCCTATATTCCTATACCGCTGCGTTATTTTAAATGCCAACGTTTTGGGCATACGCAAGTCTCTTGTAAGAGTGCCGTTACTATCTGTGCGCCATGTAGCCAACCGTCACACGAAGGTACTGTTCATCCGGACCCGTCTGCGTTAATTGCAAAGGGTCTCATTCTGCGTCATTTGCCGACTGTCCGCGGTACTTGGACGAGAAGGTGATCCGGGTAAAGGAGTAACTCTCCTTCGCTGAAGCCCGGAGGCGTTACCACGCGCGCCAACCTTCGCTCCTGCGATCTGGTTGGTACATTTAGTTCTGTTGTTGCCTCGTCAGTACCCCGGAAGGATGCAGAGACTCAAACCTGGACCATGACTGCTTTGACCGCCACTACCATCCGGCCATCCATTACAGCCACTGTTGTCAAGCCATCTAAAGCTGGTCCAAAGGTTATGAAGTCACAAGGCACTGAGAAGAAATCGAAGCAGAAATGTCGTAGGGAAGATTTTTTGAAAGACCCTCCGCGTGCGCGCGGCAAGAAAAGTTCACCTTCTCCTCCTCGAAGGTCGCAGTCCCAGGATGCTCCTGGGACAGGCCGCGCTCAGCGGCCCCCTTCACCCATTGCCACCCAGAACCGATTCTCGGCGCTTGAATCGGTTTCTGGAACTGAGCGCTTGGGCCCTCCCTTCGAGGAGCCTATGGAGTCTGACCAACTCTATACCAAAAGCCCGAGCCCCAAGGTTAAGCAATAAGTTATTTTGAGCCGCCCTTCTAAGTAAGAAGTTTATCCCTTTTTAATTCATGGCTATCCTGACCTGGAATTTACGTGGTGTACGATCGCATAGGGCGGAACTGCAACTTTTGTTGCGTTCCCATTCACCTATGGTCGTGTGTTTGCAGGAGACCAAGCTTCGCCTTCACGACCCTTTTGATCTCCGAGGGTACACTCCGGTTCGCTACGATCTTGAACCGGATGTGCATGCTCCTGCTCATGGATGTGTCATGTTATTAGTGCGTAACGACGTTCATTTTCAAACTCTCACACTTACGTCCGACTTGCAAGTTGTTGCCGTTAGGCTTCAATTACCCGGCTTTTTCTTTTCTGTTTGCTCTGTTTATACACCTCCATCATCTCCCCTCGCTCACGCGGACGTTCGCGATCTCCTGTCCGCTCTCCCATCACCATTTCTTTTGTTGTGAGATTTTAATGCCCATCACCCCCTGTGGGGTTCGCCAAAGGCTTGTGCGAGGGGGACTCTTCTTTTCGATCTTTTTGATCAGTTTAACCTCTCCATCCTCAATACAGGTGAACCTACGTACTTTTCTTTCTGATTCTTCGGGTACATTCTCTCACTTGGACCTTGCCGTTTGCTTACTCCAGCTTGCTCGTCGTCTGCAATGGAGCGTCATCGCTGACACCTACTCCAGCGACCATTACCCCTGCATCGTTTCTCTTCTGTCTCACCACGTCCAGCATTCCACAGTGCCTAACCGGATATTCCGAAACGCCGACTGGAGATGTATTCCAGCCTCGTGTGTTTTGAGGGCCAGCCCTTCACTAACGTTAACCAAATGGTGCAGCACCGTACCTCTACGATGCTGTCTGCCGCCGAACGCACGATTCCCCGTTCGTCCTCTCACCCTCGGCGTATTCCTGTTCCGTGGTGGAACGAGGACTCAGGACGCCATTCGTGCACGTAGAACTGCGCTTAGGGTGTTTCGGCCACACCCTACACTTGATAATTTGGTTACTTTTAAATAATCGCGCGGCAGGGCTCGTCGCATTATTCAGGATAGCAAGAAGGCATCTTGGACTGGTTTTGTCGAGTCTTTTAATCGCTTCACGCCTTCCTCTGTTGTTTGGGATAAAGTTCGTCGCTACTCCGGTAAAATGTCGCATTGTACTGTGTCTGGCCTTCAGGTTTCTAATGCCACCACAGTGGATCCGGCTGCCATTGCTAACACTCTGGGTGATGCCTTTGAGGCGGTTTCCAGTTCTGCCCATTATTCCGCCGGCTTTCGCACTCTCAAAGACCGGCTGGATTCCGAGACCTTTAATTTTCGGTCTGCTAATAAGGAGTGTTGGGAGCTGGAGCACGCTCTTCATTGCTCTAGGCACTCCGCTCCTGGGCCGGATGGCATTCATGTCCTGATGTTAAAGAACCTTTCAGCCGACACTAAGCTCTTTCTCTTACAGGTCTGTAACTGTATTTGGCAAGACGGCTTTTTTCCTTCCGTTTGGCGCGAAGATTGTCCCTATCCTTAAGCCTGGGAAGGATCGCCAACTACCTTCCAGCTACCGCCCTATCTCCCTCACCAGTTGCATTTGCAAGGTGATGGAGCGCATGATCAACGGGCGGTTGACATGGTGGCTTGAGTCTCAGAAACTTCTGGTGAACGCTCAGTGCGGATTTCGTCGCTATCGCTCTACCGTCGACCATCTGGTGTCTCTGTCCACGCATATTATGAACGGATTTCTGAGAAAGTGTCAAACAGTGACTGTATTTTTTGACCTGGAGAAAGCTTATGACGCTTGTTGGAAGGGCGGCATTTGGCGTACGCGTCACGTATGGAATTTCCGCGATCGTCTTCCCATACTTCTTCGGGAGTTTATGACGGACCGCGTCTTTCGTGTACGTGTGGGCTCGGTTTTATCTAGTCCTTTTATTCAAGAGAACGGAGTACCTCAGGGCTCTGTACTCAGTGTCACACTTTTTGCGATAGCTACCAACCCCATTGTTGATTGTATTCCACCTGGCATTTCATCGTCCCTTTTCGTTGACGAGTTTGCCATTTATTGTAGTTCACGGCGGACCTGTCTGCTCGAATGCTGTCCCCAGAGCTGTATCGACCGTCTCTACGCCTGGAGTAACGCCAACGGCTTTAATTTCTCCTCCGAGAAATCCGTCTGCATCAATTTCTGGCGTCGGAAGGCTTTCCCTCCGCCCTCTCTCCATCTTGGGTCGGAGGTCCTTCGATTTTCAGACGAGGTGAAACTTTTGGGGTTGATCTTTGATCGAAAACTGAGCTGGGCTTCGCACATTTCGTTTTTAAAAGCAAAGTGTAACCGTTCTCGTAATCTTTTACGTGTTTTAAGTTGCACATCCTGGGGAGCTGATCGGACCATCCTGCGTTTTTATCGCTGTTTAGTCCGGTCTAAGCTTGATTACGGGTGTATTGTCTATTCATCGGCACGTCCATCTGTGTTACGTCGCCTTAATGCCATTCACCATCATGGCATAAGAGTCGCTACAGGGGCCTTTCCAACCAGCCCTATTCCCAGTTTGTATGCTGAAGCTGCAGAGCCTCCGCTTTCCTTCTGGCGTGAGATGCTTTTGTGCAGCTATGCATGTCGGCTCTCAAGCTTGCCTGACCACCCGTCCTTCGAGTTATTTTACGAGGATTCGCTTGATCGGCAATATTTCGTTAGCTCCTCTGCATTGCTCCCTCCAGGGGTTCGATTTCGACAGCTTCTTCGGCATTTGGTCTTTACGCCAGCGCCGGCCCTTCCCATGGGGGGAACGCGCCTTCCTCTATGGTTGCGTGCTGAGGCCCACTGTCATCTTGGGTTAACGTCTATGCCGAAGAATGAGACCCCTTGTTCAGTTCTTAGATCGGCGTTTTTAGAACTTCAGGTGCAGTTCGGGGACTTTAATTTTATATATACTGATGGGTCTAAAATTGATGTTGAAGTAGGGTGTGCCTTTGTTTTTGGTCAACGTAGTTTTACCTTTCGTTTACCCGGGCAATGTTCGATTTTTACCGCCCAACTTTTTAGTACTTATCAGTCACTTTTATACGTCCAGCGTCACGACTTACGGCACTGTTTTATTTGTTCAGACTCCCTGAGTGCTCTTCAAAGTATTCGTGCGCTGTACAATTACCACCCCCTCGTACAGCGCATACATGACCTGCTCCACTCGCTTGGTGCCTCTGGAATCTGCGTCTCCTTCATGTGGTTTCCAGGTCATGTGTGCATCTCAGGGAACGAGTCTGCCGACACCGCTGCCAAGTCGGCGATTTTATTAACCATATCTTTTACCTTGGTTGTTCCCTCGTCAGATTTATGTGTTCTTTTACGTCACCCCATCCTCTCGCTTTGGCGCGATGAGTGGACGGCCCTCCGGGGGAACAAATTGCGGGAGGTTAAGCCTCTCCCGTCTGTTTGGGGTACCTCTTCCCGCTCTTCTCATCAGGAAGAGGTAATTTTAGCTCGTCTACGAATCGGACATTGCCTTTTTAGTCATAGATGTCTGCTCAATGGTGACCCCGCACCACTGTGTGAGCAGTGTGATGCACCCTTAACGGTGCGTCACATTTTAACAGAGTCAAGTTTTAGCTCCATTGTGCGTTCGTGTGGGTCTGCCTGTTGACATAGCCAACGTTTTGTCAGACGACGCACGTGCTGTAGAATGTGTTTTATGTTTTATTAGTGACAGTGATTTTAATCGGCGCATTTGATGCACTGAGCATCCTTTAGCTTTGTAATTTTATAATGTCTGTTTTAATGGGGACTCTACACCCCAGTGGACATATGGCGCTCAGGTCCCATGTGTTCTACGGTTCTTGATACGTGTTTTTTCTCGTTTATTGTTTTGTTTAACATGTTTTAATGTGGTCGTTTTAGCATTTGTGTGCATGTTTTTTAGTGTTTTTGACTATGCAGATTTTTCCCGTATTTCAGTTTTTGGATTTTATATTTTACACATTGTAAGGGGGCTGATGAACTTTGATGTTTAGCACCCTTAACCCCATATCATCATCATTCAGTCCTTAATTCACCATGTCTGAAACTGTATTGGGAAATTTCTCAAAAGTAACCAATGGTATGTCATCTGTATAGCTTTGTATATAGTATCCCTCTTGGGCCGTATCTTTGAGTAGACTATCCACAACGAGGCTCCAAAGCAGGGGAGAGAAAACTCTCCCCTTGTAGGCAAATTCATGTGGCAATGATCTCCCTCATTTCCCAAAAGCTTGGCTGTAATTTTTCTGCTCCTGAGCATGGCGTTTGTCCAACTACAAAGAGTGTTATTGACACCTTGCTTCTGTGCAGCCAAAACCATACATTCATAAGGGTGTTACCAAAAGGACAAGCCATTGTTTCCTCTAGTATACTAACACGACATTGCAGCACTGTTATACAGGACGTAGATGGCTGGTAGGTATGTTGATTTTGAGAAGGGAGTATCTGACAGTACCCTCCTGACATAGATGGCTGGTATGCATGTTGGTTTTGTTGGAAGGGCCTATCTGACAGTACTCCCCTTCAAATATATCTCATCCATCTTTCCAAAGGCTTTAAAAGGAATGATGTAAGACTAACGATTCAGCAGGCCTTACTTTGGCATAATTATTACACCAGCACTTAGGAAGAAACACTACTATGGTAGTTCTTCAGGCCAATGGAGTATAACTCAAGTCTATACTGTGCCAGAAGAGGTTACAGAGGAGATATAAAGTGAGTGCCTTCTTCAGCAGTGCACGAAAGAATACCATCTCCACCTCACAATTTAGAAGGGTTAAGTTAATCATTCTACGCATTTAACACTTTGAATTATGACTACTTGATGTGCAAGTTTCCAGCACTTCTGCAATGCTCATTATGTAAGAGTTTTTGCGGTGGCTTGTGAATTCACAGGTCTCATCATATCTGTTTTCAGGGAAGTTTGAGCATTTCTTCAGCCAAGTACATGAATCCACCTTGCATGTTGTTGCTATAGGATTTATTGGATCATGGACCAATGATATTTGTAGCCTAGCTGTCCCTGATAGACTAAATATTTCATGAGTGAAGGCTTGCAAGAGAGATTGTTAGATCTTGCATATACTTTTAGTATGACCATGACACTGTATGATACCCCCTCCAGTTTCTACTTCTGTTTGCCTTCTTAAAGAGATATTGCTCTGTTCAAGGTCTTTAGTAGTCTATCACTTTCTGGGATTTCATCTGTGTTTGAATGGGGAAGTTATCAGCTAAATTAAATTGAGTTTTATTAATGAATGCTCATTAACTACTAAGGTCCTTAGCGTCCCGTTCTATATTGGATGTGAAAGACCGGTAATTTTGCTCAGAGGTCTCTTTATCAGGTTTGATGTTCTTTTACGTGCCGTAAATCTACGACATGGGACAACTGGCTTTACTTCTGTTCCGAAGGAAGCCATGCTAAGGATTTTTACGCCCGAAAAAATCCATTGCCCTCTGCCAGGTTTGAACCCGTGACCTTGGAAACTAGAGGCTAGCAAGGTAACCACCACACCACGGAGGATGACATATATAGCTGTCAGCTATAGCCTCTTGAATTAATTAGGTGATCTTGTCAATATACAAAAGATCTAATCCTATCAGTCTCCTAATCCCACCTGAGAGAGTTTTTATTTGTTTATTTATTTATGGACACACTTTAACCTACTATGGTTCTTAGCATCCCATTCTATATTGGGTATGAAAGACTGGTAATTTTTCTCAGAGGCCTCTTTTATCAGGCTTGATGTTCTTTTACATGCTGTAAATCTACGACACGGGACCACCAGCTTTACTTCCCTTCTGAAGGAAGCCATGCTAAGGATTTTTACACCCAAAAAAATTCATTGCCCTCCACCGGGTTTGAACCTGCGGCCTTGAAACTAAAGCTAGCATGGTAAACACTACACCACGGAAGACGACTACCAGAGAGATCCTGCATATGGGTTCCCACCAGCTTTTCCTGGGATTCTGTTAGGGATTAGTTCTTTTAATAACACTAACATTAAAAGATATGTAGTAATGATCCAAAATTGATGGTTTATCCAAGTCCCTCCAATTGGTGAGGGATTGGATTGAAATATAGTGGGTACAAAAGGTAATGCAAATGACTTTCTGCCTTATATGATTAGTAAATGAAGGCTTGTTGCCGTCATATAGGATATAATTATAGATTACTATAGAGCAGTAAGTTTAGAAGGTACTCGCCCCTTTTGTTGATGTTTCTACTGGCCAGATTTCTAGATCAGAGTTTGGGTCACACTTTAAAATGGTCTTTTCCTCTCTCCAAATGCAGTCTGTGACCAACTATTCTAGTTTCCTAGTGGGTGCATTGTTACCATTGTAGGGGAGGTAAACAGAGCCTATTAGTAGGTCTTTTTTCCCTCCTGCATCACTGCAATTTTTACCATGCTGCTGTCACTGGAAGTTAGAACAAAGTTTTCTAGAAAATGTATGCATTGAGTTTCACTATGAACAAGAATACAACTTATTAAGATTGCCCTTGCTGCAATGTATTAGCTTGCCTTGACATTCACCTAGCCACAAATTTGGCCCTTGTTAATACAAGTTTCTTGAATCAGGGCTAAGTCTATTGCTTCTTCATTGAAGATTTAGTAGAAAGCAGCCAAAGCCACCTTCTTATGCTGAAGGTTGATCTGTAGGACCCTTAGGGTTATGCCTGCTTAGTCATAATTTTATATTTACACTGTCCAAAGGACTGTTACCCAGAGGTTTTATAGTTTCCTCGTCCACCAAGCAGACACTGTGTGTCCTGGACTTGGAACTTAACCTTCCAATCTGCTACACCTAGGGGTTTGTTCTGGTCCTTAAGCATCTTGATGTTTTTTGACCAAGTTTGGTGTCTTAAAAAACACCTTAATTCTTTGTAGTATTTCTTCAGTGTAACCTATGGCAAGTTTTGTAGCTTCCCGTGGCTCCAATTGAGGGATCTTTTTCACCAACCACTTTTGGTGATGTTATTTGCACGTGAGAGAATTGTAGCACCTCTGTGCTGTAGTTCTCAGTAAACTGTGGAAAGCTCCCGTCTTCAAGGATCTCAAATGCTTCTACAATTGCTTCCTCAATTTGGTCCTCTGAGTGTTGATTGATGGAAAAGTTGTCAGAGATTAGTGCTGCCTTGAAACAGGTTAGTGATTCCCTGTAAGTTTCTCTGGTAGAAGTGGAAGCTCTTTCCTCTTCCACACCCTTACCTTGTTCCCTTTTCTTAACAAATCCAATAGGAGAAGGGGTAGATCCCTCAGACTGGCTGCGTTAGCATTTCTCCTGGGTGTTTCACCCTTTTCTATGGCTTAGAATGGTTTAGAAATGCCCCCCTTTTTATATTCCAAGGTAATTCCTTTCTGAAGTTTTAATTTCAGGACTTGTGTTCTTTGTGCTCCTTGAAGGTGTTCTTTGTTGAACCTTAAGCTTGTCTATATTATCCAAGACTTCTGAGTGACCTGAAGTGGGCTCCTAGATTCTTGTTCCTCAGCCAACCACCATCAGAAGATATACCATCCAGTTCCATACACGTTTATCATGAATACTATTTTATACACTTGGTTTTGAAGTAGCTGCTTGATACTGACATTTTGCTGACGTAGCCAGAGGTCTGCTCTGCTATAGGTTATAGTTTGAGAGATCTTGCGTTGCATCTATAAAGAACCTAAGAATTCATGAACAAGCTGTTTTAAATAAGTTAATGTGCAGGCTTGTGAACATACCACTTTCAGGACGTAAATATGTAGCAGCGTATAATAAAATAATTGAAATTGCAGAAATAAATAGTTTCAAAAAGTTTTTGATGTATACTGAAGTGAACATAGCAAAAAAGAAAAGAAGTTTTAAAAGAAACAACTGCACTCACTATAACAGAAATGAATATATCTTTAAAAAAAATTCACTTATCAACCACAGATGTTCAACAAATTAAAAAAGATTTTCAGCAACATCCAATTGCCTCATATTAACAAATACACAATGCTCTACTAAGACAGCATTCCTTAATAAAAAATCCAGGATTTACCAAATAGCAATAACTGCAACCAATTTATATAGGAAAAACGAAAAGGAACTTTGAAACAACAACAAAGAGAATTCTAGAAGTATAAATCACAAACATCTAGAAAAATTAGCAGTTGCTACCAATTTTTGGGAAAAAAAATCATGACATAAATCAGGAACCAGGACTATTAAAATATACCTGTGGGAAAGCAAGAATTTTCGGTTTGAGAACAAATTTTCAACTGCAAAAGTAGAACCAGAGTCTTCATTTTCAGTATTCCCCAGAGTGACCCAGGGTACAAGTTCCTAGAACTGACACCAGGGCAGTGTATATTTGAAACATACAAAGGAGAAAGCACAGTTTTCATTTTCAGTATTCCCCAGAGCGATCCATGTACAAATTTATAGGGCCGCCACCAAAGCAGTCTACAGATGCCAGCTGCACCACCTAAGATCACTGAAAGTCCGGTTGACAATTGAGAAAACTAGTCTCCAAAACATGCTGTGGAAAATTTAAAAAGTGAGAGTTGTTGTGTGTCATTAATAGATCCATGTATTTGCACAATAATTTCATAAAGAATGGAGCAAGTAATCAAATTATTTATGTCAGTATTGGAGTTCAAAAAGCTCCCCATCCTTGGGTAAGACAGCAAGCTTAAAATACAAACTTGCATTTATGTTGTAGCAGATGTCTCCATGTTCTTGAACTGACACAAGTGGGAATGTAATAAGCACTCCAGCAAATAGCATATTGAAATTTGTTCCATGTCTTATTCTTGTTGCATGATGAAGTCCACAGATACTTTATAGGCATAATTTGTTGTTATTCTTTCATAAAGAAAGTCTGATCAAAATGCTCGTGGAGGCCTAAGAAGTAGTTGTGAGTTGATGAACTGGTGCAGCTTCACCTTTGTTTACTACTGCTTGCTTGTTCAGACTCGAATGTACGTTTCTTTCCTTCCTCCTGGCAGTTTTTGCAGACCTCCAGATCCTGAGTAAGCAGACAAGAAACCCACCTGGCAGAGTCAAGTTCATCATTACAACTCCCATAACTGATACAATTTTGGAAAGTGTTATACACCATCTGCCTGAATAAAATCACAAACAGCATGGATGTTTCCTGGAGTCATCGTTTCCTAGCCCAGTAAAAATTTTTCTGCCCACTCATACACTTTTTCCATTCAAGTTTTAAGTTATCCTCCATGGTGTATTAGTTACCACGTTAACCTCTAGTTCCCGAGATCGTGAGTTCAAACCTGTCAGAGGGCAATGGATTTTTTGGGCATAAAAATCCTTAGCATGGCTTCCTTCAGAAGGGCAGTAAGGCCGGTGGTTGCATGCCATACACTTACGGCACGTAAAACAACCTCAAGCCTGATAAAGAAGCCTCTGAGCAAAATTACCGGTCTTTCACATCCAATATAGAATGCAACGCTAAGGAACGTACCAGTTAAAGACTGTTCATAAAGAAAACTCAATTTAATTTTAATTTGTATATCAAGGACCTGAAATTGAATCAGATCACCATCTTTTGATTTTTGCACACATGTTAAGCCAAGATGTTACAAAAAGAGGATTGAAAATGAAAATAATTTAAATTTTTGAGAGGTCATCTGAACATCCTAGTGTGGTTTGTCTTTGTAATGATGGAAAACATCATGAAAGAAATATCACTCATACACTTGGTCATCAAAAAAGTTTCTTTCCTAAATTTTGCCTAGAATCATCTCAAATTTTTGGATGGCTTTTTGTTCTTCCTTGATATTAAATATACCTAAGTTTTAAGCACCTAAAAATGCAACTTCCACAAGGTAAACTGTTGATTATTGTATCTAAAATGTTTTATCATTTTCTAAAATTCCGGTAAGTTTAAAAATGCAAATACTTAGCAAGCATTAAAAGTTAATCTAACAGTAACTTTACTAAAATATGACTAGAAAGATTTTTATGATATCTTAAATAATTAATTTAAGGTTCTAATACATGACCTTACAAGGTTAAAAAAAAGAGACACTCAAAACTTACTGAGTAATTGCTTAGTAGAAATTCACCATACACTGTCAGTATATCATTGTGACCTAAATGTGCTACAGCTGATTGAAGCAACCTCCAAAATGATGTTTGTGAAAGACAATAGACAGGAATGTTGAAGTGTTTGAAATATATTTGAAAAAGCAACAGAGAAAACCTAGAGAAATCTTATGAACAATTGTATATTAACTACTTTATTTGGATATGGATAGTTGGAGAGAAGGGATTGCTTTCTTGTAAACTCTGAATGACAAGCAACATATAATTTGAAGCATTTGATAATGAAGGGGACAAGGTATGCGAGTCATGAAGTAATGGGAAATCTGCCACTGACTCTTGCATTTGGGAAGGAATTTCTGTTTTATTGCAGTCACCAACCAATCACAAAAGATGGCAGACACCTAGAGGGGCCAAGTATTGTGTCTCTATTTCCACAAAATGTATGAATGTACCACCTGCTAAAGGCCTAAAACAAACAGTATTTTTCCAGAAATTTCTCACTAATACTTGCAAGAAAATTTTCAGTCAAAACCCCATGATATCAATACTCTTGCATGCAGGAAAAAATTATTAAAACAACACAAGTGATAAAATAGACACTTTTAAGCTGTAAACCCTTAAAATAGTTCTCAATTGCCGAAGTACACTTTTAGGTGCTATCAAAAACCTTCCATATATTTATATTTTAAATAAAACAGGAAGGTATTTAACTAATTACAGTTTATTTGTACATACAAAAACTAGTTATTTATATGTATCTGAGATCTAGTAATTAACTTTGTGATAATGAACTGCTGAACAGATCTGTTTACCTTCTATTCACTCATTGTGCTAATGACTATAAAAGAGACTTATTCTATGCCAGGTCAATGTAGGTACTTAATTTAATAAATAATAATTGCCGTAAATCTGTTTAAAAATTGATTTAATTGGTTTAAAACAGAGTAACTATATATATAGTAAATTCACCACATTAGAACTCTTTTTTTAATATCCTTGGTTCATGACATATTTTTATGTTTTATGTACAAAGAAAAGTTAAATATTCTATCTTAACATAAGTTGAGGTTATTTGAGCATGTAGAGGATAAGAATCGCCACCATAAGAGAATTTCTGCAGACATCTCCACTAATGCCGCAAATCAGTTTACCCACTTGCAGAAAATTCTGCTTTATTTGATCCATCTTTTTATCTGCCAAGCCTAGTAACTAGTGAGTGGTGGAGAGGTCTGATGCTATAATTACTAAGGCATTGAATTCTTTGTGAATAATGTGTCCTCTTCACTCTGAATTAATTATATACAATTCTGTATTACTGGTAAACCATGAGAAATGTACAGACACCTCTAGTTCACAAGGTCGCGGGTTCAAACCAGACGGAGGTAGATGGATTTTTTTTTGGGCATAAAATACTTAGTATGGCTTCCTTCGGATGGGAAGTAAAGCCGGTGGTCCCGTTTCGTAGATTTATGGCACATAAAAGAACATCAAGCCTGATAAAAAGGCTCTAAGCAAAATTACCGGTCTTTCACGCCCAATATAGAATGGGACGCTAAGGACCATAGTAGTTAAAGAACGTCCATAAATAAAACTTAATTTTCAATGTACAGAAACTAAACATATCAAAAACCAAAGCTAAATAAACAAAACATGTAGTTGTTATTTAAACACACAGCTTTTATCACATATATTTTTATGTCATTAACAATTTCTGAGATATTTATAGTTATTGGTTTGAATATTTGAATACTTTGTATTATTTTGAAGTGATAAACTGCTGTTTGTTTTGTTTCTTGTAATACCACAGCAAAGAGTATGGAATTTCAAAGCCAGCACATAGTGATCTACTTTTAAAGGCTTTCCTGTATCCATTCTGTACCATCAACAGAATGTGTAATGAAGCGATTTCTGCAAATGTTTATCTGGTTTAACAAAGTAGATAGAAAAATTAAGTTTTTATAATAGTGGATAGGGAAATTCATTTGACACAGTCGTCCTCCAAGCTAAAATGCTAGCATGATAGCTTCCAGTTCCCAAGGTTGCAGGTTGAAACCTGGAGGAGGGTGATGGGTTTTTTTGGGTGTAAAAATCCTTAGCATAGCTTTCTTCGGAAGTGGAGTGAAGCTGGTAGTTCCATGTTGTAGATTTGAGTCATGTAAAAGAAGCTCAAGCCTGATAAAGTGGCTTCAGAGCAAAATATCCATTCTTTCATGCCCAGAATAAAATGGGACAGTAAGAACCATAGCAGCTAAAGAATGTCCATGAATAAAACTCAATTTAATTTTATGTGATACAGAGCTTTTAAAAAGCATTAAATAATTTTTTAAACTTTTCATGTTTAATATTTAAATGTGTTGATGCTTTTCCATTGATACTTTAAAATCTATTACAAACATTCCATCCATTGTATTGGTTGCTGACTGTGTACTGGCTTGATAACCTCTTTATTATGAAAATATTTTCTTGCAAGTTTAATCAACACAGCAATTGCATTGAATATTTGCTAGCAAACCTGAAAATTGTCATAATTCTCATTGCATGTAACACACACTGCATGTATGGCCACAGACATCAGACTGGCTTTACCATTAGCATGTCTTAATTTGAAAGATTCTAATAAGGCTTTAATAAAGTTGCAGATTAATAAAAAATATTTCAATTGCTATCAACAATGTGGCTGCTCTGCATGAAGAATTTTTAATTACAGTTCACCAATGTAAGCAAGCAGAGATTCTACTTTCAGATTTAATATCCTTCATAATTAGATTGTTGTACATAATGCTAATTCCTCAAAAATTTCAGATTATGCACAGAAGCAGTTTCTGGTAATAGTAGTGGTGATTCACTATTTCTCTCAGCCGAACCCTCAAGGAAAATTACAAGTATCAGTTATGGAAAGCATTCTCCTGTGTGTGAAAGTCAAGAACATGGTGTGACAAAAGTTCTACCTTTAGAAAAAGATGCTCAGTCAGAACAGTTTGGTAATTGTAGAGATGGGAAGGTTTACAGTACAGCTTTATTGATTCATAAAGATGAAAGGTCACACATTTGTAACATTTGTGATAAAAGCGTTCCTCATTTGTCAGCTTTGAAATTGCATAAATTGGTTCACGAGCATAAAAAGCCTCACAAGTGTGGAATTTGTGACAAGAGCTTTACTCATTTGAGTAGTTTGAAAACACACAACTTGATACATCAGGGTAGAAAGCCTCACAAGTGTGAAACTTGTGAGAAGAGCTTTACTCAATTGGGCAGTTTGAAATTACATAATTTGATACATGGGGGTAAAAAGCCTTACAAGTGTGAACTTTGTGAGAAAAGCTTTACTCTTTTGCATCATTTGAAGAGGCATAAATGGACACATGAAGGTAAAAAGCCCCACAAGTGTGAAGTTTGTGAGAAGAGGTTTACTCGCTTGTCAGATTTAAAATTGCATAATTTGAAACATGAGGGTAGAATGCCCCACAAGTGTGAAATTTGTGCCAAGAGCTTTAATCGCTTGTCATATTTGAAAAGTCATAAGTTTGTGCATGCTTCTGAAAAACCTCTTAAGTGTGATATTTGTGAGAAGGGGTTTACTCGTTTGTCATATTTGAAATTGCATATTTTGAGACATTTGGGTAACCAGCCTTACAAGTGTAAAGTTTGTGAGAGGAGCTTTCCTGATTTGTCCCATTTGAAAAGGCATACTTTGATACATGAGGGTAAAAGACCTCATAAGTGTGGAATCTGTGAGAAGAGGTTTAGACTTTCATCACATTTAAAAAGGCATAATTTGCTACATGAGGGTAAAAAGCCACACAAGTGTGAAATTTGTGAGAAGAGCTTTACTCATTTGTCATCCGTGAAATTACATAATTTGATACATGAGGGTAAAAAGCCACACAAGTGTTTAATTTGTGAGAAGAGCTTTACTCAATGGTCATCTTTTAATTCACATAATTTGATACATGAGGGTAAAAAGCCACACAAATGTAAAATTTGTGACAAGAGCTTTACACAAGGGTCATCTTTGAGGACACATAATTTGATACATGAGGGTAAAAAGCCATACAAGTGTGTAATTTGTGAGAAGGGCTTTACTACATCGTCATCTTTGAAGTCACATAATTTGATACCTGAGGGTAAAAAACCTCACAGGTGTAAAATTTGTGAAAAGAGCTTTAGACATTCATCACATTTGAAAAGGCATAGTTTGATACATGAGGTTAGAAAGCCTCACTAGTGTGAAATTTGCGAGAAGTGCTCCACTCATTTGTCACATGTGAATTCACATAATTTGATAAGTATGTATAAAAGGCCTCAGAATTTTGAAATTTGAAGAATTGGTTTACTCTTTCCTCACATTTAAAATGCCATTATTTTAAACGTGAGGGCCAAAAGCCTCATAAGTATTGACAATAGCTTCAGTGCATTCACACATTTGAAGTCTCATAATTTGATATATGAGGTTAAAAAGCTTTACAAGTGTGAAATTTAGAGAAGAGCTTCAGTATTTATCTCATTTGAAATCATGTGTAATTTGTTACTTGAGGTTAAGAAGGCTTACCTATGTGAACTTTCTGAGAAGTTTATTCATTTGTTGCATTGGTAATCTTATAATTTGATACATGAGGGTAAAGTGACTCATGTACGAAAGTCTACCCACTTGTCACATTTGAAATTCTCTAACTTATTACATGAATGTAAAAAGCCTCACTGTGAAATTTGTAGGAAGAGATTCACTCAATTCTCATCTTTGAAATTACATAATTTTATACATAAGCCTAACCCACCTCTGTATTGTAATATTTGTGAGAAGAGCTTCACTCAATTGTCATCCTCAAAATTCTGTAATTTAATACATCAGGGTAAAATGCCTATAAATGTTAAATTTGCTGGAAGAACTTCACTGAGTTGTCAGGTTTGAAATTGCATAATTTGATACATGAGAGTAAAAAGCCTCATGGGCGAAATTCATTAAAAGGGTTCACTCATTTGTTTCATCTGAGGTTGAATAATTTGATACATGAGCGGAAAAGGCCTCACTAGTGTTTAATTTAACGAGTGCTTTACTCTTCATCGTGCATCAATAATTTGTAGCCTAAACAAGCCGCTACAATTGTTATATCCAACCTAAATCCTCCTTACTTAACAGTTCATGAGTAGTTTTCTTTAACTAAACAATTAACAATGGAAGGATTACTCTGGTCTCTCAAGAGAAATTAAATAAGAATAAAGTGATGAGACATGTTTAGTGCAACCTCCTCTTTCAAGTTGTCACAAATGAAAGCATCAGTTACTCCTAAACACACTTAATCACCTAAGTGCTTAATTTAGCACCTACGTTACACTTGGACACTGTTGATGCATGCTTAGAGCAGAACACAACTGAACTGTTGAATCAAAAATTTATCACAACTGATCTTCGCTCGGCATTGTCCACTGTTACCTGTCCAAACTCTTTGTAACTTCTTAACCCACCTGAACCGAACTGTTTGTCATTTTACTAACTCACAGAAACCCTGATCAGGCCCTTTAGGCCCCGCATATAGAGTGAAACTGTCTAAAAGGGGAACCTACTGAAAAAGCCCAAAAGGAGTTCTCTAACTGGGAAGCTATACAATGGAATATTGTTCTTTACCAGTTGTTTCACTGAAAGGAGACCCACCATTGGTCCATCTGTGACCTGGAGACACTTCTACCACCAGTCCATAGGTAATTTTGCACTGTGGTCACACTATATATGATTAATTATCAATTTACAGAAACAATAATAGGATTGAGAATAGAACTTGAACGCAGGCAGACTACGAAAGGATTGGCAATTCAATTAGCATTTATATATATATGAGAAGTGACTTTTCAAAATATGACAAAGTGACTTCAAAATATGATAAGTTCACATGTGGCATAGATTAGTTTGAAGCAGATTTCTCCTTCAAAAGACTGGCTGCAGCAAACTACAGTGTTGCTTTGTTACAAATCACAACTTTTGACCCTTTAAATGAATTACAAATTCTGGGCTTTGGTTCAAAAAAATTCAGTTGAGCATCAACATTTGTTCAAACCATAATAAGTGCAACTTATTGCAATCACTAATGTATGTTGCATGTTTATATTTGTATACCATTTATTGTTGTGGCCAAAGTATTGTCATATGCGGCAGGTTATGTTGTATTGGACTGTAGTTCATGTAAACAATCAACATGAAAGCTGGTACTAGATGGATCTAGGAAGCAGCAGAAGGGCTTAGTGACCCAAATGCTGTCAGTTTGATACTACTATAAAATCAGAAAAAAAAGACTTACTAACTGAAACAATGTTTTGGTGATAGAAGGAGGGTGATATCCTGAAATTTGATGTTGATTTACTTGTGAAAGATAATGTAACATGTTGCAAGTTGAGGGTGAAGAGTGTTTGGAGGTTGATTTGCATATTCAGTTCTGTGAAGAGGAGTAAGAGACATAATATCCATTCAAACTTCAACATTTTAACTAAAATGTGTTAAGTCTCTGAAACTACTTTTAATGGTGATATTTTTCAGGTCAGTATTATTTGATTTTCTAATACCTGCCTATATTTTAAAACTGGGTAGTTTTTGCTGCTTCATGTAGTGCATATCTAATATTAATAATTGTATTCCTTACATACTTGTGAATAAAGCTAAAACAGAACTTTGCAGGTTCCTAATCTTTGTAGGAACAGATAAAGTTTGATCCTGCTTTTTATTATAACGGTTAGAAAGAACTTACTGAATTGGTAATGATTTTCATTTTATTTCTTAATATATCCGGAGTGGAAGGTGACCTATGATCATTCTTTTAAACTATGAAAGAACTTGTTGTTTAGTTCTTTGTTAATACATTTATTCTATAACGCTTTCTGTTCTTGATATAATTACTATCGTATTTTGCACAATATTGCAACACAGCAAATTCTTCAGCTTTTGCTGCTGTGGCAACAAACATATAAGCACTTTCGGCATACAATTAATTTTGATCCTGTTTTTAATTATAATATAAGATGTGAAAAGAACTTGCTGAATTAGTAACGATTTTGACTATTTCTTATATATACAGAGTAGAAGTTGACCTATGATAATCATTTAAGTCGTGAAAGAACATGTTTTGAGTATCTTTCCTTAGTAACTTTTTAAGCTGTCGTTCTTGATATAATTACTATCTTATTTTGCACAATCCTCCAACACAGCAAATTCAACAGGTTCACTTTACATTCAATAGGTTAACTTGTAATTCTTTAGCTTCTGGTGTTGTCGCAATAAGCAAATGAGCACTTCTGGTATACAAATAAACACAAAGCTACACATGAGTGTAACAACCTGAATATCATACAGAATATGGAACTGAGGAAGCATTTACAATATTACAAAACAATAGGTACATTTATTTATAAAGGTAGAACAACTTATGTATAAAGATAACTAAAAACTTGAGGAACATAAGTTGAAGATTCTGCTTTGTGAATTATAAAACTGTGTAAATAATTAAACCAAGGCAAGAAGGGAAAATCAATGAGAGTATCTATTTAATGTTTACAGAAAGTGTTCAAAATGTCACCCCTTGCCATCACACGTGCTTCACAATGTTTTCTGCCATGTTGTAAAGCACATCCATTTTTGTTTTTTTATTTCTTTCCTGCTCAACAAACCTTTTCTTGCAATGTTTCCACATCAGGCACTTCTGTAATGTATATGCAGGTTTTCATTACCCCAAAGAAAAAAATTTATTGGATTTAGATCTAGCGATCTTGGTGACCATCTTATCGGCTTGTTCTGAGTGATGTAGCGTTCTACATAAGTGTCTGTTGATGGCCAAAAAGGTCTGTAGTATGTGTGCGATTATTAATAGGCACATATTATTTTTCCTGTCAGGGGAGCCTCTTCAAGTACATTTGGTAACATTTGTGGAAGAAACTGGAGGCATATGGCTCATGTCAAAACCTGAGGAAGAATCCATGGTCAAATTAATGTGTTTGCTATGATTTCTACCCAAATATTTACAGAAAAGGTATGCTGAAAGCTGTCTTGTCTTATTGCTTTTGGATTGTCCTAAGCTCAGGTGTGTGCATTATAGTAAATAGTTACTGAGTGTGTCCACCTAAATCCATTTGAAAATACCAACATTTCCTGTTTTCCAGCAAAAAATATACCTTTTTTTCTGATATGCAGTAATTAAAAAAAAGCTGAAATCAAAGTTTTACAAATAGCAGCTTATAAAAAGTATGTTTAAACTGCAATTAAACTAAAAGAATATAAATTTAATGCAATGATTTTAAAATAAATTATAAAATATCTTTATTGCTTAAGAGAAGAAATTTCTTCATCCATTGCAACCAAGGGTATTACTCGCGCAAAACTTCTGGAATCGTGACCTTGATTGCCAACCCAGCTGCCGAGCCTAGGAATGGTTTATGTTTAGCTTAATCAACGAAAGCGATATAACACCTTTGCTTACTCACAGTGCGTAACACATACAGTCTGCATAGAAAGTGTCTGCATCTGGTTGTAATTTTAAAGAGAGCAGCAGTGTCTAAATAGTACTTATTTTATATTTGTTATATTTATAACCATGGCTCCTATGTTTTCAAAGTTAAGTGGTAAGGTGTTACATAGTCAAAGTGGGGAAATAATTGCAAATGTCCTCGATTTCATGAAGCAAGAAGCAGAGATGAAGGAAGAAATTATATGTTCATCCGAGTTCCACAAAAGCCTTAAGAGGGTGAAAGGAGGAGGAGTCAAAGCAACTGGTGTTTCACCGAGTTCAGTTTCCAGAGTTCTCAAAGATAAGAAAAAGAACATGGATGAAAGAATGCCATTTGACACACCTGGGAAGAAACATAAGCTTCCTAAACGTATTACAGAAATAGTCGATTTCGAATGCGTCATTCGGCGCACGATTCACAATTCCTATGTGGAAGAAAAAACTGTGCTAACAATAAGCAGATTGGAATTAATTGTTCTTTCACACAAGCCGTGTGTTGGACAGGGTTGGAAAGGTAGAATCAGATGACTGAAAAATTCAATGCCATAGCCGGGATTTGAACCACGGATCTCCCAGATTGCTCATCAAGCTGAAAGACAGCAGAAACTTTCAAGGTGGTGCTACAAATCTCAGAAAAATTATTAAAGATATAGGGTTCAAGTGGAAGAAACCGAAATCAGATAGAAGAGTTCTAACAGAAAAGCAAAATAAATAATAAAATAAAAAGTAAATGTTGCCATGATAACTTAGTCGGTTAGAGCAACGGCACGGAAAGCCTAAGATCCATGGTTCAAATCCCGGCTATGGCATTTAATTTTTCAGTTTGATTCTACCTTTCCAAATGACTATAATTTTATATGTACTTATATCAGTGTGTACTTATATCAGCATCAATTTTCAAGGTGGTCCTACAAATTTCAGAAAAATACTATAGTGTATGAAGATGAGTCATACATACACAGCAGTCATACAGCATCTAAAAGTTGGAGTGACGATAGCGAATTAAGTTTGCAGGCACCTGTTGCCAAAGGGCAAATACTTGTTATCGTTCATGCTGTTGGAAAGATCGACTTCGTTCCAAATGCCCTTCTTTTACAAGTCGCAACAAACCACAGGAGATTTTCATCAAGAAATGAATACAGAAAATTACATGAAGTGAATCAACGCCATGATACCTAATATGCTTGCTAGGTCTGTTCTGGTTATCGACAATGCTTCACAATGCGTCAACACTCAAATTGACAAACCACCTACCTAAAATTCCTTGAAAGAAGAAATGAGAGCTTGATTACTTAGACATAATATAGCTTTAGATGAAAGCATGAGTAAAACAAAGCTATATAACTTAAAGCCAACAAACAGCTTCCGAAGTCATACATACTTGACCAGATAGTAATACATCGCCATAATGTACTTAGACTCCCATCGTATCGCCCAGAAGTAAACCCAATCGAATTAATCTGGGCTGATATAAAAAATGGGTGGCATGCAGAAATATCACTTTTAAATTAAACTGTGTGGAGCAGTTATAACGCCAGGAATTTCCTGAAATTGGAAGGCCAGAATGGGAAAATGTATGTCGACATGTTGAATAAATTAAGAATCATTATTTCGAAGAATACGGAATTACGGACTAAGCTATCATGGCAACATTTACTTTTTATTTTTTTATTTTATTATTTTATTTTAGTTATTTATTTTGCTTTTCTGTTAGAACTCTTCTGTTTGATTTCGGTTTCTTCCACTTGAACCCTAAATCTTTAATAATTTTTCTGAGATTTGTAGCACCACCTTGAAAGTTTCTGCTGTGTTTCAGCTGGATGAGCAATCTGCTTATTATTAGCACAGTTTTTTCTTCCACATAGGAATTGTGAATCGTGCGCCGAATGACGCATTCGAAATCGTCTATTTCTGTAATACGTTTAGGGACCCCAGGCGTGTCAAATGGCATTCTTTCATCCATATGTTTTTTTCCTTATCTTTGAGAACTCTGGAAACGGAACTCGGGAAACACCAGTTGCTTTGACTACTCTTTCTTTCACTCTCTTAAGGCTTTTGTGGAACTCGGACTAACATATATTTTCTTCCTTCATCTCTGCTTCTTGCTTCATGAAGTCGAGGACATTTGCAATTATTTCCCTACTTTGACTGTGTAACAACTTAGCACTCAACTTTGAAAACGTAGGAGCCATGGTTATAAATATAACAAATATAAAGTAAGTACTATTTAGATACTGGTCTCTTTAAAATTACAACCAGATGTAGACACTTTCTATGCAGACTGTATGTGTTACGCACTGTGAGTAAGCAAAGGTGTTATATCGCTTTCGTTGATTAAGCTGAACATAAACCATTCCTAGGCTCGGCAGCTGGGCTGGCAATCAAGGTCACGATTCCAGAAGTTTTGCGCGAGTAAAGGTGTGGAAGAATTGGAAGCAATGATTGACAGTGTTCTTATTCTAAGCGTAGATTTTAATATACGGTATATAACTTAAGTTTATCAGCGCAATGCAGTGCATAACGGTGTGCGTATATTTGACAATGACTGTCCCACGCACTCCTGCAACATACAGTCGACCGGTCACCTCCTGATCTGGTAGGTAACTCGCTTCCTAGCTGTCATTAAGATTTTCACGTGTCTAGAACTGTTGCGCCAGTAATAGTAGAGTTTCTTCAATAAACCTCCTCCTCTTCTAATTTTTTTTATCAATAACGCAGCTTTTCTCTTCTTTATTTCAAAAGAGCTTCTGGAGCATCACGTTTATCTCGCAGATTTTTAACATACAGTAAATGAGCATTCCTTGCAGCATGGAGCATGTTCCTATTGATGCCGACATTTTCAACACCACCAAGGTTTCAAATAGCATCATATACTCTTTTTTGGACTACTAGAGGTTCTAGTGTATTCTATAATTTCTTTATTTGAGGAAAACCCACGTTCAAGTGCTGCATTTCCATGGAATAGTATAAGTATCATTTCAGAAATAAAGCAAGCTCTCTGTTTTCAAATTTACTGTTGGAAGAACAGTGCTGAGCCAGAAATGATTAACCGTTCAACTTCTGCAGACAGTACATGCTGATTCTCGAAAATGATCACGTCTACGCACAAAAGTAAACTCCCTTGCTGTATAATGCATAACATGACTTGAGATTCATTTGTTTTCAACAAATGCATTTAAAGCTATGGTCATCCGACTGCTACTTAAAAGCAGCTGTTTTGCCACAATAGATCCAGCTATAATCCCTTTAGTTTATAAGCTGGAGGCGACTGCTCCAGTAACAACTTGTACAGGCTTACCATTGGTCTTAGACAGTCTGTATGAAATGAAGTCCAACATTCATGTAGGGCGGCCCTAGCAGCTTACCCTGCGTCAGCTTTTGTTGTAGAACGATTTTCTTTGCCTTGTAAATTGATTTTGGTGATGTTTTCTGAAGACTACGGTGATTCAGATTTGACAAACCTTGTCATTACATTTTCATTGTAGCTAGTATAGCTTCATAAAGGAGTTGTGCCAATGGAAGATTTGTCTGAAACTGTCACAGTAATGGTTGTAAATTTCCACTGAGGGATAAAAAAAACAGTTTTGCCTTAAGAAGTTTGTCTTTAATTGAAGTTCTCTCATTTTGAAGCTGTTGTAGCTAGTATAGCTTCATAAAAGAGTTGTGCCAATGGAAGATTTGTCTGAAACTGTCACAGTAATGGTTGTAAATTTCCACTGAGAGATAAAAAAAAACAGTTTTGCCTTAAGAAGTTTGTCTTTAATTGAAGTTCTCTCATTTTGAAGCTGTTGTAGCTAGTATAGCTTCATAAAAGAGTTGTGCCAATGGAAGATTTGTCTGAAACTGTCACAGTAATGGTTGTAAATTTCCACTGAGGGATAAAAAAACAGTTTTGCCTTAAGAAGTTTGTCTTTAATTGAAGTTCTCTCATTTTGAAGCTGTTGTAGCTAGTATAGCTTCATAAAAGAGTTGTGCCAATGGAAGATTTGTCTGAAACTGTCACAGTAATGGTTGTAAATTTCCACTGAGGGATAAAAAAACAGTTTTGCCTTAAGAAGTTTGTCTTTAATTGAAGTTCTCTCATTTTGAAGCTGTTGTAGCTTGTATAGCTTCATAAAAGAGTTGTGCCAATGGAAGATTTGTCTGAAACTGTCACAGTAATGGTTGTAAATTTCCACTGAGGGATAAAAAAAACAGTTTTGCCTTAAGAAGTTTGTCTTTAATTGAAGTTCTCTCATTTTGAAGCTGTTGTAGCTAGTATAGCTTCATAAAAGAGTTGTGCCAATGGAAGATTTGTCTGAAACTGTCACAGTAATGTTGTAAATTTCCACTGAGGGATAAAAAAACAGTTTTGCCTTAAGAAGTTTGTCTTTAATTGAAGTTCTCTCATTTTGAAGCTCTTGTAGCTAGTATAGCTTCATAAAAGAGTTGTGCCAATGGAAGATTTGTCTGAAACTGTCACAGTAATGGTTGTAAATTTCCACTGAGGGATAAAAAAACAGTTTTGCCTTAAGAAGTTTGTCTTTAATTGAAGTTCTCTCATTTTGAAGCTGTTGTAGCTAGTATAGCTTCATAAAAGAGTTGTGCCAATGGAAGATTTGTCTGAAACTGTCACAGTAATGGTTGTAAATTTCCACTGAGGGATAAAAAAACAGTTTTGCCTTAAGAAGTTTGTCTTTAATTGAAGTTCTCTCATTTTGAAGCTGTTGTAGCTAGTATAGCTTCATAAAAGAGTTGTGCCAATGGAAGATTTGTCTGAAACTGTCACAGTAATGGTTGTAAATTTCCACTGAGGGATAAAAAAACAGTTTTGCCTTAAGAAGTTTGTCTTTAATTGAAGTTCTCTCATTTTGAAGCTGTTGTAGCTAGTATAGCTTCATAAAAGAGTTGTGCCAATGGAAGATTTGTCTGAAACTGTCACAGTAATGGTTGTAAATTTCCACTGAGAGATAAAAAAACAGTTTTGCCTTAAGAAGTTTGTCTTTAATTGAAGTTCTCTCATTTTGAAGCTGTTGTAGCTAGTATAGCTTCATAAAAGAGTTGTGCCAATGGAAGATTTGTCTGAAACTGTCACAGTAATGGTTGTAAATTTCCACTGAGAGATAAAAAAACAGTTTTGCCTTAAGAAGTTTGTCTTTAATTGAAGTTCTCTCATTTTGAAGCTCAAAACTTCTTTGTCCCTTTTTGCTGCTCCTACATATTTTTTCTAAATTAGGAGAACATCTATAGTATGCTGAATGAGTCAAGTCACCTTATATCACAAAATTTCAAAAGAAATAAGCATGACTGGATAAAGAGCAAAATCTGTATTTCTTGCACAAAGAAATTGTAATGTCGCATTCAATTTCTTTCAATGCAGTTCACAAGAGCCAAGATTCAGCAAAATAGGAGAATCTCCATCATAATGCACAAATTATTTTATATCCTGAAGAAACCTGTTTACTTACATTTAGACCATGCATCAAACTTGCTAACACTTTCTTTAAGCTTAGTGCTTGCAAAACAAAATCGAGCAAAGCTGAGACAGTAAAATGTCCATGAAACATAGAATCAAAATAATGTGTGCAGTCCTCATTTGTTTCAGATTTGAAAAAACTAATTGTAAGACCCCTTTGACCCTTTTGAGAAACTTTATTTAATGGCCAGCAGTGAAATGTGTGCACTTACTGCACTTATTAAGAACTTCCTTATGAAAATAAGAAGCCAAATCATAAGTGATAGTGTGCGATATTTTCTTTCTGTGCAGTTGAACTTTTGAAGCAAATTTCTGAGTTGGAAACAAATTTAGTCCTGCTTCACTTGCATGTAAAGAATGTTGTTGCATGACTGTATCATGCACCACATAATCTTTGCTTAAGTTACCTGCTCTCTTGAAATGTACCTTTGTATGCTTACAATTTGTTGTAATGGTGGGGTTTTATTATGAGTGAGTCGTCTATAATTGAAGCCAGAGTAGTGCAACTGTGTGGCACTTGTTGAAATATTGACACCAAAGTTGTTCATGGCTGGGTTATCTTCTGTTGAATTCACTGGTGTACTTGAACTTTATTTTTAAAAAGGTGTAAGTAATGATGAAAGTGGGATACTTTTAATAGCACTTGCATACTTCTTTCCCATCATATGGCTTTTTAAAGCCTGTTTACCCAAGTTACTCAAAGAAAACTTTTACATAGGTATAGCACAAAATGTGGAAAATTTGTCTTTGTGTCATAGGTTTCAACCATGCTACGAGGGTCATTTCAAAAGTTCTGCACATAGAAGTAAAGAAAATAATTTATTCTACAAAATACATTTACAGGCCTTCAATGTAATCTCCATTCTTGCTTATGACAGCTTTCCAACGTTTTGGCAAAACTTGTATTTTGGATACGGCAGCTTCATTGTTGAGCTGTCTGATTACTCGGGTCACCTCACTGGAAGCTTCATGAAATTTATCAAATGGTTTTCCATGGAGTGGTTCCTTCAATTTGGGAAACAAATTAAACTCTGGTTGACTCATATCAGGACTGTGTGGTGGATGGGGAAGTATTTCCAATCCATATTTATCGTGCGTTTCTCTCTGGTTCCCTCCAGGGGCCTACTACGGTAGGTACTAGATTGGCGTTCCTGGGTCCCCAGCCACACTCGATTGGGTTCCTCTAAGAGGTTAGAGGGCTTATGCCAAACGTCCAATCAACTGTGGTCGACAAGCAAGTTTGACCAATGTCTAGTTACCTCCCTGAATACACTGCGCGGGACGGAGGAGGGGAGTCGCAAGGGGTGACTGGGTAATGCGTAACTCCCAACCACTGTATCATGTAGGACTGTGTTCGTATCCGCTGATAAAGTACAGTCGCGGGGAGGGGCCATCACTTGAGCTGTTACTCTCCTACAGGCGATTGGGTCCCTCTTCTGTTAATGGTGGGTAAGATACTAGGTGTCAAGATCTAGATCATGACTCACCTAAGCTGGGATGGCACCCAGGATGTGGGCATGCCATCGGAGACATTTGTAATGGTGGAGGATATAACCGCTATGGATCCTAGAATATCCAAAACAAACACCAAGCTTAGTGGAAAAGTAGTAGTCGAGTCTTGTGGTCCTCGCTACTTGGTTGTTAATAGGACAGAGGAAGGAAGAAAGTTTAATCGGTGAACCCTTTTGTAGTTCAAAAGGATCTCGATAAGATTTCTGGTCCAGCTAAGTCGTGCATTAGATCCCGTAATGGCACGCTCCTGGTTGAAGCGCATTCAGCAAACCAGGCAGCGAAGATACTTAAAGCAAACATGTTAGGCAGTTATCCAGTTAAGGTTGAGATGCACAAGACATTGCAGTCCTCGCGCGGTGTGGTAATCACCCTGCATTAGATGGTATGACCAATGAGATTCAAGAAAATCTTGGAAGAGCAAGGCGTAACTTCGGTATATCGTGTCCAGCGGAAAGAAAGAGGTGAATTAGTGCCTACTCGTACCCTGTTCCTTACTTTTGATCAGGTAGAGCTCCCTCAAAGGATTAAGGCAGGGTATGAAGTCATTGAGGTTAGGCCATATATACCGAATCCGCTGTGATGTTATAGGTGTCAGCGCTTTGGGCACATCAGTGATTTCTGTAGCAATGAATCTACCTGCGTTAACTGTGGAGACTCACGATGGAACATGCACATCAGCTCCAACATGCGTTAACTGCAGCGGAGAACATCCATGAAGTTCCAGAGAATGCTCCCGTTTTTCATAGGAAAGAGCGATCCAAGAGATTCACGTTAGGGAGGTGTCCTACTTGGAAGCCCGGAAACGTGTTGGCGAGCAGGGATACTACGTTCCCTACACACCTGGATTATACGTGCACGCTTACCACTGTTCATTCATGAGTTTATGAAGGGCCGCGTTTTCCGAGTAAGGGTCACTCGGTTTTTTTCGAACCTTTTTGTTCAGGAGAACGGAGTACCTCAGGGATCGGTACTAAGCGTTATACTGTTTGCTATAGCAATTCTATCTTGAAAAGTGTTCCACCAGGGATATCGTCATGCTTATTCGTAGACGACTTTGCCGTTTATTGTACTTTTCTGCGTACGCCGTTTTTTGAACGCCGTATGCAGCAATACTTAGATAATCTCCAAGATTGGAATTCAAAAAATGACTTTCGTTTCTCAACTGAGAAGTCAATCTGCTTGAACTTCTAGCGCCGTAGGAGACGATTACCACCTTCGCTCCGATTCGGTCCAGATTTACTACCATTCGCAGATTCGACGACATTCCTGGGGTTGGCGTTTGATAGGAAACTTAGCTGGTCATCGCATATAGCATAGTTGAAAGCGCGATGTGACCTTTCTCTGAATATCTTGTGGATATTAAATGGCAAATCTTGGGGAGCGGATCGGGCTATTTTGCTGCGACTGTATCGCGCACTGGTCCGATCAAAAATAGACTGGGGTGTATCATTAATTCCTCAGCACGACCATCTGTACTGAGGATATAAGACACAGACCATAACCGGGGCATTCGAGTGGCTATTGGTGCTTCTCCCACTAGCCCAATTATGAGTCTTTACTTTGAATCTGCAGAACCTCCTCGCGTTATCAGCATGAAATCCTCTGGGGAAATTATGACTGTGCGCTTAAATGTATGCCTCAACATCCAACGTTTGCTTCCTTTTCTCACACTGCGCTGGACGAACGTTATATAAATAGCTCCATTAATCCAAGGCCTGCAGGTGTTCGTTTCCGGGAGCTTCTAAGAAAGCGCGTCATCGAAATGCCTAGCATGTTTGCTAAGGTGGAGAGGGTGTTCCCCCCTTGGTTATGTGGGCTCTAAGAGCATCAACGGTATTGGATGTGCTTATGTTCATGGAACCGAACCCTATACATTTGGTTTTCATGATAGCACATCCATTTATAGTGCAGAGCTGTATGCCATATACCGAGCCATTTTGGATCTACGCCGCCGAAAATTGGGAGGCTCTCATTTCGAGTGATTCCCTAAGTGCACTTCACAGCCTTCGTGAGCTATTCAACTACCACCCCATTTTCAGCGAATCCACCATGCCTTCCACGTTTTTTACGCTTCTGGCATTAATGTGGGTTGTGCTTGGATACCTGGTCGTGTTGGTTTGCCGGGGAATGAACTTGCGGATTTGGCAGCGAAGGCGGCAACCACAGAATCCAGTGTTACAATACCCCGAGTAAGGTCGGAAAACCTTAGGTTTGTGCGGAGAGCGCTGCTGGCACGAGGAGTGGTTAGCTCTCCGCGGAAATAGGCTTAGGGTAGTGAAGGACATTCCAATAAACTGGGTTAACTTTCTCTCGTGTTTGTCGTAATGAGGAAGTGATTTTGGCTCGGTTGCGCATTGGTCACTGCAATTTTAAGCACTGTTATCTTTTTAAGGGCGATCCTGCTCCTATTTGTGTGCTTTGTGGTGAAGCTCTTTCGGTCCGTCACGTGTTGCTAGAGTGTATTGCTATAGCACATCTTCGGGACACTGCAACTGCCGTACAGTCTTGCAGAGGTCTTAGCGGATGATAGATTTTTAATTATTTGTCAAGAGTAAATTTCCAAATGCGGATTTAGTCATCTTAATAGCAAGTTTTTCATACTGATTGGTTTAGTTTTATACATTTATATATGATTTGTGCTATGTTTTATATTGATATTTATCTCTGACTCTGCCATGATTTTTATATTCAGGTTTTTCTCTGGCCTTTGCCATATTTTGTACTGATTTTATTTCTGTCCTTTGTCTAGAACAGTTTTACAAGGGAGCTAGCAGTTGAGTGCCCTTAAACAAAACAATAACTACTCTCCGTGGTAAGGAAATATGCGATCTTGCATTATCGTAAAAAATGAGGACACGAGCTGCAAGCATCTCAGGCCTTCTTTGACGAATTTTCGGGCTCAAAACCTTTTGCAGAAACAGCTTGTAGTACGCGACTGTTACAGACGTCTCCAAGGCCACTATATTGTAGCTATGCCTCCGTGTTATACGCAAAGAGCATCTTCAGTTTTACTTTTGATTGTTGGAGGCGGAATTTTTCGGGCTTGGAGTGTCGGTACTTTCCCATTGTGACGACTGAGGCTTCATCTGGCTCTCAAAATCTTGTATCCAGGTTTCATCGAGTGCAACAAACCTTTTAAAAAACTGTTCTTCTGTTGGATACTGTTGAAGCATTTGTATGATTCTTTTGCGACCTGCTTTCTGCTCTTCACTCGGATCATAGGGAATCCATCTGGCTGCAACTTTTCTCATCTTTAAATTTTCAGTAACGATTCTGTAACCTGAAGTGACAAACATTCTGGCCTCACATGCAATTTCCTCGCGTGTTTTTTGTCGATTCTCTCACAAAATGTCATTAACAATAATCTGAGAGGTGAAGTCTGTTGCAGTTGATGGCTTTCTACTTGGCTTGTCCTCAATGCTTACCCGACCAAAACAGAAACTAGCAGACCACCTTGATAATCTGCTACGATACACCACACTATTCTCAAACACCTCTCTCAAATCTTAACTTTTTCTTTGGGATTCTATTTTGATGTAGAAACGCTGGTGACTATGTGTAATCCGACCTGACTGTTTCAGCTTCCATTTTAACAGTGAATTACTCACGACACAGCCACGCGAACCAGCAAACATATATGTCCGTCAAGCCTAAAGCCTGACTCACAACTGACATAAATTTCAAATTGGTCACGTCACCGGTCACGCATGCGCAGTGTACAGGACTTTTTAACTCACCCTCGTTGAAACACTCGCTAAGTAGCCACCTTTCATTAAACGCTACTTTCCTTTCTCTAGAAGCCATCGTTAATTGTAAAAACCGAACATAGTACAACAGTAATACTAGTTTATAACCAAGAACCCGTGATCACTCTCGTCAGTTACTGTCGCCAACGCTTAATTTTTCGAGATGCAAAGTATGTCTCAGAACTATAAATCTCATTAGAACAGCTTATGAGGTTCTTTACCTTTTGCCAACTTTTAGGTTATACAGCATATGTGGTAATATAAAAATCTCGGTTTTCCACTTCCTTTATATTAATCACAGTGTATGTATCTAAAACACTTTGGACGAATGCAATACTGCTTTCACAGTTGTATTTTTGTATTGCTATTTTATTATCACAAGCCGTTGGGATTGTTTGAAGCTGTTGGATTTCTGTGCTCTTGGAGTAAGCCTAATTCAAATCCAAACCACATTTTGTATTTACTACGCTTTATAATAGTTTCCAAACTTCTTATTTACGTTACCGTTTTGAAAACGATCCTGTTCTAATGCAATTTCAAATCATTTTAAATACGGGAACAATTTTCTAAGACAGTTATGTTGTTTAAACATGTCATGAATATATTAATTAGCTGGATTATATGTCATTATGAAAGACCTGGTTATCAAACTATGATACAAATGCAACTGAAAAGTGGCCCAATCACGTTATAATTTCACTTAATTTAAACAGATTATGCGCCCTTGTTAATTGATTAAACAGATGACCCGAAACCACTGCGAAGAAATGAGTGATAAAGTGTTCATGCGCAACTACATAAAAACGCAGTAATTGTTCAGCTATACAGATTTTGGCAACCCAGATTTGATTTGTATCGTAAAGGAAAAATATAATTTAATGATGAATCAATTTAATCGTAAAAGTAAAGTTTGTTAGAAAACATCCAATACAGGAGCCCGCAGCAGACGACAATGGAGGGAGCGATCCCGGATTAAAATACACATGCAAAATCAGTAATGATTCCTAACGAGAACTATTTCCATCCTTTTGAACTGCGTAAGTTAAATCTGTTCGCGTGTGTTGCTTTTCCAAAGTATTGATACTCTATTAATAATAAAACAAAGCTTATTGGTAAAAACTGGCTTACGTCTAAACGGTAATCTAAGTAACTGTTAACACATGACACGAGCCACCCGAACTACATATAGGGTGAATTAATAAGTAAACAAAAGAATTAATATCCTTGGCACATCAATACACATAGCTGAACTTAATAATGCCCAACTAGCGTTATTTATAAAGGTATTAGAGAAGAGAAGCCACACTGCTAAGAAGCACAATTCACTAGTGAACACACTACTCCGACAGGAACAAATGGTGTGACTGTAATTGTATATGACGGTACAACATGGCCAACTTCTCCCGTGATACACGCGCGGGAGTTCGGCAACACGGATTGTAGTTTTAAACTCTTGTGGGTATACAATGTTGCTTTTGTTTCAGTTGCAGAAACAAACGTTGTATTTAACGCAGAAGCAATTTCCAGAACATTCCTCCGGATTCTTTGACATTTCCCTGATAATTCCCGGGTTTCCGCACAGTTTGGCACTGCTACCAACTCCATTTTTGATAAACGACTTAATTGTAAGAATTTTAAGGGTAAAGTCCCTACTTGTTGAACAAACCATTCGGAAAATGCTACCTTGTCGCCCAATCTGCTTCAGAGAGACATTGATTATGTTGAGTATAAGGGCGCAGAAATTCATTTAATGTTCTTAAAACTGTCCAATAGGATACGCCGATAGTGCGAGCTATAACACGGCTGCTGCTTCCAGGATCTTCTTCCACCAAGTGAAGGAGTTGTTGTTGTGCAACATTTCTTTGAGACTCCTTCAACGTGAGATACGCTTCCTGTATCTAGAACTCTTTGACAGATGAAAACATATGTCCTATGATGTGGTGCTCATCTATTTCGAAATGTTTCGCGAATAATTCTTGCCGCAGGTGCCACATTATTATGTGTTTCAGCGTAAATTAGTAACATTTCAAGATACTCGGCATTATATACTCAGCCAATTAGTAACTGATATTCCGCTGTTTCGAAAAGAAGCCATAAGCGCAATAAACAACAGCTGAAGTGCCTTCCAGTGTGTCATGTTTTGTAGTTTCGTGGCTAATGATGTAGATTCAACTGAGTCAAATTTCGAAAGCTTATGGCATTCGTAAAGGTGTAAATTGTTGTAATTCAAAACGTACTTAAAATTGCAGAAGATATTTATCTTTGAATCTCCTGTAAGATATATTTGAAATGGTATTTATGTCTCGAAAATCTTCATTTAGAATAGAGTTAATATTCAGCCATTTTTTCCTTCTTTCCTCCTCAAAAACTACATTAAAACCGCAAAACTGCACTCAGATTTTTTGTTCTATTGATTACAAAAAGGCAGCCTGTTCCATGAATACAAATCACCTTCCACCCTGTATTAAAGTTGTCCATCGAAGGAATTTTTGTATATATTTTGTATGATTCATGCCTTCGAGAAGAAATGAACTGCATAGGGCGAGTTGGGTGTTTTGGATCCCAAGTGGTGTCCCTCAGACCATTCCGTTTCGTACACCGAGCGTGTATCATTTCCTGTTCGAACGCCCAAAGTGACCTAATCAGTCTACTTCACTAGCATGATAATGGAGCTGAACGATACGAGTGAAATGTAAGCGTAATGTTGCACCAACAATAATAAGCTTTGTCGGCTGTTTTCCAATTAGTTTTTTATTCAGCCATTGTGCATGTAGATTATGAGGTATCTTCTTGCTTTGAAGCCATGACAAAATTTCAGCCTTTCTAGAATTTGTGTTGGGGATTTTTTCTTTAAGCATGGAGTGATAGTTCGCATTGTCCATTATATTACGCACCCTTTCAACTTCTGAAAGAGATCAGTAAACATTCCCTAAACACTACATTACTCATCTCTTTTGAAGTAGATGAATGTTTGTTTCACGTTTTATATTACGTAAATTATTTTATCTGCCCCGCAGTTGGGAGTCAACTTGAAGTAGTTGTTTAGTTACGTATATTTATTTACGCAAACTTGATCGTTATTTAGCTCCACGCTTGATAAACCAACTTGAAGAAGAATATGTTGTTGCGTAATGTTTAAACTTGAAGACCGTATGCTTACGTAATTGTATTTTACGTACTATTTATTTTAGTTGCATTTAATGAGTTCCTGAAACATGCTTTGGGGTCGATTTGAATTAGTTGATTACGTAATAGTTACTGATATTACGCAATATGCTGCTACGTATGAGAAACTGATTTCAAGATGTGTTTTTGTTATTACACTCTTAGTTTTGCACTATAATATTTAAGTTTGTTATTAACACTGCTTCTATATATTATTTGTTTGAATTTTGCGTCGGCTGTGTCAGTCTTGTTTGCAGAGTCACGTGTCTTAGGCAGGGCGCGGTGTAACAAGAATATAGACAACACAGAATTTAACTTTTTAAATTCACTTCTTTTATTAATTCTTGCACATTTTTATAAAGAACTACACGTTATAAGAACTGTAAGAATCTTCAATACTTTCACTTAGCGCGTAGGGGAGGGTGGGGCAAGAGTGCCACCCCCTTTAAGTGCAAAAATACGGGCTTAGTGACTTTGTTGCAAGGTTGGGTGCACTGAGTTAGATGGCATGTTTGTTGGGGGTGCATTACGGCAGCTCTAGAAATTTATTGTTTTTGTTGTATAATAAAGTACCTTTTTCATAATTGCGATCTTATATTTCCATGACAGGAAACCCAATTTATTACTAGGTAAGGTAGTTTCTGGTATATCTCAGTTATTATGGCTTAACCCCACTTATATGAGAATCCAATTGCACGCGAAGAGTTAGTAGTGTATGCAGCCGCCACTCCATGGTGTCACCAGATGTAATCCCATGCAGCTGGGGGGCAAAAGTGTCAGAGTGACACTCTTACCCCGTACTGTGAACATAGTACAAACAATTCATTGTAACAAAATTTATAAATCATAAATACAGAGAAAAATGGATAGTGAAGATACCGAAGATTCAAGCATCCTGGCCCTAGATAATGATAAGAGAAGGAATGCAAAGGAGTTCATTCCTATAGCTTCTACTTCGAGGGAAAGCTTTTACTTCGTTGATGAAAAGGAGGCAGATAAAATTAAATCTGTTTCCAAAACTCCAGCATTGAAACTATTTCCCCACTTCCAATTCATAGAAGACCTTTTCCTAAAACTCCAACCCTAAGAGGAAGAAAACCTGATAAATCGGTTATCCTGACCAGCAGCCCACATAAAAATGCTTGAAAGCAAACAAGCTTGTACTAATCGCTCAACTACCACAAAGGTTCTGTTAAAATCAAAGATACAGAAGAAGAAACCAAGGTGTTATACTGCAACGTCACAGAGAACTACTGAAGACCAGAAAAAGGTCGATGTCTACTTTTGCTTATTTTGCCAAGAAAGGTTATTAAATCCACCTGATGAGCCAATGATTCAGTGTCAAGAATGCAAAGAAATGTCTCATACAAATTGTACAGACTTTAATGACGTGAAAGGAACCTTTATTTGTGATTTTTGTAGAGAATAATGATGTCTCAGTTTGTTCAATGTATGTGACACTCTTACCCCAGCCTATGGGGCAAGAGTGTCAGCTGACGTTTCTTTATGTAAATAAAAATATCTCAGAATGTTTGGGAGAGTCTGTCTAAATATTTATCATGTTCTTGTGCAATGATAGCTTAACTTATATACGGGGAAAAATGCGAATGATTCTGTTTAGAGGAAGAAAATAGTGTTTGAACCTTAACATGGCACCCCTGCCCCACCTTCCACTATACAGATTTTATGATTCACACGTAGAGAACACATCTTCCATCTGTTCAATACCAAGACTTGCCGGCAACTGAGCAACTTTAAACGGTTAAACCTGTAAGCTTCGGTATTTCAAGTCTCTGATTGGTTAATTCTAGTCCAATAGAATATCTGCAGTTTACTTAAACGTTTTCCTTGCTATTGATTGGCTAATTTTAAACTGTTACTGAATTTACCTTATCTTTGATATAATCATGACTGGTAACTTTTCAAACACTCTGACTCATTATTGCTACAAGGTTACCTCATTGTTAGCAACTCAAAACTTATTATTCTCACAGCTCTTGCATTATTAAAGTATATAATGTATTCACATAACATGAATAAAACATGTTTACAATAAAAATAAGTATTTGCAATGACTGTTAAATACAATTTAAATAATTATTACAAACATATTGTTTCAAGGCGGGTTGTTATTGAATTTACTTTTATATAAAATACATTTGAAATTATTCAGGTATTGAAATACTGCCTCACTTTATAATATTTACCACCACTTGGTAATGAAACACTAAATCTCCCCCTTCTATGAAACGGTATTTGGCCTATCTGGTATGGCAGATGATGAAATATAATCCTAATGGAATCTGTAGACCACCATTTCATATGGAATCCTGCCAGGTAAAGCTTTTAGCGTGGCTTGCTTCACCCGCGTTTCCGCAGGTTAAAGATTAGGACGAGGATGTTCTTCTAGACTTTAAAGAATAATCATTGTTCTATGTCTTGCATGGTAATGTATAATTTGTAATATTTATACAGGGGACTGAGTTATGAAATTGTATATGCGATGTTTATAATATTTATTTTGGAACATGTTTTCATAGATGCAATTACACAACAAAACATGAAAATGAAATTTGTGTATCAGAATGTAGTGAAGAAAACTTGACAGCAACAGTAGTTAGAAAGAAACAAAATCGAAAATGCAGTAGCATTGCATAGGCTGTAGTCATTCCCCTGCCTTAACGCACCGCCATGATGTAAACTCTCGAACCGGTAAAAACCCATTTCCCATGAGACGGTATGTGAACCTGAAACTCGGCCATAGTTCGGTACATTCGTTGCTGCTTTTCGAACAATTTGGGCTGGAAGAAACGAGCGAATCTCATGTACGATATGAAACGCACGAGTAAACCATCTTGACATCTTTAACCTGAATACATAATTTTTAGAAATTTGAAGAAAAAGATGCATTTTAATGTAGGTAACAATTGTGATTGTATTCTTTAAATAATGTTTGAAATTGCCCTCCTTGAATACAATTTGGTTGCTTAAATAATATTTGTACATTCTTCAAAGAAACATAATAAACCCATTAAAACAAACGACTGATTTCAATATTGTTTAAATAATTGGCTGGCAACATCTTTCTGAAGCGCTGATTTCACTGTCAATTATTTGCCTAAACATCAAAATTAAAGAAAATAAATTCTTGCATTATTTCTGTAAGTTTGTTTCAAAACACAACTTGTCCCTTTGATTGGTGCAAAATGATAGAAGTCCACAGATTTTCAAAATCCAATTATCAACCGTGCCTTAAATAAAGAGTGGGGATTTCCCCACTATTTTTCTATATTCCGAATTCTTAATCAATCCCCGTTGTTGTTGTTATAAGTTGTGATAAAACTTTACTCAATATTAACTTTTGGCTTCTCCTGTAAAATGTGTATTTGTTTAACGCGTTTTTAAAAGTTACTCTTCATATGAGAGTGATTCCATACCAAGCGGAACACCCATAAATATCGAGACATCGGGTCTCTTCGAAATGAATTATATGCGTTTCATGCTTTGAAGTAGAAGACGGTAATTTTTTGGGGGGAGGGGCCTTAACTTTAGTATTTTGAATATCAGCCAAAGTCAAATTATTGGAATATTGTGTGCGGCCCCCAAACGTAATGCTTTTATATCCCATTCAAATGGTCGTATAAACTCTATATGACTCATTTTAAAGCTTATGGAATCTACTTTAAAAGTATATTATACTTGTTATATACTTTTATATACGTATGCCCTTTTTATTGGCTTGTCGGCTTTGAAATCACATAATTTGATTCTTAAAGGTAAAAAGCTATACAAGTGTCAAGCGTGAAAAGGCATAATTATTTAATTCATCAGCGCCATAAAGCCATACTAATATAATTGTTTTGTGAACATAGCATTACTCTTTTGTGTATCTTTAAAATGCATAATTTGAATAATGAGGGAATGCCTTCATACAACTCAGACGTTTATAAGGACTACAGTGATTTACTGATATAATCTATTCAGTGAGGAGAAATGGGCACACAAATGTGACATCCAAGAAGGGCTGTGTCGTTCTCCGTGGTGTAGTGGTTACCATGCTGGCCTCTAGTTCCCGAGATCGCGGGTTCATGCCCGGCGGAGGGCGATGGATTTTTTTCGGGCGTAAAAATCCTTAACATGGCTTCCTTCGGAAGATGGTCCCGTGTCGTAGATTTACGGCACGTAAAAGAACTTCAAGCCTGATAAAGAGGCCTCTGAACAAAATTTCCGGCCTTTCACGCCCAATATGGAATGGGACATTAAGGACCACAGCAGTTAAAGAGCGTCCATAAATAAAACTCAATTCAATTCAGGGCTGTGAGTTTGTTCAGTTTTCACTGTCGCTTCACTAATGTGACTGTTGTGTGCTCTTTGTTTATTTATATGGTTATGGTAGCGAAGTAGCAATGGGTGCTCCATCTGCTGAACGTAAAATAAATTTGCTAATAAAATCATTTAGCAAGCATGTCACTAGTTCACACAGGGTCGATTCAGTTTCTCCTGTGCATATGCTGCCGCAGTACACCGAATGATTGTGTCTGCCTTGCTCATTTTATGTCTAAGTAAACAGTGTAATTTATTGCTGATTCCAAACTGATAGAGCTGAATTCATGCCAATTTCACAGTTTAAGCTTACACCGAAACTTTTAATAGTAGGTAACCAAATGAGCTGTATATTGAGGAAAGAAGACAGAACATGTAGTAAATTAGGGTGAGAGTTTCATGAATGTAACGTCTAGGCTAACGCGTTGAAAGAAGACTACGGCAGTCCGAAAAAGTAAATAGTCATCCGAAAATATGAAATTGAATATACTTTAAAGCGCCTTGATCTCTGTCGTATAAATGAAGTCACGTGAGCGTCTTCCGCTCAGTCCAGATATAAATACCGACACTTTTACTTTCTCTACCACGTGCAAATAGCTGGAGAAGGTATTGCATTCCACCTAAAAATGCGATACCAATTTTCACCGGAAATACCTGCTTTCAGGCTCCTTGAAACCCCCCAAAAAGGCTTTATAGAAAAAGATTTGTTCGTGTGTCTATGAACAGCATAACTATTTTTCTTCTTCTGTTTAATCTCCTCGTATGTAGGACTTACACCCCCCAGGACTTACAGGCGGGTGCCTGGGGTCAGAGGTCCGTCGAGGAGCAGACACTCATGGATCATACAGAATATCCGGGATGGGTGATCAGCCCGATGCCTGGTATGGGAGGAAGGAAGTAGATGAAACGAAATGATGGTGAAATGAATGAAAGGAAAGCGATGATGGAGCAGTTGGTAGAATGAATGGCGGGGGAAACCGGAGAACGGAGAAAACCCACCCACACGCCTCTTGTCCACCACAAATCCCATATGCGGGTCCTTGGGATTGAACCCGGGCCGCCTCGGTGAGAGGCGAGCGGTCTAACCACTCGGCCACGGCGCCGCCGAACAGCATAACTCAAAAACGAAAAGTCAGATAAATACAAACTTGCTATTTAGGTTCAATGCCTTCCAAAGATGCGACACGAAGATTTTCAAGAAACCTCACAACCCTCACATACATAGCTAGCCTAGTTCCCGAGGTCGCGGGTTCAAACCCGGCGGAGGGCGATGGATTTTTTCGGGCGTAAAAATCCTTAGCATGGCTTCCTTCGGAAGGGAAGTAAAGCCGGTGTTCCCGTGTCGTAGATTTACGGCACGTAAAAGAACCTCAAGCCTAATAAAGAGGCCTCTGAGCAAACTTACCGGTCTTTCACGCCCAATATGGAATGGGACGATAAGAACCATAGTAGTTAAGGAGCGTCCATAAATAAAACTCAATTTAAATTTCTCATACATGGAGCATTTTCGAAATGTTTGATTTTCCGAAAAATGGCTCTAACGATTTTGATTGAAATACCGAATATTAAAGATAATTACATGACAAATAAAATGTATATCTTGAATTTTCTCGTAATAGCCTATGAAATCCTCTGTATTCGGAATGAATTTTGTATAATCTGGTGAGAGTGGTAAATGTTAAAGGATAGACGAAAACGTACTGCACATAAAATGTGGATATCTTTAAATCATGCGATTTATTTAAATTAAATTTCCGAGATATGTGATATTAATGGTTCGAATTGTTCAATACTTAGCAATTCTTTTAAAGTCTTGCTGATTAGCAATTATTCTTCGCGATATCAAGGAAAGAGTATAAAATCTTATGGGCAGCATATAGCGTGACAATTGCTTTTGGATTTCTACCTACAGAGTGAGCCAAAAGACTCCGAACCGCATGCGCGATGTTTTTCCTCTCCGCGTCCTCGGCGCTCGTTGCCATCTGCCGCTATCATAGAAAGGCGCGGATGAAACCATATAACATTTTTAAAACTACTTTTAAAGGCTTTACTTACCAACTTTACGAAAGGAGATGCTGAAACTGGCCACCGCCGTTGTCCATACTTTTTGGCACCTCTTTAGGAAACTATCCATCACTCGCCGTAGTTCACGCTGAAAAATTTCCTGGCGGATATTTTGTTTTAATTCTTCCAGGGTGTGTGGGTTTGTCTTGTACACTTTATGTTTTAAGTTACCCCGAAGAGGTATTTTATGAACAATATTACAGGCTGCCGGTGTTTAAGTCACGCTGTTGTGGTTTTGCTGTGCAGTGTGAAGTGCAGTTTTGAGTGACGATGATGTGATGTAGTTCAGTTATTACGAGTCATTTATTATTTTGTCCTGTCACAAAGTATATTATGGCTCAGCATATGTTTTCTACTGCACAGCGTGTATTTATTTATGATTCGAATGTATTAACTCGGTTAACTCAGCAAGTGAAAGTACCATTTGCAGAAGATTTCCCGGTGTAAAAGTTACAGGCCGTACACCAATCCATGAACTTTACAATAAATTTCAGGCCAAGAAATCCAAGAGACGGCGTTCGGTTCTTACCGAAGAAACAGACGACATCGGTCATCGTGGAAAATTCCCCCCAAAAATTCCATGATGGATAGTTTCCTAAAGAGGTGCCAAAAATATATGGACAACGACGGCCAGTTTCAGCATCTCCTTTAATAAAGTTGGTAAGTAAAGCCTTTAAAAGTAGTTTTAAAAATGTTGTATGGTTTCATCCGCGCCTTTCTATGATAGCGGCAGACGGCAACGAGAGCCGAGGACGGGGACAGGAAAAACACCGCGCAGGCGGCTCGGAGTCTTTTGGCTCATCCTGTATATTGAAATGTGTAATGTAGCTATTTCTGTGAAGGTTTATCTCGATTAAAATGAAGTAGAGAGGAAAATACGCTTTCGTAAGAATAATTTGTATACCTACTAATAAGCGCTCGAGGGCAGAGAAGGTCATATAAATGAAGCATCATATTTTTGGAAAAAGGTCCATGTTTGTGAACAGCATGTCTCGGAAACGATAAGTCTTGTCGATTTTCAGTTGTTTCTAGTCATTGCATGGAAGCAATATTGAATTTTAAGGCCAGCAAACTTCGTCCAGTGTTAAACATTTGCCTATCACTGCCTCCATTTATAACGCCATGTGTAATATGGTTAAAAATGAAGTAGACAGAAAAAATAAGGTTTTGTAAGAATGGCATTTTTACCTATTAGAAAGTGATAGAGGGCAGAAGTTTTCATTCTGATATTTCTCTTATCCCAAACGAACATTGAGTAGCTCCAAGCTCTTTGAACCCTTGGCTCATTTAATTATTCTTTAATTATACTCATCTCATTCATTTGTATGTTAAGAAAGGAACTAGTTATTCACTGGATCTTAGCTAATTTATATATATATATACAGAAAACCTCTAAATTTAGTGGATTTCCAATGAAAGTTGCATCATGTGCTGCAACCATTCTTCGCTGTCATTCGGCTCATCTCGCCCGACATAATTCAGATCTTTACGCCAATATTGCAGATCATGCAGCAATGATCAACAATGCAAGTCAAAATAATCCCGTAGTGAAGTGATAGCGAAGGTATTCATATAGTCTTACATCTGTTTCTTGCAATGTATTTACTATGTTTGAGTGCAGAAGTTTACCCGCATTTATTTAAAGTACATGTTGACCATTTATCAGGACGCTACTGAAATGGTAATGAAAGTGGGTCGGAAATAGTGATAAAGTCGGGACCGTGCGCTTACCCGCCATTCTCCTAGCACGAACGGGAAGGTGCCCCACTACTTTTAACCACGTGATAGCCCCCACCGTAATGGGCGTCAGCACTGGCGATCACGTGATTACCTTTTCCCCTATTTTAGTTCTCCACCTCTGCGTTTGAAAACTTTAGCGCGAATGCCTCATTCTGATAGCACATTTAGTCTGGTTCGATCGAAATGAATCTTCTCGAAGTAACAAGTCAATTTGCTACCACCGAAGGAGCAGTGGCATTTCTTCGGGCTAATAGAATATTGGCCCGAGATCCGCCGCGATGCACTGTAGTTGGCTGAGCTAGAGAAATGACGGAGGTTCGACGTGCGGATGCCCAGGATGGAGTGATGTGGCGGTGTCCCACCCACAAAGGGAACAAAAAGTCAATTAGAAGTGGCTCTTTTTTAGACCACCAGAACATCAGTCTCAACGTATTCTGCCTTCTGGTGTATTGCTGGGCCTACTCGATTCCAGTTGGAGTTGCAGAGGAGTGGGCCAAAGTATCAAACAAAAAGCGATACAATATTATCACTATTTCCGGGATATTTGCTCTAGGTGGCTGCTCGCAAATCCCATTATGCTTGGCGGACCTGGCACTGTCGTTCAGGTGGACGAAAGCGTAATGGCCAAAGAAAAGGATGGACGAGGGCGAGTTGTCCGCAAGCGATGGGTTTTGGGGATGTATGACTGTCACAGACGTGTGGTATTTCTGCAGTTTGTGAATTTTCGCAATAGGCACAACATTCTGCCTATAATACTCAGGCAAGATCTTCCGGGTACAGAAATACACACCGATTTTTGGTCACCCTACCTTGCACTGCCAGCTGTACCACCATACACACATTTGCGAGTAAACCAATGCAGGAATTTTGTAGATCCCGTGACAGGAGCACACACCAACAATGTAGAGTGCTTCTGGAAGAATGCCAAAAAGAAGTTCAAAGAGATGTCCGGCACCTGTGAAGCACATGTGCCGTCCTACCTGGACGAATTTATGTGGAGGCAGCTCCATGGAAGAAGACCATGGTAGCTTTTCAAAGCATGCTGCAACAGATATCTACATTCTATCCAGTGTAAGCCTTCCCTTATCCTTAACTATCCTTTCTTCCTCCCTTCCCTTACAGTGCAGTAAACTGTATTCCTTTCTTCCTCCCTTCTTTTAAAATCAATTAAACTGCATTCCTTTCTTCCTCCCTTCCTTTAAAGTCAATTAAACTGTATTCCTTTCTTCCTCCCTTCCCTTACAGTGCAATAAACTGTATTCCTTTCTTCCTCCCTTCCTTTAAAATCAATTAAACTGTATTCCTTTCTTCCTCCCTTCCTTCAAAATCAATTAAACTGCATCCCTTTCTTCCTCCCTTCGTTTAAAATCAATTAAACTGCATTCCTTTCTTCCTCCCTTCGTTTAAAATCAATTAAACTGCATTCCTTTCTTCCTCCCTTCCTTTAAAATCAATTAAACTGTATTCCTTTGTTCCTCCCTTCGTTTAAAATCAATTAAACTGCATTCCTTTCTTCCTCCCTTCCTTTAAAATCAATTAAACTGTATTCCTTTCTTCCTTCCTTCCCTTACAGTGCAATAAACTGTATTCCTTTCTTCCTCCCTTCCTTTAAAATCAATTAAACTGCATTCCTTTCTTCCTCCCTTCCTTTAAAATCAATTAAACTGTATTCCTTTCTTCCTCCCTTCCTTTATAATCAATTAAACTGCATTCCTTTCTTCCTCCCTTCGTTTAAAATCAATTAAACTCCATTCCTTTCTTCCTCCCTTCGTTTAAAATCAATTAAACTGTATTCCTTTCTTCCTTCCTTCCCTTACAGTGCAATAAACTGTATTCCTTTCTTCCTCCCTTCCTTTAAAATCAATTAAACTATCCTTTCTTCCTCCCTTCCCTTACAGTGCAATAAACTGCATTCCTTTCTTCCTCCCTTCCTTTAAAATCAATTAAACTGTATTCCTTTCTTCCTCCCTTCCTTTAAAATCAATTAAACTCTATTCCTTTCATTATGTAAACTATCCTTTCTTCCTCCCTTCCTATAAAATCAATTAAACTGTATTCCTTTCATTATGTAAACTATCCTTTCTTCCTCCCTTCCGTTACAGTGTAATAAACTGTATTCCTTTCTTCCTCCCTTCCTTTAAAATCAATTAAACTATCCTTTCTTCCTCCCTTCCCTTACAGTGCAATAAACTGCATTCCTTTGTTCCTCCCTTCCTTTAAAATCAATTAAACTGTATTCCTTTCTTCCTCCCTTCCTTTAAAATCAATTAAACTCTATTCCTTTCTTCCTCCCTTCCTTTAAAATCAATTAAACTGTATTCCTTTCATTATTTTAACTCCTTTCTTCCTCCCTTCCCTTACAGTGTAATAAACTGTATTCCTTTCTTCCTCCCTTTCCTTAAAATCAATTAAACTGTATTCCTTTCTTCCTCCCTTCGTTTAAAATCAATTAAACTGAATTCCTTTCTTCCTCCCTTCGTTTAAAATCAATTAAACTGTATTCTTTTCATTATGTAAACTATCCTTTCTTCCTCCCTTCCCTTACAGTGCAATAAACTGCATTCCTTTCTTCCTCCCTTCCTTTAAAATCAATTAAACTGTATTCCTTTCTTCCTCCCTTCCTTTAAAATCAATTAAACTGTATTCCTTTCATTATGTAAACTCCTTTCTTCCTCCCTTCCCTTACAGTGTAATAAATTATGTTTCTTTTGCGTGCAAACTATTCGATCTTTGCCCCAATTCTTTAAAATAAAATAAATTATATTTCTTTTGCGTGCAAACTATTCCTTCTTTGCCCCAATTCTTTAAAATAAAATAAATTATATTTCTTTTGCGTGCAAACTATTCCTTCTTTGCCCCAATTCTTTAAAACAAAATAAATTATATTTCTTTGCGTGCAAACTATTCCTTCTTTGCCCCAATTCTTTGAAATAAAATAAATTGCATGTCATTCACGTGGATATGTCAAGCAAGCACAGGGTCCCGACAATTTCACGTATCAGTGTGTTGTGAAAGTGCCGCCACCGTGAGTTTACAGCCATTAGCCTAATACTTTGAAATAAAATAAATTATATTCTTTTTGCGTGCAAACTATTCCTTCTTTGCCCCAATTCTTTAAAATAAAATAAAATATATGTCTTTTGCGTGCAAACTATTCCTTCTTTGCCCCAATTTTTTGAAATAAAATAAATTGCATGTCATTCACGTGGATATGGCAGGCAAACAAAGGGTCCGGACAATTTCACGTATCACTGTGTGGTGTTATTTCCGACAGCGTGGGCTTACAGCCATTAACCCAAATCTTTAAAATAAGATAAATTATATTTCCTTTGCGTGCAAACTATTCCTTCTTCGCCCCAATCTTTGAAATAAAATAAATTGCATGTCATTCACGTGGATATGGCAGGCAAGCACAGGGTCCCGACAATTTCACGTATCAGTATGTGGTGAAATTGCCGCCACCGTGGGTTTACAGCCATTAGCCCAATTCTTTAAAATAATATGAATTACATTCTTTTTGCGTGCAAACTATTCTTTCTGCGCCCCAATTCTTTAAAGAAAACTAAACTATATTTCCTAGCGTGCAAACTATTCCTTCTTTTCCCCAATTCATTGAAATAGAATAAATTATGTTTCTTTTGCGTGCAAACTATTCTTTCTGCGCCCCAATTCTTTAAAGAAAACTAAACTATATTTCCTAGCGTGCAAACTATTCCTTCTTTGCCCTAATTATTTGAAATAAAATAAACTATATTGCTTTTGCGTGCAAACTATTCCTTCTTTGCCCCAATTCTTTAAAATAAAATAAATTTTATTTCTTTTGCGTGCAAACTATTCCATCTTTGCCCCAATTCTTTAAAATAAAATAAATTATATTTCTTTTGCGTGCAAACTATTCCATCTTTGCCTCAATTCTTTGAAATAAAATAATTTGCATGTCATTCACGTGGATGTGACAGGCAAGCACAGGGTCCCGACAATTTCACGTATCGGTGTTTGGTGAAATTGCCGCCACCATGGGTTTACAGCCATTAGCCCAATTCTTTAAAATAATATGAATTACATTCTTTTTGCGTGCAAACTATTCTTTCTGCGCCCCAGTTCTTTAAAAAAAATAAAGTATATTTCTTTTGCGTGCAAACTATTCGTTCTTTGCCCCAATTCTTTAAAATAAAATAAACTATATTTCCTAGCGTGCAAACTATTCCTTCTTTGCCCCAATTCTTTAAAATAAAATGAATTATATTTCTTTTGCGTGCAAACTATTCCTTGTTTGTCCCAATTCTTTGAAATAAAATAAATTGCATGTCATTCACGTGGATATGGCAGGCAAGCACAGGCTCCCGACAATTTCACGTATCAGTGTGTGGTAAAATTGCCGCCACCGTGGGTTTACAGCCATTAGCGCAATTCTTTGAAATAAAATAAATTACATTCTTTTTGCTTGCAAACTATTCGTTCTTTGCCCCAATTCTTTATAATAAAATAAACTATATTTCTTTTACGTGCAAACTATTCCTTCTTTGCCCCAATTCTTTAAAATAAAATAAACTATATTTCTTTTACGTGCAAACTATTCCTTCTTTGCCCCAATTCTTTAAAATAAAATAAACTATATTTCTTTTACGTGCAAACTATTCCTTCCTTGCCCCAATTCTTTAAAATAAAATAAACTATATTTATTTTACGTGCAAACTATTCCTTCTTTGCCCCAATTCTTTGAAATAAAGTAAATTATATTTCTTTTGCGTGCAAACTATTCCTTCTTTGCCGCAATTCTTTGAAATAAAATAAATTGCATGTCATTCACGTAGATATGTCAGGCAAGCACAGGGTCCCGACAATTTCACGTATCGGTGTTTGGTGAAATTGCCGCCACCATGGGTTTACAGCCATTAGCCCAATTCTTTAAAATAAAATAAATTACATTCTTTTTGCGTGCAAACTATTCTTTCTGTGCCCCAATTCAAAAATAGTAAAGCAATAACAGGCGCTCAGCAAATAAGATAACACGAACGATACCGCAACAAGATCCATTGAGAATACTTCCACTTCTTCATTCTAGAGTATTGGTGAAAATGCTTCCACTGTTTTACTCCGGAATGACTTCCTCTAGTCTACGAAAAGGAAGCGTTACAAATTATATCCAATGGGTTGCCACACATGTGCTAACAATTAATGTTTCCTGTCACATAAACAAGTGTTTGTGATTTAATGGCTTATAGTTCTACGCTAGTATGTTGTGCTTTTATCCCCATTGTTTAATAAACTACAAAGTAATATTGATAATATATGTAGTTTGTAGACCCTACATACATGAATAATTTGTAATTCCATTTGCTGTAAAGCAAATATAATTAATGGAAAGCAACACTGAGTTTAAGACAAACTTATGCCTAGATTCTTCACAAAACATTGCTGTATTGCATGTTAAACGTTTAGGTTATGAATAGTGTGGAGATAAATTATTTTGCAATAAATCTGTTTTCAGCAAAAATAAAACATTCACTTGTGAAATGAATTTAAATATACTCATAATCTCAAGGAGCTCATTTTTATGTTATTGTGAAGCTCTGATTTACATTTATTTTATTTACCCTTCCGAACCATAAGTCTACGGGACAAAATTGACTGTCTTTAGGCACTTTAATAGTTTAAATTCTTAAAGTATTACTCAAACTTTGTGAAAAACAACTAGCTTAGTAAATACGGAATACTGTAAATTACAAATTGTTCATCTTAGCTACACCTGTATATACAGAATTATGAGCCGTTTTGCTGTTGACAACTACTAATGTACATCAGGGCAGATAGCCAACAACGAAGCGGATAAGGAAAATGTGCAATGTGGAGTACCAACATTTTCACCAGAAATGAAGTTCGTGAAACTGGAAGTAACATTTATCAGCTTCAGTTGATTTAAAATGAGGTTATGTGACATATGGCAATTCATAATTAATTATTATCATAGCCTTGTACTGCCGATTATGGTGTATTAAGAGTTTTCTGGTTTCACAAAGTTATTTTGCTCACAGCGACAATGTAACAAATGAAAAATATGTTTTAAATTGATAATTATGCAGTTAAAGTGCAATATTTGCGTACAGACATACTGCAGTATTATATTATTATAGCTGCTACATGACGTGGGAAGTAGTAAGTGGACATGTAACTGGAAATTGGAATTTTCTCATAGAAGCATAATACGAATTAAATGATTACATCAGAAAAAAAACCAAGCTTCTACATGCTTTTGGAATTCTGTACATAACGTTCAACTTACTGCAATATTCCCTTATTGAAATCAGTACTACACGACATGGGAAGTACGAGTAGATGAAATATAACTAAAAAAATCTGATGTGTTACACTCACATGATTTTCTCTACTCTTGTACAAACTATTTTTACAAACGCTTATTCCCCAAATGCTTCATGTTAATCGAGATATCGAGATGTTAATCTTATTGCTAATTTGCTTGTAGATGCAAGGGGAATATGGTAGATTTTAAGCGATAGTCAAATATTTTAAGCGCTGGTTGCTATGTGGCGCATTCCATTCTCTTTGCAATTCCAGGACATAAAAAAATGAATAACGAATTTGAGAAAACGTATAAGTATTGGAAAATTTAAGGGAATAACAAGCAATATCTCCAAAACGGTTCACTCAACAAAACAAATGTATATGACATAAATTGTGTATTTTAACGCGATCTACATTTTTGTGTAGTAAAATTTTGTCTATATCTTATGGTTTACCAGTTATGCAAAAGTCGTTCACAATGAAGAACACTTTTGGAGACATTCCCAGAAAATTCGAGATATACATTTCATTTCTAATGACAATGTCTTAAACATATGATATTTTAATCAAAATCGTTAGAGCCATTTTTGAGAAAATTAAAATTTTCGAAAAATGTTGCATGTAAAGGGTAGTCTGTGGTGGGGGGATTTTCTTGAAAACCTTCGTGTCGCGTCTCTGGAAGATATTGAACCTAAATATCAAGTTTGGTGTTTATCCGACTGTTCGTTTCTGAGTTATGCTGTTCACAGATACACAGACACACACACACACACGGACATGTTTCCAAAAATGCTTTTTTTTGGATTCAGGGGGTCTCAAAACATGTATTTCCGGTAAAATCTCGGTATCGAATTTTTGGGTGGAACACAATACTTCCCCTACTTACTATACGTAGTAGAGAAAGTAAAAATGGCTTTTCTCATGGAAACCTAATCGGTATTCAACCATACATCAGGGGGAAAAAATTGTGCGCTTTTTGGAAGTCTGTATTAACATTCAACTAAAGGCGTTCATTGCATTTGTTGTATTAATAGGACTTTTAACCTCAATTCTGCATAAATCACACAAACTCGAAATCATCAGTACTTGAGTCAGAATTATTGACTTAATTTACTTAAACAACTTTTCTCAAATTGCAACGTGACACAGGCTGCATTGATGCCATCTTATTTACCATAAAGGAAATGGTATACAATGTTATGGTGACTTCTAAATAATATGCATAAAGCCATAACGCAATATTGATTAGGTATTGGAATTGATGGAATGTTGCAATTGGAAGTGAAAGTAACTCCGACAGAGTTGGAAGTAAATGCCTTGGAAGTAGTCTGGCGGAGTGGAAGTAAACCTTGGAAGTAACTCCGACAGAGTTGGAAGTAAATGCTTTGGAAGTAGTCTGGCGAAGTGGAAATAAACCTTGGAAGTAACTCCGACAGAGTTGGAAGTAAATGCCTTGGAAGTAGTCTGGCGAAGTGGAAGTAAACCTTGGAAGTAACTCCGACAGAGTTGGAAGTAAATGCCTTGGAAGTAGTCTGGCGAAGTGGAAGTAAACCTTGGAAGTAACTCCGATGAAATTGGAAGTAAATACCTTGGAACTACTCCGGCAGAGTGGAAGTAAACCTGTTGTGGAAGTAACTCCGACAGAGTTGGAAGTAAATACCTTGGAACTACTCCGGCAGAGTGGAAGTAAACATGTTGTGGAAGTAACTCCGACAGAGTTGGAAGTAAATGCCTTGGAAGTAGTCTGGCGAAGTGGAAGTAAACCTTGGAAGTAACTCCGACAGAGTTGGAAGTAAATGCCTTGGAAGTAGTCTAGCGAAGTGGAAGTAAACCTTGGAAGTAACTCCGATGAAATTGGAAGTAAATACCTTGGAACTACTCCGGCAGAGTGGAAGTAAACCTGTTGTGGAAGTAACTCCGACAGAGTTGGAAGTAAATACCTTGGAACTACTCCGGCAGAGTGGAAGTAAACATGTTGTGGAAGTAACTCTGATGGAATTGGCAGTAATTACCTTGGAACTACTCCGGCAGAGTGGAAGTAAACATGTGGAAGGAACTCCAACGGAGTTGGAAGTAAATACCTTGAAACTACTCCGGCGGAGTGGAAGTAAACCTGTTGTGGAAGTAACTTCGACGGAATTAGAAGTAAATACCTTGGAAGTACTCCGGCGGAGTGGAAGTAAACATGTTGTGGAAGTAACTCTGATGGAATTGGAAGTAATTACCTTGGAAGTACTCTGGCGGAGTAGAAGTAAACCTGTTGTGGAAGTAACTCTGACGGAATTGGAAGTAAATACCTTGGAACTACTCCGGCGGACTGGAAGTAAACTTGTTGTGGAAGTAAATACCTTGGAACTACTCCGGCAGAGTGGAAGTAAACATGTGGAAGGAACTCCAACGGAGTTGGAAGTAAATACCTTGGAAGTACTCCGGCGGAGTGGAATTAAACATGTTGTGGAAGTAACTCTGATGGAAATGGAAGTAATTACCTTGGAAGTACTCTGGCGGAGTAGAAGTAAACCTGTTGTGGAAGTAACTCTGATGGAATTGGAAGTAAATACCTTGGAACTACTCCGGCGGAGTGGAAGTAAACTTGTGGAAGTAAATACCTTGGAACTACTCCGGCAGAGTGGAAGTAAACCTGTTGTGGAAGTAACTCCGACAGAGTTGGAGGTAAATACCTTGGAACTACTCCGGCGGAGTGGAAGTAAACTTGTTGTGGAAGTAAATACCTTGGAACTACTCCGGCAGAGTGGAAGTAAACCTGTTGTGGAAGTAACTCCGACAGAGTTGGAAGTAAATACCTTGGAAATACTCCGGCGGAGTGGAAGGAAACCTGTTGTGGAAGTAAGTAAATACCTTGGAACTACTCCGGCGGAGTGCAGGTAAACCTGTTGTGGAAGTAACTCCGACGGAGTTGGAAGTAAATACCTTGGAACTACTCTGGCGGAGTGGAAGTAAACATGTTGTGGAAGTAACTCCGACGGAATTGGAAGTACTCCGGCGGAGTAGAAGTAAACCTGTTATGGAAGTAACTCCGACGGAATTGGAAGTAAATACCTTGGAACTACTCTGGCAGAGTACAAGTAAACCTGTTGTGGAAGTAACTCCGACGATGTTGGAAGTAAATACCTTGGAACTACTCTGGTGTGATGAGATGGGGCTTAAGGGCGCTCAACAGCTAAGGTTATTAGCGCCTTACGATGTATAAGATATAAAATTTAAAAGTAAAACAACTAAAAAACCACACACAAACCCGCTTGGTCAAAAACACAACACCAAATACTAAAATCTACACACTAAACTCATGGTCAATAAAAGACTGAAAGGTGTCAAGAACTGTAGAACGCAAGGGACATGAACGCCATATGTCCGTCGGTAAGAAGAGCCCATTAAAACTGACAATATAAAATCTCAAAGCTAATATACGCTCAGCGCATAAATGCACCGATTAAAACTTATAAAACGTAAAAGACATTCTACAGCATGCGCGTCGTCTGCCAAAACGTTGGCTATGCCAACAGGCAGACTCACGAGAACGCGCAGTGGAGCTAAAACTTGACACTCTGTTAAAATGTGACGCACCGTTAAGGGCGCATCACACTGCTGACACAGTGGAGCGGGGTCACCACTTAGCAGGTATCTATGACTAAAAAGGCAATGTCCAATTCTTAGATGGTCTAAAAGTACCTCTTCCCGACGTGTAGAACGAGAAAAGGTACCCCAGACTAACGGAAGAGGTTTAACCTCCCGCGACTTGTTCCCCTGGAGTGCCGTCCACTCATCGCGCCAAAGCGAGAGGACACCGCGACGTAAAATAACATAAATCTGACTTGGGGAACAACAGAGGTAAAACATCTGGGTGATAAAATTGCCGATTTGGCAGCGGCTTCGGCAGACTCGTTTCCAGAGATGCCCACATGACCTGGAATCCACATAAAAGAGACACTGATGCCAGAGGCACCAAGCGAGTGGAGCAGGTCATGTATGCGATGTACGAGCGGGTGGTAATTGTACAGCGCGTTAATACTCTGAAGGGCACTCAGAAAGTCGGTACAAACAACAGTGCCGCTGAATGTATAAAACATTGATAAATACTAAAAAGTTCGGCGGTAAAAATCGACCATTGCCCAGGTAAACGAAAGGTAAACTTATATTCACCAAAAACAAAGGCACACCCTACTCCAACATCAGTCTTATACCCATAAGTATATATAAAATTAATTGCGCCCGAAACTCTAAAAACGCTGATCTAAGGACTGAAGAAGGGGTCGCATTCTTTGGCGTCGACGTTAACCCAAGGTGACAGTGGGCCTCAGCGCGAAACCATGGAAGAAAACACGTTTCCCTCCTTGGAAGGACCGGCGCTGGCGTAACGTCCAAATGCCGAAGAAGTTGTCGAAATCGAACCCCTGGAGAGAGCAATGCAGAGGAGCTAACTAAATATTGCCGATCAAGCGAATCCTCGTAAAACAACGTGAGGACGGGTGGTCAGGCAAGCTTGAGAGTCGACAGGCATAGCTGAACAAAGCATCTCACGCCTGAAAGACAGCGGACGCTCTGCAGCTTCAGCATATAAACTAGGTACAGAGCTGGTTGGAAAGGCCCTGTAGCGACTCTTATGCCACGATGGTGAATGGCATTCAATCGTCGTAACACAGATGGACGTGCCGACGAATAGGCAATGCACCCGTAATCAAGCTTGGATCGGACCAAGGAGCGATAAAGATGCAGAAGGACGGTCCAATCGCTCCTCAGGATGTGACACTTAAAACACGTAAAAGATTAAGGGAACGGTCACACTTTGCTTTTATAAAGGAAATGTGCCAAGTCCAGCTCAGCTTTCTCTCAAAGATCAACCCCAAAAATTTCACATCGTCTGCAAATGGAAGGATCTCCGGCCCAAGATGGAGAGACGGCGGAGGGAAAGCCGCTGGCGTTACTCCAGGCGCAGAGACGGTCGATACAGCTCTGGAGATGGCGTTCGAGCAGACAGGTCCGCAGTGAACTACAATAAATGGCAAAATCGTCAACGAAAAGGGACGATGAAATGCCAGGTGGAATACAATCAACAATGGGGTTGATAGCTATCGCAAAAAGTGTGACACTGAGTACAGAGCCCTGCGGTACTCCGTTCTCTTGAATAAAACGACTAGATAAAACCGAGCCCACACATACACGAAAAACGCGGTCCGCTATAAACTCCCGAAGAAATATGGGAAGACGACAGCGGAAATTCCATGCGTCAAGTGTACGCAAAATGCCGCCCCTCCAACAAGTGTCATAAGCTTTCTCCAGGTCAAAAAACACAGCCACCGTTTGACACACTCAGAAATCCGTTCATAATATGCGTCGACACAGACACCAGATGGTCGACGGAAGAGCGATGGTGACGAAATCCGCACTGAGCGTTCGCTAGAAGTTTCTGAGACTCAAGCCACCATGTCAACCGCCCGTTGATCATGCGCTCCATCACCTTGCAAATGCAACTGGTGAGGGAGATAGGGCGGTAGCTGGAAGGTAGTTGGCGATCCTTCCCAGGCTTAAGGATAGGGACAATGGTGGCTTCGCGCCAAACGGAAGGAAACAAGCCGTCTTGCCAAATACGGTTATAGACCCGTAAGGGAAAGAGCTTACTGTCGGCTGAAAGGTTCTGTAACATTACGACATGAATGCCGTCCGGCCCAGGAGAGGAGTGCCTAGAGCAATGAAGACCGTGCTCCAGCTCCCTCATTGCGAAAAGTTTATTATAACACTCCTTATTAGCGGACCGAATAGTAAAGGTCTCGGAATCCAGCCGGTCTTTGAGATTGCGAAGGCCGGCGGAATAATGGGCAGAACTGGAAACCGCCTCAAAGGCAGCACCCAGATTGTTACCAATGGCAGCCGGATCCACTATGGCGGCATTGGAAACCTGAAGGCTAGACACAGTACAATGTGATGCTTTAACGGAGAAGCGACGAAGTTTATCCCAAACAACAGAGGATGGATTGAAGCGATTAAAAGACTCGACAAAACGAGTCCACGATGACTTCTTGCTATCCTGTATAATGCGAAGAGCCCTGGCTCGCGATTGTTTAAAAGTAACCAAATTATCAAGTGTAGGGTGTCGCCGAAAAACCCTAAGTGCAGTTCTACGGCCACGAACGGCGTCCCGAGAGTCCTCGTTCCACCACGGAACAGGAAGACGCCGAGGGTGAGAGGACGAACGGGGAATCGTGCGTTCGGTGGCAGATAGCATAGTAGACGTAAGGTGCTGCACTATTTGGTTAACGTCGGTGAGGGGCTGGTCGTCAAAACACACGAGGCTGGAATACAATTTCCAGTCGGCTTTTCTGAATATCCAGGTAGGTACTCTGGAATGCTGGACGTGGTGAGATAAAAGAGAAACGATGCTGGGGTAATGGTCGCTGGAGTAGGTGTCAGCGACGACATTCCACTGCAGACGACTAGCAAGCTGGATGGAGCAAACGGCAAGGTCTAAGTGAGGGAATGTACCAGAAGAATCAGACAGAAAAGTGGGTTCACCTGTATTGAGGATGGAGAGGTTGAATTGATAAAAAATGTCAGAAAGCAGAATTCCCCTCGCACAAGCCCTTGGCGAACCCCACAGAGGGTGATGGGCATTAAAATCTCTCAAAAGAAGAAATGTTGTTGGGAGAACGGACAGGAGATCTCGAATGTCCGCGTTAGCTAGGGGAGACGACGGAGGTGTATAGATGGAGCAAACAGAAAAGAAAAAGCCGGGTAAGTGAAGCCTAACGGCAACAGCTTGCAAGTCGGACGTAAGTGTGAGAGTTTGAAAATGTACGTCGTTACGCACTAATATCATGACACCTCCATGAGCAGGAGTACCCTTCTCCGGTTCAAGATCGTAGCGAACCGGAGTATACCCTCGGAGATCAAAAGGATCGTGAGGGCGAAGCTTAGTCTTCAGCAAATACACGACCATATGTGAATGGGAACGCAATAAAAGTTGCAATTCCGCCCTATGCCATCGTACACCACGTAAATTCCAGGTCAGGATAGCCATGAAGAAAATGGATAAACTTCTTAGTTAGAAGGGCGGCTCAAAATAACTTTGTACCTAACCTTGGGGCTCGGGCTCCTCCATAGGCTCCTCGAAGGGAGAGCCCACGCGATCTGTGCCAGAAACCGATTCAAGCGCCGTGAATCGGTTCTGGGTGGCAATAGGTGAAGGGGGCCGCTGAGCTCGGCTTGCCGCAGGAGACCCTGGGACTGCGACCTTCGAGGAGGAGAAGGTGAACTTTTCTTACCGCGCGCACGCGGGCGGTCTTTGAGAAAATCTTCCTTACGGAGTTTCTGCTTGGACTTCTTATCAGTGCCTGGGACTTCATTACTTTAGGACCAGCTTTAGATGGCTTGGTAACTATAGCAGATATGGTCGGCCGGATGGTAGTGGCGGTTAATGCAGTCATGGTCCAGATCTGAGTTTCGGCATCTCTTCGTGGTACTGGCGAGGCAACAACAGAACTAAATGTACCAGATCGCAGGAGCGAAGGTTGGGGCGCATAGTAACGCCTCCTGGCTTCAGCGAAGGAGAGTTTCTCCTTTACCCGGATCTCCTGGTACGGCTTCTCGTCCAAGTACCGCGGACAGTCGGCAAATGACGCAGAATGAGACCCTTTGCAATTAACGCAGACGGGGCTGTGGAACAGGTACCTTCGTGTGAGGGCTGGTTACATGATGCACAGATGGTAACGGCACTCTTACATGAGACTTGCGTATGCCCAAAATGTTGGCATTTAAAACAACGCAGAGGTCTAGGGATATAAGGCCTCGCCGCAATGCGTTCGTACCCTGCTGAAATACTCGTGGGCAGATCGACGCCATCAAATGTTATAAATAGGGTACGAGTGGGTACCAATACGCCGTCGCGTTTGGCCTGCACTTGATGCACCGCTGTCACCTTTTGATCTGAAAGATATTCGACTAGGTCATCGTCCGATATACCATCGAGGCTATGCGTGGTGACGACCCTCGACAGGAATTCAAAGTGCGGTGCTTCTCAACACGGATGGGATAACCGTGGAGAAACGTAGCGCGCAGAAAGGTCTTAGATTGTTGATTGGACTTGCTCTGTACTAATAATGACCCGTTTCGATGTGGAGTGCAGGAATGAACCGAACCAGCAATACAGTCAATGCCCTTCTGTACTATAAAAGGGTTCACCTCAAACGATCGGTCTTCGTCTGTTTGCGCGATTACTAAGTAACAACCAGTTGGTGGTGCTACTTCTGTTGCAATGACTTTTCGGCGCTTGTTATTAACAATGGATAAAGGGTGCTCCATAGCTAAAGGAATCCTCCACCATTGCAACCGTATCCGACCTCGGGCTCTGACTTCCCGGGCGTTACCCCGGCTTGGGTGAGTGGCCTGTCTTTACCAGACTCACCCCAGGGTCACAGTTCCCAGAATATAGACAGAGGGACCCAATCGCCGTCAGAAGTCAGCTCATGCAATGCCCCCCCCGCGGGACTGCAGTTGAACAGCGGATACGAACACAAACTCTACATGACGACCCCGGGTGGTGGGGATGACGCCATTACCCACTCACCCAGTGCGCGGGTATCCGTCAGGCTGTGTCCACGGAGGATTAAAAGAAAACATAAAATAAATAAAACTGTGTGGGCGTTTCGCACGCAAAGTAGGCCGGCGAGGAAGAAAAAGAGATGTGCGAATGGTCGTGGTGTGAAATGGTCCGAAATAGACTAGGGAAGAAAGAAACGATGGCGAGGGGCGACATGGAACGAAATGTAAAGAACGCACGAGACCCTACCTTGTGTCTCCCGGTCACGAGAACGAACCCACCTCGACCGGACGGGGATGAAGGGATGAAAATGGCGATAAATAGCTCGGGCACCCCCAGTACGCCAAACCCGTACCCACATAAGATGAGCCCCTGGGGGGAACTACTCTGGCGGAGTGAAAGTAAACCTGTTGTGGAAGTAACTCCGACGGAGTTGGAAGTAAATACCTTGAAACTACTCTGGCGGTGTGGAAGCAACTCCGACGGAATTGGAAGTAAATACCTTGGAAGTACTCCGGGACAGTAGAAGTAAACCTGTTGTGCAAGTAATTCCGACGGAATTAGAAGTAAATACCTTGGAACTACTCTGGCGGAGTGGAAGTAACTCCAATGAAATTGGAAGTAAATATCTTGGAACTACTCTGGCGGAGTGGAAGTAAACTTGTTGCGGAAGTAACTCCAACGGAATTGGAAGTAAATACCTTGGAACTACTCTGGCGGAGTGGAAGTAAACTTGTTGTGGAAGTAACACCAATGAAATTGGAAGTAAATACCCAGGAACTACTCTGGCAGAGTGGAAGTAAACTTGTGGAAGTAACTCCAATGAAATTGGAAGTAAATACCTTGGAACTACTCTGGCGGAGTGGAAGTAACTCCAATGAAATTGGAAGTAAATACCTTGGAACTACTCTGGCGGAGTGGAAGTAAACTTGTGGAAGTAATTCCAATGAAATTGGAAGTAAATACCTTGGAACTACTCCAGCGGAGTGGAAGTACACTTGTGGAAGTAACTCCAATGAAATTGGAAGTAAATACCTTGGAAGTACTCTGGCGGAGTGGAAGCAAACTTGTGGAAGTAACTCCAATGAAATTGGAAGTAAATACCTTGGAACTACTCTGGCGGAGTGGAAGTAACCTTGTGGAAGTAACTCCAATAAAATTGGAAGTACATACCTTGGAACTACTCTGGCGGAGTGGAAGTAAACTTGTGGAAGTAACTCCAATGAAATTGGAAGTAAATACCTTGGAACCACTCCAGCGGAGTGGAAGTAACTCTGACGGAATTGGAAGTAAATTCCTTGGAAGTACTCGGTAGAGTGGAAGTAACCTGTTGTGGCAGTAACTCTGACGGAGTTGGAAGTAAATGTCTTGGAAGTACTCTGGCGGAGTGGAAATAAACTTGTGGAAGTAACTCCAATGAAATTGGAAGTAAATACCTTGGAACTACTCCAGCGGAGTACAAGTAAACCTGTTGTGGAAGTAACTCTGACGGAATTGGAAGTAAATACCTTGGAAGTACTCGGTAGAGTGGAAGTGACCTGTTGTGGCGGTAACTCTGACGGAGTTGGAAGTAAATGTCTTGGAAGTATTCTGGCGGAGTGGAAGTAAACATGTTGTGGAAGTAACTCTGATGGAGTTGGAAGTAAATACCTTGGTAGTACTCGGTAGAGTGGAAGTAAATCTGTTGTGGCAGTAACTCTGACGGAGTTGGAAGTAAATGTCTTGGAAGTACTCTGGCGGAGTGGAAGTAAACCTGTTGTGGAAGTAACTCGGACGAAGTTGGAATTAAATGTCTTGGAAGTACCCAGCAGAGTGGAAGTAAACCTGTTGTGGAAATAACACTGACGTAGTTGGAAGTGATTGGAAGTAAGCAAGTGTCAGTTCTGAATAGTGGAATGGTTACTTCACACTTCCAAAGAAGGAAGCATTCCTCTGAAACGATCCTACTCCTTCGACCCATTACTAACTCATACACTTTGTCTTTAAAGAGTTTGTTGTTTAAACTTTGTCTGGAATTTTCTCAAAATTTTGAATGGCTTTATGTCTTCCGTGATATTAAATAGATCTTTAAAAATACAACTTCCACAAGATAAACTTTTTATTTTTGTATTTAAGATGTTTTATCATTTTCTAAAATCCCAATAAGTTTAAAAATGCAATTACTCAGCGAGCATTAAAAATGACACAAACAGTAACTTTACTAAATTATATTTTTATATTACTTTTATATTTTATATTAATAGTTTAAGATTGCTAATACATAATATGAGCTTACAAAGTTAAAAAAAGAAGACGCTCAAACCTTATTGAGTAGATCACTTAGCGGAAATTCACCATACACTATCGATATATCATTGTGACCTAACTTCTATAGCTGATATGGTTCCACCCAGAATGATGTTTGTTATACACATCATGTCATTAATGACATGAATGTTAAAGAACTGTGTTAAATATATTTGAAAAAGCAACAGAGAAAAGCTAGAGAACTTTTATGAACAATTGCATATCAACTGGTTTATTTAGTTATGAATAGTATAAGAGAAGGGATTGCTTTGTTGTAAAACTCTCTGAAGGATGCAAAACATATAACTTAAAGCACTTCATAATGAAGATGTATATGAGTCATGAAAGAAATCTGCCACTGACTTTTCTTCCACTTGGGAAAGAATTTCTGCTGTATTGCAGTCACTAGCCAATCACAGGGAATGACAAAGACACCTAAATGGTTCCAATACTCTCTTTCCACAAAATGAGTGAATCTACCACCTACTAAAGGCCTAAAATAAATCAATATTTTTTCAGAAATGTCTCATTCCTAAACCTTCCTATCAGGAAGTCTTTGAATCAAACCAACTCCATGATATTAATCTTGGTACTTGCATCGGGGAAAAATTATTAAAACATCACAAGTGGTAAAATAGGCGCTTTTGGGTTTCTAAAATCTTAAAATAGGACTCAATTTCAAAAATAGGATTTAGACACCACAAAAACCCTTCTATACATTTATAGTTTAAAGTAAGGACATGCAGATATTTAACTAATTATAATTTATTCATATATATAAAATTAAAACGTGATAATGCATTGCTGAACAGATGTGTTTACCTTCTCATCATTGTGCTTATGACTATAGAAGAGACTTGCTCTATGCGAGGTTAATGTATATATTGAATTTAATAAATAATAATTCCAGAAATCAGTTTGGAAAACTGTTTTGCTTATTTAAGAAAAAACTAATTAACTCCACATATACCGACAATTGCATTACAACACTTTTTAATATTCTCTGTTCATGAAATATTTAATATCCTTGTCCAAGGAACCGTTAATTATTCTATGTTCACATTACCAATTGAGATTGTTTGGATATGTAGAAGATAAGTATCGCCACCATAAGAGGAGTTCCTCCAGATATCCATGCCATTGCCACAAACCAGTTCACTCACTTGCAGAAAATTCTGCTTTGTTTGATCCATCCTTGTATTTGCCATACTACAAGTCTAGTAAACAGGTGAGTGGTGGAGAGATCTGATACTATCATTACTAATGAATTGAATTCTCTGTGAATAGTGCGATAAGTCCTCTTCATTCTGAATTAATTATGTACAGTTCTGTATTACTAGTAAACCATGACAGATAGACAAACATTAAACAAAGCAAAAAGCAAAAACTAAGCAAACCAAAAATGTAGGTCTTATTTAAACACACGACTTTTATCAAATATTCTTATGCCATTACCCATTTCTGAGATATTTATTGTCATTGATTTGCATGCTTTATACCATTTTGAAGCTTTAAGCTGTCATTTTTTTTGTTTCTCATGATGTCATGGAAAGAGTATGAAATTTCAAAGCTGGCACATAGTGATTCACTTTTAAAGATTTTTCCTGTATCCCTCTTGAACCTTCAACAATGAATGAAGTCACTTCTACAACATTTATCTCGATTAAAATGAAGTACATAGAAAAATTAGGGTTTGTAAAAAGAGTGGGAGGAAAACACATGTAACACAGGTTTTAAAAAGCATTAACTTATTTTGAAACGTCCCGTGTTGAATATGTAATGTATTAATGATGTTACATTCATACTTTATTATCTGTTAGAAACATTCCATCCATTGTATTAGCTGCTGACTGTATACTGGCTTGTTAACTTCTTTATTATGAAAATATTTTCTTGCCAAGTTCAATCAACATAGGAATTACATTGAATATTTGCTAGCAAACCTGAAAGTTGATATAATTCTCATTGCTTGTAGCACACACTGCATGTATTGCCAGAAACATTAGACTGAATACCATTAACATAATTTTATACAAGAGATTTTAATAAGTAATTAATAATGTGGCAGATTAATAAAATTATTTTAGTTGTAACGAACAATGTGGTTGCTCTGAATGAAGTATTTATAACTGCAGCTCATGATTGTAAGCAAACAGAGATTCTTTATTAAGATTTAATCACTTTCATTCTTTGATTTACGTACTTTTGCTAAATCCTCCAAAATTTCAGATTATGCATAGACACAATTTCTGGTTATAGCAGTGGTGATTCACCATTGCCCTCTGCTGAGGCCTCAGGAAAAATCACAAACATCAACTATGGAGAAGATTCTTCTGAATGTGTAAGTCAAGAAAATGGTGTCACAAAAATACTACCTTTAGAAAAACAAGTTCAGTCACAAAGGTTTGGTGATTGTAGTGACAGGAAAGTTTACAATAGGTCGTTATTGATTCATAAAGGTGAAAGGTCACACGTGTGTAACATTTGTGATAAGAGCTTTACTGATTTGTCAGCTTTGAAATTACATAAATTGGTCCATGAGCGTAAAAAGCCTCACAAGTGTGTAATTTGTGAGAGGAGCTTTATTCGTTTGGGCAATTTGAATAAACACAGTTTGATTCATTAGGGTACAAAGCCTCACAAGTGTGAAACTTGTGAGAAGAGCTTTATTCGTTTGGGCAATTTGAAAAAACACAGTTTGATTCATCAGGGTAAAAAGCCTCACTAGTGCGAAATTTGTAATAAGAACTTTACTCAGTTGGGCAGTTTGAAAAAACACAATTTGATTCTTCACGGTAAAAAGCCTCACAGTTGTGAAACGTGTGAAAAGAGCTTTGTTAATTTGTCAACCTTAAAATTACATAATTTGATACACGAAGGAAAAAAGCCTCACAAGTGTGTAATTTGTGAGAAAAGCTTTACTCATTCCTCCAAATTGAAATTGCATAATTTGTTACATGAGGGTAAAAGACCTCACAAGTGTAAAATATGTGAGAAGAGTTTTTTTAATTTGTCCCTTTTGAAAAGGCATACTTTGATACATGAAGGTAAAAGGCCTCATAAATGTGAAATTTGTGAGAAGAGATTTAGACTTTCTGAACATTTGAAAAGGCACATTTTGCTGCATGAGGGTAAAAAGCCTGACAATTTGTCATACATGGGTAAAAAGCCTCACGAGTGTAAAATTTGTGCAAAGAGCTTTACTCAGTTGTCATCTTTGAAGAGACATATTTTGATACATGAAGGTAAAAAGCCACACGAGTGTAAAATGTGTGAGAAGAGCTTTACGCATTTATCATCTTTGAGGTACCATAATTTTATACATGAGGGAAAAAAGCCTTACAAGTGTGAAATTAGCCAGAAGAGCTTTACTCATTCCTCCAATATGAAATTGCATAACTTGATACATCAGGGTAGAAGACCTCATGAATGTAAAATTTGTGAAAAAAGCTTTAGATGTTTGTCACATTTGAAAAAGCATAATTTGATACACGAGGATAGAAAGTCTCATTAGTATGAAATTTGAAAGAAGTACTTCACTCATTTGTGATGTGTGAGTTCACATAATTTGGTGAGTGTGTATAAAAGGCCTCAGAATTTTGAAATTTGGAGAAGTGGTGTACTTATTTCTCACATTTGAAATGTCATAATTTGAAACATGAGGGTCAAAAGCTTCATAAGTATGGAGTTTTGACAATAGGTTCAATGAGTTCACACATTTGTCATAATTTGATACATGAGGTTATAAAGCCTTGTGGGTGTGAAATTTGCAATAAAAGCTTCAGTACATGTTTGAACTCTTATAATTTGATAAACGAGATTAAGAAGTCTTACAAGTATCATCTTTTTGAGAACTTTATTCCCTTGTTACACTGGAAATCCAATAATTTGATCCATAAGCGTAAAATTCCTCACATATGCAATTTCTAAGAAGATTTTTACTCATTTGTCACATTTGAAATTCTATAGTTTGTTAAACGAGTATAAAAAGTCCCACAAGTTTGAAATTTGTGTGAAGAGATTCACTGAACACTCAGTTTGAATTTAGACAATTTTGTATATGAGGGTAACAGCCTCACAATTATGAAATTTGTTACAAAAGCTTCCCTCAATTCTCATTTTGAAGTTACATAATTTGATATAAGAGGGTAACACAGCTCACAATTATGAAATTTGTTATAATTGTCATCTTTTAAATTATATAATTTAATACATGGGGGTAAAATGCCTGTGAGATATGTTGGAAGAAGTTCACTTAAGTGTCACATTAAAATGCATAATTCGGGACACAAGGGTGAAAAGTCTCATGAGTGTATTTGCTAGAAGAGGTTCAGTCATTTGCTTTATTTGAAGTCACATAATTTGATACATATGCAGAAAAAGCATCATTAGTGGGAAATTTGACAATAGCCTTACTCTGCACCATGCATCAATAATTCGTAACCCAAACAAGCTGCACGTGAATTCTCCTTACTTAACAGTTGCATGAGTAGTTTTCTTTAACTAAACCATTAACACTGGAAGGCTTTCTCTGGTCTCAAAAGAAATCAAATAATGATAAAGTGACGAGACTTGTTTAGTGTAACTTTTCTTTTAATATTGTCACATAGGAATGCACCAGTTACTCATAAACACACTTAATCATTCACTTCGGTGCTCAGCGTAGCACCTATGCTACACTTGGACACTGTTGGTGCATAACAACTGTTGAATCAGAAATTTACCACAACTCATAACTGATCTGCACTCAGAATTGTCCACGTTACCGGTTCCAAATTATTTGTAACTTCATAACTCACCTGAACCAAACTGTTTGTCTTATCACTAACTCACTGAACTCCCGGGCTAGTGCAGGTCCTTTTATGGGCCCTGCATATAGTGGAAACCATCTGAGAAAGGGAACCTACTCAAAATTGTGAAATTCCAGTCCAATTCAAAGGACTAGGGAAGCGACACATGGGATATTGCTCTGCGCGAGTTATTCCTCTGAAGGGAGTACTGACATTAGCCCATCCTTGCCTGGGGGCACTTGCACTGTTGGTAATTTTGTGCCATGGTCACACTATATATGATTAAACAGCAGTTTCTGGAAAAGTATTAATAGCTTTTGAGGATTGAGAGGAGAACTTGAACACAAACTATCAAATGATCGAAAAATTGAAGATTTGAATTAGAATTAAAGATAAATATGTGAGGAGTGACGTTTCAAAATATGGTAAGTTCACATGTGGGCATAAGTTAGTTTGAAACAGATTTCTACTTTAAAAGATGGGCTGCCTCAGACTATGGTGTTGCTTTGATATAAAACAATTTTATTTTAAATCAAGTACAATTTCTGGATTTTGGGTCAAAACAAGATCAGTTTAGCATCAGAATTTGTTCAAACCATGATAAGTCTAACTTATTGCAATCACTAATGTACGTTCCATCTAAAACCTAATAAAAAATATAGTAATCTGAAAAAGCCAACATTCAAAACCTTCACAAGAATGTTTTGGTTGTGTACCTGTTATTGTTGCTACCAAAGGTTTTACAAGTAATAAAGTACACTATATAACATTTTTGTTATAAACGCAATGGTAAAGAAATATTTAAACAACAAAAGAGGGAGATTATACGTTATTTGTAGATTTTGAAAAGGCGTTTGACACGATAAATAGAGAAGTACTGTGGTTTAAACTGAGCAAAAAAGGGATGAGTACTACCTTTATAAGAGTACTTCAAAGAATATATACGGACAATCAGTGTTGTATTAAAATTGCTAATAATAAATTAATGAGAAGCATCCTAAATAATATTGGTCTAAGACAAGGTTGTAAATTGAGTCCTGTATTATTTAATCTGTTCATTGACGATATGTTGGAATCAGAGTAGAGAACAGACATGTGCCAATAATTAATAATAAAGAAATACCTGGTTTGTTATTTGCAGATGATTTAGTCGCGGGATCTATAAGTAATGTGTGATTGGCGAGAACAATTGAAGTGATAGATAAATTTTGCAAAAAATGGAGTGTAAAGATTAATGTAAATAAAACAACTATTATGGCATTTAAAAAGGGCAATAAATTACGGAAAGATGAGAAATGGTATTGGCATGGAAGAGAAATTCAGGTAGTTTTGATCATTAGGGATACGATTAAGCAGCAATGGTTGATGGAGCGAACTAAAGAATAGTATTAGTTAAAGGAAAAATGGCAATGAAAGCTATCAAAACTTATATAGATAAATTACCAGAAATGCAATAGAAATGGTTACAGAGAATTTATACTACTGTAGTAGAAGCAAAAATGTTATATGGAGCAGAGATTTGGGGCCTTGAAGAAGGGTGGGTAAATATAGACATGATGCACAGGATCTTTTGTAAACAAATATTGGCTTACCAAGGTCATCACCCAACAGAGTAGCTCAAGCCGAATTAGGAATTAGGGAGAATGGGAAATAAAGAAAAAATTGTGGAAAAAGTACTAAAATATTGGATTACAATTACAAATTTTGATGATCAGAACATTTTATATCAATGTTTGATAGTGCAGGAAATACTTAATCATAAAGAGTCTTGGCAAGGTAAGATAAAGGAAACCTTGATGGAGATAGATTTGGGGAGATATGGAGAGCTAAAGAATTACTACAAATAGGTTTCTGGAATGAAATTAGGACAAGAATAGAGGATATGGAAAAACAAGATTTATTAGCGAGTTATACATGCCTGTGTGGTCTTACTTTTGAAGCCATTGACACAGATGTTTTCATGGCCTCTGCATCTTGAAAGTGAATCCAACTATGAGCTACCTTTAACGGCCCAAACAGATGGAAGTCTGATGCTAGTTCAGGGCTGTATGTGGGATGAGTCAGATTTCCCGTCCAGCGTACTCGATCTCTTCAGTGGTGTGACGATTGATATGTAGTTTTGCATTGTTATGCAAAAGCTGAACATCCACATGGTTTTTGTTGGGAAAATTTGCCGAAGATGTGTTTTAAGCTTTTTGAGGGTGCTGATGTATTGCACAGAATTTATTGTGCACCCCTGCTCCAAAAAATCAACCAGAATCATACCCTCTGTATCGCAAAACATGATTGCCATCACTTTCCTTGCCGATGGCACAGTTTTGAATTTTCTCTTCCTCAGTGAGGTGCGATTCCATTCCATGGATTATCTACTTGATTCTGGTTGGAAAAAAATGAACCCATGTTTCATCTCCAGTCACAATTTTGTCCAGGAACTCCTCTCCCTCCAAATGGAAGTGCTGCAAGTGATCAGAGATTATTGTTTTTCGTGTCTCCTTATCCTGGTCCGTTAATATTCGGGGTACCCACCATGAACAAACTGTTGAGTACCTCAGTTCATGAAGAATCGTCATCACACTGTCTTTACTGAGGGACGTAATGTGACATAATTCATCCATTGTTACCTGGCGGTCATCTTGAATGATCTCATCCACTCCTCATTGTTGCGTGGGGTCACTGCAGCTTCAACTTCATTTCAGCGATGAACCCATCTTCTAACCGGTGCTGACATCCACTGTTGCATCACCATACACATTTGTGAGCCTTTCATGAATGCGAATGGGCATTTCACCTACCACATTCAAGAATTCAATGACAGAATGCTGTCTAACATGAACATCGATGTAAGCCATTTTTCAACAAGCAACAGTGCTGCCACCAGTTGCCGTAGAAAGTTGCTATTGCAGTGGAGTGAAGAAGAAGGTTTGAGAAATTGTGCCAAATTCAAATCGTTCACATAACTAACTTAGTCCAGGAGAAAAAAGTAGGAGGCATTACTTATTGACTGACCCTTGTAGTTGCTCAGGGTGTCCACCCAAGTTCCCTGTCATTTCCGTTTTCCAGAAAAAAATACACTTTTGTCCGTGGCATGCAATAACTGAAAAGAAAGCTGAAATAAAAGTTTTACCAATAACAATTTATAAAGAGTGCCTTTAAAGTATAACTAATCTAAAAGAATATAAATGGACAAAAAGTATAGGTTTAATGCAAATTAATTTTAAAATAAAGGTATAAAAGTACCTTTATTCCAAGAGTAGAAATTTCATGTGTTGCAACCAAGATAGTTGGGCTTCTTCAATAATCTTCCTCTTTTTTCATCTAATCAAAAACCAGCCTTTCTCTTCTTTATTTCAAAAGAGCTTTGAACTTCCAAAGCATCACGTTTATCTTGCAGATTTTTAATGAACAGTGAATGAACATTCCTTGCAGCATGGAACATGTTGTTATTGATGTGGACCTTTTCAACACCACCAAGGTTTGAAATCACATCATATACTCTGCTTTGGGCTACTAGAGATTTTTATAGCATATTCTCTTCTATAATTTCTTTATTTACAGAAAGCCATGTTCAAGTTCTGCATTTTCATGGAATAGTAAAAGTATCATTTTCAGAAATTAAGCCAACTTCTCTGTTTTCAAATTTACTTTTGGAAGAACTTGTCCTGAGACAGAAACGATCTAATGCTCACCTTCTGCAAATTACTTGCTGATTCTCAAAAATAATCGGTTTTATTACAAAAGTAAAATCCCTTTGTATATGATGCACATCATGACCTGAGATCCATTTGTTTTTAACAAGTGCATTTAAAGCTATGGTCGACTGTTTTCTACTGTTTGACCACATTAGATTAAAACAAGAAATCCCTTTAGTTGGTTTATAGACCGGAAGCAACTGCTCCAGCAACTTCTTGTATAGGCTCACCAGTGGTCTTAAACAGTCTGTATGAAATTCTAGTATATCTCTATCATTAAAGGCTGGTTCACAACCGCCCGAGAATGGGAAGCAATGCAACATGCATGATATTGGTTCTCAACAGCCTGGTAATGAGAACGGGAATGCATAATGATTACAAAGTGAAAGTGAATTTCGCGCATTTGGGATTTCATTTGTTTTTAACTGACCTACTTCCAATTTACCCAAGCCAACTTTGATAGAGTAAAGATTATCTAAATGCATATCCATTACATTTCTGATACCTCTAGTTGTGCCAAGCTTTCATTCCTTTATTTAATGGCATACATTAAAGTTGTTTATTGTACTTGTTTAATGTCTACCGGTTTCAGGTGCTCTTTGTAGCTTTTGCCATTGTTTTTATAGGTAATAGCCAGTTTTGCGTATAAACAAACTACAGATGACCTTTTCGGGTGTCAAGATGAGTTTAGGAAGTACATGTGCTACTAATGCCTTCCAGTTTCATGTTTCCAGCTTGCGACTATAGAGAGCACTAGCAGCTGTTTCGTGTCACGGCCACCTAGAATAACCTCTAGAGTGATGAGTCTAATATGCACAATATGGATGTAATATGCCGTGCCCAGGAACGAGAACGTTAAAAGTTGGGCAACTCTTTTTTCACGTTTCTGTGGCCCCGGAAGGCTTCCCGTCGATTGTGAACACTTCCATTTGAATATACGTATTTCAACTTTGTCATTCTCATTCTGGTTACCGTTCTCGTTGGTTGTGAATCAGTCTTAAGTCCGACAAGTGCAAAGTAGAACTGCCCTAGCAGCATACCCTATGTCAACATTTTATGGAAGATTTTCTTTGGCTTCTAAGTTGATTTTGGTGATGTTTTCTGAAGACTGCAGTGATTCAGATTTAACAAACCTTGTCATTGTAGCTATTATAGCTTCATAAAGGAGTAGTGCAAATGGAAGATGTATCTGAAACTCTTTTTGGAATGGTGGCCCTAAATCTCCACTGAGGGATAGTAAAAAAACAAAAAGCAAGTTTGTTATTAATTGAAGTTGTTTCTGAAGTTGTTACAGCTTAGAACTTTATTCTCTCTTTTTGCTGCTTCTACATATTTTTCCAAATTTGTTAGGTCTATAGCTTGTTGAATGACTTTAGACTTTTTAAGCCACCTTATAGCAGAAAATTTCAAAGGAAATAAGTATAACCCTGAATAAAGAGTAAAATCTGCACATCTTGCTGAAACATAGCAAAATAAGAAAGTGCATGATGAAACTCTGTAATGTCCCATCCAGTTTATTTTAATTCAGCCTTATGCATTGTGTTTTGTTTGTAGCCTGCAAGAGCCAATATTCAGCAAAATAGGGGGATCTCCATCCTGTAGAAAAGGTTTTATATCCTGAAGAAACTTTTTTATTTATATTTGGACCAGCCATCGAAATTTGTAAGTTTGTTTAAGCTTAATCCTAGCAATGCTTGCAAAGATGTAAAATGTCTAAGAAACAAAGAATGAAAATAATGTGTGCAGACCTTATTTGTTTCAGGACTGAAAAAGGAAATTGCAAGATCCATTTGACCCTTTTGAGAAACTTGATTTAATGATCAGCAGTGAAATGTGCACTTATTGCAGATCTTAAGAAGTTGCTTATGAAAATAAGAAGGCAAATCATAAGTGATAATGTATGCTATTTCCTTTCTGTGCAGTTGAAGTTTTGAAGCAATTTCTGAGTCTGGGAACAAACGTACTCCAGCTTCACTTGCACATAAAGAATGATGTTGCATGACTGTGTGCATGCACCACATGATCTCTGCTTCAGGTACCTGCTCTCCTGAAATGTACCTTTGTATGCCTCCAATTTGTTGTAATGGTGGGTTTCATTATGAGTGAGTCATCTGTAATTGAAGCCAGAGTAGTGCAACTGTGTGGCACTTGTTGCAGTATTAACACCAATTTTGTTCATGGCTGGGCTATCTTCTGTTGAATTCACTCGTGTACTTGAGCTTTCTTTTCTAAACGAATCTGCAAGTAGTGATGAAAGTTGGATGCACAGCTCTTGCACGCTTCTTTTCAATTCATATGAATTTTTAAAGCCTGTTTATCCATACGAGGGTTGGCTGATAAGTCCCAGGCCTCTCAATGAAAACAACATTGAATTTGTTTTCTCAACATAATCTCCAGAAAGATTAATACATTTCTAATTTAATTAAACCATCTCTGTAGTGTGATTTATCAAGGTCCTCTAAATAGCTGTTTACCTCAACAATAGCCTCGTTGCTGTGAAATCTTCGTCCTCCAATAAATTTTTTGAGATTAGGGTGGTAGTCACTGGGAGCTAGATCTGGCCAATAGGGTGGATGTTTAAGCAATTCGAACTTTAATTCACAAATTTTCCCCATTGCAATGACTGAACGATGGGTCGGAGCATTGTTGTGATGAAACAAGATTTTTTTGGCAAATGAGGTCTTTTGTCTTTTCACCTCATCACTCAAACGTTGCAGTAAGCTTGCGTAGTAGTCACCAGTGATACTTTTACCCTTTTCCAAGTAATAAATAAAAATAATTCCCTGTGCATCCCAGAAAACACTCGCCATAACCTTGTTAGCTGACAAAATTGACTTTGCCTTTTTTGGAGTTGGATCATCTGGCGCAATCCATTGTTTTGACTGTGATTTATCTCTGGAGTGTAGTGATGTATCCGAGTTTCATCCATGGTAATAAGCTGTATCAAAAATTCATTGGGATTTTTACGGTAAGGCTCCACATTCCTAACAGAAACAGTTTTTCTATGCAACTTTTGATCAGGTGTCAACAAACGCGGCATCCACCTCGCACAGACCTTGTGAAAGCCCAAAACAGTACTTAAAATATTACCTGCATGTTCTTTTGATACGTTTACAGGCTCTGCTATCTCAAACAACTTTAATCTGCAGTCTTCCAGTACTAAATGATGAATTTTTTCAATCATCTCTGGAGTTGTGACTTCCACAGGGTGTCACTAGTGCTCGTACGTCCCATTTTAAACTCTGCAACCCACCTTTTAATCATTGAATATGAAGGGGCAGAGTCTTTCAATGTGCTGTCCATTTCCTCCTTGATTTCTTTAGGCGTTAAGCCTTTCAAATGGAAGTATTTAATCATTGCTCGTTTTTCCAAATCCTCCGTTTTCATGAAAACTGTAAAGTTGTCTTGTTTAAAATGCTGTCATTCAAAAACTAAACAAGCTATTGACCTGTAACTATGGATACAAGTTAGCCTAGAGTAAAGTTATACAATGTTATGATCTAACTAGCCTAGTGGCACCATCTCTGTGTAAGGCCAGGGACTTATCAGCTGATCCTCGTATTACTCAAAGAAAACAATGTTTTACATATAGCACAGAATGCAGAAAATTTGTCTTGTGTCACAGGTTTCAACCATGCTGTAAAACTCTCATCAAGTAGCCACCTATAATTAAGTGCTGCTTTCCTTCCTCTAAAAGCCACTGTTAACAGTAAAAACTGAAAATAGTGCAATGAACCCATGATCGCTGCTGTCAGTTACTGTCATCAATACTTAATATTTTGACATGTAGAGATTCAAAGTATGTCTCAAAGCTATAAATCTGATGAGAACAGCATATGATTTTCTTAACCTTTTGCCAACTTGGAGGTTTTAGAGAACATGCGCTATTAGTATAATAAGCTCAGTTTTCCATTTCCTTTGTAAGCATGTATCTAAATCTTTTTTTGCGAATGCAGTACTTCTTTCACAGTTGTATTGTGTTGCTATTTTATTATTGTCACTCTAGCCGTTGGAATTGTTTAAAGCTGTTTGTTTTTTGTGTTGTTAATAAGTTTTCTAATTCAAATCTAAACCACATTATACATTTACAGCATTTCCATATTTTTCAAAACATTTTATGTACATTACCATTTTGAAAACAAACCTGTTTTCTTGCAAATTTTAAAACATTTTGATTGCGGAAACAATTTTCAAAAATTGTTATGCTGGTTAACGTGTCATTAACATTAGTTAGCAAGCTTATATGTCATTATAAAATATACACTTATCAAACTATGATACAAATACAACTGCAAAGTGGCAATCACGTTATAACTTGTTGCAATTTAAACAAATTATGCAACTTTGGTAGTTGATTAAATATATGATTCGAAACTACTACGAAGAAATGAATGACAAGTGTTCAGTTGCAACTCCATGAAAACATATTAATTATTTAGCAGCATAGATTTGCGAAGCAGAGATTTTATTTGTGTGGTAAATGGAAAATACAACTTAAAAATAAATCAATTTCATTGTAAAAGCAAGGTTTGTTAGAAAATATCTAAAACAAGAACCCGCAACTGACAATGGAGGTGGGCGATCTCTGTTTAAAGTGCACATACAAAATCAGTAATGTCTTCTAACGATAAATATTCCTTTTGAACTGTGTGAATTAACTCTGCGCATTAGCATGTGTTATTTCTTTAAAGTATTGATACTTTATTAACAATAAAACAAAGCACAGTGGGGAAAAAACTGATGTAGGTTTAAGCAATAAATTACATAGCAGTTAACACATGACACAAGAGGCCTGAGTCAGGAACAACATATACCAGTGGCGGCCACTAAGGTATTCTTCTGGTAGTGAAAAAAACATTAAAACAGATCCCTGAAATAATATATGTTTAACAAATTTGTGAAATAGCATCGAACATATTAATCAATTCACAAGAATTGAATGTACTTTCATTTTAGGCTATATATGTCGAATATTAGTTATTCGGGTCTTATACAATGGACATCTCCCCCAAATAACGCGCAAGGAAAACTAAAAATAATAACACTGTTTTCGTCACAGCCACAAATCCATTTGTTCTTTTGATAAATTTCCGAATTAAATTTACAACATTGATTTTTGTTTGCTGCTGCAGATTTACAATTGAGAGTGGTCTACCAAATGTTTTTATTTGAGTTGTTTCACTCAGAGTTCTATTGTCAAATGGAGCTTTTAATATTTCACTTGCTTTGTTTATTTTTGCAACTTTCACACACAGCTGAATATTCAATTAAAGAAAGTACACTACGCTGTTTTAGTTACCTGACCTCACGGTGAACTACGTCATTGGATTGAACTGTTATTATAGGAACATAAACAGAAATATTTGACAATTTGAAAACAAATACTCAACACATGGTGAATACATTAGTTCTTTGTTCCACAATGCATAAGATACCACATATTCAATCATAAACCCTGCTCCTATAAAATATACAAATATTGAAGTAATGCCTCTTAGTTTCAAAACTTAATGACACAATTATATTCATAAAGGTACATTATATAAGTTTTTATTTACATGGATATTTTGGTGTATTGTAATTAGAGCTGTAACTTATAGCATCCCTATAAGAATACAAGTGGCCTTTACATGGAAAGCATCTTATGTCGCTATCCCCGAGGGTTGGAGCATGGTGGAATCATAGTAAAGGTCTGGGACTGGACATGTAGGACGGAGCTACACAAGAGAAGGTGACGCAAACATGCTTGGTGACAATTCATTATTAGTGCTTTATGCATGATGTCACTGAGATTGGATTGGTAGCTTTTCTTTTGCTGTAAGTAAACTAAAGTAAAAGGTTGTTGTATTTAATAACACAAAATCCATGTTTATTACTTGTAGCATTGTTGGCCTTATTTTCATGAATTGGTATCTTAAGGGCAGATTGGAAGGAAGAAGTACACGGTAAACATGGTAGTTACTTCATATGTAAGGTTAATAGTTATCTTGTGTTCTATAAAAGAAAATGTTACTACTACCGTAACAAAAAATGCAATATTGTATACCGTATTCAGATTATTTGTAGTTTTTATTTCATAAATAATCTTGTTTATACAGTTATATAGCTGTTACCTGTAAAGAAGTTTAGCATGAATAAATACGTAGATACAAGCATCTTGGAGTAACAGAGTAGTCTGCTCCAACTTACAATACAAAGTTAGTGATTTCTTTGTACATATAAACTAAACATTATCTATGCTTCATGTACTTTCCATTTGTTCTTTTGTATTAGAAATTAGATAAATAAAGCATTCAGGCTTTCACATTATAACTGTGTTATTGTTCTCGCTGCAGTCATCAGCTAACTTGTAGCCTTCTTCCTCACGTTGCAGTCAAGGTGACATCACTGCGCAAACCAAATGAAAACAGGCAGCGCTTGTCACACTCCTTTACTATGATTCCACCATGGGTTGGAGAGAGGGGTAACTATGCAGCTTGATCTGTTGTGTTAACGGTGGTGACAACTTTGTTCTCTGCCTTACTCAGGTAACACAGTTGCACTGCACTCAACCTCACATTCTGTGTCCTGGATGCCATAAATGCAATAAATATCAGCTGAAGTGCATTTCTTTCGATCTTACAGTGTTGTCATGTTCTTTAATTTCTTGGCTTATGATGTCTGTTCAACAGAGACAAATTTTGAAAATTGATTATAATAGTAAGAGAATGAATTGTTTTAATTCAACATGTATTTAAAGATGCAGAAAATATTTATATTTCAATCTCCTCTAATAAATACTTGAAAAAATATTTAAGTTTCGAAAACTCTTCATTTCAAATAGGGTTAATATTAAGCAATTTTCACTTTTTTCTCAAAAACTACTGCAAAATTGCACTAAGATTCTTGTTCTATTCATTAAAAAAAGGTCATCCTATTTCAGGATGATCATAGGTCACCTGCCCTGTATCAGAGCTATCCATGAAACGCATTTTAGTCCATATTTTATACGATTCATGCCTTAGAACACATATGAGTTGCATATGGGCAAGTTGGGCGTACTGAATTCCAAGCAGCATCCCTCTCTCAGACATATCCCTCTGGTATAATTTCCTGTTCGAATGCCCAGAGTGACCATATTCAAAGGGAAGGCTCATTCTGCTTCACTGGTGTTGTTGCTTTCTTTATACATAGCCAAGTTTGCATGATATGCAGCAGAATGATACAAGAGGAATGCAAATGCAATATATACATTAACAATAATAAGCTTTGTTGGCTGTTTTACAATAAGTTTATATTTAGCCATTATGTATGCAGATTATGAGGTATGTTCTTGTTTTGAAGCCATAACAAAATTTCAGCTTTTCTAGAACTTGTATTGTGGATTTTTGTTTCTTTAAACATGGAGTGATAGTTCGCATTGTCCATTATATCACACTCTTCCAGCCGCTGAAGGAGATCAGTAAACACTCCATTACTCATCTCTTCATGTTAATCACAATCACTGTTTTACTGAAACATGAAATCTGCCGCTTCTATGAAACCATATTTGGTCTATCTTCTATGGCAGATCATTAAATATGATCCTTTACATAATGGAATCTTTAGACCATCATTTCATTTAGAATCCTGACAGGTAAAGCTTTTAGCATGGTTTGCTCTACCGAAATTCCGTCAGTGTAAATAATAGGACGAGGGTATTCTTCTGGACTTTAAAGAAAAATCATTATTTCATGTGTTGCATTATAATGTATAATTTGTAATGTTTATACAGTTGACTGTTTCCTCTGACAGAATTTCTGAATGAAATTGTATATGAAGCATTTATAATATTTATTTTGGAACATATTTTCATACATATTTTGCTTAGGTGTAATTGCAAATCAAAACATGAGAACAGAATTTTGGGTATCATAATGCAGCAAAAAGAAATATTGACCACAACAGTAGGTAGAAACATAGTCGAAGACGCAGAGCATGGCATAGGCTATTCTCGTTTCTTTGTCTTAACTCACTGAAGCAATGTGCCTGACAACACTGCTATGATGTAAACTCTCAAACGAGCGAATACTCGAATGAGTAAACACCCATTTTCCATGAGAGGGCATGTGAACCAGAAGCTCGACCATAGTTCCGCATATTCATTGCTGCTTTTTGAACAAGTTGGGCTGGAAGAAAACAGCGAGTCTCATAATATACAATATGAAACGAATGAGTAAAACTTGTGTCCTTGACAGCTCTACCCTGTATACCACTTTTTCAAAAATTTGAAAAAAGAGATGTATAGATATAGTAAATTACAATTTTGGCTGTATTGTTTAAATGTTTGAAAGTTTCCTTAAATACAATTTTGATTGCTTAAATAATATTTGGACATTTCTCAAAGAAACAGTATGAACTCATTAAAACAAACAACTAATTTTAGTATTGTTTAAATAATTGTTTGGCAACATTTTTTTGAATTACTGATTTCATTATGTCTTTATTTACCTAAAAATCAAAATTAAAGAATAAATTCTTGCGTTATTTCTGTATAAGTTTGTTCCAAAAACAGGTTGTCCCTTTAGTTGGTGCATAAATGAAAGAAGCACACAGATTTTCAAAATTCAGTTAGTGACTGTGCTTTTAAATAAAGAATAACATTTTCCCCGCTTAACCCATTTTTCTATATTCAGAATTTTTAATCAAATTCCATACTTAAATTATAAATTATGATAAAAAGTTTACTCACTATTAGCTTTTGCCTCCTGTAGAATGTGTATTTGTGGATTTAATGCATTTTTAAAAGTTATACCTCATATATGAGTCATTCCATATCAAGTCGAACACTCATGAAATACCAAATCATCAAATCTATTCAAAATTTATTGTATGCTTTGAAATAGAAGACACTTTTTGGGAAGGTCCCTAACTTCAATATTTTGAATATCAACCAAAGTCAAAATGTTCCAATAATGTGTGCGGTCCCCAAGCATAATGCTTTTATTTCCCATTCAAATTGTCATATAAACTCCATATTGTACTAATTTTAAAGGTTATGGAATCTACTTTAAACATATGCTAGATTTAATCTGATTCAGTAGTTATTTACCGCAGAAATATGTACCTTTAAAATTCAATTTTGTATTGCAATCAATAACCTAAAAAGTTTTTTAAATGCACAGGTATTCTCCATTTAATGGTGTACACATGTGCAAAGTTTCAGTAAGTCATTCGTTTAAATATATTCATAAGAAAACATTCTCTATCTGGAACCCTTCTCATGATAAGACATTGCAGTGTATTCTGCCTGGAGGAGGAGGAGAGCATAGAGGAGATCGGATTAAAAATACAAATAAACTCCTATCACGGCAAACCAGCTTGTGGATTGGCTTCCACATAACCAGTCCAAAGTATTCAAATTTTGATGACAGAGACATTTGTTACTTTATTGCCCTCAATTTAGTATGAGCAGTACATGTGCTACTACAAAATCCATTCTTGCAACCCAAGGTCACGGGTTCAAACCCAGCGAAGGGTGATGGTTCTTTTCAGGCATAAATAATCCTTAGCATGGCTTTCTTTAGAAGGGAAGGGAAGTAAAGCCGGTGGTCCCGTGTCGTAGATTTACGGCACGTAAAAGAACCTCAAGTCTGATAAAGGGGACCTCTGAGCAAAAGTTGCAGTCTTTAGCCCAATGTAGAATGGGACGCTAAAAACTACAGTAGTTAGAAAGCACCGTAAATAGAACTCAATTTTTTGCTACAAAATGGCATGACTGTTGTTTAACCTGTTCAAACTTAGAAAAAACGTGTTCAAGAATTTGCGTCCAGTGACTCGTAAAATGCTTTTAAAACTGAAGATGCAGCGTGTAGAACTGCCACACAGCTAAGAGTGTTTGCCTCATGTTCGTTGAAAAATACTTCAAGTTTCAGATCATAAGAGTGAAAATAAGAGTAATGTTTGTGAACAACATTTAAAGTTGCTGGAACTAGTACATATGATATCCTGGTATATCAAGTAAAAGAAAGTAGCTCAGAAATTGATAGCTCCCTTTCTGATCAAAATAGTGATGTGAATCAACCATAAACAAAAGAAAACTGACTCCAAAAAATCCATCCACGGAATTAACAAAAAATAAAAGGAAAACTTAACGAGAAGGTATTTCATATTTAGGGTGAATTGGTCGCGATGAAAAACTGGATTCAGAAGTAATTCAGAAGCTGAGAGAGTTTATTGTATAAATGATAGAAAGTTAAAAATTCGGACTTTTGACTATTTTTGAAAGATGGTCACAAAGAAAATTAAGAAAAACTATGGCAATGTTTCAAACCACATGATAAAGGTAGCAAAAACATTACCTTTCTTGCCTCCTGAAACCAAATCTGCTAAACCGTTAGAATATTCCATGGTAGAAAAAGTATTAAAGTTTTGCATTTCTAGCGATGGAAATAGGGTTTGGCAGGAGAAAAGAATTCTTTCTATTAAAGGAAGAAACAGAAGAGATTGATTTTTGTGCAATCTAAAATAAACTTTCCACAGTTTCAAAGATAAATATTCTGAATTTCAGAATAACTTTCTTAAAATTTCCTCAACTCAGACCTAAAGAATGTATACCTCCAGATGCCCAAGGTTCGCACATTAATTGTGTTTGTGCCCATCATAAGAATGTGAAAATGGTGCTTAATGGAATGAACATCTTCCATCTTACTGCAAATTCAGGTATTGTTTTCTGTAATAATGAGTGTAAAATAATTTTAACCCCCAATCACGGATTGCTGTTTAAAGAAATGTGTTAGCTCTGAAAGGTTTGGTAATAATACTTTGGACATTTTGAAGAAAAATAGTATATAGCAGTTGCCTTATAAGAATTGGGCAATCGTAAAAGCACAAATTTAGAAAATAATGCAATCACCTGCTGAAGACATTCTGGAAAATTCATCAGCAAAATTGTCAGATCTTTAAACTCGTAACTTTTTAGTTCCACAAAAGCTAAAAAGCTTCTGTTTCTGTCCAAATAGAAAGGAAATTTGAAACCTAAAAATGTATTGTAATTTGTGATTTTTTGGAAAACTATTCCCTTGTGGTATAAGATACTGTTCAGGGAATAATAGGCAGGCAATAATTCATCTATTTGTTTTTATTTTAAAGAAAACAGTACCGTAAAACAAAACAATTATTGTCATATCAAAACGTTTAACGTGATACAAATGTTTTCATCTATTCCAGTTGCAATTAACAATTCCCTAAAGAAGGAAATGAGATCTGGAAAAAAATTACTTTTTAATGGAGAAATTTACTTTTCTTTTCACTCTATACAAGAACAGAATTTTTTTTGTAAACATGTGTTTTCCAGAGGAATGATGATGATGAGATGCGGTTTAAGGGCGCTAAGCTACTAAGGTCATCAGCGCCCTTACAATGTATAAAATATAAAGTCAAAAAGATAAAATAACCGCATAATTAAAAAACGGGACACAAACCCGCTATGTCCAAAAGCTAAAATCAACAAGACAACAATCGCAAAAACTAACACACTAAAAGCATAAGCAATAAAAGAGTAAAACGTGTCAAAAACTGTAAAATGCGAGGGACATGAGTGCCGTATGTCCACTGGGGAGTAGAGCCCCTATTAAAACATACAGAATAAAATAACAAGGCTAAAGGACGCTCAATGCATCAAATGCGCAGATTAAAATCACTGTCACTAATAAAACCTAAAACACATTCTACAATACGCGCGTCGTCTGCCAAAACGTTGGCTAGGCCAACTGGCAGGCCGACACGAACGCGCAATGGAGCTAAAACCTGACACTCTTCTAAAATGTGACGCACCGTTAAGGGCGCATCACACTGCCCACAGAGTGGTGCGGGGTCACCACTCAGCAAATACTTATGACTAAAAATGCAATGTCCGATACGAAGGCGTGTTAAAATTACCTCTTCCCGACGAGAAGCACGGGAAGAGGTAGCCCAGACTAACGGGAGAGTTAACCTCCCGCAACATGTTCCCCCGGAGGGCCGTCCACTCATCGCTCCAAAGCGAGAGGATGCGGCGACGTAAAACAATAAACAAATCTGACGAGGGAACAACAGAGGTAAAACTTCTGGGTGATAAAATCGCCGATTTGGCAGCGGCGTCGGCAGACTCATTACCTGAGATGCCCACATGACCTGGAATCCACATGAAGGAGACGCTGATGCCAGAGACACCAAGCGAGTGGAGCAGGTCATGAATGCGCTGTACGAGCGGGTAGTAACTGTACAGTGAGCTAATACTTTGAAGAACACTCAGGGAGTCGGAACAAATAAAACAGTGCCGTAAGTCGTGCCGCTGAATATATAAAAGAGACTGATAAATAAAGAGACTAAAAAGGTCGGCGGTAAAAATCGAACAATGCTCTGGTAAACGAAAGGTAAAACTATTTCCACCACAAAAAAGGCACATCCTACTCCAGCAACAGTCTTAGATCCATCAGTAAAGATAAAATCAAAGTCCCCGACTTGCGACTGAAGTTCTAAAAACGCTGATCTAAAGACTGAAGAAGGGGTCTCATTCTTCGGCATCGACGATAACCCAAGGTGACATAGGGCCTCAGCGCGCAACCATGGAGCAAAACGCGTTTCCCCCCTTGGAAGGGCCGGCGCTGGCGTAACGTCCAAATGCCGAAGTAGCAGTCAAAATCTAACCCCTGGAGGGAGCAATGCAGAGGAGCTAACTAAATATTGCCGGTCAAGCGAATCCTCGTAAAATGCAGCGAAGGACGGGTGGTCAGGCAAGCTGGAGAGTCGACAGGCATAGCTACACAAGAGCATCTCACGCCTGGAGGACAGCGGAGGCTCTGCAGCTTCAGCGTAAAGACTGGACACGGGGCTAGTTGGAAAGGCCCCTGTAGCGACTCTAATACCACGATGATGAATGGGATTCAAGCGACGTAACACAGATGGACGTGCCGATGAAAAGACAATACACCCGTAATCAAGTTTGGATCGGACCAAAGAGCAATATAGACGCAGAAGGACGGTCCGATCAGCTCCCCAGGATGTGCCACTTAAAACACGTAAAATATTAAGAGAACGTTCACACTTTGCTTTTAAAAAGGAAACGTGAGAAGTCCAGCTCAACTTCCGGTCAAAGATCAACCCCAAAAATTTCACCTCGTCTGCAAATGGAAGGACCTCCGAACCAAGATGGAGAGAGGGCGGAGGGAAAGCCTTCCGGCGCCAGAAATTGATGCAGAAGGGAATTCTCGGCGGAGAAATTAAAGCCGTTGGCGTTACTCCAGGCGTAGAGACGGTCGCTACAGCTCTGGAGACGGCGTTCGAGTAGACAGGTCCGCCGTGAACTGCAATAAATTGCAAAATCATCTACAAAAAGGGCCGATGAAATGCCAGGTGGAAGACAATCAACAATGGGGTTGATAGCAATTGCAAAAAGTGTGACACTGAGTACAGAGCCCTGCGGTACTCCGTTCTCTTGAATAAAACGACTAGATAAAACCGAGCCCACACGTACACGAAAGACGCGGTCCGTCATAAACTCCCGAAGAAATATGGGAAGACGACCGCGGATATTCCATGCGTGCAGTGTACGTAAAATGCCGCCCCTCCAACATGTGTCATAAGCTTTCTCCAGGTCAAAAGACACAGCCACGGTTTGACACTTTCTCAGAAATCCATTCATAATATGCGTCGACAAGGACACCAGATGGTCAACGGTAGAGCGATTGCGACGAAACACGCACTGAGCGTTCGCTAGAAGTTTCTGAGACTCAAGCCACCATGTCAACCGCCCGTTGATCATGCGCTCCATCACCTTGCAAATGCAACTGGTGAGGGAGATAGGGCGGTATCTGGAAGGTAGTTGGCGATCCTTCCCAGGCTTAAGTATAGGGACAATGGTGGCTTCGCGCCAAACGGAAGGAAAAACGCTGTCTTGCCAAATACGGTTATAGACCTGTAAGAGAAAGAGTTTACTGTCGGCTGAAAGGTTCTTTAACATCAGGACATGAATGCCGTCCGGCCCAGGAGCGGAGTGCCGAGAGCAATGAAGAGCGTGCTCCAGCTCCCTCATTGTGAATAGTTCGTTATAACATTCCTTATTAGCAGACCGAAAAGTATATGATGCAGAATCCAGCCGGTCTTTAATAGAGCGAAAGCCGGCGGAATAATGGTCTGAACTGGAAACCGTCTCAAAGGCAGCACCCAGAGTGTTAGCGAAGGCAGCCGGATCCACTATGGTGGCATAGGAAACCTGAAGGCCAGAAACAGTACAATGCGACACTTTACCTGAGAAGCGAAGAAGTTTATCCCAAACAACGGATGAAGGCGTAAAGCGATTAAAAGACTCGACAAAACGAGCCCACGACACCTTCTTGCTATCCTGAATAATGCGACGAGCCCTGGCGCGCGATTGTTTAAAAGTCACCAAATTATCAAGTGTAGGGTGTCGCCGAAACACCCTAAGAGCAGTCCTACGGGCACGAACGGCGTCCCGACAATCCTCGTTCCACCACGGAACAGGTGGTCGCCGAGGTTGAGAGGATGAACGGGGAATTGCGCGTTCGGCGGCAGAGAAAATCGTAGACGTAAGGTGCTGCACTAGTTGGTTAATGTCGGCGATGGACTGATCGGAAAAATGCACGAGGCTGGAATACAAGCTCCAGTCGGCTTTTGTGAATATCCAGGTAGGTACTCTGGAATGGTGTACGTGGTGCGACAGAAGAGAAACGATGCAGGGGTAATGGTCGCTGGAGTAGGTGTCAGCGACGACGTTCCACTGAAGACGATGAGCAAGCTGGAGTGAGCAAATGGCAAGGTCCAGGTGAGAGAATGTACCAGAAGAATCAGAAATAAAAGTAGGTGCACCTGTATTGAGGATGGAAAGATTGAGCTGATAAAAAATGTCGGAAAGAAGAGTTCCCCTCGCACAAGCCCTTGGCGAACCCCAAAGTGGGTGATGGGCATTAAAATCTCCCAAAAGAAGAAATGGTGTTGGGAGAGCGGACAGGAGAGCTCGAATGTCCGCGGGAGCGAGGGGATGCGATGGAGGTGAATACACAGAGCAAACAGAAAACAAAAAGCCGGGTAAGTGAAGGCGAACGGCAACAGCTTGCAAGTCGGATGTAAGTGTGACAGGTGTAAAATGAACGTCGTTACGCACTAACAACATGACACCCCCATGAGCAGGAGTACCCTCCTCCGGTTCAAGGTCGTAGCGAACCGGAGCATATCCTCGGAGATCAAAAGGGTCTTGAGGGCGAAGCTTAGTCTCCTGCAAACATACGACCATAGGCGAATGGGAACGCAATAAAGTATGCAGTTCCGCCCTATGCGATCGTACACCACGTACATTCCAGGTCAGGATAGCCATGAATAAAAGGGATAAACTGTCTACTTAGAAGGGCGGCTTAAAAGAATCTTTTACTTAACCTTTGGGCTCGGGCTTTTTGTATGGAGTTGGTCAGACTCCATAGCTTCCTCGGAGGGAGGGCCCACGCGCTCAGTGCCAGAAATCGATTCAAGCGCCGTGAATCTGTTCTGGGTGGCGATGGGTGAGGGGTGCCGCTGAGCGCGGCTTGTCCCAGGACCTTCCTGGGACAGCGACCTCCGAGGAGGAGAAGGTGAACTTTTGTTACCGCGCGCACGCGGAGGGTCTTTCAAAAAATCTGCCCTACGAAGTTTCTGCTTGGGCTTCTTTTCAGCAGCTTGCGACTTCATTGACTTTGAACCAGGTTTATAGGGCTTGGTAACAGTAGCTTTAATGGACGGCCGGATGGTAGTGGCGGTTAATCCAGTCATGGTCCAGGTCTGAGTTTCGGCATCTACTCGTGGTACTGGCGAGGCAACAACAGAACTAAATGTGCCAGATCGCAGGAGTGAAGGTTGGCGCGCATGGTAACGCCTCCGGGCTTCAGCGAAGGAGAGTTTTTCCTTTACCCGGATCTCCTGGATCGCCTTCTCGTCCAAGTACCGCGGACAGTCGGCAAACGAAGCAGAATGAGACCCTTTACAATTAACGCAGACGGGGGTTGTTGAACAGGTACCTTCGTGTGAGGGCTGGCTACATGTTGCACAGATGTTAACGGCACTCTTACATGAGACTTGCGTATGCCCAAAACGTTGGCATTTAAAACAACGCAGAGGTCTAGGAATATAAGGTCTCACAGAAATCCGTTCGTACGCTGCGGAAATCGCCGTGGGCAGATCGACGCCATCAAATGTTAGAAACAGGGTACGAGTGTGTACCAATACGCCGTCGCGTTTGGCCTGCACTCGATGCACTGCATTCACCTTTTGATCGGATAGATATTCTACTAGATCCTCGTCCGATATACCATCGAGGCTATGGTTGGTAACGACGCCCCGACAGGAATTCAATGTGCGGTGCTTCTCGACACGGATGGGATAACCGTGGAGAAGCGTAGCGCGCAACAAGGTCTTACTTTGCTGATCGAACATAGTTTGTGCCAATAAGGAACCATTCCGTAGACGAGTGCAGGATTGAAGCGCAATAGCATCAATGCCCTTTTGAATCATGAAAGGGTTCACCTTCTCAAAACTTTGTCCTTCTTCTGTTCTTGAAATGACCAAGTAACAACCAGTTGTCGGTCGTGCCACTTCTGTTACATAAACTTTCGGCGCTTGTTGGTATGAATGGAGGAAGGGTGCTCCATAGCGAAATAAATCCTCCACCATTGCAACCGTCTCCGACCTCGGGCTCTGACTTCCCGGGCGTTACCCCGGCTTGGGTGAGTGGCCTATCTATACGGAGCTCACCCCAGGGTCACACCTCCCAGAACATAGACAGAGGGACCCAATGGCCGTCGGAAGTCAGCAGCTCATGCAATGGTCCCCCGCGGGACTGCAGTTGAACAGCGGATACGAACACAAACCCTACATGACGACCCCGGGTGGTGGGGATGACGCCATTACCCACTCACCCAGCTGCGCACCCCGTGCGCGGGTGTCCGTCAGGCTGTGTCCACGGAGGATTAACAGAAAAGATAAAAGAAATAAAACTGTGTGGGCGTTTCGCACGCAAGGTAGGCCGGCCAGGAAGAAAAAGAGTTGTGTGAATGTCGTGGTGTGAAATGGTCGGAAAGTGACAAGGGAAGAAGAAACGATGGTGAGGTGCGGTATGGATGGAATGTAAAGAACGCACGGGAGCCTACATTGTGTCCACCGGTCACGAGAAGAACCCACCTCGACCGGATGGGGGTGAGAGGATGAATGTGGCGATGATTGGCTCGGGAATCCCCGGGTGCACCAAAAACCCGTACTCACATAAGGTGAGCCCCTGAGGGGTTGCTGATCGGACTTAGTTTGTGCCAATAAGGAACCATTCCGTAGACGAGTGCAGGATTGAACCGCACCAGCAATAGCATCTATGCCCTTCTGAATTATAAAAGGGTTCACCTTCTCAAAGTTTTGTCCTTCTTCTGTTCTTGAAATGACCAAGTAACAACCAGATGACGGCAGTGCTACTTCTGTTACAATGACTTTTCGGCGCTTGTTTGTATTAATGGAGGAAGGGTGCTCCATAGCGAAATAAATCCTCCACCATTGCAACCGTCTCCGACCTCGGGCTCTGACTTCCCGGGCGTTACCCCGGCTTGGGTGAGCGGCCTATCTATACCAAACTCACCCCAGGGTCACACCTCCCAGAACATAGACAGAGGGACCCAATCGCCGTCAGAAGTCAGCAGCTCATGCAATGGCCCCCCCGCGGGACTGCAGTTGAACAGCGGATACGAACCCATACCCTACATGACGACCCCGGGTGGTGGGGATGACGCCATTACCCACTCACCCAGCTGCGCACCAGTGCGCGGGTATCCGTCAGGCTGTGTCCACGAAGGATTTAAATAAAAAGATAAAAGTAACTAAAACTGTGTGGGCGTTTCGCAAGCAAGGTAGGCCGGCGAAGAAGTAAAAGAGACGTGTAAATGAATGGGCGTGGGGCCAAATGTGCAGAAATAGAAGAGAAGAAAGAAACGATGGTGAGGTGCGGAATGAATGGATGGGATGCAAAGAACGCACGAGAGCCTACCTTGTGTCCACCGGTCACGAGAAGAACCCACGTCGACCGGATGGGGGTGAGGGGATGAATGTGGCGATGATTGGCTCGGGAACCCCCCGGGTGCGCCAAAAACCCGTACTCACATAAGGTGAGCCCCTGAGGGGTTCCAGAGGAAGATTTTGTAGTAAGCGCCTAATGACGTTTCTTCGCCACTTCACGCGGCAAGGGGCCTTGTGTTACAATTGATGGAACTACTAAACATATGGAAATCAAAGCTGGTTTCCAGCCGGGATAAGCTCCCATCCCAACACCTCATAAATTATTAACTGGAGTGCAGAATCATATTACGAAAATTTACATTTAATTTTTTATTGTTAATCAACACAAACAAAATAGTCATACTTTGGAGGAAGAAATGTAACCATGAGTTAAAGCTACATTGTTTTGTACCATTATCAATGTATGAAGTTGTAGTGAAAGTCTATTTCAAAGTGAAGGAAAATGGGTTCCTGTTTAAACGAACTGTGCTAAGTGGATTTAACCTTTAGATTGTTTCCTGAGAACAAGGTGTCTTGAAACGAACTTGAACACTTTGTGCATTGTTCCTGCCATTCATTGCCAGCTACAGTGAATCCCAGCTCAACTTGACAGCGCCGTGCTTGGATGCCCAACAGCCCTGTGTTGAGTTCACTATAGCCCATGACTAGGTGAGTAATTTAATTCCAAATGAACCAAAAATAAAACCCTCGTTATGTTTTACAAGCTGTTATATAAATGTGGAGCAAGAAGAGTTATTTTACTTTCAGTTTTTCTTAAATAGTTGACGATACACTTAAATTTAAATTCTAAAGTTAAGTCTTTTAAATCTAGGTATGTTTTCTTTAAAAACATTTATAGCTAATAGAAGGAAGGCGCGTTCTCTGAGCCTTCAAATGAGATTTTCACAAGTGTGTAACACAAAAAGGCTCGGAAATATCCATACTTAATCATGTCTAGAAGGGTGGTATTTCTGAAAATTTGTTACTAAGTAACGGACGTAATCCTACTGTTAAACAGTATTTTAAAACACACGCATATAGTTTTGTTATAAGAAGCGTATAGAGAAGTTGAAAAAAAGCAAACACATGACGGTCAGTTTTTGTTAAATCGTTCAATTTGACGTGGACTGGCTCATCTACAAAGTTGCACTATGTATAAAAAGTACTAAATAGAATGTCTTTGAAATGTACAATTTAGTTTAAACTAACATTAAAAGACACTGACTTTACAATTTCCAAACATTTGCTCACTCAAATATAATTCATCTGAACTGTAGCATTGCTGGTAAATGTCGAATCATGGTTTTACATTACCAAGAAAATAACTTCTTCCTGATATTTTAACTTTCGTTCCCAAGCACAGCCATACAGTCCTAACAGAGAGACATCCTGTGTTTTACATTAAAATGTAATACCACAATTAAATAAATAAATTCACGTGGAACACCCGGGCATCTAGAACAGTTTAGACACAGAAAAGAGAGATGATCATTATAACATGGCCGGCGCACTTGCCTCCGCAAGCTATGGATAATGCCTAGAAAGTGTCTTATCCCAATAGTATGTCAAATCAAATCTGTGTCGTCCTCCGTAGTGTAGTGGTTACCATGCTAACCTCTAGTTCCCAAGGTCGCGTTTCAAACCCGGCGGAGGGCAATGGATTTTTTCGGCGTAAAAATCGTTAGCATGGCTTCCTTTGAAAGGGAAGTAAAACCGGTGGTACCGTGTCGTGAATTTACGGCACGTAAAAGAACCTCAATCCTGATAAAGAGGCCTCTGAGCAAAATTACAAGTTTCTCATGCCGAATATAGAATGGGACGCTAAGGACCGCAGCAGTTAAAGAGCGTCCATAAATAAAAACAATCAAACCTGTAACATTCATATCTCAGTGAATACTGCTATAGGCAAGTGCTCTCTGCTAAGAAGTCAGAGCATCTTCTCAGGCAATACCATGATGTTACCTGACAAAGGATAGGAGAAAAACCCGTCTCATTTCCTCAGTTCCCTTTTCCCTCTTCTCCTCTTGTCGGTTTGTCTCTCTCTCTCTCTCACACACACACACGCACACGCACACGCACACACACTCACACATACACGCGCGCACACACAAACCATCATATCAGTTCATCCATACTCATTTGCACTGTCGTACTTGTAGCGGACTCACATTACGTCACAAGTCATTTCTTTTGATGTCACATAATTTGATAAATGCAGCTAAAAAGCCTGACAAGCGTGAACTTTGTGAGAAAAGCTTGTCACATTTGAATTTGCATAATATCGTATACGAAGGTAAACACCTCAAAAATTTGAAATATGTGAGAAGAATTTTACCCATTTCTCACATTTGAAAGCTCATAATTTGTTACATGAACGTAAAAACCTCAGAAGTGTGAAATTTATATATTGTCAAGTTTTAAAGGCATATACTTGCAAAACATATGAAACGAGCATTATTGATTTGTCGGCTTTGAGATCACATAATTTGATTCATGAAGGCATAAAGCCACACAAATGGCAAGTGTGAAATTTGCGATAAGAGATTTAATCATTTATCAATCACGAAAAGTCATAATCATCTGATTCATCAGCAACATAAACCTATAGAGATAAAATTATTTTGTGAACATAGGATTGCTTTTTGTATATTTTGAAAATGCATTATTTTATTAATGAGGGAAGACACTCATGGAGATTTTTATAAGGACTATAGTGATGTATTGACAATCTATTTAGCGAGGAGAAGTGGGCATAAGAATGTGACATCAAGAAGGGCTTTGTGACTTTGTCCAGTTTTCACTGTCGCTTAATTAATGTGACTTATTTCTTATTTACATGGTTATGGTAGTTAGGCAGCAGATTGTTTGCAAATATGCTCCATCTGCTGAAAGCAAAATAAATTTGGTAATAGAATCATTTTACAAGTATGTTGTTAGTTCACAGAATGGTTGAATAGGTTTCACCTGTGAGTATGCTGCAGCAGTACACAGAGTGATTGTGTCTGCCTTGCTCATTTTTATTTCTAGGTACACAGTGTAATTTATTGCTGATTCCAAATTGATACTGTTAAATTCATGACAATTTCAAAGTTTAAGCATAAACCGAAACTTAAAACAGCTATGCTGTTTGCTCAAGTGAATTCCCATCCTCTGCTTATGGTGACTCTGTTCCTAAAATAAGTTTTCTGGGTTATTTAGTAACATTGATTTAAAATGACCAAAAAGACAGGGTGAAAAGGACTGCAAACTCTGCTTCCCAAGTTTACATGTTTTCCTAGAAATTCTGAAGCAGCATGTAATGGAGCGCAAATATTCAGGGAAATTACTATGGAGTAAGAAAATCCAAACTTGGGGAAACATTGTATTACGAAGAGTGAATTAGAATGGCATGAAACAATTTCAACAGCTCTCCATGCTGTGGATATTGAGGCGTCGGAAAAATCTCTAGCAGCAATTAGCATGTTTCCATTTTCATATAACCTCAGTGTCACGAGCAGCATTGTTTATGAGGAGAAGGCTTTGTTACTGAAGTATAAAGTAATATATTACTATAGATGAAATGACATTGACTGTGACAATGTATAAATTTAAAATTAAGTTTTTTTTACCAGTTGGTTTTATGTTTAATTGTATCATCAATTTCGAGCCAGGACGGACCAACAATGGTTTAATCCTTGAAAAAAAGAAGAGAAATAATATCTGGTACGAACATTGCTCACTTAATAGAAATTTCTCGTAGAATTCTCAGTCACTCCATGTGTGAAAATGGTTTGAATGGATTCTAAACATTGTTGTCTTCTGCGCTGCATATGGTTACAATAATTTGCATTTCTTCATCACTAATATTGTCTTCCTCAGATAACATGGCAACTCCTTAGCTTAAACCACATTAAGTACAACTTAAGTCAAGCCACATATAAGCTCAGCTTAATGCTTGCACTGCATGTTATAAAACTGCAACGTAGCTCAAGCCTGATTTGAAGCTTAAGCTTTAATCTTGAAGCCAAGCCTTATGCTGCCAAATGGATGTATTTCCTGTACCATGCTCATCCTACAACTTTACAGTTAAGTTGACACACAAGCTATGCTTTTGAACATCTACTTCCTGTATCAAATGACGTAATTCATTCCATAGCTGCCCCAGTTTTAACAAAGCAAGTTCTTTAAATCTTAGAACAGCCAGTATAAGCGACTCTGTTCGGTGCAAACTGCATACAGATGTCTCAACATGAGGCAATTTTCGCATATTATATACATGAAAATACTATAATGTAAACTTTTCAGCCTGCATTTCAACAGCGTAATAATATGTTATTTCATACTGAAACACAACCTCACTGTTCAGTATTTTATGTATTTGTAGAATTTGTCACATTCTTACTGGCTTTTTCGGTGTTCATGGTTGAATATCATATTTATAACTTTCTGAGTACCACTTTTATTTTATGATCTTAATTCCCAAAAATACGAAATCATTAGGAGAGTTTATTGAAAGAAACGTAGTTTAATGTCTTTTTTAATTCTAAAACGAAATTGTTCAAAATGGGAATGTTAACAAAAAAACATGAAAATAACACATGCCTTGATTGCCATGGCTGTAGAGCATTTTCTGGAATACAAATGCTGTAGATTGTACAATAATTTCATAGACTTATGGGGGAAGGTAGATTGTCCCCTAAGGTTTAAAAAACCATCGGTTTAACATCAGGTGATAATAATATCACAATTTTTACCAAGTGAAAGGAAAGCAGCAGTAAAACAAGTATTTAATTTCATAAGTTAAGCAAAGGAAATGTGATTAAATAAATTATTTTATTTAAATATTCAATAAAATAATCTGAAAACGTATACCACATGTTACCTTTGAGTGGTTGAAAATATGGAATATGCTTGTGTTTCCCTTTTCCTTCTGATTTAAGTATTTAAAAAATCTAAATAAAATGAAATAGATTTATTTAAAAATGTAATAGAAAAAATGAAACAAATGGTACTTGTTGATAACTTATATTTACTTATGCATTCACAGGAGAAATTACGTGTTGAATTAACTCATCCTTATTTCAACATTCAGCGAAATAAATACTGAACAACAAAGCCACTAGATGTTAGATGTATTTGGGTTCTTCCTGTTTCAGCTAGTCCTTCCTTCAGTATATGGAGGATCCATGGCCTCTTATTGTTATCATTATTTAATTGAAATTGTTTCTACCGTTTCAAGCCTCTATTGTTGTTGAAACAAACCAGTTTAGTTCAGTTTAAGAACTTCTTGATTTACCAAGGCAAACTTGTTCAATGCAACACAATTTTGGGTTTATCTGAAAGTTTTATTGGACACAGCATATTTTATTCTTGGACTATTTCAGCAGGAAACTCGTGACCTCATTAGTTCCACATAGTAAGTTAATGTACAAAAGTAGTTTTGTAATAAATTAAAACACCCAATACCTGAAAGCAATAAAATCAGACATTTTATAGTTAATTAATCAAACTGCAGCAAATACCACATGGAAAACAATACAAGAGCAGCAAACCAGGCTAAAGGAGAACAGTCTTGTCTGGAGCTTGCTTTTGGGCGTAAAGTTGGTTACTGAGTCTGCGTATGAAGGTGGTAGAACAGCCGCAGTGGCGGGGTGGGGTGGAGAGAACTGACGGCTCAATGTTTCATGTGCATTCGTGGCAGAAAATGGATTAAATCCCTACATAGAGACCCTGAAAAAGCAACCAACATCGACGGCATTGGAAATGGGCCCGTAGGACAAATTGTATGGATATCTTGTAATAAAGTAAGGGTAGCCGCACGCCGGAGAGGGCATGCCAACAAGAGATGGTAAATAACACCTCGGTGACCGCAGTTACAGCGATCGTCCGTACGATAATGTAGGAGGTGTGAATATATAGGTGCCAAAGCTACTCTCAAAAGAATACGGAAATGCAGAAGAACGCCAGCCGAGGTATACGCAGCATTTTGTGCTCCTTTGCAGCGTGATGCCTAAATAGTCTGGTATTATTTTTAGTTTTCTTTCTCTTATGAATATCTCTGCTGCTGCGGGTATTTTCCCTCCATTTCTGAAGATCATTGTGTCTGTTTTCGATATGTTGATGTCCAGCTTGTGTTTGGAGCACCATTTTACGTCATTTACTGTATCCTGGAGTTTCGATATGTCATTTGAGCCAATCACGACGTCATCTGTATATGCGCAATAGAAAACACCCTCCCTTTGGGTAGTTCTTAGGAGTTCTTTAGTTGCTACTGTGAACAGTAACGGGCTTAGTGGGTCTCCCTGTAGGACTCCATTTGATTGCGTTATCCCTTTTGATAGAGTAAGATTGTCTGAGGCGCATATTTCATTCCAGTGCAATAGTGTTGTGATGAGGTTTGTTCATTAGCTATTTTCGCTTAGCATCTCTTTTAGCTTTATCACCACAGAACCCTCAGCTAGAGACGGAATTTGTTGCTATTAAAGTAAAAGGTCTACGAATACTGACATATGGACTAGAAACCATCTGGACGTACTTCACAACGAAGAACCTGTCCACCCTAGAGAGGGTGAAGGTGAACTACATAAAGAAGGCTATAGGAGTGTCAAAAACCACGCGATCAAGTTTCGCATATCTCCTAGCGAGGGAAAACCTCCCCAATGAAGACCTCGGGACATGCATACCTCTACCAAACACCTGAGCATCAGAAAAACTGCTGACAAAACTGACGGAGAAAAGAGAAGTACCACCAGAGTTATACGGCACAGGAACCATGAGAGACCGATCATGGATAAAGCCAAAATTCTAAATCAGACTCGTGGTTATAAGCTTGACAATGCAGCAATTTGACCACCCAATGTGCATGAACACACACTTCCATGAACCAAACAAACACTGTGAATGTATACTATGAAACAAAACGTGCGATCGTTACCACATTGAACTCTACAAAAAGGAGAAAGTCAGTATGTAATCTAATTCCTAATTATGGCTATTTGGTTGCAAATATATAGGTATCGTTGCCTTTAGCAATGATTCTTATGATAACCGCAATAAAACATGCAGTTCTTTTCCCAATATTTCATGATACTATACATTTATTAAGGAACTATTTACGTTGATGTAAGAGTGTGTGCTTAGTTCGTAGAAGCAGATTAGAGGGAACTCTGGTTTGGAATGAACCAAATGAGGTATATATCGAGGGCAAAAGGCAGAGTATGCAGTAAATTACGGGTGAGAATATTTTCATACATGGGGTGTCTAGGCTGCCGCGTTGGATGTTGTGGCGCTGATAAAAGACTGCGAAAGTCCGAAAAAAATAAGTAGCCGTACGGAGGCATGGAATTGAATATACTTTAAAGCACGATAAAGAGCAATGGTCTCTGTCGTATAAATGATCGTGACGTCGTATAAATGAACGTGGCGTCGTATAAAAGCCACGTTAGCGTCTTCCGCTCAGTCCAGGTATAAATACCGGAATTTTTACTTTCTCTACCATATCCAAATAGGTAGAGAAGGTATTGCATTCCAGCTAAAAATGCAATAGCGATATTTCACCGAAAATAATGTTTCTAGGTCCCTCGAATAAAAGAAAAACATTTTTACTTTCTCTACCACATGCAAATGGGTAGAGAAGGTACTCCATTTCATCTAAAAATGTGATACCCAGATTTCACCGCAAATACTTGTTTTGAGGCTCCTTGAACCCAAAAAGCTTTTTTTTAGAAAAGATTTGTGCGTGTGTGTCTTTGTGAACAGCATAACTCAAAACGAAAAGTCAGATAAATACCTATTTAGGTTCAGTGCCTTTCAAAGATGCGACATGTAGAAAACTCCTCATCTCCAACTATCCTATAGGTTCATTGAACAGTTTTCGAAACGTTTCATTTTCTGAAAAATGGCTCTAACAATTTTGATTAAAATGGCATATATTTAAGGTATTTACATGACAAATAAAATGTGTATCTTGAATTTTCTGGGCATAGCCTAGAAATCCTCTTTATTCAGAATAAAAATTAAAATTTAAAATCAGTTTAGTTTTATTTATGGACGCTCTTTAACTACTAAGGTCCTTAGCGTACCATTCTATATTGGGCGTGAAAGACTGGTAATTTTGTTCAGAGGCCTCTTTATCAGGCTTGAGGTTCTTTTACATGCCGTAAATCTACGACACGGGACCACCGGCTTTACTTCCCTTCCGAAAAAGTCCATCGCCCTCCGCCAGGTTTGAACCCGCGACTTTGGGAACTAGAGGCTAGCACGGTATACCACTAGTCCACGGAGGACGAGTATCCAGAATGAATATTGTACAATCTGGTGTAAGTGGTAAACGTTTAATGATAGACGAAAACGTGCTGCACAAAATTAGATATATTTAAGTCACATGATTTATTTGAATTAAATTTTTTGTGCCATAAACCGTTTCAAGATTTCTGTTATTAATTTTTGGAATTGTTCGATACGTAGAAATTGTTTTAAAGTCCTGTTGATTTATAAATATTTTTCGCGATGTCATGGAAAAAGTATGGTGTTTCAAGGCCAGCATATAGGGTCCAGTTGTAAAACATTTGACTGTCGCTGTTGCCTTTGTATATACCTATGATGAAATGTGTAATATAGCTATTTCTGGGAAGCTTTATATCGATTAAAATGAAGTAGGTAAGAAAGTAAACTTTTGCAAGAATAATTTGTATACGCTAGAGGGTAGAGAAAGTCATGTAAATCTACCATAAAATTTTTAGAAAAAGGTTCGTGTGTATGTATATATGTCTGTGAACAAGTTTAAAGGAAACGTCGGATAAATATTTAGTCCTGTCAATTGTCAGTTGTTTCTAGCCATTGCTAGGGTATTGAATTTTAAGGTCAGTCCATAGCGTCCAGTTTTTAAACATTTGGCTATCGCTGTCTCTTTGTCTGTAACGAAGTTTGTAATATAGTTAAAATGAAGTAGATGGAAAAATAAAATTTCGTAAGAATAGTTTTTACACCCATTAGTAAATGACAGAGGGCAGGAAAAGTCTTATGAATATAAAGCATCAGAATTTTTTCTTCTTATTTTCTCTTATCCTAAACAAGCATTGAGTAGCTCCAAGCTCTTTGAACTCTTGGCTCATTTAATTATTCTTTAATGATACTTATCTTATTCACTTGACCTTTATCTGATTTTTTTACAGGGAACTAATGCCTCTAAATAGTATTTCCAAAGAAATCTGCATGTACTCGTATGTGCAGTACCATTCTTCGCCGTCGTAATTCGGCTCTATCCGCCGGTATTCGTAATAAAGTGGTATACAATGCACGTTAAAATAACCCCCGAGTGAAACGAAGTGAAGGTACTCACATAGTCTACATGTTTCTTGCAATGTGTTTACTAGGTTAGAACACAGTTTTCCCACATTTACTTAAAGTAAAGGGTAACCTGCATTGCGTTGGTCTTCAAAAACGAAAATTATGTCCTACACCTTCTAAAGATGTCGCCCTAAGTCTTCCTCTAGATCCAATACAATGCTGGCAACACATGCATAACAAATACCGCCAACGCTCGCAGCGTGCGTTTCTGATTACTTTTTATTTTAGGTTTATTCGTTTTTTTACGTTTCTGACTTAGGTTCCTGATTCATGCGAGTTTAGGTTCAGTTTAGTTGTTTTAATATAAGCTTAGGTACCTGATTCACGGGAGGTTAGATTAGGGTTATTATTGTTTTTTTATTATTCTTTTTGTATAAGCCTAGGTTACTATTCGCGGGAGGTTAGTTTAGGGTTAGTTTTTTATATAAGCTTACTTTAATTAGTTACCAGTGGTTTCACCAAAGCGCGCGAGCGTGAGTTCCTAAGCTTAGGTTTCTGATTCACGGAAGGTTAGGCCAGGGTTGGTTTCTTTTTAATGAACTTACGTTAATTATCAGTGGCTACTGCAAAACAACTACTTTATTAATATTTAGTATCGTGTATATTGCATTTTCATATCCTCCGCAAACCATTTTGTTTCCTGTAATGCATTGCGTTTATATCAGCGGCAAGAGAAAATAAAGAAGAAGTAGTAGGTATACATCGCTTATTCCACGGATTTCACTTCCCATTTTGGTTGGCAGTTCCCATTGCAATAGCGACAAGATGGCCACGTTTGTCGTCTACACACCGTAATTTTGCTATAAAAGTAAAACACCTAAAACGGGCGGGCAGTCGGCCTGCTACGGTGGGTGTCCCATCAGGAAGGCGGTGATCGCCTCTCATCGGCCACAACCACCACCGGACCACCAGGGTAGGGGAGGCAGATTCACAGCCAAGAGCCATCCTCGACATCCGCCAGCTCCGTCTACTTCAAGACAGCCACGTCAGAAGCAGCCAACAAGATGACAGGGGCCATTTAACGCTGCAATGCTACAGGGCACTACGAGTGGACCTGGAATTTCAGGGCTCTCGCTCATAAACACCCTAGAACACACCAACACCAGCTCCAGCTTCTCCTAAGCCATCGTCCAATCCGCGAACCGGACTCCGACTCAGAGACCCTATGCGAGCGTGGTGCTTCCATCCCCACGACGGTCGAAGGCCGATAAGGTGAGCGGCGGACCAGCGCCCTTGCCCTCTCCCCTACCGTCTCCCAAGACGACCCCCTACCCCTCCTTCTGACCCACAGCTGTCTGATGTGCTGGGGTGGCTACAGCAATTATTGCAGCTTCACGGCCAGCGCATCGCCGACCTGCTGGTCAAGTTCCTTTTAAACATAGATCCGGCCGCAAACAGGTTATCGCCATGGAAGGGCTCACTGCTGACCACTGTCATCCAGAATGGTGGATCGAACTAGTTCTTGTAGCTCATTTCGGTTCGCGTTCTTGAGCACGTGTGGCATGACGGATCAAGGGAATTAGCTTCAGCATTTTGCCGGCTCTCATGCCCTAGACCTCATCTTAGTCGGGGAAACACAATTACACCCAAAAACCCAGTCCGCCTTCCAGTCTACAACTGCTTCAGGACCGACCGCATGGGCCGCCGACGAGGCACCGCGGTTCTCACGAAGAACAGTGTAGACCACTGTCCAATTCCGCTCCCGCCACTTCAGACCCTGTAGGTCACGGCCGCCTTGCACCGACCATGGAGGAACGGAAGTTATGATAGTTTCTGTCTACCACCCCGAAGGCTGTTCGTACTTAACTACTATATTTTCATCCGTTCCCTACATCCCAACGTTATCATGTCTGGGGACTAATGCCAAACATGCGCATCTGCCCCGGGCACATAGACAAGGTAATGAAATTATACACATGATAGATGCGGACCCTTTTCTCAGAGTGGAGGGCCTCTGGCAAACCACCCACCATCCACGAGGTCGGGGACGGGCATCTTTTATCGACTTCGCGATCATCAAACATTTCCTCTTCCATCTCTCAACACATTACACTCAGATCATAATACCGTGTTAGCCGAGATTAACCAAGGGTTGCCAGGCACGACGTTCAGGTTCAACACCGGGAAGACGATTGGGACTGCATCAAGGCTTACCTTAACGACTCCTTTCCGTTCAACCCTAGAATCACAACCCTGGAGGCGGCGGTCTCCTCCTTCACCTCCATTATGATACGAACAGTTCACAACCTCACTGTCCACACCGCTGCTTCCATACACCCGCACACACTTCCTGTCGAACTCCTTCTACTCAACCGTGAATCCTCGGAAAAGCGTACGCGAGCACATGTGGACGCGACGTGTGGAAGATCGCTAAATGACTCCGTAACCGCGGAGGTCAACATTCCTCCCCTCTCCAAGGCACCCAAGGCCTGGTCTAGCATCCCCAAGCCAAAGCCGGTGTGTTTGCCGACTACTTTGAGAGGACTGTGTGGCCTCGAGATGACCCCTAGAATGGTGTCTTTTCCGAAGAAGAACTCGGAGGGCAATTCGTCGGTTTCTTTGACGACACTCCGATGAAGCGGATTGATTTCCTATCGTGAGACATAGCGAAATCCAGGGCGCACGCCGATCTCAGTCTCAGAAAGGCAGTGGGGTCTGACGGACTCACACCCGCCATGGTACGCTGCCTTCCCTTCAGAGCCGTGCTCTTTCTGTCTAAGGTCTTCAATATGTGCTTCGCCCTGTGCCACTTTCACGCGATTGGAGGGTGGCGCGGGTGATCTGCATTTTGAAGCCGGGGAAAGATCTACTCCATCCTGCCAACCACCGATCCATCAGCCTCTTAGCTCAGCTAAGGTTGAGCTGCTTTATAACCCTTATAAGAGTAGTTTGGATTTTCAAAATTAGAACTACTACTAGCCCGCTTGTCCCCCACCTTGGGAAACAATCCAGCCATCCCAACGCACCAGCTTGGTTTCTGTCCTGGGCATCCGACCCCTCAGCAGTTGCTGCGCGTGATGGATGCTGCTACCATGGGATACAAGGACAGGGCTTACATCGCGGCGGTTTCTCTGGATGTAGAGAAGGCGTTCTCGACGACCTGACATGCGTGTGTCCTCCTGAAACTTATTCACTTGTAGCTATCTACATACATTATCCACCTATTAGATACATATCTCAAACACCACACTTTTGTGGTTTCATTTGCGGAGCACAAATCTACACAGAGGCCAATACGAGCCGGAATCCCCAAAGGTTCTGTTCTATCTTCCACACTGTTCAGCGTGTATGTGGCTGACCTACACTATGTGATCAAAAGTATCCGGACACCCTAAAAAACATACGTTTTTCATCTTAGGTGCATTGTGCTGCCACCTACTGCCTGGTACTCATTATTCGCGACCTCAGTAGTCATTAGACATTGTCAAACAGCAGAATGGGACGCTCCGTGGAACTCACGGACTTCGAACGTGGTCAGGTGTTTGGGTGTCACTTGTGTCAGAAGTCTGTACGCGAGATTTCCACACTCGTAAACATCCCTAGGTCCACTGTTTCTGATGTGATAGTGAAGTGGAAACGTGAAGGGACATGTACAGCACAAAAGCGTACAGGCCGACCTCGTCTGTTGACTGACAGAGACCGCCGACATTTGAAGAGGGTCGTAAAGAGTAATAGGCAGACATCTATCCAAACCATCACACAGGAATTCCAAACTGCACCAGGATCCACTCCAAGTACTATGACAGTTAGGCGTGAGGTGAGAAACTTTGGATTCCATGATCGAGCGGCTGCTCATAAGTCACACATCACGCAGGAAAATGCCAAACGACGCTCGTTTGGTGTAAGGAGCGTCAACATCACACGATTTAACAGTAACAAAACGTTGTGTGGAGTGACAAATCACGGTACACAATGTGGCGATCCGAAGGCAGGGTTTGGGTATGGCGAATGCCAGGTGAACGTCATCTGCCAGCCTGTGCAGTGCCAACAATGAAATTCGGAGGTGCTGGTGTTATGGTGTGGTCGTGTTTTTCCTGGAGGGGACTTGCACCCCTTGCTGTATTGCGTGGCACGATCACAGCGCAGACCTACATTGATATTTTAAGCACTTTCTTGCTTCCCACTTTTGAAGAACAATTCGGGGGGTGGCGATTGCATCTTTCAACACGATCGAGCACCTGTTCATACTGCACGGGCTGTGGCAGAGTGGTTACACGACAATAACATCCCTGTAATGGACTGACCTGCACAGAGTCCTGACTTGTATCCTATAGAACACCTTTGGGATGTTTTGGAACGCCGACTTCATGCCAGGCCTCATCGACCTACATCAATACCTCTCCTCAGTTATGCACTCCGTGAAGAGTGCGCTGCAATTCCCCAATAAACCTTCCAGCACCTGGTTGAAGGTATGCCTGCGAGAGTGAACGCTGTCATCAAGGTTAAGGCTGAGTCAACACCATATTGACTTCCAGCATTACCGATGGAGGGTGCCAAGAACTTGTACGTCATTTTCAGTCAAGTGACCGGATACTTTTGATCACTTAGTGTACCTACAGGACAGCATGTCAATATAGCACAATATACTGACGTCGTGCTCTGTATTGCGTAGATAAAAACCCATGCAAAGCCCTCAACCCCATTCAGAGACACCTTCGCCCCCTCCAAGAGCGGTGCAGGCGTTGGCGGTTATCCATAAATCCGGCAAAAAGCCACGCCATTCTCTTTATCAAGAGCCGCTTTTCCACAAACTTCCCTACATTCATCTCAGGAGGATAGAATGGACGAATGCCATAACCTACTTGGGAGTTAAGCTAGATAAAGTCCTAACTTTCGAGGGACACATCCGGGACCTCGCGCATTGGGCCTTTGGAGCTACGACTTCATTGTACCCCATGCTGAGGTCGGGGATGCCTGTTCCGCTTAAGCCACGCCTTTTTCAAGCACTCATAATCCCCGTCCTGCTTTACGCCTGCGAGATCTGGGACATGACCGTAGAATTTAGTCTGCTGCTTCAGCAATGGTGCAGATCAAGGGCCTTCGGGCTATCTATTCTTTATACTGCTCCTTTCCCGTGAGACTGCTTCACGAATCCTCATATCTTCTCTACATGGAGGATGAAATTCGGCACCGGGCCGCAAAATTCTACGACCAGTTGCCACACCATCGGAACGCCCTGGTTCGGTCTCTTGGAGATTATAACCCTAGAATACGCCGCTTGCGGCGTCACCGGCTTCCCCGCATGTCATGAGCACATTCGGTAACAACGGAGCACCTGCAACAGCAGCTAAGGCTGAGCTCCTTTATAGCCCATTCAAGAGTAGCTTGGATTTTCAAAATTACAGACCCCTACTTACATAATCAGGAAAATACTTACACCAGCGGTGCACAAGGGCCTTTGCACCATGACCGGCAACCGTTGAGGAGCAAAACGCTACCTGTTTCACTCTCCCATAACTTTCACTAGTCCCCCTGTAAACCCCACATCCCGTCACTACGTGGTTAAGCCCCAATTACGGCAGGTACACGCCTAACACACCTTCGGGCTACCCTCAACCTGCCATCAGGTCATTGTTATCGGGCGGGCAGGTGAGCATCGGCTATAGAACAGAGAACTACTCCTAAAACCCATTCCTAAGGTAATTTATTTATTTTCCTTTAACTTTTATTAACGTAGACCAAAGACCAAATCAATGCAGAAAAGCCGAAAAAGATAAGATAGAACAGCATTGCTCACATCGGGCATTTCGCCTAGTGGGCGCCCAGTACGGTACACGTGCGGGCGGAGTATTTGCGTGTTGTCAGTTTTGGCTGCGTACACAAACTTTGTCTCGCTGCAGTGACATCTTGTGCCACCAATATGGATTTGGAGGAGAAGAGACCAAGTTCTAGTGTAAATAACGTGTGACAAGATTCCCGATGGGAACTGCAGTGACTATTTGTGCAGTTTAGAGCCCTCAATGTGGGAAGCACAGTGCCAAAGACAGTAATGCTCACATGATACAAGTGCATGTGTTACGAGGGTGGTCTGAAAAGTTTCCGACCTCAACATGAGGATGACAGTACTCGTAAATAAAAGCTAGTGAATTTCGTTGTTCATTTGTTGACAGCTACTCACCAAAGTTTCCCTCCTTCGGAAGCGAAGTAAAGCCGGTGGTCCCGTGTCGTAGATATACGGCACGTAAAAGAACCTCAAGCCTGATAAAGAGACCTCTGAGCAAAATTACCGGTCTTTTACGCCCAATATAGAATGTGACGCTAAGGACGGTAGTAGTTAAAGAGCGTCCATAAATAAAACTCAATTTAATTTAACCAAAGTTTCGGCTATTTTGGACGCTCAGTTGTTATGTAACAGTCGTTTGAATGAGGTAATGTGAGTGCTTTTATGAAAATGGACACAATCGAGTATCGAGCTGTCATTAAATATTTGATTTTGAAAGGCAATACGCCTACGCTAATCAAAGATTAGTTGGATTCTGTGTATGGGGATCCTGCACCATCATTTACCACAGTGAAATTTTGGGCAGTTGAATTTAAACGTGGGTGTAAGAGCTTAGGAGACGATGAACGTTCGGGACGTCCAAAAACTGCAACTACCGACGAAAACATCGCCAAAGTTCACCTAGTGGTGCTAGACGACCGCCGAATTAAAGTGAGAGAGATAGCAGAAGCTACGAACATGTCAAAAGAACGTGTTTGTCACATATTAAATCAACATTTAGACACGAGAAAGCTGTCCGCGCGTTGGGTGCCGTGTTTGCTTACGTTTGATCAAAAACGTGTTCGAATGAACATTTCCAACGCTCTGTTGGCGCAGTTTAAGCGCATATAATCCGAGTTTTGGTGCCGATTAATTACTGTAGATGAAACTTGGATACACCATTATACGCCCGAAACAAAAGTATAGTCCAAATAGTGCACTGCAAAGGGGGAACCGGCTCCAAAAATGGCAAAAACTGTTTTTTTCGGCTAGGAAAGTGATGACAACTGTTTTTTTTGGGGGGGATAGACATGGAGTTATTTTAATCGATTATCTTCAGAAAGGAAAAGCCATTACAGGAGTATGCTCCTGCGCATCATTACTTGACAAGCTGAAGGCAGAACTTGCGGGAAAACGGCCACATTTGCAGAAAAAGGAAATCCTGCTTCATCAAGACAACGCACCGTCTCACACCTCAGCGGTTGCAATGGCGAAAATCCACGAATTACGGTTTGAACTGCTTGACCATCCACCTTACTCACCAAATCTAGCCCCAAGCGACTTCTTTTTGTTCCCTCATCTGAAAATTGCGCTAGGAGGACAGAAATTTTCGTCAAATGAAGAGGCAATCACCTTCGTGAACAATTATTTTGCAGAGAAAAACGCCGAGTACTATTTGGACGGGTTACAGCGATGAGAGCATCGCTGGAAGAAGTGTGTAGAGTTACGAGGAGACTGTTGAAAAATAAAAAAGAAAAAAAATTCTGAAAAATGTCTTGTATCTTTATTAGGTCGGAAACTTTTCAGACCACCCTCGTATATGTTGATAGCGAAAGTGCTCCTTAAATACAAACGAAATAATGGCTTTAATACAAGAGTATGTATTCAGGGATTGAGGGTCATTAGTCTCAAAGTGTAGCCGAGGGATGATTTTTAGAAAGAGAGCAGTTACAGGTTATCCTATTTTTCTTCTAAACTTTGTAATGTTTTATTTCATTTTGTTATGTAAACTAAAATGAAGCTATAATAATTTTCAGCCAATTTCTCGGATTTTGATTAACCGTACATCGACTGGTTGACAACCCTACCTAAATTACACCCGCAAATCACGTCTGAACCTACTTAAACCCTATTCAGGTCAGGTAACAAGCGCTTGCAGATTCACGGAAGGTTAGGT